>JAUNZO010001929.1:0-1200000 GCA_031894775.1 Chloris gayana
CACCGTGTCCAAATGTTTCGAGTTAGCATTTTTAAAACTAATCTCAGGACTAGATTGACCTACCCAAGAAATTTCATTGACATGCAAAGTGTTTTGGGTGCCGAATAAATTCAAAAACACTTTGGTTTGAACTACAACTCAAATTCCTACCATACAAGTATGGTCAACCAAAAATATATGTTGTAGGGCATGTCAAATGAAAAATATAGGTCAAAACCCCACTGGATTTCATCAAGGTTTGGTACCCCAAATAAATCAGGCAAACTTAGCATTTAAGCCTTTTCTCTGAATTTCCAGAATTAATCCAGAAAGGATTTTTGAGTAAACTCTTCGTGCATGTCACTTTCTAGAGTTTTACTTTGCAACGAAATTTTCTCCTTTAATTTTGGAGCTCGGGAAGGCCTTCCATTTGATTTTTCAAAATCGAATCAGTCCACAGTTGGAAATTCGGGGAAAAAGAAAAGATGCCAGGGGAATATACCATGGGCCCCACCCGTCAGCCTCACTGGGCGAGGCACGGGCGCGCCCCGCGCCCGACCGGCGCCGTACGCCGGCGCCGCGTGGCGGCTGCCCCCTGGCCCGGCCCCGCCCGGTCGGAGGGACAAAGGGGAGGTCCCCTCCCGGTCGGAACCCCCCTCTCCCATTACTCTTCTCTCCTTTGCTCTCCACTCCCGAGCCGCCATAGCCGCCGAGCTCGGAGCTCGACGCCCGGCCGCCTTGCTCCCTCCCGAGCCAAACCGCTCCGCCCTAAGCTTCGCCTCACACCCACCCTACTCCACGACCAAAAATCCCCAAAAATGGTGAGCTAAATCAAATCAATTCCGAAGAAGTCCGCGACGAGCTCTCCCCGGCCGCCATTGCCGTCGCGACCAAGATTACCCCCTCCGGTGAGCTTCCCTTCCCCATTCTTGCACCGGTGCGTGCGCACGTTGACGGAGCACTCTCTCAAATCCTAATCTCCCTTGTCACCTCACTAGGTCGTCGGTTTTCTCCATTTTCCCCGGCCGCGGAGTTCCGGCCGCCGCCACCCTCACGTCGACGGCCGCCCACGGTCGTGCTCATCCTCAACGGAAGCCGTGACGGTGAAGCTCATGCTCCGGTGAAGCTCTCCGGTCAAGCCGCGCGTCTGTTCGAGCTTCGTCCGTGACGAGCGCCGCCGCCGAACCATTCCGCCACCGCCGCCGCCGTCGCGCCGCCTCTCCGGTGAGCCTTTGGCCGCGCGGACCACGCTCTCGAGTTTCCCGTGTCACGCGGTGCACCCCGGTCACCTGCCGGGCCACGCGCGAGCTCCGGCCGCAGCTCCGGCCGTCGCGCCGCCGCCTCCCGGCCGCGCGCCGGTGAGGCCCCAGGGCGGGCCACACGGCCCGGGATCCCGTGTGGCCGCAGCCACACGCGGATCCGGAACCCTGTGGTCCTCGGTGTGGCACGGAGCGCGGTTTTAAAAAAATTAAAACCCGATGGCATTTTCGTAAATAGACCGGAAATTCTTACAAACTTCAAAAATTCATATCTTTTGATCCAGAGCTCGAAAAATTGCAAACCAAAGTTTGTTGGAATCCTTGAGACTTGTACTATTTAATGGTGCAGTTAGATTTACATTATCAGAGGTAAATTAATTGAGTTAATTTCCTTTTTGGAGATTCAAGGTTAGGACTTAATTAATTATTTAATTACCTCAAATTATGAAGCTTAATTTAATTATTATCTATAGCATGTGCCTAAGGACCAGGAGCAATTTAATTGCTATTTTTACCTAGTTTTGCTAGGATTATTGAATTATTCTCTTGCACATGCGATAATGATTTAAATGCTTCATGGGAGTTGATGAGAGAGATAAATTAGATAATCACCTTAAATCATTTTCACCCTGCTGGACAGCACGTTAATTTATACTCATGAATTAAATGTATTTGATGAAATCCGCACGTGTTCCGTAAAATATTCAATGTCTTGTTTTCATCAAAAATTTACACATCACCCTTGCATCATGTAGCTGCGGTGGTGAACGTGGTGACCAGCGAGGAAGAGCCGAAGTTGCTGCTGTTGTTGACCCAGCTACTCAGGGTCAAGCTCAAGGCAAGCCCCGGTGCACAACCTTTTAATTTAAGTATTTTATTTTCATCACTATGTTTGTAGGTCCGTATTGTGCATTAGGTCTACAGGAGTTGTGATGAAAACCCTAGCATGCAGTAGGATCCTGTTTACCCCGATTCGATCACCCTACGCTAGATGCTTGCTTAAATAGGGCGATGATCCGTCGAGTGGTACGGAGACCACTCGTAGATAGGACAATCACATTTTTGGGACACGATGCTAAGTATCAAGTTGAGAATGGAAAATTGGAGGCCGGACGGGCAACTAGGTGGAAAGTGAAGGACTGAAAGAGTCTTCAAGGTTGTAGCCCCGTCTCGTGCACACAAGGACCGCGTCGTGTCCGGCCCATGTGGAATAAGTTTGAACGTACTGTTTTGCATGCTGGAGTTTATGGGCCCGAGTAAACCGATGTAGCGATGGATTGCTGTAAGGTTGGAAGATTTCCCTACTCCCTTGGACACTAGGCGGTTTTTGGGAGGAGAGGAGGGAGCACTCTACTCACGGATGACGTCCGGGACGGCATCGCGTGAGGGACCCTTCTCGGGGGCGGTAGGACCCGGACGACCTTATGGTGCCCGAGCGAAAGGTTGTCTCATGCGGCTTCCGGGAAGCGCGTATGTGACGTGCGGACAGGTTTCTCCTGCAGGATGTAAATCGATTCGAATCGCTGCCCCTCACAAGTAACGAGTACCACTTGTCCCTCGCGCCGGAACGTAGTAAGAAGAGGAACATTGATGAGGATGATTATGATTAATTTTGCTGTATTGCTTAATTACTTGTTTGGAAACATGTAATGCAATAGCTTAGTGCAAATTAAATTTATTCTTTCTTGCAACTTAATTAAACTGCTAAAAGATGAAAGTAAGGATTCACTTGTAGGCCAGCTTAGTGCTTAAATGTACCCTATCCCCCGGCCTTTGCATGTCTAGGAGTCGGCTGTAGATGGCCACCTTGGCGGGTCGGTCTTGCTGAGCTCTAGTTGCTCGGGGCTTTGCTCTATGTGGTTTTCGGAGGATACCGCCGTGCATGACTTCGACGTCGGCGATGACGTCCGGCAGGAGGAGACTCCGGATGACGGCCACTACACTTGGGAGTGGTGCGGCCCGGATGAGTAGAGGAGTTGATGTGCCGGTAAGATGTTCTAGGGCAGGAACATCTGTCTCTGCCGGATGCCCGTGATGTATCGCCGAGAGAGAGCGATTGTATCTTTTGCTTCCGCTCGTTTAGTTGTTTTCCAAACTTATTAGCTTCGATGTTTCGAGACTCTAATGTACATTTGTACCGGGATGAATGTAAGACGTGTACTTATATTCATTGCATTATGCTTATGTTTGTATGTTGTAATATCGGGTATCACAGCGCGTGATGCCACCCATGATGATCCCGGAGATGGAAACGCCTCTTCGTGAGGTGGGTCTGTCACAGCGTGGTATCGTAGCCGTCATGGGGATATTACAACACCTTAAGCAGTCTATTTTCGAAAACTAGGGCGTTATCGTGTGAGGACGTGCCCGTAAGGACTATATTAGTCGTAACAGTGGCAAAGCTAACCCTGGGTTATGATTGTTTAATTACTTGCATCTACGGCTGTGGCTCGGTATGTCTGCATTTAAATTAGCGGTCCGTGCCCGCGGACGGAGAATACGGGACAATGTTGGCTCGTGGCATACCACGGGACGATCCTCTTTATGGATCGTTACTTGTAGAACTGTGCTTATTTTTGTAGTTTCTTTTGAATTTGATGTACTGTTTCTGGAATGAATCTTCTGCAGCTACATAACAACGCTAGTAGGTGTGAGTCGATAATTTAGACTGACATGCGGGGTTGAGTGCGGGTTGCCACCCCGAAATCCGTACACCGTTGAGACGGTATAATTATTTGTTTCTTCGTGGTGAGGACGAATAGGATGGCTAAGGTGCATTCATGATTAAAAATTGGCAAACCTAAAAGTCTGAATTTTGTAACCTCAAAAATTTCAGAAACTCGCTAAGCAAAGAAAAAAAATTCATAACTTTCTGCTCGAATCTTGGATTTGAGTGATTTTAAATGTTCTGAAAACTTAAAGAAGTCAACTAATTTTTGGACGTGGTTTGGTGATGTTTGGATCCAGGGAGAGGGGGTTATGCTCTGCCTTGTTCAGAGGTGCTGTGTCTGTTTTTCAGAACGACAGCCTGGTTGGTTTTCCCCATAACTCCCAGCTCGATTGTCGGAATAAGGCAAATGAGCACTTTCTGGAAAGCTTGAATCACGAGCTACAACTTTGGTAGTCTGAGGAAAGACTGGTTTTGAGGTTGCAGGGTCGAAAATCTCGGATTCCTCCCTCTGAACTGAAACTACCTCAACTCTGTTTTCAGAATCGTATGTCCATACCGTTTTGACCATATCTTGGTGCTCATGTGTTGGGTACGTGTGATCTTGTACTCCTTGGAAAGGTTGAAACATGGGTTCCAACTTTTGTATTCATTTGGAGGACCAGTTTCGAACCGAGCTGGCCGGTTTTGGTCAGTTATTACTCGCTGTACAGATTACCGATCAGAATGGATAGTCTGTCGGGTAACACCCATAACTTTTCGCTCGATTAGCGGAATGAGGTGGTTAAATACTCGATGGAAAGCTGAGATGATGATCTAAATTATTGTTAGTATGAGGAAGAACCAATTCTATCGTTTCCTGTGCTAAAATGTACAGTTTTGTTGACTGTACGGCGTTGGATCGCCGGGACAGGATTTGATCTAATGGAGGATAATTTCCCTTTGATAATCATTACTATTTGTTTGCTCACATGATGTTCTTGGTTAAGCATCCTCTCTCCAGTGCGTCATGCTTACGTGGTAAAATTTGTTTCTTACCCTCCGCAGATGCCGTCCGACAGTGAGCCCAACCGCGAGCACGCTGACAGCACGTGGTCCGCCGGGGAGGAGGCCTTGACGGAGACTTCTCCCGGTTTGCTGTGGGCGCTGTTGGAGACTCTGGGACACACCCAGCCCCTGCTGTACTTCACCCAGCGTGATCGAGTTTCTGGGGTCGCCTTTCACAAGGTGAAGGCGGAGGTTGCTCACCACCCCGACGAGCAGGAAGGGTTCACGGAGTACCAAGTGTTCTCCAAGGACACCTACCAGGGCCGAGCTAAGATAGCTCAGTTCATTTTGTCGAGTTTGTGACCTCTCACAGAGACTCCTTGTCGGGCACCCCCTTCGAGCTGATTCCGACACTTGACTACTTCGACGAGGTAGTCGAACGCCGTCTCAGGAGGATTGGCCGCACGGAGTTGGGTTACCACTGCGTTGCTCGCTACGCTCGCGAGGCATTCTCGGATACACCGGGACGCGGACGCACCGGCTACGCGCCTCCGGGACCGTGTGACCGAGTTGTCTCTCGGTCTGTCGCGAGCGGCGAGAGCGTTTGGACATCCTTGCTCAGGAACGCTCCGACGCGATCCAAGGTCTGCAGAGCAAGACCCGGGAGGTCGCGAGAGTCGCGGACGAGCGTGACGACCTCGCCCGTGAGAGGGATGCCCTGTTGGTGCAGCGTAACCTCTTGCTGGAGGAGCGAGACGAGCTTCGGCAGGAGAAGGACGACCGCACCCGAGAGCGCGATGAGGCACGCCAGCAGTTGGTGGGCCGCAACGCGCGAGTGGCTCAGCAGGAGCACTACATCCACCACCTCCGGACCAACTTGATGGTTGCCCAGCAGTTGGAGCAGGAGCAGCACCACGATATTCAGACGTTGGAGCAACAGGTCGCGCAGTTGCAGCAGCAGTTGCAGGCTGCCCTGGCACCACCTCCACCACACGACGACGCGTCCGACGTCGACGACCCGTAGGAGTGACCTCCTTCGGTGGGAGGGTGTTGGGAATAGGCTGACTGGCAGCTAGTAGCAGATTATTTTGATGCTCGATAGCTGGACTAAATCGAGTAGTACCATCTAGTGAGGGATATTTGGAGGTGTGAGTGTATTTGTATGGCTAGTTAGCAATGGATGTATGAACTAATGAATGTTATGGAAATTGTGGCACTTTTGTGCTAGTTGGGAGCTTTGTGATGTGTTTTAATTCCATACAATGCTTTCTTTCTTTTAAATGTTCATACCTTATCGCGAGTCGTTTATTGACTCGTGGGAATCTTGTTTCCTTACAGATGGCCGATAACGTTGAGATTTTGGACAACGGTTGGATGTGGTCTGATTGCTCGCACCGCGGTGGTTTACCTGCGATGCTATGGCAGGCCATGCAGACGCTGGGATACACCGAGCCCCCGCTTACGTAGGGAAGGAGTTCTTGGAGCGAGGAATGCTCACTTGTACCATGCACGTGGTTGTGCCGGGCAAGGCGGTACCTCCACGCCAGGAGTCGTGGATGGTGACCACGACGGGTCTCGCGATCTTCAGCGCATGGGACTTGGCAGCGCCGGCAGCTCTCACCAGGCTTTGTGAGCTCCACGCACCTGACCTTGTAGGGACACCTTACCTCTATCTACCGGTCGGTGACCCCTACGACAGCCGCTGGAGGCGCCGCATGGCAGTGTTGAGTGACCCCAGTACACCCCACTTCAACCCCATGCTGGCAAACACCGCGTGCTATGCAGACGTCCTGTTTCGGCAGCACGAGTATCGGAACCGCGAGGTGAGCCTTCTCATGGGAGCCATGAGACAGAATGAGGCTAGAGTTGTCCAGCGGGACCAGCAGGTCACCTCACTCACCGCGGAGAACGCGGCACTACGTGGATAGCTCCAGCAGCAGCAGACTCTGGTGGCTAATCTGCAGCAGGAGGTGCAGACTACAGCTCAGGCCCGAGACGAGGCAGCAGCGGCTCGAGACGCAGCCGACGCCCGCTACTTACGTTTCCTCACCGCGTACGGTCCACGTGGACCAGGACCTCGAGTGACCTTGTTCCTCCGTCAAGGAGAGCAGCTTGAGGACCCCGACGATGCGGAGGAGGATTGAGAGGCACATTAGTGCGCGCTGTAGGGAATAGCAGCCGATCTCCCTACTTGTATCTTGTTTTCCCTTTCGTGGTAATCGGAACTTGTCTAGCGGAAGCGTGATCGTACCGTGGTGTTAGCAATTATGTATTGAACTATGGTGCAACTTTGAACTATGTTGATGCAGTGTGATGTGTTGAATGATGATGTTTCTCATTCTGTAAAATTTCGCATTACTACATTGGTTTTTGCTACTGCTGTTGGTTTAATTAATTGCACATTTGGTTACCCTATGGCAATGAGTATTCTTTTGCGAATCAACTGGATTAATGGGTTTCGCGATTTTGCTTGGCAGAATGGTGAGAACGCGCAACACCAATGATCTCCATGGCGAGAGGCCCGAGAGCTCGGCCCAAGGTGCGGGAGACGAAGCACCACCACCGCCACCTGTCCCTAACCCTATGGACATGATGGCCCAGCTTTTCGCGGCTATGCGCGATAATCAGCAGCAGCAGAACGAGTTCCTCGCGAGAACTCCGTCAGCAGGTACCTGCCGGGGAAGGCAACCGCGGGCGCCGGAACCGCGATGCGGCGCCGCGGGAGGCCTCATACCAGGAGTTCCCTGGGCACCCAGCCCCCGAGGTACGACGGCTCCGGCGAGCCGATGAGGGCGGAGGACTTCATCCGCCTCACCGAGTCCAAGTTTGGACTGCTCCACCGCACCGATGTGCAGAAGACGCTCTTGCTACGCAGCAGCTAGAGGGCGCCGCTAGTGCTTGGTGGGCTACCCACCTGGCCACTCCGGCCGCCGGCGCGCAGACCACCCGGGAGGACTTCAAGAGGGTCTTCCGCGCTCACTTCATACCGGCAGGTGTGATGCGCCGGAAGGCGAGAGAGTTCATGGCTCTCACCCAGGGAGGCCGCAGCGTCCACGAGTACACCCAGCAGTTCAACCGGTTGGCACTTTACGCCCCGAGCTGGTGGACACAGATCGAAGCGCAAGGACCGCTTCATGGAGGGACTCGCGCTGAGTTGCAGGACCGCCTTACCCTCAATATGGCGGGTAGCTTCTCGGAGTTCGTGAACAATGCCATCCTCGCCGAGGAGGGCTACCGCAGGGTCCAGGCGGAGAAGAAGAGATCCGCGAGTGCTACGGGGCCATCCAACCCACCCCCGGCTAAGTACCGCATGATCTACACCGACCCTCCGGACAGCGCTACCGCTCTCAGCCTATGGTGGCGCCGCGTCGGCCGGCACCCCCACGGAGGCCCCCACCGCAGCAGAGGCCCCCGCAGCAGCAGCAGATGGGACAGCGTGCTCCAAGCACCCCGTCCTGTTCGTAATGCCGCAGGGAACCGTCCGCCACCACCCGGAGCACCTTGCTTTGGATGTGGCCGCCCAGGACACTTCATTAGGGATTGCCCCTATCAGCAGCGGGGCAATACTCCTAACCAGCAGCGCGGGAACAACAACCGAGCCCCGACGAAGGCAGGACGTGTGAACTACACGTCCACGGAGGAGATACCGGACGACGCTCCCGTGATGGCTGGTACGTTTTCTGTTCGAAATCACCCTGCTCTTGTATTGTTTGATTCTGGGGCGACGCACAATTTCATCAGCGAGTCGTATGTGAACAAGTGGAAGTTACCTCGTAGCCTTATGAGATCCCGTTACTTGATTACTTCTGCGGGAGGGAAAACACCCGCGACGTATGAGGTTAAAAAGGTTCCCATTATGTTGAAGGCCAAAGTCTACCCAGCGGATTGTATGATTCTTGAGGGGAGCAACATTGACTTAATTCTGGGTATGTTCTGGATGAGGTGTCACAAGGCCGTTTTGGACATAGATGCTTTCACCGTCAGCTTGAATTCCCCATTGCATGGTCGGACGTCCTCCGACCGACCTATCCTAAGAATTGTACTCCAGCAGTGCACCAAGCTATTGTCGAGGGTCCGACCGATATCCCAGCTTGTCCGTGAGTTTCCCGATGTGTTTCCCGAGGATCTTCCCGGAATGCCTCCGGACAGGGACATTGAGTTCAAAATTGAGTTGCAGCCAGGCACGGCTCCTATCTCAAAAAGACCTTACAAAATGGCACCCAAGGAATTAGCAGAGTTGAAGGAACAGTTGAAGGAACTATTGGACAAAGGTTACATTAGACCTAGTTCTTCACCTTGGGGCTGTCCAGCTCTCTTTGTTAAAAAGAAGGACAAATCATTGCGCTTATGTGTGGATTACCGACCCTCAATGCAGTCACTATCAAGAACAAGTATCCATTGCCTCGCATTGATATTTTGTTTGATCGCTTGATGGGAGCTAAGGTATTTTCGAAGGTTGATTTGCGCTCAGGCTATCACCAGATCAAGATCAGGGCTGAAGATGTACCTAAGACAGCCTTCTCCACACGGTACGGCCCGTATGAGTATTTGGTGATGTCTTTTGGGTTGACCAATGCACCGGCACACTTCATGTATCCGATGAATTCGGTATTCATGCCCGAGCTTGACAAGTTTGTGGTAGTCTTTATTGATGACATCCTGGTGTACTCCAAGTCCGAGGAAGAGCATGCCGAACATCTTCGCATTGTTCTCCAAAGATTGCGAGATCACCAGCTTGTATGCTAAATTCAGCAAATGCGAATTCTGGCTTAAGAAAGTTCCATTCTTGGGTCACGTCATTTCGGAGGAAGGCATCTCCGTGGATCCAAGCAAGGTGCAGGACGTACTCAAATGGGAAGCTCCTAAGACGGTACCACAGATTCGCAGCTTCCTAGGCTTGGCTGGTTACTATCGGAGGTTCATCCCGAACTTCTCCAAGATTGCCAAACCTATGACCGAGCTTCGAAGAAAGAGAAGAAGTTTGAGTGGAGTCAGGCTTGTCAGGAAGCCTTTGAGAGTTTGAAGAAATTGTTGACATCTGCCCCAGTGCTAGCACAGCCGAACCTTGAGAAGCCCTTTGATGTTTTCTCGTGACGCATCGGGCAGAGGTTTGGGTGGAGTTCTCATGCAGGAGGGTCGAGTTGTTGCTTATACCTCCCGACAGCTCCGGAAGCACGAGCAGAACTACCCTACCCATGATCTTGAGTTAGCAGCAGTGGTACTCGCTCTAAAGGTGTGGAGACATTATTTGTTGGGCAATCTCGTTCGCATCTACACCGATCACAAGAGCTTGAAGTACATTTTCACTCAGGATGATCCGAACATGAGGCAGCGCCGTTGGTTGGAATTGATTAAAGATTATGAGTTGGAAGTGCACTACCACCCTGGCAAGGCAAATGTTGTGGCAGATGCACTCAGCAGGAAGGCACATTGTAACCTCCTTCAGGCCACTCAGCTCGATCGCGGATGGGCATTACATCCAAGTGGTGCCCCACGGGTCGCTCTACAACTTGGCATTGATACCCACCTTGCGCGATGAAGTGGTAGAAGCGCAGAAAGCTGATACTTGCATTGCCCATCTCAAGAGGAGGATAAAAGAGGGAGATAGGCAAGTGGCATGTTTTTGTGAGGACGATGCGGGAGTTGTTTGGTTCAAAGACCGCATCGTGGTGCCGAAAGTTCCCGAGCTACGAAAGAAGATATTGGATGAGGCTCACCTAGCCAAGTATGCTATGCATCCCGGCAGCAATAAGATGTACCATGATCTTAGGACGAAGTATTGGTGGACAAGGATGAAAAGAGAGATTGCTCGTTACGTCGCCGAGTGTGACACTTGTCGTCGGGTCAAGGCTGATCATTTGAGACCCGCCGGGCCGTTGCAGCCACTCAGCGTACCATCTTGGAAATGGGATGACATCAGCATGGACTTTATTGTTGGCTTGCCTACCACAGTTCGGAAGTTTGATTCTATTTGGGTAATTGTTGATCGTTTGACCAAGGTGGCACATTTCGTCCCCGTGAGCACCCGGTTCACGACTCGGAAGTATGCTCGGCTATACATCGAGCGGATCCTATGTTTGCATGGTATGCCGAGGACAATCATTTCTGATCGAGGAACACAGCTTGTGGGACGTTTCGGGAGCAACCGCATGCTTCCCTAGGAACGAAATTGATTCGAAGCTCAGCTTACCACCCACAGATCGATGGGCAAACGGAGAGAGTAAATCAGATATTGGAGGACATGTTGAGAGCCTATGTTCTGGATCACGACAAGAAATGGGATGAATGCTTACCTTTGGCGAGTTTGCTTACAACAATAGCTACCAAGAGAGCATTAAGATGGCACCGTTTGAGGCTCTCTATGGTCGCCGATGCCGTACTCCCTCAGCTGGTCCGAGTCCGGAGAGAGAACCATCTTTGGGCCGAACTTGTGCAACAAGCCGAGGAGCGAGTGTTGGAAATCCAAGCAAACCTCAAGGCAGCGAAATCAAGGCAAAAGAGCTATGCGGATAAAAGGCGCCGACCACTTGAGTTCAAAGTGGGTGACCTTGTGTACCTTCGAGTCTCACCGACTAAGGGTGTACAAAGGTTTGGTGTGAGAGGCAAGCTCTCACCGCGTTACATCGGACCCTACCCCATTGTGGCCAGATGTGGTGCCGTTGCTTACAAGCTTGAATTACCTAACACGCTCGCCGGTGTGCATGACGTCTTCCATGTCTCGCAACCGAAGAAGTGTCTCAAAGCCCCCGTTGACCGAGTGCTGGATGAAGTGGTACCATTGCAGCCCGATTTGTCATACTCGAGCGGCCGATCAAGATTGTCGATACAAAGGAAAGAGTTACCCGAAATGGCACTCGGAAATTCTTCAAGGTTCAGTGGAGTCACCACTCCGCGAGGGAGGCTACGTGGGAATCGGAAGATTTTCTTCGCACTCACTACCCGAAATTTTCGCTCGAACCCGGAGGTATATAAACCACCCCCTTTGTACTTGAGCCTAATCTCGGGCGAGATTTCTTTAAGGGGGAGGGCTGTGACACTCCGTGTCCAAATGTTTCGAGTTAGCATTTTTTAAAACTAATCTCAGGACTAGATTGACCTACCCAAGAAATTTCATTGACATGCAAAGTGTTTTGGGTGCCGAATAAATTCAAAAACACTTTGGTTTGAACTACAACTCAAATTCCTACCATACAAGTATGGTCAACCAAAAATATATGTTGTAGGGCATGTCAAATGAAAAATATAGGTCAAAACCCCACTGGATTTCATCAAGGTTTGGTACCCCAAATAAATCAGGCAAACTTAGCATTTAAGCCTTTTCTCTGAATTTCCAGAATTAATCCAGAAAGGATTTTTGAGTAAACTCTTCGTGCATGTCACTTTCTAGAGTTTTACTTTGCAACGAAATTTTGTCCTTTAATTTTGGAGCTCGGGAAGGCCTTCCATTTGATTTTTCAAAATCGAATCAGTCCACAGTTGGACATTCGGGGAAAAAGAAAAGATGCCGGGGAATATACCATGGGCCCCACCCGTCAGCCTCACTCGGGCGAGGCACGGGCGCGCCTCGCGCCCGACCGGCGCCGTACGCCGGCGCCGCGTGGCGGCTGCCCCTCGGCCCGGCCCCGCCTCGGTCGGAGGGACAAAGGGGAGGTCCCCTCCCGGCCGGAACCCCCTCTCCCATTACTCTTCTCTCCTTTGCTCTCCACTCCCGAGCCGCCATAGCCGCCGAGCTCGGAGCTCGACGCCCGGCCGCCTTGCTCCCTCCCGAGCCAAACCGCTCCGCCCTAAGCTTCGCCTCACACCCACCCTACTCCACGACCAAAAATCCCCAAAAATGGTGAGCTAAATCAAATCAATTCCGAAGAAGTCCGCGACGAGCTCTCCCCGGCCGCCATTGCCGTCGCGACCAAGATTACCCCCTCCGGTGAGCTTCCCTTCCCCATTCTTGCACCGGTGCGTGCGCACGTTGACGGAGCACTCTCTCAAATCCTAATCTCCCTTGTCACCTCACTAGGTCGTCGGTTTTCTCCATTTTCCCCGGCCGCGGAGTTCCGGCCGCCGCCACCCTCACGTCGACGGCCGCCCACGGTCGTGCTCATCCTCAACGGAAGCCGTGACGGTGAAGCTCATGCTCCGGTGAAGCTCTCCGGTCAAGCCGCGCGTTTGTTCGAGCTTCGTCCGTGACGAGCGCCGCCGCCGAACCATTCCGCCACCGCCGCCGCCGTCGCGCCGCCTCTCCGGTGAGCCTTTGGCCGCGCGGACCACGCTCTCGAGTTTCCCGTGTCACGCGGTGCACCCCGGTCACCTGCCGGGCCACGCGCGAGCTCCGGCCGCAGCTCCGGCCGTCGCGCCGCCGCCTCCCGGCCGCGCGCCGGTGAGGCCTCAGGGCGGGCCACACGGCCCGGATCCCGTGTGGCCGCAGCCACACGCGGATCCGGAACCCCGTGGTCCTCGGTGTGGCACGCAGCGCGGTTTTAAAAAAATTAAAACCCGATGGCATTTTCGTAAATAGACCGGAAATTCTTACAAACTTCAAAAATTCATATCTTTTGATCCAGAGCTCGAAAAATTGCAAACCAAAGTTTGTTGGAATCCTTGAGACTTGTACTATTTAATGGTGCAGTTAGATTTACATTATCAGAGGTAAATTAATTGAGTTAATTTCCTTTTTGGAGATTCAAGGTTAGGACTTAATTAATTATTTAATTACCTCAAATTATGAAGCTTAATTTAATTATTATCTATAGCATGTGCCTAAGGACCAGGAGCAATTTAATTGCTATTTTTACCTAGTTTTGCTAGGATTATTGAATTATTCTCTTGCACATGCGATAATGATTTAAATGCTTCATGGGAGTTGATGAGAGAGATAAATTAGATAATCACCTTAAATCATTTTCACCCTGCTGGACAGCACGTTAATTTATACTCATGAATTAAATGTATTTGATGAAATCCGCACGTGTTCCGTAAAATATTCAATGTCTTGTTTTCATCAAAAATTTACACATCACCCTTGCATCATGTAGCTGCGGTGGTGAACGTGGTGACCAGCGAGGAAGAGCCGTGAGTTGCTGCTGTTGTTGACCCAGCTACTCAGGGTCAAGCTCAATGCAAGCCCCGGTGCACAACCTTTTAATTTAAGTATTTTATTTTCATCACTATGTTTGTAGGTCTCGTATTGTGCATTAGGTCTACAGGAGTTGTGATGAAAACCCTAGCATGCAGTAGGATCCTGTTTACCCCGATTCGATCACCCTACGCTAGATGCTTGCTTAAATAGGGCGATGATCCGTCGAGTGGTACGGAGACCACTCGTAGATAGGACAATCACATTTTTGGGACACGATGCTAAGTATCAAGTTGAGAATGGAAAATTGGAGGCCGGACGGGCAACTAGGTGGAAAGTGAAGGACTGAAAGAGTCTTCAAGGTTGTAGCACCGTTCGTGCACACAAGGACCGCGTCGTGTCCGGCCCATGTGGAATAAGTTTGAACGTACTGTTTTGCATGCTGGAGTTTATGGGCCCGATAAACCGATGTAGCGATGGATTGCTGTAAGGTTGGAAGATTTCCCTACTCCCTTGGTCACTAGGCGGTTTTTGGGAGGAGAGGAGGGAGCACTCCACTCACGGATGACGTCCGGGACGGCATCGCGTGAGGGACCCTTCTCGGGGCGGTAGGACCCGGACGACCTTATGGTGCCCGAGCGAAAGGTTGTCTCATGCGGCTTCCGGGAAGCGCGTATGTGACGTGCGGACAGTGTTTCTCCTGCAGGATGTAAATCGATTCGAATCGCTGCCCCTCACAAGTAACGAGTACCACTTGTCCCTCGCGCCGGAACGTAGTAAGAAGAGGAACATTGATGAGGATGATTATGATTAATTTTGCTGTATTGCTTAATTACTTGTTTGGAAACATGTAATGCAATAGCTTAGTGCAAATTAAATTTATTCTTTCTTGCAACTTAATTAAACTGCTAAAAGATGAAAGTAAGGATTCACTTGTAGGCCAGCTTAGTGCTTAAATGTACCCTATCCCCCGGGCCTTTGCATGTCTAGGAGTCGGCTGTAGATGGCCACCTTGGCGGGTCGGTCTTGCTGAGCTCTAGTTGCTCAGGGCTTTGCTCTATGTGGTTTTCGAGAGGATACCGCCGTGCATGACTTCGACGTCGGCGATGACGTCCGGCAGGAGGAGACTCCGGATGACGGCCACTACACTTGGGAGTGGTGCGGCCCGGATGAGTAGAGGAGTTGATGTGCCGGTAAGATGTTCTAGGGCAGGAACATCTGTCTCTGCCGGATGCCCGTGATGTATCGCCGAGAGAGAGCGATTGTATCTTTTGCTTCCGCTGTTTAGTTGTTTTCCAAACTTATTAGCTTCCGATGTTTCGAGACTCGATGTACATTTGTACTCGGGATGAATGTAAGACGTGTACTTATATTCATTGCATTATGCTTATGTTTGTATGTTGTAATATCGGGTATCACAGCGCGTGATGCCACCCATGATGATCCTGGAGATGGAAACGCCTCTTCGTGAGGTGGGTCTGTCACACCCGGTGCGGTGCTCTCACCCACACAAGCACAGGTTCGCCTCTGCCCTTAATTGTGGCATGTCGGATATGCCGTGCATCCTGCATAGCTGTGAAAATCTTAAGGATAGTTGCATTGATTTTATCACTAGATGTAACAAGTGGATTGAGAATGAGCATACTAGTAGAGAACATGGGCTGATGTGACCTATTTCTGCTTAATATATCCTGCACTGCAAGCTTGGTGTTTAGTATATTCATTGAATTCATATGTATAATTTTTTCCCTTCTACTGGGATGGAGTAATGTAAGTCCTGGATTGATATAATTTTTTAGTATATTCATTGAATTCACTTGTTCCCAAAATATCATGAAAATAATTGAATGAATCCCAGTACACATATACATACCCCTAATTTTCTTGAGAAGCAGATTAAGTGTTCACTGTGCTATCGGTGCAAGAAGAAAATAACACATTAGTGTGTTTTTTTTGTTTTGCAGGGAGCAGCTAGGGAGCGGCTATTGCACCACCGTCCTCGACTCGTTGCTTAGTAGGGAAGCAAGGTGAGACATAAAATACTCGCTGGTTACCATTCATGTTTGTAGGTCGCGTCACCTAGATAGTTAGGCGTCTCCCGTTCGAAAGAGATACAATTCGAGATATGCAGGTGTTTGCATATCTAAAATTGTATCTGTTTTGAATTGTCCACGTTTTTGGACAGCCGGAGGATGTGTAGATGAGGTCGGTTTTCGTGTTGTACTCCTGTCCGAGATAGAATTTCGGCATCATAACCTTTGTTGTTCTCCGGATACACACTCTCCTTGTCGGGACGTGTATTTGGAGAACAGCGGGGAGGTGCTGCCGAAATTCTATATCGGATAGGAGTACAACACGAAACCGACCTCATCTACACATCCTCCGGTGGGATTAGGACCTATCTTTACCTATTAGCATCTTGGTATTCGGTAGCTGTAATTGATGTTTCTATTACTCGGTTGTATGTTAAAGGATGGAATACCCTGATCGTGATTGGATGTACACGGGCCGCCCACGTCCGGATTCGATGACTAGTGAATGGGTTAGAAAGACCGGAGATTTCTTGGATACAGCATTTGCCAACGGGGTGTCTCGGACTTTCTGTCCATGTGCAGTGTGTAAAAACCGTAAACGACAGAATAAGGATAGAATGGGTAGACATCTCATCCTGAATGGATTTGTGGTGAACTATAAACGGTGGACCCATCATGGTGAGTCTGGTCGTGAGAGACAGGAGGTCGTGAGACAACGCATCGATGCTTTCGATGCTGAAGCCGGAGTAGGAGACATGTTGAATGACTTTAACGAAGCAGAATTCAATGAAGGACGTAGGGAGGAGGAACATGCGGAGGATGAGGAAGTGCATCGGGAGCAGGAGCCGAGCCGATCTGCTAAGGCATATTATGATATGATATCTGCGGCACAACAACCCCTTCATGGGCATACCAATGTTTCACAACTGGATGCCATTGCGCGCCTAATGGCAGTAAAGTCGCAGTTTAGCTTTAGCCGAGCTGCCTTCGATGTTATGTTGACAGTCATTAGCACCCTGCTTCCGGAAGGTCACATTCTACCAAAGAATATGTACGAGGCACGGAAAGTACTTGGTGCACTTAAGATGCCATATGAGAAGATACATGCTTGTCCGAATGGATGCATCTTATTTAGGAAACAACATGCAAAAGCAACGCACTGTCCAAAGTGTGGATCGTCTAGGTACTTGGAGGTTGAATCCGATGGTATTAAGAAGCAGCTCACGGTTCCCGTGAAAATCCTACGGTACCTTCCGTTCATACCGAGGATCCAACGTCTTTACATGACCGAGGAGTCCGCGAAACAGATGAGATGGCACAAACGAGGAAAACGATACCATCCTCAAAACCTTGTCCATCCCGCTGATGCTCAATCCTGGACACATTTTGATTCGAGACACGAAGACAAAGTCGGAGATCCTCGTAATGTACGGGTGGCATTGGCAATGGATGGGTTCAATCCTTATGCAATGGGAGCTGCGCCATACACTTGTTGGCCCGTGTTTGTTATACCCCTCAATCTGCCTCCCGGCGTCTTGTTCCAACGACAGAACATATTCTTGTCATTGATAATTCCTGGACACCCGGGGAATCATATGGGTGTGTACATGGAGCCTTTGATTGATGATTTGGAACGTGCTTGGAAAGATGGGATATTGACATACGATCGAGCTACGAGAACAAACTTCAAAATGCATGTTTGGTACCACTACTCTCTGCATGACTTATTGGCGTATGGGGTATTCTCGGGTTGGTGTGTCCACGGGAAGTTCACATGCCCAGCATGCAAGACAAATCTGAAATTCATTTGGTTGCCAAAGGGTGGAAAATATTCCTCTTTCGATCAACACGAGACAATTCCTCCCTCTTGATCATCCATTTAGAAAGGACAAAAAAACTTCACGAAAGGTGTCGA
Source organism: Chloris gayana (assembly GCA_031894775.1). Taxonomy (NCBI): domain Eukaryota; kingdom Viridiplantae; phylum Streptophyta; class Magnoliopsida; order Poales; family Poaceae; genus Chloris; species Chloris gayana. The sequence continues at coordinate 17,912 of JAUNZO010001929.1, forward strand.
AGTTAACGACCCTCCACCGCAGATGATGACAGGTGCCATGATTCGTGCCGAGTTAGATGCTCTCGAGGTCAACGCACAAGGTGGTTTTGTGGGATATGGCGAGTCACATTCATGGACTCACAAGTCGGGCTTGTATAGGCTTGACTATATGGATGACATTCTTCTTCCACATAACTTTGACGCAATGCACACCGAAAAGAATATCGGCGAAACGAATTTGCACACAATATGTGGCTTTGCCAAGAGTAGAGACAATGTTAAGGCAAGAATGGATCAAAAGTCGTTATGCGATAGACCAAAGCTAGACATGGTGGCTCCTGCAAAAGGCAGTAAAGAACTGGAAAAAGCCTAAGGCCAACTTTGTCCCGACAGTAGCCCAAAAGAGGGAAGTATTAGATTGGTTCAAAAAGTTAAAGTTCCCCGATGGTTTTGCTGTGAATCCGAGGAGGGGAGTGAACGAATCTACTATGAATATTAGTGGGCTCAAGAGCCATGACTACCATATGTGGCTCGAGTTACTTCAACCGGTGATGCTCGAGAGGCTATGTCCCCCATCATGTGTGGCTAGTCTTGGCAGAGTTGAGTTATTTCTTCCGTCGCCTTTGTGCTAAAGAGGTATCTCGGGACGTGATTGCAGACATGGAGGAAATGGCTCCGGTGTTGCTCTGCAAGTTGGAGAAGATCTTTCCACCCGGCTTCTTCACTTCCATGCAACATATGATCTTGCACCTCCCATATGAGGTACGAATGGGTGGGCTCGTGCAGTACCGTTGGTGCTATTCAATTGAGAGATGTCTAAAGGTTCTTCGAACTAAATGTGGAAATAAATGCAAAATTGAAGCATCCATGGCAGAGGCATACATTCTTGAGGAGGTGTCTAATTTCACAACTAAATACTATGCTCGAGAATCTTCCTAATGTGCATAATCCACCATCTCGTTACAATGCTCGTGAAGATCGGTCGAACCTCAGCCTTTTCCAAGGGCAACTCGGAAGTGGAAGTGGTAAAACCTCCAAGAAGTTGACATATCCTGAGTGGTGCAAGATCATGTTATATGTGTTGACCAACCTTTCTGAAGTGGAGCCGTACATACAGTAAGTTCTCAATCAATTTCTTTTCAGGTATACACTTTTCTATGTCCAACCCCCTTTGTTCCTTGTTTGTACAGGGAATTTGTACATGAATTCTGGCATGAATCAAGAGAACCTACACCACATGAAGTTGATATCCTACTCAAACATGGTGCGGGGAGTAAAATGCCCGATTTCATTTCTTGGTTCAAACAGAAGGGTCGTACGGATCCGTCGATGAGTGTCGAATTGAGGCAAGTAGGCAATGGTTGTGCCTTTAAGGTCACCTCATGCAACGGTTACGACGTCAATGGTTATCGGTTTCACACGACAACCTATGAGAAAAATCGTCCCAATCGGGCCACCACAAATACTGGAGTTTTAACGAAAGGCACCGACGGGGTCGAGTATTATGGAACAGTTGAGGAAATATATGAGCTCTCATTTCCTGGTTGCAAACCTCTTAACCCGATCGTTTTCAAATGTCATTGGTTTGATCCGGAAGCAGTGAGGCGAACCACTCGTGTTGGGCTAGTCGAAGTTCGACAATCATCCTGTCTATGCAGGAGATGATGTCTATATCGTTGCTCAACAAGCCACACAAGTTTATTATGTCGAGTACCCGTGTAAAACAGATGCAACTCTCGAAGGTTGGGATGTTGTGTACAATGTAAGACCACACGGTAAACTACCTGTACCAAACGATGCCGATTACAACATAGACCCAAACACATATGATGGAGATGAATTCTATCAAGACGACGGGCTACCCGGCAGGTTTGAAATAGACTTAAGCGAAATGTTCGAAATGGAAGTAGACAATGAAATGAATGTTGATGAGGATGTTGGAGATGAGGTTGATAATGAGGACATAGAATTACTTGAGCGATTACATATCGACAAGCCTCCCCTCCTCCGGTGCAAAGACAAGAGGATATTCCAATAAACGATAGCGATGATGATACTTATGATCCAGCTAATCCCGATGATGATGATTATTTCTAATACATGTATGATTCACACAAATTAATTTTTACTATTTATATTGCATATCTTTCTGTACTACTGAACTTTAAGTATTTATATTGCATACCTATCTGTACTAATTAACTTTTGCTATTTATTACAGGTGATTGGACAAGGATGCCGGGCGGTTGGAAGAAAACGTTGAAGTCGGTGAAGTCGTTGTACACTCGAGACGAGGAGCAGGAGGTGGCCGACAGTGGGTCGAAAGAGGGGTGGAGGTGGAGGTAGGGCGGGTAGAGACAAGGGTGGAGGCAAGGGTGGAGGCAAGGGTGCAGACATGGGTGGAGGCAAGGCTCGAGGGAAGAGGATAGTGAGGTCACCGTCGCCTCCTCTTGAGCAGGAGGAGGAGGAGGAGGAGGAGGAGCGAGGAGGAGGAGGAGGAGGAAGCAGGAGGAGGAGGAAGGAGCGAGGAGCAGGGAACAGGTAGGGGGCTCCGGTTCCTCCGGACCGACACCACCGAGTGTCCGGTTGCGAGGTCCTGTGTCCCTCCCGATCCGACCGATACCTCTTGAGCGTCGTCCGATAATTCGACCTATCAACGATCGGTAAGTAACTCGTAAATGTTATTGGTAACTTTTATGTGAACTAATATTTTATCTAATCATTTTGACAGACGGTTCAAGATAGTCTCCCCGGTGCTCACTCACGCCTACCGTCCGGCATCCCGGGTCTTTTGTGCAAGGCAAACTTCCCGGGTCTTGTGCAAGGCAAACCGGCCACCTCGTTTAACCACTACATCGCCATCGACGATGGGCCGGATGACGAACACCGGATATTCAACAACAAGGGGGATCGGGTGGTGAAGGAGCTATGGGTAAGTCTTTATTACGCTACATTGTTCAACATATAACCTTCATTGAATATTCTTGAAATAATGATTGGACATATATCGTGTTTATGCAGGATTACTATAGGTGTGAGCCTGGATACGAGGACCAGGCGATGGAGACCGCTCGTAGAGCATGCTTTAAACTTGTGACCGACATGCACTACGAGGCTCGCATCCAGGCCATCATTGACTACAACGCGTCAAAGAAAATTCGGGTCACCAAAAAAGAGGCAAGGACTATGAGACTCGACCCGTGAACAATATATAGAGGTAAGAATTCATTTTTTTAAAGGTTAAGTATTTTTAATTTTATCTCATTATATATCTGACATGTAGGCTATACCGGAGTGGATGGCCTCGAACAGGCCTTGCTGGGAACAGATGGCAGAAAATTGGTGCCGCGAGGACTGGGAGGAATCACATAACGCCGCCCGTGAGCGACGTTTGTTGATGCGAGGTCCAGCACACCACCAGGGCAGTCTCAGCCTCGAGGAGTACGCGAGACAGATGGGTATGTCCTACCGTGTTTGCATTCTAATTGTACATTGTACATTAAAACTAATCTTATTTTTTTCCCGCAGTCGGCATCTCATGGTGGTGTTGCTCTCAACACTTATCAAGCATTTGCTATGGACCACATATCAAAGGCGACGTCTAGTGTGGGGTACGACCCGGAGAACCCGCCCGCTGCCTCTGCGTACAGCAATCCAAGTGTTGTAGAACGCCTCAATGCATACACGAGAGGTGGCGAAGGAGGTCCATGGGCCGGACTACAATCCGGTCATGCACGACCTTGATGGAGAAGTCGTCATGAGGGCTGGAGGAGGAAAGAAACATGGGCGGTACTGGATCGGTGACCACACAATCAACCCGGCCACTACTCCGTCGCTCTCCCGGATTCGAGCACGGACCACGAGCTCTGGTCCTTCTATACGCTCACGACCGACTGTTTCAGGGACGCTCCGGGTACTTTCTATTTCATTCATTGTTCGTTAATTATTAACATTATGATGCACGCACTTGAGATTAACATTGTCTTTAATGTTACAGGCCCAACTTGAAGCAGAGAGGAAGAGGCGGGAGGACCTGGAGGCGAAGGTAGCAACACAAGATGAGACTATCCGACTGCAAGCGGAGAGACTGCAAGAGGTCCGGATGGCGAGCCAGGCGAGCCAGGCGCAGGTGGCACAAATGTATAACTTCATGCTAGGACTATCCGCCGGCACTCGGCACAGTTCATCTCTTTGCCGAGTGCTCTGTTCAGTGGCACTCGGCAAAATGTCCGTCACAGTCACGTCGCAGTTTTCTTTGCCGAGTGCTCCGTTAGACACTCGGCAAACGCTTTGCCGAGTGCCCGACAGAAGACACTCGGCAAAGGTCCTTTTGCCGATCGGACCTAAGCCGACGGTCGTTTGCCGAGTGGGGCACTCGGCAAATGTTGTGCCGAGTGTTATTTGGTTGTTGCCGAGTGCCCGAGACACTCGGCAAACTCCTGTTCTCCCGTAGTGAGTTGGACAGCGACCATTGCCTTCAATGGCATGGAATCACTGTTGCATGTTGGCGATAATATATCTGGTGCTCTCAATAGGTAAGAATGCTTCCCTGTTCTCATTTACTAGATGGGTGTGGCGCGCTAACGTTGCGCCCGTTTATATGTGCACCATATGTTTTTATCATTAGTTTTTTTTTTGGTTTAAACGGTTAGGGCGGTATCTTTGGTTTGTGGAATGACCAATTGTTTTAGTACATACAGTATATATACAATGATCACAAAGTGTTGGACACGATGTTTTTACCTTGATGTCTACTACTTGCTACTACCCTCATCTGTGTGGAACACATCAGAAAATCCCAACAATATGACCCTATCGTTGCTAAACTGAACATCCTTCTTTTGTTTATAAAATAAAAAAGTTGAACATCTTTCACCACACAACGGAAGAAACAAATAAAGTTCCTTAGAAACTGAATTAAAAAATGGCAAATGAATTCTCATGCAAAACAGTTTACATAAGATACATGATTCATCATAAGCTAGGATTGAGTACCAGAGATAAAATATTATGGGCAACATGTATCTTGCGGTCTTGCTACTCAAGAGGGGGAAAAGCACTAGATGTTCGGTCTTTCTTCTCATGTGCCTTTTGTATTGTAGGACGTTTACATCTACGGTAGTTAGCAAATAAACTATGTGTCCGTTACATGGCTATGACCTCTCCTGCATAGTGGCATATGTATACGGTCTCGCATTAGATCACCTAATGCAAGTCAGTGGATATTTCATATTAACACCTACAGTATCGACCAAGAAGAGAAACAAAAGTAATAGCAATATTTTAGGAGGTACATAGAAGTCATGTACCAATTGCGTAGGTAGTCCCTTGTTTCATATGAAAACAAAAGTCAAATCAGCCATTGTAGAATGAGCAGGGACCATGGTATCATCACATCCTATAGGAATCAGAAGGTTTGATTGGTTGAATGGATTGGTTGAATGTACCTATTAAATGGAAGAATTCAATTAGAAGAGTTGACATCATAAACAAATTTAGTTCCTAAAATATTTATTGGTATCATCAAATCAAGTGGACCCTTTTTCAACCCAAGGAATGAACTTAGATGTTACAAATTTAATCATTTGTAAGTATTCTAGAAGAATTGTGAACACAAAAGACTCTTTGTTAGTCTGTCAGGAAGCAAACTACATATAAAAAAAGGAAGCGAACCATTTGATGTAAATACTTGTTTTACTAAATACAACAATAGCATAACTCGAAGGTAAGCTTTGAGCAGAGCAAAATATTTAAGAAGCATATTATAAACTATCCCTACTAACCAATCACCACAAAAGTTGTATAATAGGAGGCACGTAGTTTTATGTAGGAAACAAACACCACAAAAGCTGCCCCGCATTCAAGATAAATCAAATCCGTATTGAGTTTCACATATTGTAGTATCTAACAAAATTTGATGAATAGTAAAAGAAGTTACACAGGTGTAAAAAGCCAGTTGCTAATTTTCTAAAGAACTCACGAAAGTTTCTATTAGCTGGCTCCAAATATTTATAGTTATGAACTTGATTCTGTTACAAAACTAAAAGGGATGTGTATCTTATTAAAGAAATTTCTTTTCAGATATCAAGTCTAGTTGTTTCAACAATAAAAATCTATAATTTCATTATAGCTCATATCCTCTGTACATGCTTTCATAAACAAAAAAAAACTCTGGTATCCAATAACTCATTAATACAGCTTATGGTGCTATAAATAGTTTAAACAGAGTAGTGGTTCAACTAGACCCATTATTAGAAAAGAGCATTTTTATCAGATTTTTTGTTTTGCTCCCCCAAAGAAAGGAAAGAGCATTTTTGGGAATAGATGTGATGAATATGATGATGCATGCAAAGTATAATCTGGCTACACCTTCAATATTCTGAAATAAATTTCGACAGTTGAACAGATTGGTCCTAAAGCTAGGGAAAAAAATACCAAGCACTCTTTTTTTTTTTTTTTGATCGAAATCAGTAGGGAAGGCCCCTACCTATTTTTTATATGTATATAAGAATAACAAAAGGTTTGCTGTACATTGTAAGGCCGCAGGCCCAAACAAGAAATACCAAGCACTCTAAATAACCACATCAGGGAAGTGCTCTGCTACCTAAGACAGAAAAAGTCACCTAGCATGTTGAAATGGAAAAAGAGCACATGTGCCATCTTTTAGAGGGCAGCAGTTCAGATCCACGCATGAAGATAAGCACAATTTTGTTTTATACGATATGGAAAAAAATGCAGAAAGGGGAATAGAGATTTCTGACCATGTCTCACGGGGAGGACTGGAGGACGACAACCACGGTGGCGTTGAGGTCTTGAGGCAGCCGAGCAACATCACCAATGGAGTCCAAGGTTCCCTCCAGGCTAGCATTGAGAAGCTCGCTCCGCCTGTAGAGTCAGCCTCGGGCTCCTCACACGGATATCGAATCGTCGGATTAGATCTTCCGGGCCACATCATTATCGGGCTGTTGGAGGGGTGTCCACCGGGATGTGAAGGGGAGATGGGGCCACCCGATTTGTGATGGGGGAGATTGTTGGGTTTAATCCCACATCGGTTATTGATGATGGGTGAGCCAACTAATAAGGTGGAGGGATCCTCACCTATCAGACTAGTCTTTTGGGTTGAGGTGGCCCAGGACCTTGGTTGGGGACTCTAGTTGGGCCTATAATTCGATAGGCCCAATGTGACCTAGGCTGGCGTCGGGGCTCGTGGATATGACGAGCCGGACCACACTCTAACAAGGACACACGATTGGGTTAGGTTGATGTGAGAGAGGGGGTACGATGAGCCGGGCCACACTCTAACAAGGACACACGATTGGGTTAGGTTGATGTGGAGAGAGGGGCTCAGACAACACCGACCGTGACCCTGCAGAATGGGATTTGGTCCGATCAGTCGCGGTGTCATTGAAAAGAAGGTGAAATCATCAATTTGTCCTAAGTGGACGGCCCTATTTTATTTCTTTATCTCTTTGCCTAAGTTTCTCAACCCTAATTGCTATCCTTCTTCGTCGTAAGGGTGGTGATTGAAGGTGTTATAGATTGTATGCCGATATTAAGACAATCCTACGCGTGTGTGCCAGATGAAGACAGTTAGGTAGATACTCTGGTTTGCCAAACCAGGGTTCCATTTCGCAGAGACTACGCGGCGAGATGAGCTGCACAAGAACGTGTGTGTTTTAGCTGTTCATAAGATGCAATTTTGCTAGAAGATGCTGGGAATCCATTGGTATCATCCCAAGGCATAGATCTACATTTTTGATATGGTGCTTGGACAGTACCAGAGGTACTTTTCCTCTCAATTAATCCCAGCCCTTCATAACTAAATTGCGAATTCCGATTTTACTTAATATTGTCAGGGGTGTTTTGGTAATTGAACAAGATTAATTAGACGTATGAGACTCGCATCGAATTCTCGACAGTTAACCTTCGTGTTCCCCCAATCCCCTCCCACGCGCCCGCTCGCCGCTCCCCGCCAACCGTCGTGGCTCCCTGCCGAGCGGCCTCGCCACTCCCTGCCATCCCTCGCAGATCTCCTTCGCTTTGTCTTCTGCCGCCTCCCGCCCGCTCACCTGTGCCGCTCCCTGCCGGGCACTCTCGACGCTCCACACCGACCCTCGCGTATCCCCAGTTCCCCACCCGCCCTCGCCAGTAATTGGCTCCCTGCCCGCCCTTGCCGGTCCATGCGGCTACATGCCGGCTCTCGACAGTCGACACTCCCCGCCCGTCCTGGACGCTGCCCTCACATCCTCTCCGTTTCATCCCCATTCGCCGTCCTGGCCGCCTGTTTCTGCCATGGAAACCTCGATGGTTTTTGGTCAGAGACTCTTGGGCAGCAACCACCACGGTCTGTCCATATGCGGTCTCGCTGGCGGACTTTGTCCATCAAGCAAGCCGAAAGGCCCATACTACAAGGAACAGGACGAACCTTGTCAGTTGGGTACAAGAAGTAATTTCAACACGGTTACCGTGACATTCAGCTGCAGTTCTGGTTAACGAAAGGCATTAGAGCGATCTTTTCTAAGATGAAAAAGGAATAATTATTTCTCCTCTTGCTACTCTAGCATCCTCTGTTTCTTTTTCTTTCGATTCAGGTGTTCCATAAAATGGAATTGAAGTCTATTACAAGAAACCATGTGATTTTCATTGTAGCATTATAGTAGTCGTATCTCATTAGTGATAAACCCTGATGTCTAGTCTAATGATTAGCATGATTTGATTTAGTGTGAATGTTGGCACTCGCGTTGGTGTCTATTTAGGAACATCCTCCTGATACTTATTCATTGTTGTTCATGTGAATTTGAGTGGTTAAATGTTTACTTTCGCTGCCAGAATAATATAAGGCTGCATTTTAGACTCAATTCATTGAACTGCATTTACTAACACAGTTCTATCTCTGTTCTAATTCAAGGAACATGATATATCAGATTTCCATCTCCTGTATGATTCTTATGCTATATACCTTTACTGATATATATTATGAATAGTTATCAAGTGATGTAGCTCATATTGTATAGCGTGTTCCTTTTCCCAATTCTTAGTTACCATAAGGCTTCTTTAACACTAGCGAAATCACAGTTTATAGTTTTTCTTATGTCTACTAACAACTAAATTTTTGCCCATTACATGTAGGAGTCACATAATTAGTATGTTATTTTTATCCATGTTACATCTCCCAATTGTTCCCACTTAAAGCTGAACATATACCATTAGTATTGGACGCCATCAACATGTAAATTTATTTCTTGAAATTATGATTGTGTAAAGGTGATGATGCTATTGGCAGTGATGAGTCTGGTGATATTACAACTTAGAGCTGGTGGCAGTGATTCCAATGGTGCAGCTACCTTAGCTATATCTGAGGCAAAATTGGTCTACTTAATGTTTATTATGACAGCTTATCCTTTGTTCTTCATTGTTTTTTTAGAAAAGGGGATATATATTAATATCCCAGCTGCTGTATCGACTGATACATAAGGCTGTTCATTATTACAATGTCTCGTACACAACCAGATACCACGGAATTATAAAGATAAAAGATTGTTCCATCAATCCACAGCTTAGAGACAAAAAAAGTTCAAAGCAAAGACTATGAGGAAAGACGGTTTGTAAATCGCCATCCATTATTTGCAAAGACTTCCATGGTTGTTTTTTCAAGCAAAAGGCATGCGCTCTTCATCAAAGGGCGATCCTCCTCCTTCAGTCTCAAAGACCATTGTCTCATCCAGTAGGTCCCTCTGAAGATGACCTGCATAAAAGATGGTACTGCTGCTCTGTCAAAAACCATATCGTTTCTACATAACCAGATAGCCCAACACAAGGTAGACACCCCAAACCAGATCAAACGTTTATGCTTTACTGTATACCGTCCCAACCCATGAGAGAACATATGCTGAAAGTTGTGGGGAGGTGAAATGTTAAACGAAACATGTATAATACGCCAAATAAATTTAGATAATTGACAATAAAAAAAAAAGATGTTGAATACTCTCACTCAGGTTACAGTAACAACATTGCGTACTCCCAACCCAGTTCCTTCTTGCTAGATTATCTTTTGTTAGCGTAACACCTTTATATAGATACCACATAAAAAATTTTATCTTAAGGGGGAGTTTTACTTTCCAAATATCTGTTGTAAAAGGTAAAGCATAACAGGTCATGAGAGCCTCATACATGGATCTCACCGAGAATAATCCATGTTGATGCAAAGCCCACCTAAAGTGATCTGGTATATTTTGTAAGATGAAAATTTGAAAGTGTGGCAACAATACATCTCCACGCAGTAAGATTATCTCCAACTAGTGAGCGTCTGAACGAAACACTCTCCAACGAGTTATGCAACACCGAAGCAATTGTTTCATTCCTATTTCTAACCACACTATATAAATTTGGAAATTTATCTTTTAAAGATTGGTTTCCAATCCAACTATCCTCCCAAAACGGAACGTGGGAACCATCACTAACTATAAACTCTCCTAGACGCATAAATGCATCCTTAACCTGAAGCATACTACTCCAAAAATGTGAATCTCCCACGACGTGCTCCACCTGTCCAATTGTTTTATTTCTAAGGTACTTCCTACGGATAATATTTTGCCAAATGCCTTCTGAATTAATTAATTTAAACCACCATTTACTCAACAAACATTTATTTTGTACCTCTAGATTGAGGATACCCAATCCCCCTTGCTCTCTCGGAGTACACAAAATGCTCCATTTTGTCGATCTATATTTCTTTTTATGACCTTCATTTTGCCAAAAAAATCTGGACCTATAATAATCTATTCTTTCTAACACCCCTTTTGGCACTTCAAGAAAGGAGAACATAAACATGGGCAAATTACTTAACACCGAGTTGATTAAAGTTAATCGCCCACCAACAAAAAGCAATTTGCTCTTTCAGGAAGTTAACCTTTTTTGGAAGCGCTCCTCTATATGTTTCCAATCTGCATTTGCAGGACGTCTATGATGCATCGGAATTCCCAAATATCTAAAAGGCAGAGCACCTAGCTCACAACCAAATATTTGGGAATTTAATCCTTCCATCTCTTCTGCCTCTCCGTAACAAAATAACTCACTTTTATGGAAATTAATGCGTAAACCCGACAACTGCTCAAAGGCACATAGAATGAGTTTAAGATACTTTGCTTGTTCAATATTATGATCCATAAGAATGATCGTATCATCTACGTATTGGAGTATGGACAAACCCTCCTCCACCAAATGTGGTACAACACCCGTAATCTGACCCGCTACTTTTGCCCGTGCAATTAAAGTGGCTAAGAACTCCGCGGCTATATTAAAGAGAATAGGTGATAGAGGATCTCCCTGTCGAATCCCTTTTTTTGTTTGAAGGAAATGACCTATCTCGTTATTTATCTTAACCGCAACACTTCCCTTAGACATAACTCTATGGATCCAATCACACCACTTAGGTGAGAAACCTTTGAATCGAAGAGCTTGCTGCAGAAAAGACCATTTTACTCTATCATACGCTTTCTCAAAATCTAATTTCAAAATTACCGCATCTATTTTCTTCCTATGAATTTCATGCAACGTTTCATGTAACGTGATTACTCCATCTAAAATAAAACGCCCAGGGATAAACGCTGATTGTGTAAGAGAAATAATTCTATCAGCTATGGAAGCAATTCCATTATTAAGAACTTTGGTAAAAATCTTAAAACTCACATTTAGCAAGCAAATAGGACGATATTGTTGTATGCACGTAGCATCCACTTTCTTTGGCAGAAGCGTAATAACTCCAAAATTTAAACTATGAATAGGAAGTTCATTTTTATGAAAATCATTAAACATATCAATGAGATCATGTTTTACAACTTCCCAAAAGAACTGATAAAATTCAGCCGGGAAACCATCTGGGCCGGGCGCCTTATTTACCTCCATCTCAAAAACTGCCTCCCTAATCTCCTTTTCCTTAAAAACGGCAGTGAGAAACTCATTCTCTTGCTCAGACACCTGCGTAACTTCTGCCCTTAAACTCTCATGTAATGAGAAGTTATTTTCCTCATGGGGTCCAAAAAGGTTTTTATAATAGTCATTGTTGTGGATACACTAATATTTATGGCATTGTAGGCGTTGTTGGGGAACTAACCTTTCTCCGTTGAAGGTAAACTAGGACAAGGAGGAGGCTAACTAACCTAGAGAGTGTACAAACTTTGAAAGGTCTGTAACTATTTGTTTTCCTTGTTAAAAGTACTTTAGTTGATCAATGGACAGATTTTATGTCAGAAATGTTTTATTTAGTCATGTTGCCCTTCGGCTTAGTTTTCCCTCTACCAACTTCTTCCATGTAGCAGTGACCATTACTACACTCCTTTGATGCTTACATTTATTATCTGAAATTGCATGCAGATGCTAAATGGCCTTGTGAAGAGTAACTCTAGACCTTCATGTCAAGAGCGTCACAAAAAGCTTCTATGGGGTCTAAGTTGTCGTAGTCAGAGTTTGATATTGAGTTTCGTTAGTGGTTTTCTAGTAGAGATTATGAAGCTCATGTCATCCACTATATTGAGCTTTGTTAGTGGTTTTCCAGTAAAGAGACTATGAAGCTCATGTCATCCAATATATTGTATTGTAAATGAGAACTCACGGTGGTTCACTGCTAGAATATTAGTTCAGTTCGACAAAACAAATTTGTATAAGTTCATGTTGGTGATTCTGTTTGAGCTGGTCCAGATATTCTTTGACAAAAATTTTGGATAAGTTCATGTTAGTTATTCTGTTTGAGCTGGTCCATACATTTACCAAAAATCTTGGATAAGTTCACGTTGGTTGTTCTGTTTGAGCTGGTCCCTTTCTCAATGCATCCCATTATATGAAAGTTGGCTAGCATAATACTGCTTCTTGGGCATACATGAACTTATCCAAAATGTCCCTGTTTAATAAATTTAACAGCTATCTGATGCAATAATGTCCTCGCACCCATTATAGCTCCTATGAACTGCCAACCTGACATCCCAAAGTGCACGATACTGCATCGTTTGACAAAGTGCATGGTACTCCATCTTCTGCTGGGCGAGACCAAGGCTTCAAGTTTGGTACATTTGTGCTCGGCTGATGCGCATTCAACACAACTGGTGAGCCCGCACAGCCCTCCTTGATTCCTCGGTCACCGGCGGTGCGGGGCAGGGTTTGCGACCACATCGATAGAGCATCCTGGGCTCCCGGCGCCGGCTAGCAGGATGAGGATGACAAGGGTTACTAGAACAACATATTGAACCTGGGCTTGGATGCAGAGCAACTTTCTGACCAGGTTGTAGGACATGATCAGGGACAGATGAACCTTTGGGAAGGCATTTCATACATGAGGAGCTTTATAAAACTGTCGGGTATAAATGATGGCAACAATGACATTCCTGAGTCTCTGCACCAAATATAGATCTGGTTTGAAGCCTCTAGAACTAGTAGGAGATGAATATTAAGGAACGCGAATGGGATCTGGGTGAAGCTCACACAAAATGGATGAACCACATGTCGATTTAGGTCTTGGTCATCTTCAGTTCATGAACATTGTACACATAGATAACGTTTCCAGGTGCTATGAGTATATGGCCAAGGATCACCGACGCTATGGTGTTGCGGCGGAGATGCACATTGCCAGGCAATGCTCCTTCAGCGACGCCAATGGAGTGCAAGACGAAAGTCAGGCTGCTAGGCGGCAAGAAATCATCCAACTCCGCCTCTTCGTCCTCGCGTCAGCCGCGGCCCGATGGCAATGCAACAAGGTCGCATGGCTCGATGGTTCCGCGATAATAATGTCTCACAAAGATCCGCTGCTGTCAATCCGGATCGCCATCGACTCAAGCGGGAGGGAGAGGCGGCTCGCCGGCGGGAGGAAGAGGCGGGAGACATGGCCGATCACCGGATCAAGGAAGATAGGGGAAGATGGATTGAGGGTCGCATTCGCAAAAACGAGGCGGAGGGCTTGTCGACGGTGAGGGGCAAAGTGGGAGGAGCGGAGGGCTCGCCGGCGGTGAGGGGCAAAGTGGGAGGAGCTCTCTAACGCGAGAGTAAGAGTGGGAAGTTACCTAATTTCCCTTCATGTAATTAAAAGAATAATAAAAAAATTTGTACCGATCCTACCATTTCTAAGTACCGGTCCACAACTTAAAGTACTTTTTAATAGGTACCTTCATATTAATTCCAGGCACCATAACAAATCAATGGCTCAAGTCCAAGCTATTAGTACCTTTCTTCATGAACACAGTAATCCTAATGTCGTGGAGTATCTGGACAACACAGAATAATTGGGTTTTCAATAAAGTTGATCCACAAGTTTCAGCGGTCAGGGCCAAGTTCTTCAAGGAACTTCAAATGGTCATTCACGGGGTTAAGGCAAAGCACTTGAAGGTCTTCAAACATGTATAAACAACAATTCATGATGTTTGGGTTTCTAGCTCTGTTTCTTTTTTTCTGTTGGACTCTGTTTTTTATGTACCTTTTCTGCATTTAATTATCAACAAAATGTTGTAGGGGCCTAGGCTCCAGTTTTCTTTATATAAAAAAAACAGTGCCTTTTTGCATGAACTCAACCCCTTTTTCTTTGACAATAAATCAAGTTCTGTTTCCTAATGGTGTTGTGTTCACCAATTGATGCGTGAGAAGGCAAAGCTATGGATCATCCCACTCTTTTTTTTCTTCTCTTTATATAAATTACAGTTGTCTCAAACATCAGCGGTCCCTATCGGAGTAGCACCGGAACTGCGCCAGATAAAGGCGCTGCGAGGTGGCTGTGCAGCGGACGAGGTCTGAGACCGTCAAGAACACAGAGGTCCCTTGATTGTGCGCCGTCATGGCAGCAGCATGGCTCCGTTCATTCGCAAGGGAAGGAAAACACTCTACCTGGGACTAGAATCAATAATAACATTACACATGTACTATACCGTTCCATTATTATTAGATAGATGACATCAAAAATAACAAAGAATGTAGACCGGAAGACAACTTTTATAAGAATCTGAGGTGAACAAGAGTGGCACAAATTGGTTCAAAGATACAGTAGTTGAAGGGCTGATATAGTACAGGCCACATGGCACACAGTGAATATGTTGCAAGGATTCTAGAGCTCACAGTCAGAAGCAAACAAGTCTTCAGACAGGTCGTCCTCTTTCTGTGCCGCTGAATGGTCACTGTTGGCAGGAGGCGCATTTCTTTTAGCTTTTCCCTTCTCTATAGTCTTGTACAGCTGGACACCTATATCTACCACCCGCCTAAATCTAGTATCCAGATCTATTTCCACCTTCAATGTATCAAGAGCTTGATCACCAGTCCTTCCTTCATTTGCTTCTGGATCTTCACCACCAGTCCCTCCATTTACTTGGGGATCAAGAGCGAAACTGCTCACCTTCAGCTTGTTATTGTTCAACGCCATAACCAGGATTTGTGGAAGACCGTTGCCATCTCCAGCAAACACCACTACGTTCACCTAAATTTGGTACTATGATCAACAACATACTAAAGTTTACAATAACTGCAGAAATAACATTGTCAAACAAACTACTCACCGTCTTAGCAACATTACCAAAGGCCTCCACATAATCTGATGCAGCTTTCAGATTCGCAGCCTGATACACAAATATAACAAGGATTAGCATAACTTCAACAACATAACTTATGATGGAAGATTGTTTTTACTGTTGGTGAGACCATGAGCAAATTGCAGTTTTACTTCAATTCAAATCGTTCTACTTCACATGATTTTACGTACGTTTAGAAGAAGAAGAATAACATACGACGGACTGTACAAACATACTAAATCCACTGAAATAGCCCAAACTAAGTTTATATTAGCACAACACAACCAGAAAGTGACTCCACTGGCGCACTGCTTTCTATAAAAAACTGAATTGCTAGATACAAGCAACAAAGGTCAAACAAATCATCCACGTAGATGATGAGAGCATGCGCAAAACTGAGACAAAATTATTAGCTTAAGCTTCCGGAATCGTTCAAACAACAACATCCTATTGTCCCTATTCGTGACAGTTTGGTATCAGCTAGCTTTGGCTTCAATCCATTGCTTTTGCTGCCAATCCAGACAGAGAGAAGCAGCACAGAGATCAAGCGAAAAAGATGGTTTCACGCAAGGAGCATGAAGTTCAGGAGGGTCATCTTGCCCAGCATATGTCAGGTCCCTCGAGCAGGTTGAGGAGAAGCTTCTGCCATTGGTGAAAGAGCCCACAATGCTGCCAGTTCGAGCTGCATTAATTGCACAGCCAAAGCCTCTTTCTGCCTGAGAAAAGCAGGCATGCAAATTCTTGCGACGGAAACTGAAGGCCGATGCGGCCCTTCCTACTTAGATTTTCCATTTAGGTGGACATCATAACAAGGAAAGCAAGTCAAACTTTCTATTCACAGAAGGATATTTTTTTTTCTAGAGCCTCTTTTATCACCTGTACATTTATAGGAGAGTCATGCAATGCGTCAAAAGATCAGGAGGCCAGGATTTTAGGAATTGCTTCTTCCTTGTGTGCCATATTTTTGCATGGACAAAAATCAGCAAGATGAGATTAATCTAGCATCCCTATATATGCTCTCTACTTCTTAGTCCCTTACTTCTATTATCCCAGTTCCCTTCTAGTGTGCTCAAACATGAGTGACGACGTTTGGGCAGAGAGACACAAACTAGCCGTTTCTGCTGAACAATTCAAGTAAAATGATCATAATATGTGACGGCAAGAGAAGTTTTCATAAATTTACATCCATGAAAAAGGTCAGTTTGCTGCTCAAGACAGCCGTCAAAAGATTCCCATCCCGGAACACAGCAATAAACAGAAAAGCTTAAGTACTTTTATTGTTAATATAAGTTTACTGGTGTTTTGAGTTCTGAGAATTTAATTAGTACTCCCTCCGTCCAGGTATACATTGCGTATCCCCCTTGGGAACAAAGACCAAGGAAACAACCGTCACAGCATTAATCGCCTATTCTCGCAATGGAAATAATGATTCCGCAAAACGTTTTGTGTGCTGCTGCCCCCGATTTACTTTGCATGGAACTCTGTCAAGTCCACGGGCCCGTCTGCAGCGAGAGCGGTGCATGCTCCCTTGCACGCGCGTGATCGGCGGCAGATTAATTTCCTTTTTCAGCGCGAGTTTGGCGGCAGAGCAATTTTAGTTTTCCAAAATTTCGCGATGTGCGGCCAGTTAAAGTAAACGGATAAAGGACTTGAGTCGACGCCATAATTAATAGCAACCATGCCGCACGCGTCGAACAAAGCGCCCCAACAGCCTCAACGAAAACACGCACTGTTTATGTGGAAAAATTGATTTTGCTAACACGCACTGTATAGCTGGATGGAGGGAGTAAAAAGGATCATCCCGAGCCAGGATATGTCATGTTTTAGTTGCTCTTTCTCCAGACAAATTATAACTAGATACACTGGCAGCTCATTAATAACTTTGATAGTTACGAAAAACTCACCTCAAGACCTCCCGTGCCTTGCAACGCTTCTGAAACTTTTCTGATGGCATGGGCATGGGCTTGTGAGCAAGCTCGAATGGCTGCTGCCTCCCTGGTCATTCATTGTAACAAGTATAAATACCTTATGATGGGGAAATTGAAATAGCACAATTGACAGGTGTTCAGTTCTGAAATAGAAAAGAAAATTGACCTTGTGATTCACGGAGTATCGCATGGCGCCTGCCTTCACCCTCCTTGATCCGGGCAAGTCTGTTCAGTTTTGCTATAGCCTCGAACTCCATTGCTAGCTCAATGCTATGTGGAGGCCTTATTTCCGCTGCATTGTCAATTACAAAATATGAGACACAGAACAAGTCTTCAAATTCAAAAATAACAGATAAAGGGTCGCACTTATCCCATAGCGGATGCACTCCATGCCCCATGTTTTGACGACTTCATTCAAGGTCCTCTACAGAGAATTGACAGAAGAATAAACAAGTAAAAACAGGTAACGGTTAGACTAATCAGCAGTGACATTACATTCAGTTTTATCTGGATGGCCCATAAAACTAGATTAATTCTATTGAAGAAAATGTTTAAAATTTGAATAGAGAAATAATTCGATTGAAGTATAATCATACCTGAATCGATTCATTCAGCATGTCTCCAGCCTGGAAAATTTGGTCCATATCAAGTTTTGCGAGCTCAGTTCTCACTAGAGCCCGTGCAACTTGAAGAATTGAATTCACAGGATCCTCCACACCATAGGAAGCTTGGTATGGATCAACAACCTGCAACATGAATCATGATCATAGCAGAAATTTGAATTTTTCCATTATTCTATTTGATATTCTTTCTACTGAAAACAAATTTGTTTTTTTTTCCTCTGAGGAGCACATGCAGATCAGTATTTAAGAATTGCACCAACTGGTTCTACTTAATTACCTTCAAATAGATGATGCTGTCCACATCTAGCAGTACGTTATCCTTGCAGTAAACCTTCTGACCGATGATCGGTACTGGCTTTTCCTTCAGACAATGAACATATGCGATCTTATCTACCAAAGGAATCAGCTGATGCCTGCCTGGAAGCAGCGTCTTCAAATAATGTCCAAAACGCTCGACAAGGAAAGCCTTCTTCTCTGGAACAAACTTCACGCCCCCCAACTCAGTGATCTGTTGGAGTGGATATCCCTGCAAACAAAATATTCCACGGGGGAAAATAATCAATGTTGACATCTTTACAAAAGGAACTAAGAGTCAAGAATTTTTGCTATACTGCCCACGAAAAGAGTAGACTTTGGTAAAATACCCACACAATATTGGGTTTCATTAAAATGCCCACCAAAACAAGGCACATTCTCATTACTTACTAGAGAAGAGAGTAGCCATCCATATGGTGCATGTCACTTTCCCAACAACCCCATAAGGCCATAACATCCATATAGGGTATTGTTGCTCTTTTTGTTGTTAAGATACTACTTTGCATTCTTAATCTTGTCTACAGTTTGCAATCCTGTTCTTGAAATCATTTCTAAGCCATATACAATTTAAGGGTCCAGGTGGACACATCAGTATCATACTATCTTTCTTCTTGAGCCTTTTTTTTTCAAGCTTCCACCATCCAGTCTTTTTCCCTACATCATTCACCCTATGAATTCTTAAGAGCAGCTGCCTTATCTAAAGAAGAGAGGGCCTTTAAAGTTACATGAGTCATTCATTACTACCATTTCTGTTAGCATGATCTATAAATATCCATCCCCTGAACATAATCGAGGTAAGCAATGAGATAAACATCAAGGTATGCTGATGTAGTTTCCGCTAATGAAGCATTCATTTTTTCTAATGTCAGAAAGAGTTGTCCACCCAAACCATACTACTTCAGAACAAAAATCTACAGGGAAAAAATTGTGAGCATAAATCTTAGCCTGTTTCCACAGTAACATCATTCGAACTAAAAGAGCTGGATGAAAATCGGTGCACGCACCTGTACTAAACCTAGATTCAAGAGCTTGGGAGTGGACAATTGTTTCAAAACAGCAGCTTTTGTCTAATACTGCAAAAAAAAAAAACAAATTCAAATAGGGCCTAGGGTTTTACTTACCTAGCAATTTCGTCTGGAGCTGAAAATGGAGACGAGGCGGACGAGGCAAGGAGGCGCGGGAGCGCGGCAAGTTTCCGTGTGGACCTCACACACCGCCGGAGATAGATCGCCATCGGCGGCGGCGGCGGCGAGAAACGAGGGTTTGCGATTTGCGGATTTGGGGATGGGAGAGTATAGCTCGAATCAAAGGAGAGATGAGTTGTGGCTTTGTGGGGGTCGCGGTGGGGGAGGAGGAGCGGGATTGGTCCCGCATGTGCATCCGACGGTGCTTTGGCATCCCTCACGGATCTGGTCCACGCACGTTCCAAATGATTTCTGCTTCAAAATGTCTGGTCAATAAACAATAAAAAAATCTCTATTAACTGATTGACACGTTAGGGCAGGTACAACGCTACACGTCAGCAGTATTATAGCTCGTTTCATGCAATGTCACGTAGGATTTTTATGATGTGGAAGAGAGAGAGGGAGCTTAGAGAAAGAGGTGGCTCATGCGCTAGAATTTAGAGTATGAAACGGCTTACACACCATTTACAAGTTGTAGTTACCAAAAAAACTCAGAAATATTCCATTCCCTGTTCATAAATTTAGAAAATATCAATTTCTACAAGACAGTTAAAACAACTACCCATTATATAAGTGGTCTAATAGACCGTCTCAAGATTACGTGTCATACATGAGGCGGACTATAAGACCACACCTTTGTACTTGCCCTTATGCAACATCTAGAAAAAAAAATAGGAGTCTTTAAAATCATCTCCAACAGCTCATGTAAATAGACTTGTTTGTTAAAAATAAAAAATTAAGATAAAAAAGGCAATCCAACATCTCATCCCTATCTTTCTCTTCTTATTTTCTCGCTCGCAATCTAGTCGGCATGGCACGCCAAGTTTGAAGAGGTCGTGCCGCTCGCAATGGCCCTTCTCCCGCATGCTTATTTGGCAGAACCGCCTCACATAGAAGCGACGCTATCATCGGGATCATCTTGGGTGGTGTAGCAGCCTAATTTTCACCTATTGTGCATTTGTATCTCATAGTCACTCTCGGGAGGATGATTTGTACAATCAACACAGTTGAATATTGTAAAAACACAAAAGAATATGAATTAAGGCAAAAAAAATAAGATAACATATTATTCTAAGGAGAATAATATCTACAAACTCTTAGTACAAGAACTTGGCACATAGGCCAAAAAATAACACAAGAATTCTAGCGAAAGCGAAGCACTAAGTATGGTTGACCGTGAAAGCAAATCTGCAACTTGAACGTAGTGGAAGTCTTCGTAGTGAATCCAAATCCACGGACAGCATGAGTGTAGGCGAAATCCTTCTTTTCCTTCTTTACATTTCTTCTAGTTGAGTCGACGACGTCTTGGAGTTGATGCTTGAACTACTAACGGCTGAAAAACAAAGTGGTAAAGCCGTGAGTACATAGAGTACTCAGCAAGCTGCACTACCTAGCAACAATGTGATGCATGTTTGGATATTTCAAAGAATGGCAAGAGCTCAGCACCTATTGCAATTATCCTAAAGTCTAGGTGAGTCAAGTTTTATTATTATTTAAATTTTATAAGTGGCCTCACAGGAATAAACACATCCCTGCAAGTGTCAAATTTTAAGTCCAGGATACCTCTACTAGAACCACAGCTCGAAGACAGATGTAAAACACCTATTAGAGGGGAGAAGTAGTAAACTAATCATTGGAGAAGCTCTTAGATAGTGCCCATATTCGGGGGCACGGCTATACGTATAGATTATAACTCTACATAGTTTATACACCTGTAGCCACACGCAGCAGGCTTGACACTAGGTCACTTCCCCAACTCAAGCACCAATCCCACACTAAACCAGTAAAAAGCATCGACCGGTGGCGCCCGTCCTTCATGTCCGGGACCCCCCCCCCATGTTTGTTCTTTTGACTTGGAATTAGAGATTGATCATTTGGCATCATAATCATGGATGTGTTGGCCATGTTGTTCACTCATCAAGTTCAATGATGCATTTATTTGTGAATCAATAGTGTGTCAAGTCAAATTTGAGCTATCTCCATATGAAGTGTTGGAGGTCTGTGAGTTTGGTGATTGCTTTCTTTTGAAGATGAAGTATTGGAAGATTGGACATTTGGCATCAAGAAGCTTGATGTATCTGCTTTATAGTTCAATCGACGTTGAGGTGGAGAATTGTGATGTTGCAACTCCCATTTCACCATTTGAGAGCTAATTTAGCTCACATGTTATGCAAAACATTGCTTATGCATATTACAAGCTAACTAGGGGCTTCTTTGCAACATTTTGAAACTCTAGGGGGCGTTCTGAAAAGTGCTCGAATCCCCAACCTTGCTGGTTCCCACCTTTTGTATCATTCATCTTCATAGTGGATTGCTTGCTAGCCGTCACCCGTGGGTTTTTCCCTAAAAGGGTTGCCACGTAAATCTTGGTGTCGGGCGCTGTCGCCTTGCCCCTGTGGGACATAGCCCATGCCGAGAACTGGGTGCAAGGACGGACCTCGTGTGACTTTGACTGCAAAACATAATAGCGAGATGATTAGAAATTATATGATATTAGGTAAGAAATAAATGAATTCACATACCCATCTCTCCGCGTATTGCGTGAGTGAAAGGTTCCCTTGATGGTGTGCTGGACCTGACATCATCAAACGCCGCTCCCGACAAGCATTATGTATCTCCTTCCAGCCTTCCGCGCACCACTTGTCTACGATCGGTCCCCAAAGAACAAGATCGTTGTTGACCCACCACGCAGACACCTACACGTCATGAAGTACAAAACACATATATAAGAACAACGAATTAAGTTTTAGAGAAAATATTGATGTTTTATATTTACCTTCATGTTCCTTGCTTGACCTTTAGTGACCTTAACATGAAGATGTATGCCGTGGTACGTGATCGCAGCCTAAACACGTGACTCGTAAAACATGTCCGTCACGAGCTTAGGACATGCCGCCTTAGCCACCACCTCCGCCTGCTCCTCAAATCCCTCCCGGCATCCGAGGAAATCCTGCAAATAGATTCAATGTATAATATCATTATTTCAAGAATGATCAATGAATAAGATAAGTATTAATACATGTAGTGCAACGAAGGCTTACCCCCTAGCAAATGCTCGTCCCAAGAACTGGTCCGTGTTATAAATCCATTCACGAGTGAAGTTTCCATTCTTTGCCCATCCAGTACATTCACTTACGGTTCGACATCCTCCGACATATCGTAGAAAAATATCAAACATAATTTCATCTACACCGATGTCTACAGTCTAATAGGTGAAGATAGGTCCTAATCCCACTCGAGGATCCGTAGCTGAGCTTAGTTTCCACGGTATACTCCCCTTCGAGACAGAATTTCAGCAGCACCTCCCCGCTGTTCTCCAAATACACGTCTTGCAAAGGAGATTGTGTATCCGGAGAACAACGGAGACGTGCTGCCGAAATTCTGTCTCGAACAGGAGTATACCGTGGAAACTAACCCCCACTACGCATCCCCGAGCTGTCCAAAAAACATGAATAATTCGAAACAGATACAGTCAAAGATATGCAAAGATCGACATATCTCCAACCGTATCTATTTCGAACGGGAGACACCTAACTAAGTTACGTGACTCAACCTACGAACATAAAACATACGGAGGGGTGTTTCCGATGTGCTCACGTAGGGCTCGATGACGGACGCACGGTTCGATGACGGGGAGAGTGTTAGGGCTGCATCAAATCACCTTCCCTATAAAAGAATGAACTAAAGCTTGTCAATTGAAAAATTCGACAACACCTCCTCCGCTCGGAAAGGTTTCCACAACCTAGAACATAGATAGTCACATATGGCTCGATGGCCGATAATCACACACATGATGATCACCGCCACAACCACATAAACGACGCGATGGCCGCTTTCAATGACATGCACCAAAATTTTCTCACCTACGGAATCGACGGCGAGGGGTGCTCGGGACGGTATAGGGCGGGCGTGTGTCGCGGAGGAGCTCGGATTGTCCAATTACAGGGATGACGGTGCCCGGGTGGAGGCGGCGCGCGTAGGGGCGGGTGCGCTAGCACGAGGGGCACGTGATGCGAGCGCGGGCGTGAGAGAGGCACGCGCGGGAGCGGCGCGCGCGGGGCAGCGCGCGGGGAGGCTCGTGGGGGCGACGGCACGCGAGGGGGCGAGGACGAGGGCGCGGCAGAGGCTGTCGGAAGGCGAGGCCAAAAATGGTCAAGTCCCCGATCCAATCGGGGACTTCTAGATCTGGATCAAGTTTGCCATGTGTCACGTTCCGGACAAGCGGCAAACAAGGTGCACACGGCATGCCATGTGCCATGTGGTAGGCACACGACAAGAGTAAACCCTAGCTATTTGCCGTGTGCCTACCACGACAAAGTAGGCTCTTTGTCGTGTGCCGCGCACAAGGCAAACGGTAAAGATTTTCTTAACTGTTTTTTTTAATTAATAAATGCTTAGAAGTTTCAAAAAACAACCAAATTTGAACTAGACACTACTCAAATGTCCTAGTGCCTATATAAAATTGGTTGAAGTCAAAACATGAGCCGATGAATATTTTTATTCAATATATGGATGCCTCATATTCAATACTCGAATCTTCTACGTAGATTCTCAGATTTGTGAGTAACATGTACGACAATTTGTTCAAAATATTTAATACTTTTTACCACATCCTCTACGTAGGATGAAATGATGTTAGGGCAATTCTAATAATTTTCAGACTCTGTTTGTATTTTATAAAATTTAAATTCGATTAAAGAAAACGCTAGTATTCATATTTCATGTACAATACACGCATCATTTCCTGTTATTTCATACATATGGACTCAAATAGGAATAAACATCATGAATATCATGTTTTCCTCCACCATACTCCATTATCTGAACCACTTACAATTCAAAATTTGAATTTCATGAAATAATACAAGGAATGGAAAAATTTGAATAAATATAGCAAACATAAATAAAAAATTACCAAATAATGAAATCATGTTCCTTGTTAATGTGTTGACAAGGAAAAAATGTTATCAAAGAAAAGGAAAAGAAAAAATATTTGCCGTATGCCACGGCAAAACACACGACACACACGGGCACGTGCATCTCTCGTGTCCCGCATGCCGTGTGCATATGGCCTGTGCCGTGCGCCACAGTGCAGCACACGGCGAAGAGCGCGTGCCTGGGCGCGGCACGTGGCTCGTTTTGTCGTGTGCCACAACGTTTCCTGCGCACCGTCAGGCCTTCGCGCGCCGTCAAGCTTCGTCGTATGCTCCCGCGCTAACACGCGGCGAACAGAAACTTTGTCGTGTGCTCGTGCGCTGGCACACGGCGAACGTTATCTTCGTGGTGTGCTATGTTTACGGCACACGGCAAAATTTATTTTTACCGTGCGAGCACACCACGAAGGTACTTCTGTGCCGTGTGTTCTTTATGTGTCGTGTGCCATGTGTTTGGTGCCGTGTGTACAAACGGCTGACGACGAAGCTGCAGACACACAGGAAAGTTGTGAACCGTGCGTGCTTGCTTGCGGCGAGACAACCATCCTCCGTGGGGCCCGCCAGGTCGCGTGAGGCGAACGCGTACGCTTCCGATTAGTCGCGTAGACCTAGGGGTCTGCCTTGACTCTTGATGAAATCGCCGCCTCCCCGTTCGCCGTCCCAACCCGAGCGCTGCCGCTACCTCCGCTGCGAGCACACATGACTGGCCTGCCATCACCACTGTCGTGTGCTTTGCCTTCCTCCTATCCACGCCGTCGTCCTGCACTGTCGTCGTCGCCGCCTCTGTCGCTTGCTTCGGCAACTCCGTCTTAGCCTTCCGAGGCGCCTCACCTCCCAGCTCCTCCCCATCGTTCTGCCTCCCGGCCATAGGGCGTGGACACCACCAGGTTCCGGCTCAAGCGTGTGGAAGGTGGCTCTCAGATCCGCACGGGCCTGGATCCAGAGTGACAGTCAAATCTACAGGGTCCTGGATACTCCAAGCGACAGTGACCGCGGCAACGTGAGCTTTTGCGGTGATCGAATGGAGCAACAACACGACATGTTGGTGCGATCACGAGATGCGGCAAGCAGGCGGCGAGCGCACTACAACTTTGCAGCAATAAGCCAATTGCTGAGGTTTATGCTGAAACGATCTGATTCCCCTACAAATCCGGCAATTCGTGAGGTAATAAGGCTTCTTTTTTGCTGGATTTTTAATTAGAGTGTAATGTACCTATCCTTCTCAGTTTTCTGTGCATTATTAACCTGAGAAGACCATTACTATGTATTCATGCCTGCAAGTTTGACATAAGACAGTAAGAGTACAAGCTCAACTAAACTGTAGAAATTGCGGTATTTGCTAACTATCCAAAATTGTAAGGCTTATTCAATGAAAGAAACTTATATTGATAGACTCTATGATGCCACTAACTGTTGAATATGTGTCGAATACCATGTATGAGTTTGGTTACGCTTAGGACTTCAAGTTGTACTAGCGGTAGGGTGTAGAGTTTGTGTCGAACTCTGTAACCGGGCTCCTCATAAATATGAGAGGAGAGCCGCTGTTGTAACCATGACGACATAGCGATAGACTCGCAGGGAGGAGGCGGCGACTCTCGCCGGGACCTCGCAGCGGTCGGTATTGCATATTGGGGAGGAGCGCCAGTAGTCATGCCCCGGGGATGTAGGCTTCGGCTGAACCTCGTTACCAAACGTCGTGCCTCTTGTGTCGTCTGTGTTCTTGCATCGTATGCCTCGATAGATCCCTTGTTGCTTCCGCGTATGCCGAAAACTCTAACAAGTGGTATCAGAGCTATTGGTTGGTGTGGATCTAGAGGTGATGCTGAAGATCACTGTGGAGGTGCGAGGATCATGCTTGACGGGTGCCGTGGAACTGCTTGATGCGGCGTGAGGTGGAGCATGGCGGCGATCGGTGATCCGGTCGGTGGTGTCGAACACTCCGGACAGGTGGCCTGGACCGTTCGATGGGCTGCAGTCGGCGAGGATGGACCAGACGTGGTGATCAAACCGGCGAAGTGGCTGTTGAAGACGTTGTGATCGGGACGACGACTTCGGCTCGCGATCAGACCGACGTGCTAGACGTGGCAGTGGTTGGAGAGATCGGAGTGTGGAAAAACCGCAACGATGGCGGTGTAACCTGTATTGCACAAAGATGAGGTTGTGGCACGCAGCAGTTCGTGTTGACGACATGGTCTGTTGTGTGATATGCTTGCGCACAAAAGATGTGCCAGGACGTGATGTTGCGACAGGGTCGAGCGCTGGCAAAGCGTCGAAGACGGAGTTGCAACAAAGCGTGGACGACAATGTTGATGAAACGTCACATGTGCAGGCGCATAGAGGATCGGCTTGTGAGGTAATACGAGGTGATCGATTTGTACTGCTTGACGATTTCTTGATGCGGGAGCACAGAGCCGTGGCTTGGTTTTGTGGTGCAACACGCGCACACGTGTATCGGGAGGGAGTCGGACACAAAACCAACATGCAGACATGTCATTGGGTGAGCTTCTACATGTGGTGGTGCATTGTGCGTGGAGGCTACAGAGTCGGACCTGAGTTGGAGGAAAAAAAAGGAAATCAAAAGAATAAAGGGAGATTTGGTGCGTGCACACTTTGATCACGTGAACTGGGCATCAGTCGGTCTGTTCTATCTTTTGATTGATGGATACCGAGTCCGACCAGGATACGTCATGTGGCGTGCGTAGAATCCTTGTCAGACTCTACCTTGTTTTGACGACTCGGCTTCGGTGGTGCGGCGTGAATAAAACCAGACTAAAAGGCGAGGGATCCTGGCAGCACAGAAACAACCAAGCAAGACACGTGATCGAGGTAGTTGCTCAGATCAAGTTTTGGGCAGGCGGAAGATCGACGTGCGACAGGCTCTAGGTGTTGGTGCAAGGCAGAAGCTCTCGGTTGCTGGGCACAGGAACTCAAGTGATCGTGACATTGTTGTCAAAGCAGTCAGAGGAGGAAGACGATTTGTCAGCTGTTGAAGTTAACGAGGCGAGCGGATCAGGCGGCAAGACCGGTGGCAAAGGGCCGGTGAAACCGCGTGTCGACCGGATGGCGTCGACGAGTACCAGATTTGAGGTGTCAAAGTTTGATGGCAGCGGCAACTTCAGCTTGTGGCAGATAAGGGTGAAAGATTTGTTGGCGCAACAAAGTCTTTTGTCTGCATTGAAGGCAAAGAAGCCGGACAAGATGGAGGATGATGTGTGGGAGGAGAAGCAGATGCAAGCAGCTGCAACCATACGGCTGTGTCTGTCGGACCATGTCATGTACCATGTCATCGGGTTGACAACACCAAAGGAAATCTGGGATAAATTGGAGAGTCAGTTCATGTCCAAGACTTTGACGACCAAGCTGTATTTGAAGCAAAAGTTGTATGGGCTGAAGATGCAGGAGGGGTCGGATCTTGCAGAGCACATCAATGTCTTCAATCAAAGGGTCACGGATCTAGGCCAACTAGATGTGAAAATTGAAGATGAAGACAAGGCAATAATTCTTCTATGCTCGTTACCACCGTCATATGAGCATACAGTCACGACTCGACGTACGGCAAGGAAACCATCAAGGTTGAAGATATTACTGCAGCATTGCTAGCTCAAGAGCTGAGAAGAAAAAACAATGTGGTGGATGAATCTCAAGGTGAAGGTTTGCTAGTCATAGGTGAACATGCTAGGAGGAAGGTGGAGGCCAAGAGCAAGAAGAAGAAGAAGGTGCGGTGCTTTGAGTGCAAGGAGTGGGGACATGTGAAAAAGGACTGTCCGGAAATTGTGAAGGGAAGTGCTAATGTGATAACTCCTAAGAGTGACTCGGATAGCGACGGTGACGTTCTCTCGGTAGCTATCAAAAGACAGTCAAGTGAAGCATGGATGCTAGATTCAGCAAGCTCTTTTCATGTGACACATAAGAAGGAGTGGTTCTCTTCATACAAATCAGGTGATTTTGGCAAAGCTTATTTAGGAGATGATAGGGGACTCTCTGCTATTGGAATAGGCGAGATCAAGATCAAGATGCAGGATGAAGATGAACAAGTTCTTAATGGTGTTAAGCATGTGCCAGAGTTACGGAGAAATCTAATTTCGCTTGGGGCTCTACATCGTGATGGTTTGATGATTCGGACTGAGCCGGATGGAAAAACCATGAAGATCATGAAGGGAGACAAGACTGTGATGATAGGGGAGAGAATGGCATCTAATTTGTACAAGCTACAAGATTGTTACGTTGCAGGTGGAGTCATGGAAGATGGAGTTGCAAGGATGGCGGTGTTCTCTTCGGGCGGCGAGTCTAAGGCGTTGGACTCGTCGGGCGGTTCACTGTGAGCTGCAAAGTCTACAACTCAAGTCCGTGTACATGGAGGATCGCGCATGACGGCTTCAGGATGGTGGAGTATTCGCCAAGGTGGAGTTTGTTGAATATGTGTCGAATACCATGTATGAGTTTGGTTACGCTTAGGACTTCAAGTTGTACTAGCGGTAGGGTGTAGAGTTTGTGTCGAACTCTGTAACCGGGCTCCTCATAAATATGAGAGGAGAGCCGCTGTTGTAACCATGACGATATAGCGATAGACTCGCAGGGAGGAGGCGGCGACTCTCACCGGGACCTCGCAGCGGTCGGTATTGCATATTGGGGAGGAGCGCCAGTAGTCATGCCCCGGGGATGTAGGCTTCGGCTGAACCTCGTTACCAAACGTCGTGCCTCTTGTGTCGTCTGTGTTCTTGCATTGTATGCCTCGATAGATCCCTTGTTGCTTCCGCGTATGCCGAAAACTCTAACACTAACAAACACTACATATGTCAAGGATATCTGAGCCCAGATGTCAATATGAATATGCGCACATGAAAATGGGTAAATGGTCGTCTAAAATGTTTATATTAGAAGGTAACCAAAAATATAGCAAGTAAGCTGGTGCCTTTTTCATTGGATCCAAGTACCAATTAAACATGAGTTAGCCCCGATGCACTGATTCCTTACATACAAAATTAAGCATAAGTTAGCCCTGATGCATTGATTCCTTACATAACTTGCAATTTTCTTCCTATACTATATATTTTCTTCATAGATCAAATCATGTTTCCCATGCACTTGCTCTTTTTTCAGTGTTGCAAAAGCTAATCTTTCTGAATATTCAAAAAAAAATGATTGAGGCACTAGCTTCCAGCAGGTTTGCTACTTCAGGGGTATGTTTTTATTGTCTCTACTGCATTTACAATTATTTACCTATGCTTCATAGAGTTCCAAGAAACTACAATGGTGTTGTTAATTTTTTATCTGAACCTCATATATCATTGACATACATTATTTATCTACTAGGACATTCTTGTTGGTTAATTTTGGTCTCATCTTTTCTGTTTTCTTCTTATCTGCTACATCTAAAGGATCCACTGACATAACTCAACAGAAGTCATGTGGAGGTTAGTCCAAACTATCATGAGAGAAAATGAGATATCGGAACACCTGTCAAATTGGATGCAGAAGCTTTGCCTCACTTTGAAAAGCATAGGTATGCAATATTTGTTTAAGTTTTTGCCAATATTCTGTTTTTTTTTTCGGTATTACAGACATACAAGTTTATAAGGTACATTCATTTTGTCCCCATTTTCATTCTATTTTGTGGCTTAGTACTGACGTTAGCATTTTCTCTGTTACAAGCTAACTGTCGGATGCTTTATCAGTTGTTTCCACCAAGATTGTTGGATTGGAAGTTTACAACCTAAGAATATTTTTGGCTTCTGGTTATTTTATTACATATATGGTATATTCGAGTAGTACACGGAGGGAACACTCGTATTTTATATCATTATAACAGAATAGATGTAAAATCAAACCAACAATGGGGAGACTCAAATTTCATCCATGTTTTAGTTTAACCTTTTCCTTTGACATCTTCTCATTTCAACTGAACATATATTGAATGTCATTGTATTTGAGTTTTTAATTATGAATACTTATTACTCAACTATATTCTCATGTATATAACATGATATAGACTTTAGTTTAAAATTTAAATAAAGAAAAAACTAATACCTCCCATGAGGCTATAATTAAATAACACATGTTGGGTAGCAAATAAAATTACTATATGTATGTTTGGATGCTTTGTAAGAAATGTTCAATAATGGATGCCAATTTGGGTGAACTACTATTGCACTTTTATTTATTAACTACATGTATTCTACCTTTGTAAATATCATCTTTTGTTTTATAATACATATATATGTATATCTGATTAATTTTAAGCAATTATTTTGGTTTATAAATAAATTTTTGATAAATAAAAAATTCTATGAAATAAAAATATTTTGTTTGATATATATATTTGAAAGTGTGTGTCACACGTCATTCTGCTAGTCTTTATCTTTACCAATTACCAATACATTACCTTATATTACCTTATTACCTTACCAATACTCCCTCCGTCAAAGAATATAAGGATTTGTTGACTTTCTGATTTCTCGTTTGACCATTCGTCTTATTCAAAATATTTATGTAAATACAAAACTAAAAAAGACGTACCTAAAATATACCTAGGAATAAAGTATATTGTAATAAAATAAATAGAATTTTAACAAATTTTTTGAATAAGACGAGTAGTCAAACATGACATCCGAAAGTCAACAAATGCTTATATTTCTTGACGGAGGGAGTACATAAATTACAGTGAGGTCGTCAGCCCCCTTCCCTTAACCCGTCGCTCCCTCCTACGCTTATTCCGTTGGCCCCCGACCCCGTGTAAAAGCACACAACTGACAATGGACCCCACCTGCCCAGCCTCCCGTGCCTGCCGCTGCCGCTTGCACCCTCCTCGCAATCTCGCCATCCCTGACCGGGGTCGCGCTGCCGCCATCCCCGACCGGGGTCGCGAGGCAACGCGGCTAGGGTTACCGCTGCCGCCGCCGCCACCACTGTTGCCTCTGCTCCTCCGCGGACGAGGCTTGGGCTGGGTCGCCCATCCGCCGCCCTCCCTGCAACGCTCTATCTCCCTCTTTCCGTTACAGATCAAGACCCATGTTGCGACACTGTTAGCAAGGTCCACAACCAGGGTCGTGCTGCCGCCCAAGATCGAGGACTTCCTAGACGGGGCGAACAAGGGAGGCGGCGGTTGTGTGGTGTCTGCAGCTGAGACGACGGCAACCGCTGAGATGTACAACTCAGAGCTCAAGTTCATCGCCGCCGGCTTTCTGAGCCACAGCAGCGGCGCCGTCTCCGTCGCTGGTGTCATGTCTCGAGCAGGACAACGCGAATCTGGCCATGCCTGCGGCAAAGGCCGCTCTGATGCCTATGGAGCAGAGGAAGGCAGTCAACTCCTTTGGGTAGAGGCCGTCAATCTACCGCGCCATATTACACGGTAAGATAGCATGGATCGATCAATCTATCTGTATTTGTAGGACCGGAAACTGAACAGAAAGTTTATTATTCGGGGTGCTTCTTGACAACCACCACTAATTACTGCATGCAAAATTATACCCTGATTTCTGGCTTGTGCTATCATGAGCCTGTTTTTTTCTTCCTTTCTGCTCAAGCATATGAGTATATATTTTAATGAAAAAATAATTTTGCATAAGTACATGAATTTTTGGGGGAGTAGCTGCTAAATATCTCATGCCCTTGTGGTGATACGGTAATATAACATACAATAAGAGAAACAATAGCAATTGTAATTTTTGCTACAAACAACCATTCCATGTCAATATCAGATAGTGGTCATGCATATTGTCGTAAGTCGACAAGGCACAGAGCGAAGTAGGTCTCAGGAAATAAATGTAGTGTTTTTTTTTGCATTTGCATATTCAAATTACCTAGGCACATTTGAATTGAACTTTTTTTAGTTATTTCTTATGTCATTAAGTTTTTTTTAACATTTCTTATGTCATTAAGTTAACAGATAACTGAAAAGTACTGTGGTAGCTTTGTTCATATTAACTAGATGATACCCGCGCGTTGCCGCGACACATTATATAGTATGAAGAAAAGACATTTCACAAACACCCAGAAAAGAAAGTAAATAGAGAAATAGAAACGGAAAAGACATAGAAACAAAAGGTGGAGTGGTAATGGAGGTATTTAGAGGAAGTAGTTTTTCTATCTTAATTTGTGGTGACCGGATAACATTAAGTGACATGAGGTTATTGATGCATGGATGGATAGATGGGAGTCAGATGTGATAATTGGGAGTGCTAACTTTCAAGATGACATGACAGAGATTTGAAAAGTTCAAAATAGCTCCTAGTCGCCAACATTCAATCTTTATCTAATTATTAAAATTATTTGAGATGATGTGCCGTAACATGAAGCTAGAGAAATAGCATTGAATGGCTAGTGGGTTGGAGATGATGTGGCGCAACGTGGAGCTAGAGAAATAGCATTGAAGGGCTCTTAGTGGGTTGCATTTTTATATATAAAGAGATGTGATATAGCCCATATGATCTAGATAATTTCTCATTTGTTGTACTTGGCAACAAGATAAATCTAGATGGTGGTAATAGCGACATTGTTAGTATTTTTCATCATCACTACTATATATTAACGGCTCCCACTGAATCTTGTTTGATTTCC
Organism: Chloris gayana; assembly: GCA_031894775.1. Lineage (NCBI taxonomy): Eukaryota > Viridiplantae > Streptophyta > Magnoliopsida > Poales > Poaceae > Chloris > Chloris gayana. The sequence goes on from JAUNZO010001929.1 coordinate 50,967, forward strand.
AGGTTTTGGAGTATTCAACAACATTTTCTCTTACTGAACCAGGAAGGCTTATTGCAGGTGAGTCCATCGAGCCATTATTTTCAGAGATTTCATAGTGTAAGCTGCTACTTCGTTCATGGAATAAATCCGTCGCTCCCTCCTACGCTTATTCCGTTGGCCCCCGACCCCGTGTAAAAGCGCACAACTGACAATGGACCCCACCTGCCCAGCCTCCCGCGCCTCCCGCCGCCGCTTGCACCCTCCTCGCAATCTCGCCATCCCTGACCGGGGTCGCGCTGCCGCCATCCCCGACCGGGGTCGCGAGGCAACACGGCTAGGGTTACCGCTGCCGCCGCCGCCACCACTGTTGCCTCTGCTCCTCCGCGGACGAGGCTTGGGCTGGGTCGCCCATCCGCCGCCCTCCCTGCAACGCTCTCTCTCCCTCTTTCCGTTACAGATCGAGATCCACGTAGGGCATTCCTCGATCTTAGTGTTGCTCATCCTGAATAATGCATGATATGAACATCAAATTGTTGCTTTATTTTCCAGAACAATACTGAATCACTTTATATATATATATATATAGCTAAATAGACTTTTTATAGGAATTCAGTTAAATGTATTATGCCATACTCTGAGAAGACTTATGGAGACAGGTACAATAATTTATATATTTATACTTTTTTGCATGGAACTGTTTGTAGACTACTCTGACTTCTGTTTTAAGACCTTTGGAGATCGTGTAAAGCACTGGTTTACATTCATTGAGCCAAGGATAGTGTCACTACTTGGTTACGACGTAGGGTCAAATCCTCCTCAAAGATGCACCAAATGTGCTGCTGGAGGGAACTCAGCAACATGACCTTATATTATGGCTCATAACTACCTCTTGGCACATGCTATACAGTGCAAGATACCGCACCAAGTATCAGGTATTTTCTACTTAAGAATTTCATAGAGCTCCCCTGAAAAGAGACCCTTATAGTGTTGTACGTTATTATGTTGGGATCTGCTTTCCGGACTGCTAAATTAATCTTTAGTTTATATGCTTGACGCAATGCTCCACATATTTTTTTTCCGTTTCTCTTATTCTTTTATTGACTCATGAAATGCAGTAATTTCCTTGCCTAAATAATTCGACATGTGAAACACATGCACACAATGTATATATAAGCTAAATAATAATTTATATAATACTATAGATTAAATGATTAAATGATTGTTGAATCAAGACAATAGATCTTTTAATCACAACTGTCTTTTTTATAGATAAGGGATGAGAAAGGCTATTAGTTGCAAGGATTTTCAATCTATTTATTATGTTGTTTGATAAAGTAATCTGATAATGCATTATACACTAGGTTTAAGCACTAAATGTGGTTTATTTTGTTGTTGGTACTAAGATCGAGGAATGGCAGCCGGATCCATGTCTTAACAAAGGTTGCGTTACTGATCTTGATATGCTTGGTGCATTGAAAACTCAGGATGCAAAGTACGCACCAGTAGACTTTGTTGCACGTCGATCACGCTACTCAAATGATGTTGAGTTCAGCCCAATACCTGAAACTTTGGATAATATTGCTGATGAAGATGAAGATTTATGGGCACGTCTTAACAAAGGTTGCGTTACTGATCTTGATATGCTTGAAATGACGCTTGGCCTGAAACGTGAGGAATCAATGCTGAATGATACAACATCGGTATGTTATGCTACCAGCCTTGCCTTTTCTTTTCTTTTTCAATCAAAGTGTTGCTTTCGTAAGAAATGTGTTGCCAGTAAGAAATGACTTATTTCTCTCTGCAAATGACTATATTGTTGCCTCTAGGTTGTGCCTCTGGAGGAGCCTGCTGAGGCAAGGAGCTTGGCATGCTTAGATATGAAAATTTATCTCTGCAACAGGAAGTCCGCGAGTCGAAGCAGGAGGCCATCCATATCATTGCTGACAAGGAGGAACAGCTTGAGGACTCGATGACGAAATGTGCCACGCTTGAGAAGGGGCTCTTTAGTTACAGGCAGGATGCTGATTGTCTCACCGCCGAGAAGGAGCTGCTTGGGGAGCTTGACATGGAGAAAAGGAAGATGCAGAAGCTTAGGCAGGACATCAGTGCTGGATATTGCTTATACATGTGCAGGATTTTTTCCTGTATCGAAAAGTTCAGTGGTACAGTTGCGAAAAGTGTGCATGGTATGTCATTTTGTGTAAACATGTAGAGAACATCGGTTGTGTTGTCTTGTTACATTTGTGAAAGCGTCAAGTGTATTTGACCTGTGACTGTGCCGGGTTAAGTGATTTTATAAACCCAAATCAGATTGTCATGAGTGAAAGATCCTTGTGTAATGTGTATACAGACATATTTAGTTCAGAAAATGAGTCATGCTTTCTCTACCTTCAATATACTATTATGTTGCCATGTCAAATCCAGCAGTCACCTGTTGGCCACTATGAAAACATGTCCTCTGCGTACCCACTAAGTTCATGCCTGCTTATAACTATTGCTGGACACACATTTTTACGGTCTCTAATGTGGTGTTCACATTTTTTAAGTGTTTGGTAGACAAAAAAAATCCTTATGAATAATGTGTTGTGGTTGTTCATTGTTATGTGAAGAATATTTTAATAATATGTCTAAGAATATGCATTGAAATATTTTGTGTATATCTATACCCAATATAATAATTTGGGTGGAGTCGTCTACACCTAAACCCGTCGCGTCCCTCCTTTCTAAATAGAACGGCGCCGACAGGTGGGGCCCAGTATGCGCCTTCACCTCCGTCTCCCTGCCTCCTCACGTCATCATCGTCGTCCTCGGCCTCCCTGTCGCCGCCGCTGCCGGCCACATCTCACCCCAACGGCGTAAACCACGTCGGTGTCTCAGTACTCTTCTTTCGTGGTCGTGGTCCGTCGCCCTCTCGCGCTCCCGCTACCACCCCGCCACGGCCTCCGCCTCCTCCCACTCCTCGCCGTCCTCCGCGCCCGCTCCCGCATCGCCGCGGCCTCCGCCCTCCCACGCCTCCCCATCCTTCGATATCGTGCCCCCTCCCCGGGGCTCGATCGACGGCAGTCGCAACAACCAGCGAGTTGGGGAGGAAATCGCCGAGATTCGGGTCGGGCAGGGCTGGTGGGAGCCGGGGGAGCCATGGCATCGGCGCTGGCGTCCTCCTCCGCTGCTGCGCTGAAACCAAAAGATGCCAGTTGAGGGACCAGGAGATTGAGAACTTCACGAGGGATAAGAAGGAACTACAGGAGAAGTTTGCCGGTCCTCCTCCGCTGCTGTGCCGACACCAAAAGATGCCAGTTGAGGGAGCAGGAGATTGAGAACTTGATGAGGGATAAGCAGGAACTGCGGGAGAAGTTTGCAGAGGAAGTCCAGAGCAATATTAGGCCAATATTTGATTCCTTTCAGGTACAGTGCTCCGTCCAAAACATGCATGAAAAAGTGTTTGTTCTTTGATTTTCTGGCAGAAGAGGAAGCTGGACAAGAAGCGAATACGACTCAGCAAAGCGTTCAGTGATAATCCTAGAAATAATAACTATATGAGAAAACCTCATGCAGAACTATTCTTAGGCATGCCCAACATAATGGATAGTAGTGATCCTCTGAGACAAGGTAACTTAAAGTTCTAAGAACATAGTTCAGTGCTTCTAAACTCTGTGTTTCATATTGATTGTGGGATTTATTATATGTATTTGTAAAAACTACTTTAGTTATGCATTCAGTACTAGGTAGAGTGGCTCAGTAAATTACTTTATCCATGCCTTATTTGAAAGCTGTGTTAGCTCTCCACAAAAACAGCTCATTCACTGATTGCATGATCGGTCGATCCTCCTGAAACTCTAGGAAGGAGAGAAGAGGGATGGGGCTCATTTTTCTGAATGCAGTTGTTTGAAACAACTGTTTTGCTAATTAGAATATACACCTACGCTATACCCAAAATCATAGCTGCAAAAATCATAATGGCCTTGTAACTATGGCGCATGTCCTTGCAGTTTCCTGCATTGTTGGTTCTTTCTTGGGACATCAGGTACGTGAACAAGCAGAACTGGCAACCCTAATAAGTTTATAGGATCAGAATCACACGAGACTGTTGGGTTATTTAGCAAGTTGAGATTACAATTACATTGTTTAATTATCCATAATTTTTATGAGAATATAATATGTAATAATCTATATCACAAACTACTTGACTCATAACAATGGTGATTCCTAATAGTGCTTATTTATCTTGGGGATCATAAAGTACATTCTAACCGCCCAGTTTTATGCATGAAACCTACAACATACTAACTGATCAATAGATATAGCTGCAGGTTTGGAAAGGCCTAGGAGCCATTATAAATTATGTTGATGGCACATAGGGAACTTCACCATTTTCCATGGCATAGTGGGAACAAGCTAAAATTTCAGTGGCATGTCGGGAATTCGCTTTTGTTAATTTAGCAGGTAATAACTCCGCTTTTGGTGAATGTGTTTCTTCATAGGTTTAAAAATGTTTGTTAAGTTGCCTTAATTTTACAAGTAGTAGTACAACTTCCTGTATCATATTATCTCTATTTGAGCTAACCAATTGTCATTTTGATGCATTTTCTGTAGGTAATGGAATCAATCGGGGTGAAATGTGATCTGTTGTTATCCACTGTGTCGACCATCTGTGACTGATTGTTCAGGTATGGTTTCATCTTTCCGACATGTTTGATTTTAATTTGTCACATTTTTTCTTTTGTGACTTCATGTTTGGTGTGATTTCATGTTCTGCAGTGTTTTCCTAGAGGTTTCTTTATAAGGTAGACCCAGTTCATGTTTTGCTTAAATTTCTATGAGGAAATTCAAAAAATATACCAAGGATGATAATTTAAACTTATAATTGCTCTTTTAGCTTTAGAATTGGAATTAGTGGGTCCATTGTAAAATGCAGGCATGTGCTTTCTTCTTTTGAACAAGCAATCCAAGTCACAAGCTTTCTTCTTTTGAAATTGACAGCTGAACCAAACCTCAGTGCTTAATACTGCCTTTATGTTTCAGTGGGTCACACTCCTTGTTCTCAATCACCATTCACATAAAAGAGGCAACCCCTGAAGGAGAAAAGCTGATAAAATGTGGGAAGCTAAATCTTATGGACTTGGTTGGTTCTGCGAACCTCTCTCGTTCTGGATCTAGGGAGGTCATTATTACTGTTGTTTCATCTTCTGTAGACTGCCTTGAGCAAACCTTTAGCACCCTTAATTATGCACATAGGGCAAGAACACGCGTGAGGTGATTGATTTCTCAAATTTAGAGTCAATGTTCTCATGATTTATTCTATATGCTTATTTGTTGCATATCTTAATTCCTTATTTTGATTTAGCATCAATATGAGTGAAACTAGAAAGGAAAGTTATGTTAGCAGATTGGAGCTTAACAAATAAAAGACCTGAGCCCCATAATATCACTTTTGGCTATATTTCATAACCGTTGATGCATGTTGACACCTGGGCTTAATTTCTTATACTATTCTACATTACAAGTAAACCAAAAAATGATTGAAGTTAACTGTGTGAGTTGCATTGAATTTTTTGTTAAAATTTCTTTCATTAGAACACTTATCAACAGTCCACTTAAGTGTGTGAGTTGCGTTGACATGCTGGATTGGGTAAAAAGGGGTGATTGACTTCAATCTCATGCTGGATTGGGTAAAAAGGGGGTGATTGACTTCAATCTCTACAGACAATATAAATTGCTCATAGAAAATGCAAACTTATTTCCCAGTTTAAATGTATCCTATTTTATGACTTTGTAAAATTTATGTGCCTATTACCATTGAAATGAGATTAACCAATAATTTTGGGTGCAGAATAAACAATATAAAATTATTTCTCAGTTATGCACTCATGTAGACTAAGCAAGTCTTATTTTGTATATTTGTGTATGTAATACTATAAAATCATACATGCTGAAAGTATATGTTATAAAATTGCAGATCATGTCACCATCATCATCTTGCATCCCTTCTTTTCATCTAAATGGTGATTGAAATAGACCTAACAAACTGAATTAATACAGTTGTCTTATTTAATAAGCATGAAATAGGTTGTCCTGTCCTGTCAAGTTCATAATAGTGTACTTTAGATTTTTATAGGGCTTATATGACGCTTGCTGATTTTGTGATTTCTTCCGTATATCTGATACGCTTCTGGCTTCAGATTTTGCTGTTGATACGATTTGAAACAAAGAGTTAAATGTTGCCACCTCTGGTCTCTCCTCAGTTCTAGGTCACACTTTAAATATTGTTTTTAACAATAGACCAGTCTCAGAAGTATTTTGTAGTAGACGTAGTTTCAGACTGTTATTGACGTACCACAAAAGTCACCCATCGACTTATCATCTAGCACTGTGCAAGATAGGGAAGGCAGTAGAGATGAGGTGTTGTGGCTGCGCTACAACCTCCCCAACACTTCCAATCGTATTCTCACGAGTGGATAGAAGCCTAAAGCAGAAAATAAATCAAAACTTTCATATGAATGAAATATAATAAGTACAAAAATGTGCGGTATAGACATGTAAGGGGTATGAAAAGAATTTACTGGAGCTTGTCATTGTGCTTACAATTTTTTTATAGCTGTGCTTTTAATTCAATATTGAATTCAGTTGCTAATTTATTTTCAACTGACTTGCTTGCCATGATTCACACATAATTTTTTTTCTTGTACTGGTTTAGCTTTGTTGAATGAAATTCATAATGGTTGTTGCATGGGAAAGTTGATTATTTTGACACAACTTTCAATTCTTGGTTCATCTGCTATCTATTCTGAAAATAAAACTTCATTTCATATTGCCTAAATATTCAAGTATCTTATTTTTAAAGAATCTTTTTGCATATTGATTAGGCAACAGGTTTGGGATGTGCACATAAAATGCAAAGAGAGCTGGGACCCAAAGAGATGGCAAAAAGAATAAGTAAAATTCAAATCATTTAGAGCAACATTTAGCATTTAATGTGCACCAATTCGATCTTTAATTAGTCCATAACATGGAATTATGACTGCAGTTCTATGAACAATAATCGATTCAAGTGGCCTTTGTATTTATTTTTTTGCATTAATGCAATCTCCAATATTATGTAATACTACCCTTAAATATGGAAATAGCTTATCATACATTATGTATACTGGTAGAGAACTCTGCAACCTCCTCAAGTAGGTAGCTTATATGAAACAGTTTTCCTTCAATGGGTCGATTTAGTAGGTATGCAAGTTTTTGCTGCGGACAGTGTGCAATCTGTTACCATGATTTTTAGTTACAATGTGTTATCTATGTAGTAGGCTTTAGTTTTGGTGCTGACTTGAATCTTGAGAAAGCTACAACGGCTCTGCCGAAGGTTTAAATTAATGACGACTTTGAATTGGTTCTACGAGGATTAGCCTCTTGATCCAAACCACAACTTCTTGTTGATAGTGTCATAAAATCACATTACTTTACATTTGCAGTTTTGTACAAAATTATATCTGGATTTAGATCTGAAAGGTTTTTATTGCCTATGTTTCATTTGTTCTAGACCGAAGTTGGTGGAACAAAGAAGGCTTGCAAGAACTCCACATGTGGTAGGGTTGAGGCTAAGTGGGTGTACTAAGAAGTTTGTCGTAACGACAAGAAAAAGAGAACAGAGTGGGCTGGAACCAAATTTTACTTGCTCAATGGTGGGCATTTTTTTTTGTACAAATGAGTAATTATTGAACGGTAATTTACAAAGTGAAGTTAGATGTGTCTTGTATCTTTGGGCGAATCCTACTTAAAAGTGAAACACCTGCAAAGTGTGAAAATTAATTAGCTTTGAGATGGTTTGCTCTTGTAACATTAGGGGACAACTTCATTCTGAACATTGAGTCAGTGCTCACTACTTAGTAATACCATCCAGTGTGATTTTGTGGGTTATAACAGAAAAAAACTCCAGACTGTTTGTTTATCTACGATGTGTTTATTTTTTTCTCTTTTTTTTTATCGAATGTCTTCGACGAGATTCCTCTTCTTATTTTTAGTGCATAGTAGAAATTTTAATAAAAAAGAATAAAAAATGTTATTTAGTTTAGTCTTTAGGATAAAAAGATTTTTGAATACTACGTAAAGTCACCCAATTTATGATTATATCTTTTTTTATAGCCCGTAGCAACGCACGGGCAAACTGCTAGTATTGTTGTATGAATGCTGTGTATTATAAATTCTCCTAAATTATGGTGATTTCTTTTTTTAAATCCTGTAGCAACGCACGGGCAAACTGCTAGTATTCTATAATAAGTCAGTAACTTAGATAAATAGCTATGACAGATCTCTACTACTTAAAAAAATCAGCAATAAATTCTTTCTTTCACCCTTTTCTTCCAACCTGAGATCATCTCTCCACATATGCGATCCGTCTGTCCGCACATGCGACCTTCTTCTCGCACTGCGAACCAAGTAAATCTACACACATGCGACCTGATTTTTTTCTAACTGGTTGCTTGCTTATACTGCTGCCACTTGCTTGTTTTTTCTTTCTTGATTTTCTACCTCTTCCATTTCTTTCGGTGTGCTTTTGTAAGACAGAGCACTAGGATGTAATAGAGGATGAAGAACAAAAGAATTGTAATTTCCTATACCCTTTGTGTTGTTCCTACTGTTCCAATTTATAATCAGTACTATAAATGTTAATTCTTTTTCTTTTATGGCTGATGCATGATCATTTATGCTATTAACTATATTCTCTCATGACAATTGTTTTGGTTGCCTTTGTTAATACTTGATGCGGTATAACATGTGTACTTGAATGCATATATTTTCACGAGTATATGAATTGTTATAGTTTTTGGCATACGCGGAAGCAACAACGGATCTATCGAGGCATACGATGCAAGAACACAGATGACACAAGAGGCACGATGTTTGGTAATGAGGTTCAACCGAAGCCTACATTCCCGGGGCATGACTACGGGCGCTCCTCCCCAATATGCAACACTGACTGCTACGAGGTCCCGGCGAGAGTCGTCGTCTCCTCACTGTGAGCCTATCGCTATGTCGTCATGGTTACAACAACGGCTCTCCTCTCGTATTTATGAGGAGCCCGGTTACAAAGTTCGACACAAATTCTACACCCTACCGCTAGTAGAACTCGAAGTCCTAAGCGTAACTAAACTCATACATGATATTTGACACATATTCAACAAACTCCACCTTGGAGAATACTCCACCACCCTGAAGCCGTCATGCGCGAACCTCCATGTACACGGACTTGAGTTGTAGACTTTGTAGCTCATAGTGAACCACCTTACGAGTCCAACGCCTTAGGCTCGCCGCCCGAAGAGAACACAGCCATCCTTGCAACTCCATCTTCCATGACTCCACCTGCAACGAAACAACCTTGTAGTTTGTACAAATTAGATGTCATTCTCTCCCCTATCGTCACAGTCTTGTCTCCCTTCATGATCTTCATGGTTTTTCCATCTGACTCAGTCCGAATCATCAAACCATCACGATGTAGAGCCCCAAGCGAAATTAGATTCCTCCGCAACTCGGCACATGCTTAACATCTTTAAAACTTGTTCATCTTCATCCTGTATCTTGATCTTGATCTCACCTATTCCAATAGCAGGGAGTCCCTTGTCATCTCCCAAATAAGCTTTGTCGAAATCACCTGACTTGTATGAAGAGAACCACTCCTTCTTGTGTGTCACATGAAAAAAGCTTGCTGAATCTAGAATCCATGTTTCTCTTGACTGTCTTTTGATAGCTACTGAGATAACATCACCGTCGCTATCCGAGTCACTCTTAGGAGTTGTCACATTAGCACTTCCCTTCACAATTTCCGGACAATCCTTTTTCACATGTCCCCACTCCTTACACTCAAAGCATCGCACCTTCTTCTTCTTGCTCTTGGCCTCCACCTTCCTCCTAGCATGCTCACCTATGACTAGCAAACCTTCACCTTGAGATTTATCCACCACATTGTTTTTCCTTCTCAGCTCTTGAGCTAGCAACGCTACAGTAATATCCTCAATCTTGATGGTTTCCTTGCCGAACGTCGAGTCGTGACTGTATGCTCATATGACGGTGGTAACGAGCATAGAAGAATTATTGCCTTGTATTCATCTTCAATTTTCACATCTAGGTAGCCTAGATCCGTGACCCTTTGATTGAAGACATTGATGTGCTCTGCAAGATCCGACCCCTCATGCATCTTCAGCCCATACAACTTTTGCTTCAAATACAACTTGGTCATCAAAGTCAGGGACATGAACTGACTCTCCAATTTATCCCAGATTTTCGTTGGTGTTGTCAACCCGATGACATGGTACATGACATGGTCAAACAGACACAACCGTATGGTTGCAGCTGCTTGCATCTGCTTCTCTTCTCACTGATCATCCTCCATCTTGTTCGGCTTCTTCGCCTTCAGTGCAAACAAAAGACTTTATTGCGCCGACAAATCTTTTACCCATATCTGCCACAAGCTGAAGTTACCGCAGCCATCAAACTTTGTCACCTCAAATCTGGTACTCGACGCCATCCGGTCGACATGGTTATAACAGCGACTCTCCTCTCATATTTATGAGGAGCCCAGTTACAGAGTTCCACACAAATTCTACATCTTACTGCTAGTACAACTCGAAGTCCTAAGCGTAACCAAACTCATACATAGTATTCGACACATATTCAACATGAATAATAATGATTATATATATATATATATATATATATATTGGGCTATTTCTTTTTATACCCGTAGCAACGCACGGCCTCTAGTAAATCTAAATATAAATAATTTAGGGTCCCTTTGGCATGGCTCCTCCAAAACAGCTCCTCCAAACAAAACAGCTCCTTTAGAAAACAGCTCCTCTACCAAAACGGATTCTCTACCAAAACGGATTCTTGGGGTGTTTGGCAAAATAGATTCTCATGCTTTTGGATACAAAAATAGATTCTGAAAATGATTGAGGAGCTATAGGAGCTATGTTTTTGAACCTTTTGGCTCCTAGTTCATTTTGTAGAAGTGCTTCTTAATCCTAGGAGCAGAATCCGTTTTGAATGAAAGTGTTTGGACAGATTCTTGACCTAGGAGCAGAATCCGGTTTAGGAGCTGCTCTGGGAGCCCTTGCCAAACAGGTCCTTATTTAGGCGAAATCACATCCTTAATGTTATTACTAGTATAGTGCACGTGCGACACGCACGTGTTATATTTACTACATTTATACATAAAAAAATACAAGTTTGACATAAATTTTTTTGTAAAATTATTAGGCATATTTTCTCATAAGGAGTATCTTTGTTTTATTTTTTACAAGTATTTTGCATCACATAAAATTATTAGGCATAGTTTTTTAGAATAATCATCAAGTGATGTAAAATACATTTAGTGGACCAAAGACAAATTCTCTATGTAGACATTAAACAAGACAACAAGGACATGACCATAAGTGTATTTACTGTGTTACAAGTTGTATTAAAATAAAACAGAGGAAGTGTTTCCTTTGAGCATAAATTAGAGAAGATTATACAATTAATATTCTCTCCAGATTTTAAGTTGAAAAGACACCCACAATATTTAGGAGCAACAGACACACTTATCTAAAAAAAGAATCCCGGGCAAAACAGGCTAAAAAAAACCTAGTGGCATCCTATGATCTAGCTTCTCCTGCAGCTGCAAATATATAGTGAAAAGACACAGAACCAGTGCCACATCATAATGATGGTCAATCACGGAACCAACAAAATTAATTCTATATCTTGTACGCTAAGAGCTCAAGCTTAATTTGAGCATAAAAAATACAGAGAAAATCACACTTACTGCAAAGTTGGTGGGATAATGAGATAAAATAAAAACTATGCATTCAGAGCATAAAAGGCTTTAAATATTCCCAACAATTCAAGACAATTTTCATATTATCAAGCATCTACTCATAATTGGTAGATAACAGACTCAAGATTTAAATGTTTGTATACTGAATTAACCAAGAAAAGATACATCCACGACATGGACTACTCGAAACTTCTTTTATTCCTGGATATTGTGTGATCTAATCAACCATTCGTGGACTTGATAAGGGAAAGACTTCCTCGTATATCACCTGCCGGTAAACTAAGTGCTTAACAAGCCACCCTATGCGATAAAGTCAGGAGTAGGTGAAGCAACTTGACTTTCACCACTGGCATGTTAGCTTATTTTTTATGCAAAGTTTGACACTATAGCAATTGGCCCCACTATACCTTTATTCACGCTCCGATACTAATATATATATATTATTTAAATAAATACATTAAAATTATGAAATAACTATTCATTTCAAAACAATAAAATAATATAATAATATTTAAGAACGACGTAAAACGGTCATATAGTTATTTAGCTTAAACAGAGAAGTACATACATACGTAACTGGCAAACGCAACACCCCGTCCCGTCTTTCTCTATCTAAGGCAGCTTTGGCCGCTTCTATGGCAACTATCACCACCAGATCTGCTCCTTCCGGAGGAGATTGATAATATGATATGCTCTAAGATTACATGTATGAGTGATTATTGTAACACTCTCGTTCCCCTCCTCCTTCGTCTCTGGCTCACACGCACTATATTTTAATACGAATTATTAATAATATCATCCATTTTCAATATAATATCTCCTTTCTTACCAACAATTCTTCTACGCTAAGAATGATTTCATCTATTTTCTAAAAAATGATTATCCATAAACCACAAATAATATCATATCTAAAGGACATATATATTGTGCATTGACAATCGTTTACTTCATTCCAACTTCTTCAAGGGTCAACACCAATTGATTAGCTAAATGATCTAAAAAACAATTATACATAGTGTTCTCTCTTCTCAAAAACAGCCGGTGCATCAGGCACAAGCCAAGTCTAACAACTATACAGTCCCTTCAAAAAGAAAAACAATAATACAATCATCTACAACTTCCTTCATCCAAAGGAGGCATGATCCACACACTAATACTTGCACAACTTCTCAATTCCTGAACAAAACCAGTATCAAACTGCCACACAAATCGAGTTTGATAGGGCTGGTCACCACGATGCCGCTGCCCCACACAAAAAAACATTATGGTAACAGACACAACTATCGTCAATACAGCGCTTCTCCTCTGCCTTTGTCTATCTTGTTCCCCAAGTTGCTTTCCTTCCTCCAATTCCAGATGTCCGCCTCGACCCTAACACATCCACAACCAATGAAATCTACGTTGTAATGAACAGAAGACATGCAATTGTGTATATTAAATAATTATATTAGGAATTACGACAACTACATGCATGACATCAAAATTGCATACTAATGCTAAAGAGCCATGCTCAGCTTCTTTTTGGGGAGCTTATTCAAAAGGGAATGTTCAGCTTCATTTCTCACACACTACTTTTTATTGGAGTGACTACATCATACAGTTTATCCAAAAAAAAATTACATCATACAGTGCTTGTCATACAGTGCACCAAGGTTTATGGACAAGACCTGGGGAATGATCCATCTTAACAACCAAATTATCAATCTCAGTCTTATTAGTTCCCAGCGTACTGATAAATATTTGGTGTATCTCCGGTAGTTCAGTACTTAGACTCATCGTATCTACAATCACAAGAGTTATACAGGAAATTAACTACACTTGTTATTTGTTGACATGAAGGTAGGGCTATAAACAATTTTCAAGTTTCAACCAATCTTAAGTGTAGTCCCTCCTAACTCCTTGCCCTTTCAAGGCTCTCGATGCATTGTATACCCCCACTTCATCTAAGCCAATGCAGTTCCAACAGTGCTAAGAGTTCTAAATTCCAAAGAGAGATGCCATCAGATACTCCTCCGCAGTGTTTGAAATCCCGACCGGATCCCGGCCGGTTTCACGGTTTCCGGAGATCCCGGTCCGGGCCGGTTTCACCGGAAGACCGGGATTCCGGATTTGAATTTTGAAATTTTTGAAATTTTGAAAGAATTTGATATGAAAATATGTAAAAAAACTAGAGGAAATTTGATGAATTATGGTGAAATCGAATCTTAAAAATTTTCAAGTTTGAGTTATGAAAAAAATAAAAGTCAGTTACAAGTGAAGAAAGAAATTAAAAAAAACAAAACCTTATCTAGACCCTGCATGAGTTCATGTTTATCTATCATAGTTTGTATTTATCATCGACGTATTAGTTGTGAACTTCATTTAGGGGCTTATAACTGAGCTATGTGTGATGGATGTATGTTTTATGTCTTTATCATGCATTTATGATGGATGGATGTTTTATGTGTCATGAATATGAGTACAAATATTATGGAACTGTTATGCCAATTTTTTAGATTAATTTCGCGCCTTTTTTTTTCATGTTTTAACATCTTCTCAGATTTTAAAAATCTGTCACCGGGATCCCGGAAATCCCGTCCGGGATCCCGGTAATCCCGGTAATCCCGACCGGGATCCCGGTCCGTCCCGACTGGATTGCAAAAACGGAGTTTATCCGGATTCCGGACCGGGATTTCCGGTTTCCGCGGAATCCGACGTCCCGGTCTCGAGCGGGATTACCGGGAGGAACGGGAATGTAAACCTTGCTCCTCCGTATTCTATTTGTTGACGTTCTGACAGCACACCTTAGTTAATTCCCTAATTTATTTTTGCTGTCGAAACGTCACCATTTCGCAAACGGAGGAGTAAACAATAACAGTGATAGCAGAATAATTATATCCTATCAATGCTTCCTTCTACAATGTTCTTATGTTGTAATTGAACTTGTGTTATGATGTCTCCAGAGAAATCCAAAACAAGAAAAAAATCAAGTGCACTTGAAGTTTACAACAAAACTGGACTATTGATCAAGAAAGAGTTCACTGCACAAGATAAACATGTGGGAGGGCAAGGATAAAACATTCACTGCAGTGTTATACACTACAAGAAACCTTAGACAAGTTTAGATGGATTTGTCTCTCTTAGTTACATATTAGTTGGAGACAACCATGTGTGTGAAGAAGAATAACATGAAGAATTGTGAATCTTGTTTTGGTACACTACAAAGAGCTTAGCAAACATTATGTCCCATTTGGATGTTACAGTTTCCAAAAAAGAGTAGAAAGAAACTATGGTTTTATAAATTATAACTGTGCAATAAAACAGTTTAGACAAGTAAAAAAAAAAGATGTGAAGAGTGAAGTTTTTAAAAGTCCAAAATGGTTGCACTTTTAGCAATTCTGTGCTTTTTAAAACTACAGGATTGGTTATATCCAAGCACGTCAATTTTACAAAACCAGGGAAATTTAATAAACCGTATTATTTTTCAAAAACTCTAAAAATACTTAACATCCTAAAATAATTTATAACATCGAAACATACTCAGCGTTAGCAAAGCAGAATCACTAAACAAACTAAGATCCTGCTACAAGGTGAAACAGTAGGATGTTTTTGTTTCGAAATACAATTTGTTTTATAACACTCTAGAGGTACTCCAATAAAAGTTAGAGCTTGCTACGAATAGAGCTCTCTACAAATACTCTAGTTCCACATTTCCCTACTTCTATAGTTTTTGTACGATAGGACATCCTAGCTCCTATTCTAGCTGGCATTTTTGTATTTTGATCAGATGGCACATGATCCTCCAATTATATTAGTCAATCAGAGATATTTAAGAAAAACAAGAAAAGTAAATATAAATGGATTATTCAAATAATGTACCAAGCTTCCATCAATGTTTGATTTATGTATTCTGTGATGAACAATCCAAGCTTCCATCTTGAGAGCCCAGCCTCTCATTAAATTCAGTGTTTGCCAAACACATTCTTCACAATACCACTGACTTTCCAAGATACTATCTAGATTTCTCAATCAGTGGCTCGACAATATAAGCACAAAAAAGTTCGCATAGATGACAACTTTGCTATTCACATAGCTAACTGGCACCAAACATTACTCTGATATATATTGCCACATCTTTTTTAAAAATAAGGCACACAGCAAGATAACAACTTAATTAGAAGCTACCATGACCGATAATGTACCCATGATGACATACTGCATATGCTGGTCTTAGTAATATAAATTCAGTAGAACTGAAACCACGATATACAATGGAAAATTTCATCAATCTATCAAGTGCGTAAGCAAGGAATAAAAAATATATATTCAGTAAAAATACAAAGAGGAAAAATTTGCACTGTACCACATTTTCAGCCTCGCTATACCTCATGCTTAAGGCCCTAATCCCACTTCCAATCCTTACTCTGGTCACATGCTTGCAGAGCTTGATTGATAATCATAAATCTTTCATCCACATCAGGGTCCTCACTGAGCTCAACAAGACATGGCTTTACAGTCATCTCAACAACCTGCAGAGTAAGCATTGATGATATTCGCCAATGACAAGAACTTGTGGATGGATTCATATTAATTTCATAGCCACATGATTATGTTTAGAAAATGTCTTGTGTTTTATCCAAAAAGATCTAACAGTAGATGAGGCACCTGATGAATTATATGCTGCATTGCCCACTCTAGACTAAACTCCTCTGCAAGGCACTTCAAGTTGTTAGCACCTACATCTCTGACCGAAAAAACCTGCAAGTCAAACTTCAGTTAGTCAATAAATTTCTACCGACAAAAGCAACAAGTAATCCTACATCAGGCTACACAATTATATGATACTAATCATAGTAACTGCTGAAGTTAGCCTGCATGTGAAGAAAGGCATAGTTAGCACAAGACAACTTAGTGCAAAGGAAATTTATTATATTCTCAGAAGCTTGCACTCCAACTACTTACATACATGGTGAATTTTGAGTGCTTCATATACAACAATAAAAAGAGTCTCTTCCATCAATTAAAGCGGAAAAAGGAGACCACATTATATCAGTGTGAAAAGAATAAATGATGCCAGTTATAAGAACTCAAAAATTTTGAGAAACACATACTCTCCACCCATAAGCATCAGAGTAAAGAATCCAAAACCATTAACCTTTATAGCTAAATTTTTCAATATCTCTACTACTTAAAAAATTCCTACTGTTTCCATCTGCCTGACCTTCGTCCGCCACTTGCGATCTTCGTCCGTACCTGCGAAACAAAGTAGCCTCCGAAATTCATGCCCCGCGGCCCGCGCCATCCGCTCCCCGCACCCCACTCCGTTCCCGTTCCTGAACCGGCCCACATCCCATCACACGATGGTCGCTTCTCCGTAACTCCCTCCCTCCCCGTTCCCGTTTCCGAACTGCCCTTGCGAGCTCGGCCACCGCGATCCATCTGCCTGCGACCCCAGCCGCCGCCGCCTGCGACCCTAGCCGCCGCCGCCTGCAAACCTAGCCACCCGCCGCCGCCTGACCCCCGGCCATCGCGCCACCAGCCTCCCGTCGACGGCGACCCCGCGACCCCCGCGCCACCACCGAGCCTGCGACCCCAGACGCCCCGTCCCGCCGCGACCCCCACGCCACCACCGAGCATGCGACTTGGCGGAGAAGGTGGCGTGGGTGCTAGGGTGCGTTGTGATCGTCTCCATGGAGACCTGTACGGCGGACTTGTGCCGCAGCCTCTTAGATCGGGTCGCTCGTTGGTTGGTTGGTTGATTTGTCAGCTTCTAGCCTTGCCTTGTGAAGATTATTGTGCTTCTGAATTGTTTCTTAATTAGGTTGGGTTACTGTCAGGGTGTCTACTACTTCCTCTAACAAATATTCCGGGACAGGGCGGAGGCAAAGGCCCTTGAGCGAGCTAGGATAGGGCTGGGCGATGGGTCTCCCGGGATGCTACAATCTCTCATCTATTGACGTAAGCATTGATATGTCTATTCTCATTTTTTAGATATGACTAATTCTGACTTTTAATCATATCAGCCTTATACTCAGTTGAATGCTGATGCCAATTTGCCCTTCCTTTTGCTGCAGATGCGTCAATGTACTGCTCACGAACCCAATCTGGGTTATTGTTACACGAATGCAAGTAAGAAAATGCGCTTTGGGCCTTTTTATCTCTCAGCTATCTGCCTTTAGTTTGAGATCAATCAGTATCACATTTGAGGTTAGTAATTCGTTATTTTCTTCAGACTCACAAAAAGGCATGTGTTCCTGACCAGACCCTTCAAGCTGATACAACTAAAAACACCCGTACAAATTTATCGACGTTGCATGTAACATCGTTTCTCTTGTAGTTTGCCAGTTACCACATCCCGAATTATCATCTTTTCTTTATTTCATGAGGCAATCTTCCTTATGTTACTTTATCAGAAGGGTGGTGTTCATCCGAATTATAATTCATATAACTATCCGAATTAATGTTTTCCATCCAGAATGTTTTAGGTTTTTGCACTTGGGTGAATACCAATGTTATAACTTGCAGTAATTCAGACCTAGAACTAGGTTATGGAGTCAACATGTTGATAACTAAACAAACTACAAGTTCTGATGTGAAGTCCAAACATTTTGCTTAGGCACATGTATGGTAATCCTTAAGATTTGTCATGAGAAGAACTTTTCATTGGCACAATGATCTCCGAGTTCTCACACAACCGGGAGGAAGGCCGGGGAGCGGAGAAGGAGCAGGCGGCAAGGAGGACCTGTTTGAGCCTTTCAGGTGGAGGGCGAGGAGCAGTGCAGGAAATCAGCGACGCCTGCTCGACAATCTGCATGACCCTGGAAATTCATGGTAATGCTCTATCCTGTCCCCTTCACCGCCTCAAAATAATAACCAATCTTCTTGTTGTCGCTGTTTGCTAATATTATGAATTGGACCTGACAGAAAAGCATATACACCATTGTGCCTTTTCATTTGCAGGCAAGTTTATAGCAGCATAAACCATACCATTATTCTTGAGTCTTTTTTTTCTGTGTGTGTGCTTGCAGTTGTAGTTTACATGAATACACATTTTGGCTCGGCCACAAGGAAGCAGTGTTTTCATTATATGGTAATAATGATTGAGAGGTTGCTTTTAGTTGACCTGATGTAAATGCATTGTATCACTACAAAGAGTAAATAAGAAAATATTATCAACCAGATGTCTTTAGTGGGATAAATGCATTTTATTTATAATATTTGATGCACCAATGGACTGGTTTTATTTACATCGATCTTCTCGATATCCTAAAGAAGGAAGAAGAAATGCTTGTGCCGTTCAAAGAAAGACAAGCAAAGGTAAACCAATGATCTGAGGGAAATAAAATCAAATCTGCCATCAATTACGGGTCCTCCCTATTATTATTCACCCAGTGTCTACCACATGAACACTGCCTGCACCCTCTGATCTTAATTATAATAAAACGAATTAAGTATTAATTTTTATCTCGTCTACATAGTTCACATAATAGCTTGGATGCAAAACATATAATTTCTTACTGCTATCTAATTTTGAATTGAGGCTAAAATTTGACTTGATTCTTCAATATTTACTCTTCTTTAGTTGAATGTAGATGCAACCATCAGTGTGGTTCCTTTACATACTTTCTTCTTCCAATCATCTGAAAGTGTGTTGTGTACTCTTGTAGATGTCAGAAAGTCCAAGGCTGAAGTAGAGGCAAAGATGATCATAGAGCGGGTTAATGGGGTGAACATTGTGACCCATTTTTGAAGGATCGAAGACAGATACTTATACAGTCAGTTCCATTCAAAGCTGAATGAGGAACAATAAGCTTGAAGTTCTATTGCTAATATTTTTTTCTTTTAGAACCTTCATGTGCATATATACAATTTTGTTGCCCCTGAATGCCTTTGAATCTTGGACGAGTTCATTGCTATGTTGTGTTTATTTATGTGCCATGTCTCTATTTTTCAGCTGGGCATTGAAGTGACACTGACTTTAATCCTCTTTGTTGCTTTATTGATTCTCTCTGTTTCCAAAATTGATTCAGGTACCTGGTACGCAGCTATGGCAGCCACTTGAGATCTTAGAAGCATGGCGCAAAAACTGCCAATGCTAGCCGTAGGTGAGTTTTACCATCTCCTCTAGGTCTCTATACACAAATTGCAGTTTTACTGTTACTGCTACTACTTTCCAGTTAGATGATTTTAAAAATACATGTTTCAGTTGCAAAATTTCTTTCTTTATCGCATCTTTTGAAACTGTTTTGACTGACATCATATTCTAAAATATCAATGGCTATATTTAGTCATTTGAATCTGAATCCTAAAGAATATAGTTTTCACCTTTTTTTTGGGGGTTCCTTACCTATATTGATTTTGCCGTCGTGCAGATATTCACGAAGAATGGCTCCTTCAAGATTTGTCTTCAAATAAAAGAATTAGGAATGGTCAAGTTTAACAAGTTAACATAGCATTGTATAGAATGCTGATCAGAGTAAAGAATCTTGTTTTGTGAAGAAGATATTTCAAAAGTGTTGTGTCCTTCATTCTTCATTTTTTCTCGTATGGTGTTCCATTACAATTGTGTTTCTTGTACTTTTTTTATTATAAGTTTCGCCCGTGGCAACGCACGGGCACACAGCTAGTAATAATAAAAAAAGGTTAGCTGAAACAAGGCCCATATTTTAATGAACCCATTGTGCATCTTCTAAGCTCCGAATTGACTCTACCTGACAGTTCAATTCTGCTTCAAATCAAGTTGGCCTGCAGGCAGTAAAAAATATAAAACTATAATACTGAGAAAGAAATTAATTTCTGCATCCAGGTTTCTATCTATGTGATGTGTGAATTGCACAGAGGAACCAAGGCACAGCGGCGCGGCGTCAACTGCTCAGTAAGGAGGAGGAATGGGGGCGCTACCACGGTGGCTGCTGTTCGGGGGCAGGAGGAGGAGGAGAGATTTGTCGGAGACACTGCCTGCCGCTCCAAAACATTTGTTACCCTCGGCAACTGGATCCTCTAACCTCACGTAATCAACCTCACCTAATTGCAAGGCGGGCGAACTCCAAGGGGCGCAGGCGGGCGGTGGTGCAGCCGCACCCTGGCGGCCAGGCGGGCGATGAGCGCGCGCAGGCAGGGAAGTTCGTCAGCCGTCCGCGGGCGGTGGTGCAGCCGGGCAGACGGGCAGGCGGGCGTAGTCCGGTGGGCGCAGGCGGACGGTGGTGCAGCCGCGCCCTGGCTGCCAGGCCGGCGACGAGCGCGCGCAGGCGGAGAAGTTCATCGGCCGTCCGCGGGCGGTGGTGCAACCGGGCAGACGGGTAGGCGGGCGTAGTCCGGTGGGCGCAGGCGAACGGTGGTGCAGCCGCGCACTGCGGCCAGGCGGGCGACGAGCAATTCGGGATTGATTGGATCCTACGTAACACCAATTTTGGAAACAATAGCACAGCTCGGGAGCAAGCGCAGGAATTCGGGATTGATTGGATCCTACGTAAGAACAATTTTAGAAACAGTAGCACAGCTCGGGAGCAAGTATATGGAAATAATAGTGGTAGTGCGTAGACATTATGGTGAAAAAAACAAAAAATTGTAGGACAATCCGAGTGCAAATTGTGTAAACATAGTAACATAAACACTGTCTGGACCCACAAATCATAGGAAAAAGAAGAAAATTGCTATTGTAGTTGGATTGAATCGACGGTATAGATGGATGGATATCAACAGATGTGGGTAAGAAAAGAAGAGGGAAATCAAAAAAGATGTTTATTTTTTAATAGGTAGAAAAAACAAAAAATTGTAGGACAATCCGAGTGCAAATTGTGTAAATATAGTAACATAAACACTGTCTGGACCCACAAATCATAGGAAAAAGAAGAAAATTGCTATTGTAGTTGGATTGAATCGACGGTATAGATGGATGGATATCAACAGATGTGGGTAAGAAAAGAAGAGGGAAATCAAAAAAGATGTTTATTAGATTACGGCAATTCAGGCCTAATAAATCGGTCCTCGTAATAATTCAAGAGACGGCCAACGCGATGTGGAGCCTCTTCCGGAGATCAGCGGCGCCCACGCTGCGGCTGCTCGCTCGCGGCCGCCACCTCGCCGCCCCCGCTTCCGGCGCCGCCGCACCCGCGTCCGGCCACTCGAGAGTCCGCACCAGTCCCCAGCCGAGAATGTGGAGCCTCTTCCGGAGATCAGCGGCGCCCACGCTGCGGCTGCTCGCTCGCAGCCGCCACCTCGCCGCCCCCGCTTCCGGCGCCGCCGCGCCCGCGTCCGGCGCCGCCGCGCCCGCGTCTGGCACCGCCGCCGGCTCCTCGCGCCCGTATGACTCATGGTAAACCCTACCCCGCTTCCTTCCTTAACCCTACGCCGTCCTTCTCCGGTTGCTTTCGTCTAAAGCTGAGATTGTTCCCACCGCGAGCTTGCTGCTTCTCAGGATCAATTCTAACACGCCGGTGAATTGGGGAATTTGTGTTGTACCGGAGAAGGAAGCCTACGTCGTGGAGCGTTTGGGTAAATTTCTCCGGACGCTTGGCTCTGGGATTCACTTTCTTCTGCCCAGTGTGGACCGAATTGTCCATGTGCACAGCTTGAAGGACCGGGCCGTACCCCTCCCTGGACAGCAAGTTATCACAAAGGATAATGTTGTCATTCAGATTGACAGCACCATTTATGTGAAGGTTTGGGTCCAATCACCATGTTCCCTTTTGCCGTATCCGTATAGATTTTTTACCGTTCTTGTTCGATCTGTTTAGTATGTGATTTGCTTGTGCCGATCAAGGATAAATGTAAGGACACCAAAATTTTCAAAAAATTTTAGCAGGCAACACCTATAAAATAAGTCTGATAGAAATTAATGTTTCGCAGTCTAGAGCATTAGCATCATTAAAAGTCTTAGAATTTGGCTGACCCAGTTTCATTTAGCTATGCTTTACCGTTGTATCTAGTTTGTTTATCTTTCTTTCCTTACTCAAGTAAATTTTTTTTGAAGATCGTGCTTTGCATGTATCACGTTAAGGCAGAATATCAGAGTTTATTTACAAGAGTCTGCAAGGCATGTTATAGGCACGAGCCACGGAAAACTCATAAAAATTTGCACTTCTGCTGTAGTATGGTTCATTTTTAGTGTTCTTTTTGTGTATCGTGAGTGTTGTTGCGCTAACTTCAATTGTGTGAAAATTTGCAGATTATAGATCCGTATCTTGCTTCGTATGGGTCTGGGAATCTTAGCTTTGCTGTTTTACAACTGACGAAAGCAGTTGTGAGAACTGAATTTGGAAAGCTGACTCTGGACAAGTGTTTTAGAGAAAGGGATAATGTTAACATTGAAGTTGTGGTATGCATTCTTATTGAAAACAAGAAGCTAATAACTGAACTTAGCATTGTTAGTCTCATGTTTTCGTTTTACGATCTGCAGATGCTTATACCTTCTTGTTTGATTGACATTTTTTTTATTAATTTCCTGCAGAATGCTGTAAACGAGGCTGCAAAAAACTGGGGTTTGATTTGCCTGCGATATGAGATCCGTATGTTGTTCTACTGCTCTTAATATTTTTTGACTTCTATCAGTACTGCTTCTCATCATATTTTAAATGAACAATGCAGGTGCTATCACACCTCCAGAAAGCATAAGGATAGCAATGGAAAAGCAGGCAGAGGCAGAAAGAAGAAAGCGTGCTGTAATCCACGAATCTGAAGGTGAGGTATTTCAAATACTTTTAATTCTAGGGAACCTGTATTGTAGAGAAGTTACTGATGTTTTGTTACACTCTGCACAGCTATTTCTGATATGTTTTTTTTCTTGTTGTTTTGTTCATCCAGGGGCCATGATTGACCAGGCTAACAGAGCTAAAGGTTTATGACATATTTTATTCCAAATTTCTTCCTTTGTGCAGCATGCACAGTTAAACTAGATCATATAGTAGACCTTTTTTCTTCATTTTTATCAAATAATTTTGATTTCTTTGCCGTGAGGGATTTACTTATTATTGGTAATGGATAACAGGTGAGGCGGAAGCAGTTGTTATCAAATCAGATGCTTTAGCTGATGGAATTCAAATGCTGTCAGAGGCTATGACAAGCAAAGGAAGTACCGAGGTATCCTTGTTTGTTGACTATATACTGAATGCACTAGTATCATATTTGTACTAAAGGTCTGCATATAAATGGTAATTTGTATCTCTCAGGCTGCAAGCATTACTGTTGCAGAACAATATATCAAAGCGTTTGGGAACTTAGCAAAAAATGTGAGAAACAAAACTCTGCTACTACCTTTTACTTTTTTGTCTATACTAGGTTTATTGAATTGAAGATGTTTTACTGTTAAATACAGGGCAATTACATGGTTGTGGCAGATTCTGGGAATCCGGTGCATTTTATCAATCAAGCTGTCAAGATCTACAAGAGCGTCCAGTCAAAGACGCTAGCTGGTCAACAGGATCCCGAAGAAGGCATCTCTGAATCAGGAGAGAGCAGTCCTGTTCAGACCACCGACAAGTGCCCCCAAGCTATCCCTAAAGCAGATCACTGAGAGCACGGGTAGTTTTAGTTTTCTGAGTTAAGACTGATGAGCACGTTAGATGTTTCAGTGTTCTGGAGAAATTAGGGAATAGATGTCTAGGCATTGGTTTCTGGTAGCTTGATGCAAGAAAGGTTGGCAACCGGAGAGATTTTGATGATTCTGGGGATGGCCAAGTTCATATTTTTGCTCGTTCTTAGCTTATGTGAGTTTATAAATGCATGGTTGGTCACATTGGTGAAACAGAATACATGGTGGAACTTTCTTTCGGGATGACGAGAAAGATAGAATGTAGTAAATTATGTGACTTGTTCAAGCGCCTGACAACATGTACATTTTTCTTTGGGACTCTGCATAACGTGCTACTGTAGGCTACTGTTCCCCGTGCTTTTTATGCAAGTGCAAAAACCTGTCGAATTATTGTACAAAAGAGATCATAGAAATGAAGAAGAGCGAATGACCCTTCTCTGTTTTTTACATTAATAAAACATGACGGCATTGAGTTACCATTAAACTGTTATCTCTTTCTTCTTTTACCATGGCTTAGAATTTGGCCCAGAGAAAGATTGTCTGATCGGCAATTGGTGGAGTTAGCGTATCAAGGTCTTATTCCTCAAATCAGAGACCGTTCTCGCCAAAGGAATTCGATGGACTCGTTCATTTGGTGCAGAAGCTACAAGACTTTATAGACAAATTTTAGAACATTTGGGGTAACAAGTACCGGGCAAGGATCGACTACTCTTCAAGCTTTGATGATGAATGTGAAGTTGATCTAGCGAAGTGGTCTAGAAACAAGTGTTGACGGCTGTTAAGTGCAAAATTTAGTATCAACTACATGCATAAAAGTGCTAAAATGTTGAACCAATCTAGTGATAGGAGTTTATTACTAATGAATGATGAATATTTGAGTGTGGGTAATTTATCCTCGAAATCGTAGGAAAATCGACGTCATGCGTCCAAGAAAATATTATCTGGCCTATCAGGAGCCACTACAAGGATCGACTACGTGGAAAATCAAAATCCTCACGGTATATGGAAGATACACCGACTTAAAAAAGGCCCATGGCCACCTACCGAGCTCCACCGGAAGGCCCAAGGTCAACCGGCCCAACTCTTGGTTAGTTGATCCGGCCGTCTCCGGTCGGCTGACCTAGGAGTAGATCGGTTCAGCCTAACCTTCCACGTGGTGCCTCCCCGACGATTCCCTACATCGGTGCATGGCGGTTCCGTTGCGGTTACTCCTAGCTGCTAGTATTTTTCCTAGGCCAAGAGCTTATTTTTCTAAATTATATGAATTAAGTTAGAGTTTATAAAAATATTATTTGTAGCATTCATGCTGCATAGATGCATTAGGGCTTTATTTGTGTGAAAATGAATTTACTAATTCGAGTAGAAATCGAATAGAGCTACTAGAAAATAGAAACCAGAAAAAGAGGAATAAAAACCTATCCCTAGGCTTTCGGGCCACATCTTCCTCACCCATTTCCCTTCACTCTCTCATTTCTCTCTCCCGACCTGCGAGCCCTCGTGCAAGCCCGCACCAGCCCGCCCGGTCCCAACCCCAGCCCGGTTCCGCCTAACCCTAATCGACTCGGAGCCGCTGCCATAGCCGTCCTAGGCATGCGCGCTAAGCTACTCCACGTGCCATGTCCATAAAAGGAAGACCGCAACCCCCTTGTGCCCTCTTTTCCTCCAAAACCCACCACTCTCGTGCCCTAGCTCGTGCACCGCGGGCCATCAACACCGATTAGTCCGGTCTCGACGAGTCGTCGCTAGACGCCACCTCGACGCTCGCCGACGCCGGACGATCTTCGACCGGCTGCACCGCCCCGCCTACGAAGTTTCATGCCCCCCCCCTCCGACGACCGAGCCGCCCCCGCGAAGCCGCCTCACCTCGTCGTCCGCCTCCTCGCCGTCGACAACCCGCGTCGGCCATTTTCGCCTCCTAACTTTGCCGCTGGTAGGTTCCCCGGTCTCACCGCCTTGCGTAGATGAGATCCGCACGACAAGTAGGCCACCGGAGCGCCTAATCGGCCGTCTCCGGCAAGCTCCAATGGCTACCGCCGCTCGCCGCCGCCGCTCGGCTCGACGCGTCCTCGGCCGTCC
The DNA here is from genome assembly GCA_031894775.1 of Chloris gayana. Lineage (NCBI taxonomy): Eukaryota > Viridiplantae > Streptophyta > Magnoliopsida > Poales > Poaceae > Chloris > Chloris gayana. Next base: position 77,333 of record JAUNZO010001929.1, read on the forward strand.
GATCTAATCTAGACGGTCCGGATTAGATGCTTTCGAAAGGGTATGCGCCCGGTCCACGGTGGACCCGTGGACCATCACCCTAGCCGCGGTCCATAGCCCCGTGGACCCGGTTCACGGCTTTTCCTGATTTAATTTAATTAGTTTATTTCCAAGTAATTGGCATTTTTGCATATTAGCCCTTGACGTTATTTAGATTTATATTTTAGGTCTCTAGAAGCCGGCTGGATTGCTCAAACCGCTCTCTATTCCCATGTGGAAGTGGGAAAACATTGCTATGGACTTCATTGTTGGATTACCTCGGACCCCTAAGTCACATGATTCTATTTGGGTGATAGTGGATCGGTTGACTAAGATAGCTCACTTCATAGCAGTCGAGGCGGACTACCATGTGGGGAAACTTGCTAGATTGTACATCGACAACGTTCGAGACTCCATGGTGCCCCTCTCACCATAGTGTTAGATCGTGGACCTCGGCTTGTGGCTAAATTCTGGAGGAGTGTGCATGCAGCTATGGGCACCTGGTTTGGACTACAAGTACAACGTATCACCCTCGGACGGATGGTCGGACGAGAGCGAGTGAACCAGGCCTTGGAGGATATGTTGAGAGCTTGTGTGTTGACCTACGGCAAGAATTGGAAAGATAGTCCGTCGTTTGCTGAGTTCTACAACAACAGCCTATCAATCAAGCATCAAAATGTCACCCAATGAGTGTTTGTATGGGAAGAAGTGCAGGACACCTCTCATGTGGGCGAAGTTGGAGAGAGAGATCCTACTATGGGCTAGATTTCATCGGAGAGGCTGAGGAAAAAGTTGACCAAGTGAGAGAGCATATCGAGTTGCTCGGAGCAGGCGTAAGATCTATGCGGATAAGAGGAGAACTTTGGAGTTCTTTGTGGATGACTTTGTCTATCTCAAGGTCTCACCACTTCGTGGAACGCGCAGATTCCACGTGCGTGGTAAGTTGGCACCAAGGTTTGTTGGACCTTTTCGAGTGGTGAGGAGGATTGGAGATCTCGCCTATCGCCTTGAGTTGCCGGGACACCTTGGCCGGAGTGCATGACGTGTTCCATGTATCGCAGCTCAAGAAGTGTCTTCGTGTGCCGGAGGAGCGGGTAGCTCCAGAGGTGTTGGACTTACAGGACAGTCCGGAGTGCTTAGAGTATCCTGTCAGGATCCCGGATGTGGCTTTCAAAGAGACGAGGATCCGTAAGATCAAGTTCTGCAAGGTGCCGTGGAGCAACCACACCGAGCGAGAGGCCACATGGGAGATGGAGGATAACTTGAGGAAGGACTTCCCTCACTTGTTTGAGGATGAGGAGTGAAATCTCGAGGACGAGATTCTTGTAAGGGGGAGTCCGTAACAGCCCATCCGTGTATCCAAGTGTGAAAAGAATAAAAACTCAAATTTGAATTCAATTGAGTCAAGTTTCGATGGAGTTTGGGTTGAATCGGAATTGGAAATCAATTTAGTTTGAATTTCTCGTTGTGGGCCAAATTCCCTCCGTAGCAGCGCCCCTTTTTCTCTTCTCTCGCAGCCCAAGCACGGTCCAGCCTTGTTGCTACAGTTTTCTTCCCCGAATGCCTTCTCCTCCACTCGTTCGAACGCCACCCACCCGGACACGCGGTGCATTGAGCGGTTGCCGTCCAGCAAGGAGCTAAAACTACCTGCTCCCTCCACCTTTTCCCATCTACAAAACCACTACGCCACCTCCGCCTCACCCTCATCCCACCTCGCGCCGCCACAGGGCGCAGGATACCCAAACCCTAGACGCCATCCGAGCCGCAGTATTCGTCGTCGCCATTGGAGAAAGCTCGAGCAAGTAAGATTCATGTTACTTTTCTCGGCTCTACGTGCTACGCTGATTCGAGTGGTGCCGACGGTGCTCGATTCTCGTGCAAGGGAGAGGAGGATCGAGCCAATGGAAGATTGAAGTCGTAAAAAAATCACCATCGATCCTCGTCGTCCATGCGTCTCCGGTGAGCTCATGCTCCGTTCTCTACTCCATGTCATTTGCCTTCTACTCCGGAGCTTACCCCGTGGCTCTAGAACGGAGGATCGCATGGTCATCGCTCGGTCAGCAACCGTCGAGCGCAGCCGCCATCGTCCTCTTCTTCGAGCTCGCCGTCGTCAGGGTCTTCGTCACCGCCGAGGTCTTCCCGACGTTGCTGGTGAGTGTCGCCCCGTTTCCCCCTTCTTCCACCTCAAAATCGACGTCGCCTTCCGCCGTCGCGTCGCCATGGACGTCGGTGAGCCAGCCGCGGGGAGCTTGCTCGTGTTCCTTTTCTTGGTCGATTAGCTTCGTAGGATCACCGCAGAGCTTGTGTGCGTGTCAATTTGGATAAAGGAGTTGGTTTGAAGGGTGTTCACGGAAAACCGTTGAGCCGCCGCTGCGAAACTCGCCGTCGGCGATGCTCCTGGCCGTTCTCTCGGACGAAGAGTGGTTCCGTTAGGTTCGCGTGATCTTGAGCTAAGGTTTGGTGTGCTGAGTTTGGAGTTTAAGCGAGGTGTGGGGTTTTCCCTTTCGTTTCCGCTCACCGTAGCCACTCCGGCGAGCTTGCTCGTCGCCGTCGGTGGAGGCGAAGCTCATGCTTGGTGCGGGCGGGGCGCGGTGAAGTGCTGCGCACCTTAGTGTGATTGGTTAGGGTGCCGACGAGCCGGAGTGCCGGGCAAAGGTGATCCCGGCAGGCCACGCGGCGGAGCAGAGCAGCGCCGCCCTCTCCGGTAGTCTTGATGTCACGCCGACGTCGCCGTGGGACCCGTGGGATTGGTGTGAGTCCATGAGACTGGTTTTCGGATTCTTGGATGGACGCGGTCCACGTGAACCACAAAGGGAGGAAGGGGAGAGAAGAGCCCGTGGGCCCGGTCCATGGAACAGTGCTGGAATGAGGAATATACCTGGATTTTCTTTTTTCCCAAATTTTCAGAATTTACAATAATCCTTTTTCCTTTGGAAATTCATATCTGTTTCCTGGGGTATCGAAAAATACGCGGTCAATTGCGTTGGACTCGTAGCGACGTGCTGTACGCGTTAGTGTAGTTGTTGGGCATGTTCTAGTAGCATAAATTCCATCGTTCGATTCGTCCTTTTTCTAATGTGTCACACCCGGTCTTAAGGCCAAGACCGAATGGATCCGTATGCGTGCCCAGGAACAAGTTTTCACGCACACAGGACAAATAATGTGATAAAAGAACAATACCTTTAATAAATCGAAAACTTACATTGTTATTGTCTCAAAGGACTAAATATAAATACACGCTAGCGGAAGACTCCATAACACCACATGCAATCGATCGGGGATTCGCACGCCTAGACCTTCCTCATCGGTGGTCTTCTCCATCTTCTCGAGCAACAGTAGTTGATAGCAAAAGGGAAATAGCAAGGGTGAGTACATGTCGTACTCAGCAAGTGTGGGAATATATGACATGCAAGCTGAATGAAAGGAAGGCTAACACATAGTTTGCAATAGAAAGCACCTACACTAGTCAAGTTAATAAAAACAACCTATTTACTAAGTGAATATGAACCAACAAAGCTACCCCACCTGTCAACCACCGCAACCTACCCTACTTGCAGCAAACCACACCTACAGGTTTCCCGCCCGTAGCAAAACACACTACAGGTTACCCCGCCCGTAGCCAACCACACTATAGGTTACCCCGCCTGTAACAACCTACGAGTTACTCCACCCGTCCATGCCCTCTAGTTCTCGTGAGGATCCAGGCCGTTCGTGACCGTGAACACGGCTGTTATAACAGTTCTACACTCTGCAGAGGTGGCACAACTTTACCAACAGGTCGGTGACTAAAACCTCCATTATACCAAGCACACTTCCTTAGGTGTGAGGCCAAGAGATCACCGCAAGATCTTTCGAAGGACTTCCCAGCTTGCAAAACGCCCATGCTAAGGTTTCACCGCCATCAAAGTGACGCATCACCCAGGGGCCCCTTCTTGCACCGTGGCTTCAAGTACTCGCCTTTCCTCGCTCGAATCCGGAAGACACCTTCTTCCTTCATCCTTCCTCGACGCTCGCAGAACCGGAAAACTACCTTGGTACTAAACCTTACCTACCCATTATCAGTCCTGTGCTTTGTGCGGAAGTCCTAGGTTGCCGCTCTAAGAACCGGTCCTTATGATCCCAAACAGGTATCACCACAACTAACAGTATGCACCGGCACCATCATCGACAATCCTCCTATCGGGATCACCTAAGTTCCATGTTGCTAAAAAGCATTACCAGTTCATTGATCATTATGTTCAAGTGGACAATTAGTCAAGATTGACATTTAGTTCAGTTGTGAACCCCATTATCAGCAACTAAGCAATGACGTACCCATACTATAATACTACACCCAAAACCAAGGCGACAAGAAAATATTATGGAACAGGATATGACACAATAGGATTCGAATTAAATGCAATGCATAAAAGTAAATTCAGATAGTAAAGAAGTAGGCTCAATGTGCATCAAGGACACTTGCCTATTTCCCTTTACTGCTGCTCATGTCTTCAAGTCTTGCTCTTAAGATCTTCGAAAAGTATGTTCTTCTATTTAACGTCACACCAATACAAAACATGCAAGAAACAAGCATTCAAGCAACTAAGAAATAGTACACCAAACAATACCTAATGAATATGAAAACAATACTAATCAATAGTACACGTAGCTACAATCGCGTGAGCGCAAGAATCGGCTTAATCGGAGCTACGAGTGAAAGTAATAGGCATTTGAAACAAAAGGGGTTTAATTGTAAATATGACATTTTCGGAAAAATTGATTAGATTTTGTGACACAAAATCCTATGCAATACTTTATTATTTAAAAAACATGTATATGAGTTACTTTGCAATATGAACAAAAAAAATAATTTCAATCTGAAGAGCATTTATTTTGTTTTATTCCGTAAAAAGAGTAAAGCTAGGTTTTTATTTGTAACAGAGAGAAGTAGGACCTAATTACACAAAAAGGCATGGACCCATGTGCAAAAGCAGGAGGGCTGCTGGTTCATCGTCATTCGTCAACACAACAAGGTTTTGCGGCGGCGTCTGGCCAGATTTCGGTCGTTCTCCGGTTTCAGGACTCAGTTTGTCGTCACATATGGTAGAGGAGAGTGATGAGAGAAGTACGAGCTCACCAAGGTATGTGCTGGGCTCCAAGACACAGCTAGCTGAAGACAACGGCGCTTCGTCGACTTCGTCGAGGAGGATCTCTGAGGTCCGTTCGCCATGGCGTTCGCCGTTCGCACTGGAGGGTGCAGCTCGGCCTTGAGCAGCTTGACATGTAGTCAGAAGCACCCGGGGCGGCCTCGTTGGCTTGGTCGTCAAGCTCGGGGCAGCAACAATGGTGGCGTCAGCGCTGCATCGTGCGACGGCTCCAACGGAGACAGGTCCTGCAGTTGCGACTCAGGTTCAGAATCCTCGGCACATCATCGATGATGAGTGGGGATGCTTCTCCTCTTGCCGGCGGGTACTCGAAGTTGAAGATGGCCGGCTCTAGCAATCGACGGCGGCGTAGGGCAATGCGTACGCAATGCGACTAATAGCAATGGGATGAAAAGGAATCGTAAACGGGTGCGGCTCCGTTTTATAAGCGTGGGGCCTGCAGCTGGGCACACACGACGGGGTTGACGTAAGGCAGACTAATGGTTGAGGCGTGACTAGTATCAGACGGCGTTGAGCGAGGCAACTGGGTTAGGGCAGGCGTGATGCGGCTGCATGCATGGGCCTGTAGATGCTGGTGGGTTGCGCCAGATAACGAAAAGGAAAGAGCAAAAGAGAAAAAGAAAACAAAGAGAAAAAAAGCCGCAGCAACAAGGGAATTGACCCGAGGCTTTTCTTTCTTCTTCTATCTCTTTCCTATTCTATTTCTACTTTCTATACCATTCCAAAGATAATCCTAATCGTATTTCAAAAGTAATTTACACTCAATAAAATCCTAATGCAACTATGGCAACATGAATGCAGCAAACAATATTTAGCAACTCTAAATTAATTAATTTAATTTAGAAAATAGCTCCTTTTCCTTACATGAAATGATAAAGCTCTTATTTTGCTCACAAAGAGAAAATATGTTATATAAAATAAAGCTTTCTAAAATAATCTATTTTCATAAATCAAATATAGTTGTTCAAAAAACTATTTTCATAACCAAAACAAATCATAGGTACATTCGTAAAAATGTAACAATGAAACTTTATAAACAAAATAACTTACTTTAATTGGTTGAGTTTAAAAATAACTCTTCCTCTTTAAGAAGAAAGAAAGAAAATATAATTAAAATATTATCCTTTTGATAGAATTCAAAATATACTTCAAAAAGTTTTAAAATTTAGTGAAATTTAAGCACAACCTAGAATTTGAAATTCGAGGTGTTACATAATGCCTCGATTTGCGTGCCTAACCCATTTTACGCGATCCGTATGTTAGAGGGTGCCGAGGAGTTTCCGCCGGAGCAGCGAGTTTGAGGAGTTTCCGCCCGAGCAGCCGTACGAGTACCTCGACCCAACGTGGGACGAGTGTTTCCGTAACACCATAATTTTTAAAATTTTGCAATAAAATAAAATTCCCTTTTTATTTCATTAGGATGCTAGAAATTATTCTAGGTTACATAATTATCCCCTAGTAGAATTTATTATTTATACTATTTTTGAAATAATCGTATGTTGCATTCATGCTGATAGTTTGCATTTGGGTTTTATTTGTGTGAAAATTAATTTACAAAGTTGCTTAGATTTTCGTTAAGTAATAAATTAGAAATAAAGGAAAGTAGATAAGGAAAAAGAAAAGGAAAAGAAGAAATAAATCTCCCGGCCATGGGCCGTTTCTTTCCCGGCCCAACCGTCCCCTCTCCCTTCTCTCTCTCTTCTCTCAACCCAAGCAGCCCAGCTCCAACCTGCAGGCCCAACCCTAGCTCGCCTCGGGCCCGTGCGAGCCCGTCCCTAACCCGAACCGGATCGGAGCTCAAATCCCACCTCGATCCGGCCATTCTTGGCGTGTGCGCCACGTCCCGAGCCCCTTTATAAGCCGCCGCCACCCCCGCTAGCTCCGCATCCCGAGAATCACCGCCTCCGCAGCCCTACCGCACGCCATCGCCTCCGCTAGCCCGCGCTCCGTCGCAACACCGATCGGAGCCGTCGCGTCGCCCAACGACCCCGCACCGCTCTTCCCGTCGACCTGCCGCAACCGCTCGTGAAGTTTGATGCGAAGCCGTGACCCGAGGAGCTCCCACGACGCCGTCGTTCCCCGCCGCCCGAGCTCCACCGTCGCGAGCCGCCTCCGCCTTCTTCTTTCATCGCGCGACCTCCCCGGTGAGTCCGCCACCCTCCCCGCATTGCGTAGGCACCTCCCACGCCGTTTTTAGGGCATCGGAGCGCCCGGACGGCCAAGCTCCGGTGAGCCCCCATGGCGCCACCGCTCGTCGGAGTTCCCACCTCGCCGCCGGCCAGCGGATCAATCCCGACCGTCCGATCGGGAATAAACGGCTTGGATTAGAAGATCGAACCGGTGTTGACATTTTTACAAAAACACCCTGTAACAACTCTCAGGAAATAATGCATTTCATGTCATCATGAGCATATCATCAAATGGTTGCATTTCTAAAGATATCAAATTTTGTGTTAATAATAAACACATAAAATAACAAAATAGATAAAGAAGAAAGGAAGTGTTAAAAAGAAATAAAATAAGCAGAAATTTTATGTTTAATATTTTCTTTGGCTCAAATATCATAAATAAAGATTTACAAAAATCTCCCGAAAGTATTTTGCCTTGAGAAATTATTTACAAGAAATAAACAAAGCTTCTTTTATTAATTTAGCTATGAATTTTTAACCTGAAAATAAATTGGAATTTCTACCTAGACTTAACAGGAAAAGTGTCTAAAATACTTTCACTAACAACCCTGAATTTTTTTATAAAATTTTTGGAGCTCGGGAAGCGCACTTTTCAATTTCACGAAAAGAGGAGGGCCTTTTTGCAAAATCGCCAGCCCAGGCCCGGCCGTCACTCTTTTCTTCCTCTCTCTCCCTCTCACCGCGTCTCGGCGCCGATCGCGGAAACCGCCTACCGGCGGCGTCGCGCAGCTGCCCGCCTGTCGCCCGCACCGCCTCCCCTGGACAAGCTAAAAGCCCCGCCCGGCCTTATCTTCCCTCTCCTCTCGCTCATTTGCTCCTAGCCCTACCGCCATTGTTCCTCTCTGTCGTCACCGGCGCCAGCCCGCTCTCGGTGACTCCCCGTCCACACCACCACCGCGAGAGGTGCCGCCAACAACCAGCGAAGCTTCTTTCCCCGTTCATTTAGCTTGAGCACCCCCACTCCGTCCGGGCGAGGTCATCTCCTTCCTCGGGCCGCCACCGCGTTCCTCCGCCGCGGCTCGGAAATTTGTATTGCTTGGTGAGCCGTTGGTCCTCGTTCTTCTTTCAATTGGTGCGTAACGTGTTGCTCGTGGTCTTTGGTCACTCATGCTCAAGTTTCCCCACAGGTCCGACGAGAATTTCCCATCTTTCCCCGGAGTTCACCCGCCGCCGTCCGAATCATCCCGGTGAGCTCTCTTTTCCGACCTTGCTCATGTACTTATGCCCGCACGACGAGCTTAACCATGTCGCGTAGAAGCTTCCAGTGCCATTCATCCTAAGGTTTGAGCTCTCTAGCAGGCCTAGCCCCGTGCCGGAGCGCCGCCGTGCCCAAGCTTCGCCGCCGGCGTAGCTAGAGCGGAGCTCATGCTCCCTTGTCACGCCGGCAGTTTCGCCGCAGCGAGTAGAGCCTCCAGGTGTCTTCGCGGCGAGCGTTAGGCCAGGTTCGGCCGTCTCCGGTGGCCGCGCCGCCGCGGTGGTGCCACACCGCGGGCCACACGCGCGGGATCGCGTGTGGCCACGCAGGATTGGGTGTGGCCACCCCGTGGCCCAGGGTGTGGCCCGAACGCTTTTGAAATTTCAAAAATTCGTAGAAAATTTCTTAAAAATCGGAAAAATGTCAAACCAAGTCCGTTAGGTTCAGAAAAATCAGATCTAGTTGTTTATGAAATAAAATGATTATTTTGAATAAATTTACTTTATAAATAGTATTTAATCACTTGGATTAGAGAAAAGCTATTATTTTATGTAAATAAAATGCTTAATTATGAAAAATAATTTTAATTGATGAAGGAGATACTGCATGACGAGATTAATTATGAAATTTATTTTTCTAAAATTAAACTTAAACTCTATTAGTTTATATGATTCCAATCTATTAGCCTTTTATCACATGTCCTTTAAAGTAATGATTCATTTATAAAACCAGAATAGGTTGCTAAATGTTAAACCTACATAATTAAGAACAGACTAATTAATACTTAATGACCATGATTAAACATTTGTTAATCAACATAATCAATGGTTAATTATTGCTTAATGAACGTGCTTATCCCTAATTTATTAATAACTAAGGTGATTAAGCTTTAAACTTTACTTAATAATTACTGAAGTTAATTAATGAAACTTTGCATAATTTTATCATGCGCATTCATGCATACTTGATGGTGATTCGCAACGCATTGCTGGTCGGCTTAGGTTCGAAGTGATCGAGGTTCCACCCGAAGTCGAGTCGGAGCGGGAATCTCGAAGTCGACCCGACCGTCGAGGAAGCTAACTCCGAGCAAGTATCAAGGCAAGCGCAGGTGCATCCTACCTATGTTTTTTAAATATTTTATTTTATCACATAGTACAGTTATGTTTGTGCATTAGGTGTTCAGGAAATATTTGGTACCCTAGTTGCATTATGGTAGGCTTCCGTTTGTTTATACTATACTTGGTACAGGTAGCTCAATAGAGGCTAAGCTTAATTCATAGTCGCAACGGTAGATGTTTTAGGGAATCTTAAAGCATGGAGGCTTTAAGGGTATTTGGTGTTGACACTAAGATGATGAGAGTGTTAATAAAATTGAGACCGGACGGGTCCCGTAGGAGAAAGAGCAAAGACGGAGATGAGGTCTTGCAAGGTGGTAGCCCCGTCCGTGTCGATCATGGACCGTACCGTTGTCGGCTTAGTTGAAAGTTTGAACGTACCGTACTACATGCTGGTATCATGGGCCCAGACAAGCTGATGTACCCTATCGCCCCGAGAGATGTGGCGTAGCCGACTCTCTTTTACCGGCTGTTAGTGAGAGGTTAGTCTCACGGGAGGGAGACGGGTCGACCACGAGGGAAATCGTGGCGTCGCCATACTTCCGGGGGTTGGAAATGGCTAGTCTGCTATCAGGTGCTAGCGGGAAGGTTGTCGTATACGATCGGTGTGATGCGTATACGTCGTGTAGTCGGGTTTTGCCAGCTGGTATAAATCGATTCGAATCGTCGTCCCTCGCAGATAATGAGTACCGCTTGTTTAGCTCGTCACATCGTAGTAAATACTGGAAGATGAAGATGAGGGATGAAAGGATAAATGATCTATATTATCTTGTCTTGCAATCTTGATTGAAATAGTGATAGGTTGCAAATAGCAAGGCTAATGAGCTTAATACCGAGCTAAAATACTGAAAGTAAGGACCCACTCTTTAATGCTGTTTTTCGCAAAGGAATAAACCCCACAGACGGAAAGCCTTTGCATACTAGGCGTCGGCCTTAGCGTGCTATGTTGACGGGTCGATCTTGCCGAGTATTAGAATACTCGGGGTTTGTTCGTTACCTTGCAGGGAACGAGTCGTACTACCACGACTTGTATGGCAGCTTCCCGAAGAGGAGCAATGTCCGGAGGGAGGTTCCCTTCGGTGGGAACGTATCCCCACCCCGTGAGAAGGAAGGAACGTGATGTACGACGGGCTCGATACATCGCGTTTATCGTTTAAGTCTTTTGAGTTGTATAATAGAACAAGTTTCCGCTGAATACTCGTAGGATGTTAAACTTCAATAATGTATATTTTCGCTGCACGTCCGTTTGTATTTTGAAAACCTGGTTGTATTATACCATGATGTATATATTCCGGCTTGTATGAGATGATGTTTCGTTGTAACTCGCTTCGTCGAGCGTCCCTCCGTTCCGATTCCTAGGTGTCCCGGAGGGATGTCACACACCCCGCCGTTTTAACTATTTAATAAAGAACCCCTCCACTTTTACATAATCAACCCTAGATTATTTTATATTTATATTTTAATCCTGTTAGGGCGCAGTAATGTAAATTTTACACTTTAGCCCCTGAGTAATTTTATAATTATGTTTAGGTCCTATAATTTTACGTAAACACCCCTAAGTTTTTCCTAAATTACATTTTAGTTCCGTACTTTTCATTTAGGCCCCTGAACTTTTCCATAATTACAATTAGGTCCCTTTAATTTTCAGTAATTACAAATAGGTCCCTATAGCTGTTGTTTTACAATTTAAACCCTAGATCTTAAAACGTTCATAACTTTTAGCTCGTAACTCCGGTTTAGGTGATTCTTGCGCTCACGAGTTCGTAGTGACGAGTACTATTTAATGGTACTGTTTTCATAGACATTAGGTATTGGTTGGTGTACTGTTTTCTTATTTGCTATGTATGTGTGCTTTTCGGTGTGACGTTAGACGAGGAAGAGTACGAGAATATCCAGGACCTAGAGTTTGAGCAGCAACGAGCAAGAGGAGATAGGCAAGTGTCCCTGATGCACATTGCACCTACATTCTTATTTTCTGAATTTATATTTCATGCATTGCGGTTTAATTTGAATACTATTTGTGTCATACCCTGTTCCATGATTTACCTTGTCGCCTTGGTTATGGTGTAGTATGCTAGGATGGGTACGTCCTGCTAGTTGCTATTAATGGGGTTTAAACTGAACTAAATGCTAAGCTTGATTAATTATTCACTTGAACATAATGATTATGAAATGAGGGATTCTTTTTAGCAACATGGAACTTAGGTGATCCCGACAGGAGGATGTGGATGATGGTGCGGGTATGCACGGGTACTAGATGTTGTACTGTCGGTTTGCGGTAGTACCTATTTAGGATCATAAGGACCGGTTCTTGGAGCGGCAACCCAGGACTTCCGCACAAAGCACGGGGCTTATAATGGGTAGGTAAGGTTTAGTACCAAGGTAGCTTCCCGGTTCTGCGGGCGTCGAGGAAGGATGAAGGAAGGGGAGCTTCGGATTCGAGCGAGGAAAGGCAGAGTACTTGAAGCCACGGTGGAAGTGGGGGCCTCCGGGTGATGCATCACTTTTACGGCGGTGAAACCTTATCATGGGCGTTCGCAAGCTGGGAAGTCCTTAGAAAAACTTTGCGGTGATCTCTTGGCCTCACACCTTAGGAAGTGTGCTGGCATAATGGAAGTTTTAGTCACTAAATAGTGATGGAATCATCGACTCGTGGGTAAAGTTGTGCAACCTCTGCAGAGTGTAAAAGCTGTTATTAACAGTCGTGTTCACGATCACGAACAGCCTGGATCCTCACGAGAACGAGAGGGATGGTTTGGGTGGAGTAACCCTTAGGTAGCTACAAGTGGGGTAACTTGTAGTGAGGTTGGCTGCAGATGGGGTAATCTGTAGTGTGGTTTACTCGTAAGTGGGGAACTTACAGTGGTAAACAGTGGGGTAACCTGTTGGTTCTTTTATCACATAGTAAATGGGTTGTTTAATTAACTTGACTAGTATAGGTGCTTCTATTGCAAACCCTGTGTTGGCTTTCCTTTTATACAGCTTGCATGTCATTTATTTCCCACACTTGCTCGAGTACTACATGTACTCACTCTTGCTATTTCCTGTTGCTATACACTACTGCTGCTCGAAGCCGAGAGGAATTACATCGATGAAGACTACTACTAGGCGTGCGTTTCCCGGTTGATTGCCTATGGCGTATGGAGACTTCCGCTGAGTTTGGTTTAGTCATTTGAGACATTTAATCAGGTTATGTAATAAAGATACGATTGAGACGATGTAATAAGTATACTATGGCATTGGTTATACTTGTTATTTCACTATTGTCTCTATATGTGTGATAAATTGATCCCGGCACACATATAGCTATGCATTCGGTCTTGGCCTTAAGACTGGGTGTGACAAAGTGGTATCGAGCCGTGTCGACCGTAGGACGCTAGTTTAGTTAGAGTCTTCGTGTCTTAGCTTTAATTTGAAAACTTATTCTCAAAATTTTATATATTGCTTATAACTTGCTTATCTATACTCATCTTGCTGCTTCTACTACCTTTTGTTTATGAAAACATTTTACTAACCTCCTCTATTCAAAACTTTGTAGATGGCTCGTACTAAGATCACCCCGCGCAAGACAGTGGTTGTTCGGCCCACGCGCGTCCCCGAGGGCACTACTTGGATGTACCAGCCCGCCATGGTGGCTCACTCCAATGGACTACACGCCGGCTACTATCCCAACACTCGTCGTACACTGCTTCAGTGGCTCGGCTACCACGACGCCCCTCTCTACATTGGGACCAGGACAACGCTGCGTGGAAGAGGCTACCGGTGGAGGGTGTCGGTGATCCTCTACCGCCGGTGCATAGACGACGGCATGCGCCGCACCCTTCGGGAGCACCACGCCACCGCCCCAAGATCTACCTTCGATGCTGGGATTCGCGATGCTGCTCGTCAAGCTCTTCTTGTGCTACGTGCCGGGAGGGACCCTACTATGCACAACTCCAAGTATGCTCACTTCCCCTACGAGAGAGAGATGCAGCTTGGACACTAGAGTGATGCCCGCACCGCAAGAGACACCGATGATAGACTTCGGGAGCAAGTGCGCCTCACTAGAGCTATGGACTTCATGCTGACCGAGGCTTTGGATGAGATTGAAGATCTGCACCGTCGCAACGAGGAGCAAGAGGAGAGGATCATGTCTCTCCATGAGATGCTGAACTCCGATGATGAAGACGAAGAGGAAGACCCCGAGGAGGTGCCACCATCACCCACCGTGCCGCCTAGCTCCCCTCCCCGCGGAGAGTTTCTTCGTTTGGCAGCTGCGCCACCCCCACCACCTCCGGAGGAGTAGTTGTCTAGGAGGGTAATCATTTAGGTCCATGAGGATAGGTCGATTAGTTAATCGAGTTTGTTAAAGTCTATCGTCGAGAGTTAGTCTTAGTCTTAGTACGTCCTCATGCTTAATTGCAACGAGTGTTTGGTGTGATGCTTGTCGTTTGGATTTTTGCTTGAGTGTCGATGGCATGTAAGGCATGTCTTACAACCATCCGTTTATCATACATTAATGAGTTAATAAAGGATTAGTTTGGGTTATATTCTCTCTTGAGTTCTTTTACCTATATCCTTGTCATCTCTCAATATCATTGTTTATGCTCACTCCTAGCTATCTGTTTCTATCTCATGAAATATCTATGTTGCCCTTTGGATATGTCCAATTTCCTACAATTATGCTTACCTTCTGCTTAATTCTTGCTATCTTTTCTTTTCCTTATACTCGGTTGTTCTATTGCTACCTCCACCATGTCCTTGATTATCTTTACCATGATCATTTCGTTGTTGCCATGCAAACATGACGTGACTTTTCAATCCTGTTTGACTCAACGGATGGCAAGGCGCAACAACACCACCACCAACAACAACGACAACGATGGGGATGCACCACCACTACCACCACCCACTCGGAGCAAGTCTTGGCCATTCAAGCTCGGATCCTTCGGACCATGCAGCAGAACATGATCCGGATGCAGCAGAATCCAGCAGAACCGAACAATGTGGTGCCACCTGTCACACCCCTATCCCGAAAGATAGTTAAGTGTGGTACGGATCGCCTTGGGAGATGATTGACGAAGCAACCATACATAGCATCACATTAACAAACATACACGATTTGCAAGGTTACATAATTAAGTCTTGATTACAACATAGAGTTCGAATAAAAGATACATTAGGTTCGAATATAAGTCTTACATAACCATGATCTTTGTTCGAAATAAAGTGCGGAAGCGAAAATACATCACTCGACGATACATAGATAACTTAAAATGAACCGTGCCGGCCTAGGCCACGGCTCACTCATCATGGGTCGGAGAGCTAGGAACCCATTCAATGGTCCACTATTTGGGCTCTTCTCCATCCCAAACAACCTTACCACAACAATCGCAAAACCCAGCTTGCGGAAAACCTCGTAAATCAACATGTAGTGGCAAAGCCCGAGTATCTAACATACTCCGCAAGTCTTACCCGTCAAATTGATCATCTAAGATCGACTCCTAGATGCATGGGGCTTGACCGGTTTAACTTGGCCTTTTTGCATAAATAGCACCTATGCTAATTAGGTTGGCAATTTTATGGCTTAGCCAAATTAATAGGGTTATTGCATAAATGGAACTTTAGTGAGCATGCTAACAATACAAGAGTTTGCAATACAATTTAATATCAATATAAAACAGCAAGCTATTCCATCTCTTTCTATTACTACACATTGCGAACTGCTCGAATCAAGTGGTACTCCTTAACCGAGAGGAAGCGGCGATAATTATCGAATTATTAATCCTGCAGGAAAGAACCCAAATGCACGACATACGCATCATTTAAGAACACGTATGGCCACCGTTCGCGAGTTCATCGTGAAGTAAAACACGGGGCCACCGACCCCGAGTACACGTCCCCCTTGCGACCGTTCAACAACGCGCCCAAGGCTTAACCCATGTACTCTCCAACGGTCCTCAACCCGTGCAACCACCGTGCCAAACACATCACCTCTGGGTCGGTGAGATGTCCGGCTCACTTTACAACTTGCAAGCTACATAGGTTTACCAATCCCCATAAGAAAGGTATGCAAGTGGTACACAACTCAAACTTGTTCGCGGAGCCACAATGGGGTGTTCTCAATTTTTAACCAATTCATCATGTTCACATTTAATCATGAGCCATAAGTGCGATCCCCAATCTATCGTTGACCCCATAAACATAGCATAGCAATTCTAACGAGGATATGACACATGAACGCCATAGGACATATAGGAATTTATGCATGTGGATTTCCAATCAACTCCTAGAACTTTAAATGCACAATCATCATCCTTAATTAAGTGACAAAGAAAGACATTTCAAAATAATAGGAATGCACCGAGGCTTGCCTTGGGAGTTGTCGAAGTTAGCACTAGCCTCACAAGCGTTGAGTGTTGCAATTGTCTCTTCCGACGGGTTCAATTCGACGTCGTCACCTAGAGGATGAAATGCAATGCATAAGTAACATGAATACAAGGTCGATGAGAATGGCAAAGCATGTGTGCTGTTTTTGTAAGGATGTATATGAATGAATTAACCAAAAGCTTTGTTTAATTAAACCCCAATAAGCATGAATACAACTCTTGTTCTATTTACGAGAAATTAATTACATGCACAAGCACAACCCTACTAATATATGAGCAATGACTTGATTTCCTAGACATGAGTGCTGTGGTTCTTGCAGGTTTAGCACTAACATTTTAGCAAGTTTTTAAAATACATCTCGAAGAAACTTAGCTTAAGTGTTTAACATCACATGCGATGACGATTTTCACTTTAAATAAGAATTCGATCTCAAAAATTAACGCATACGTGAAATACATGAAATCTTTTGACTAAACCTGCCATGAAGTGCTAGGGGACATGGTGAACAGTGAAAATTACATAACCATGCAGAAACATAATTTTTAGAAACATAAAACTATTTATACATGTGCTGAAAATAGCCCTTTTGGAATTTAGATCTAGGGTTTGCCAAATTAATTATTTAACATCCTCAAAAATTAACATGGACTTTTCTACACATGAACAGTACTAAGAGGAAATTAACTACCAAGTTTCGTGCAAAAATAATTTACACAGATTTAACTAAAAATTAAAAACAGAGAATGCAAGAAATGCAATAACTAGAACAATATGAGATGAAATGCAGATCTTCTTGTGCCAAAAATTTATGTATGCCAGGGTTAAGGTTTTGGCCAATTGGCATCTCTTTTGGATCTATAGTTTTAAAGTTATGGCTTAGTTAAGTTTTCAGGGGTTGACTTTTGTCATTTTTGTAAAAATGTGAAAACATGCAAATCTGGCCGGCTCATGTTACTTTTATAAAAGTACAGACATTCTAGTTTCGAAAACATTTCAGCTTGTAATTTTTGGACATATCAAACGTGAGATATGAATTTTTCAAACTTGAATGAAGTTCAGATCTAATTACGGATTTGCCACCCGGGAATTTTTAAATCGGGCTAGGCCCGCACGGCGGGACTTCGCCGGAGGCGGCCCGAGCTCGCCGGCGTTCACGCCGTGGGCGCTGTGGCGGCTCGGAGAGGGTGGGAGGGGGTCTAGCGACGCCGCGTGGCGTGGGAGACACGAGCGTGGCGACGAGGGGCCCGCGCGATGGCCGGAGCGCCGACGGCCACGGTGCGGCGGCAGGGCGGCACTCGGCGCCGTCGTGCGTGGCACACGAGAGGATGAGAGGGGGTCGGACTTGGGGCAAAAGCTCCGCCTCACCTTGGGGAACAACGGCGTTGGCTTGGGCGGCGGTGAGAAGGGCCGGAAGTAGGAGCTCGTCGGGGAGGTGGTGATGAACAACGGCGGCGGCCCGAGATTTCCCCAAATTCGAGGTGGTGCCTGCACAATGTTGCGCCCAAGCGTGAGGGAGGGTGGCGGGGCTGCTTGCGCGCTGGATGGGAGGAAAAAGAAGGGATGAGCAGGCTTGCCTAGACGGAAAGGCTCGGAGCGACGGCCATGGCGGCGCAAATGGTGGCGGTGGCGATTCTTCTCCTTGCGCGGGCTGCAGAGGGTGAGAGAGCGAGCTGAGGGCACTGCGAGCTGCGGAGGAGGCTGGGTCAGCGATTTGTGGCGAAGGGCGGATGGGAGCTCGGCCTTTGGGCCATTTTCTAAAGGGGCGAAGGACGGGCGGCGCACGGCCGGCGGGGAGGTCCGCGCGGCTTCAATGCCGGGCCTCTCCCGTTGGTTCGCGGGTACAGGCAGTTGGGGAGATGGCCAGGGAGGGAGCTGCGGATGGGACGGGGCGGGAGCGTGCCCGGGCGGTGGCCAGGCTGGCCGGACCGACGGTCCGGCCGCCATTGCCCGGTGGGCAACGAGTGTCCGGAGGTCAAATTCGAAATTTGAATCTGGGGTTTGAAGATTTGAGTAAAATTCGTACTTCTGGTGCTCCAAATTTTGAAATAGAAATATGTAGAGCTTCAGTACGATGTGCTTTAATTTTCATCTAAGAGTTTGAACTTCTAAAAACGTTTCGAAAAATTCATGCAAAATTCATAAACAGGAATGTTTCAGATTTGAATTTGAATTTTTGGGCATTCAAAACTTTGTTCGAAAATTTTGTAAAAATACTGTAAATTCATCTCTTTACATGGGCAATGCAGTGGTGCAAAAATATGTGGGTAGTGTATTTATAATTTTTGCACTTCTCTTATGGGTTGGGTTAGGGCTAGGGTTTGGTTAGTTTTTCCCTTTTCTCTTTTTATTTTTCTTCTCAATTTGCTTTGAGTTATTGGCATTAGTGTTTAGTGATTCATTAGCACAGTGATTAGTCTACTAATTACCTACTTAACCTTAATCGTGACACGGGATGTCACAGCCCTCCCCCTTAAAGAAATTCTCGTCCCGAGAATCGTTACGAATTAAGGAGAGGGAGTGCGAAATTTACCGATTTGTGTGACGCGAGGAACTCGGGAAAATTCTTCTTTAGAAAATCCTCTTGTTCCCAAGTTGCTTCTTCTTCGGTGTGGTTACTCCATTGCACTTTATAGAAGGTGATGGTGCGATTGCGAGTTACTCGGTCGTTTTGATCAATAATCCGGATGGGATATTCGGGGTAGGAGAGATCTTCTTCTAGTTGATCGGTGTCGGAAATGACCACATCTATCGGAGGCTTCAAGCATTTCTTGAGTTGAGAGACGTGGAACACGTTGTGCACACGAGCAAGACTTTCCGGTAATTGCAATCGGTAAGCAACCGCGCTATGCTTTTCCACAATCGGATAGGGTCCGACGTAGCGGGGTGCTAACTTTCCTTTAATCCCAAACCGAGATACGCCCTTATTCGGAGAGACACGAAGATAAACATGATCTCCTTTCTCAAATACCAATGGGCGTCTCCTTTTGTTAGCGTAACTCACTTGACGAGATTGTGCGGCTTTCATGTTGGCTTGAATTTGTCGAACCTTTTCTTCGGCTTGAGTGACAAGATCGGGACCAAAATTGGTTCTTTCTCCCGCTTCCGACCAATTTAAGGATGTACGACAAGAATGACCATACAACGCTTCAAATGGTGACATTCCCGAACTCTCTTGATAGCTATTGTTGTACGAGAATTCGGTGAATGGAAGACAATCATCCCAATTTCCTCTATTCTCCATAGCACATGCTCTCAAGATATCCTCCAAATATTGATTCAATCTTTCGGTTTGTCCATCCGTTTGAGGGTGATATGCGGAGCTTCTAATGAGAGTGGTACCAAGACAAGAATGCAATTTCTCCCAAAAGCGAGATACAAATTACGGACCTCGATCGGAAACAATGGTTTTAGATACTCCATGCAAACATAACACTCTTGAGATGTATAGCTCGGCATACTTCTTGGTATTGTAGGTAGTATGGACGGGGATGAAATGCGCGGACTTGGTTAATCTATCCACAATAACCTAAATTGAATCATGCTTCTTTGATGTGAGAGGCAATCCAACGATAAAATCCATGGCAATGTCCTCCCACTTCCAAACGGGAATCTTCAATGGGTTCAATAATCCGGCTTTTCTTAAGTGGTCGGCTTTCACTCGTTGACAAGTATCGCACTCGGCCACATACCGTGCAATCTCACGCTTCATGCGTGTCCACCAAAACTTTTCTCTTAGGCTGTGATACATTTTATTGCTACCGGGGTGTATGGAATATTTAGACAAATGTGCCTCATCCATTATTTTCTTCCGTAATTCCATATTCTTCGGAACAACGAGACGTTGGTTGAACCATAACACACCATTGTCATCTTGTCGGAAACATGTAGCTTCATCTTTCTCAATCTTTTGCCGAATAAATTCCATTCCTTCATCCTTCTTTTGTGCCTCAATAATTTCCTCACGAAGGGTAAGAATGAGAGCTAGGTTATATAGCGAACCATAGGGAATGACTCGAAGACTTGGTTCACTAGAATCTGAAATTTCCGAATTTTCCATAGAACAACCGGTAATATGATTGCATTGATCCTTGCGACTCAAAGCGTCGGCACCCACATTTGCTTTACCCGGGTGATAATGGATTTCCAACTCATAATCCTTGATTAATTCCAACCATCTACGTTGCCTCATGTTCAACTCTTGTTGGGTGAAGATATACTTGAGACTCTTATGATCGGTGTAAAGATTGACAAGATTTCCAAGTAGATAATGCCTCCAAGTTTTCAAAGCAAGGACAACCGAGGCTAGCTCCAAATCATCGGTAGGGTAGTGTTGTTCGTGCTTGCGAAGTTGGCGAGAAGCATAAGCAATCTCACGACCTTCTTACATTAGCACACATCCTAGACCGGTGCCGGACGCATCACAATACACGTCAAACGGCTTGGTGATGTCGGCTTAGGCTAACACCGGAGCGGATGTCAAATGCTTCTTGAGAGTTTGGAAGGCTTCCTCACATTCACGGCTCCATTTAAACTTAGCATCCTTCTCCAACAATTTTGTCATCGGCTTTGCTATGCTTGAAAAATTGGGAATGAATTTCCGATAATAGCCGGCAAGACCAAGAAAGCTTCGGATTTGCCTCACCGATCTTGGGGATTTCCAAGTAAGCACTTCTCCAACTTTACTTGGGTCAACGGCGACACCTTCCACGGATATGATATGACCCAAAAACGGAACTTGCTTCAACTAAAATTCACACTTGCTAAACTTGGCATACAATTGATGATCACGAAGCCGTTGGAGAACAATGCGAAGGTGTTCGGCATGCTCTTCTTCGGACTTCGAATAAATAAGAATGTCGTCAATAAAGACCACGACAAACTTATCCAACTCGGGCATGAAGACCGAATTCATCAAGTACATGAAATGAGCCGGGGCATTTGTGAGCCCAAAAGACATGACGAGATACTCAAAGAGACCATACCGCGTAGAGAATGCGGTTTTTGGAATATCTTCGGCGCGGATCTTGATTTGGTGGTAACCGGATTGGAGATCAATCTTAGAGAAGACCTTAGCATCAACTAGTTGATCAAAGAGAATATCAATCCGAGGGAGCGGGTATTTATTCTTGATAGTTACCGCATTGAGAGGGCGATAATCCACACATAGACGTAGCGTCTTGTCTTTCTTCTTCACAAAGAGAGCGGGACATCCCCACGGAGATGAACTAGGGCGAATATACCCTTTATCCATAAGCTCGCCCAATTGCTCTTTTAAGATTGCTAGCTCATTGGGAGCCATTTTGTACGGCCTACGGAAATCGGTGCCGTACCGGGTTGGAGCTCAATCTTAAACTCGACATCCCGATCGGGTGGCATGCCCGGTAAGTCATCCGGGAACACATCGGGAAACTCACATACCACGGGAATATCCTCAATCCTCTTTCCCTCAAGATGGTAGATTTTTGAGGTGAAGAATGTAGGATGGGGTAATCGGAGAATAGACGGACCATGGAGTGGTGAGTTTAGGTGAACTTCTCGGGAATCGATGTGCAAAACGGCTTTATGGAGCTTCATCCATCTCATACCTAGGATTATGTCTATTCCTTGCCCACCTAAAATTATGAGAGAGGAGGGGTATATTTTTCTTTCTAGGTTTAGGGGTACTTGTCTCAACTCTAGGTTTGTTTTTATTTTTCCACCGGGTGATGTGATGATGTAGGGAATATCCAAAACGGTAGGAGTGAGTTGTAATGTTTTTGCACATGCTTGACTAATGAAATCATGAGTTGCACCCGAATTAAAAAGAACCAAAGTGGAATGGTTGTTGACCGAAAACATACCCGAGAGTACCGGTTCTCCCGCTTGAATCTCTTCGGCCGTGGTATAGTTGACTCGGCCATTCTTAGCATTCGGAGTGGAGGATTGATTGCGGTTCCCATTTCCATTATTCCCATTGCGGTTTTGATTGTTGTTGCCACTTCCGGAACCATTGTTGGTGTTGTTGTTGTTGTTGCCCGGGTTGCGTGTCGGAACACGGCAATCCTTTGCGAAGTGACCCGGACGTCCACAATTAAAGCACGGACCTTGAGGACCGGGTCTAGCACCTTGGTATTGCTGCTGTGGAGGGCGAGAGGAGTTGTTGTGCTGCTGATTCCCACCGTGAGAGTGGTGGTGTTGCTGCGGCACAAGCCGACGAGATCCCCCGTCGGCGGCAATGCGGCCCGAAACTTCTGTCCGGACGGGGAAGTGATGGCTAGCTTGTACTTGGGCGGAGCGGAGCCGGATGGATTTCCTACGGCACGCTTCCTCTTCTTGTCCTCTTGGTGAGCACGTATAGCATCTTCTTGGACAATTGCGGCACTCATCAAGTCATTGAACGTGCCGGTGGTGACTTGAGCCAAGCGATCTTGCAACTTTGGGCTTAGCCCCAAACGAAAACAATCCTTCTTCTTGTCATCCGTGTAGGCATGATAGGATGCATATTGGGCCAAGTAGTTGAACTTCCGTGCATACTCTTGCACGGTTCCGGTTCCTTGCTTCAAATTGAGGAACTCTTACAACTTGCGCTTCATGAGACCGGCGGGAATGTGATGCGCGCGAAACGCGGTGCAAAAGTCCGGCCAATTCACTTGAGTTCCGGCGGGAAGGGCGGCGGTGAAACTTGCCCACCATGCACTAGCGGAGCCACGAAGTTGTTGAGCCGCAAAGAGAACCTTTTGCTCCGATGTGCAATTGAGGAGAGCAAACTTCGACTCAATGATGCGGAGGAAATTATCCGCCTCCAACGGATCGGTAGTGGCTTCACCAAACTTGGGCGGTTGAGTGGCCCAAAAGTCGGCATAGGTGGAATTCCTCGGCCCTTGGGGTGGCGGTCCTTGGCCTTGTCCTTGGTTGGTTTGGCTCGCAAAGAACAAGCGGAACATCTCGTTTTGCTTGGACACGAGTTGTTCCAACGGCGTGAGAGGCGGAGGGTTAGGGAGTTGCTCTTCCCTCGCACCATGACCACTTCCGGAAGCTTCACCACGGCGGGTATTCACCATCTGTCACATATGAAAAATTTTCTCACGTTAGCTCATTAGACCAAGAGCTAAAATAGCAAGAAAACATAACATTGGACATAAGGGACCAAAAATTTTAGATTGCATGTATGAAAGAAATAACAATGAAATAAGCATAATGCATTGGCAACACACATATTCGATAGATTCTAACATAGTAGCAGCATGATAGAAACTTTTGATACACGGGAAACCACGAATCCGATACTACACGGTCTTAGGTTACATCACATGTGACCCATAAACAAACACAAATCTCGGAGAGCTTAATTAACAACACGCGGATCGTTTTTCATACACGGTTACATGTCTCACGAGATCACAAATCCTACACACATAGAGCTACGACCACCGGTCGTGACAACTACTCGTCGTCATCGCCGTAGTAGTCGTCGTCACCCCTCATGGGAGAGGGTGGTGCTCCGTCCTCGACGTCGGAAGCATCCTCACCATAACCCATCTCCACATCATCCTCGGGTGGGATGATCTCAAGTGGCTCGGGAGGTCCGCCATTAAGGATGGCGTGCAGGGCGTCGTTGGCGGCTTGGAGATGCTCAATGGTGGCATTGTTATGCGCGATGGTCGCTTGGGCGTTCCGGAGGTCTCCCTCCAAAGCATCCCTAGCGCCCGAGTCTCCAGGAGAGTAACCTCCAACTCATCCTTCTCCTCAAGAAGGGCATCCACCTGGCCGGAGAGGATGTAGTTCTCCTCATTCGCGGCGGTGAGCTGGGCATCACGCTCATCGAGCGTGGCCTGCAGAGCGGCAGCTCCATTGCCCTCAAGGGCAAGGTTGGCGTCGTGGAGCTGCTCGAAGAAGCTCGAACGCTCCGTCTCGCTATACTCGAGCTGCGTACGTAGGGTGTCCACCTCGGTAGTGCGCTCGGCTAGCTCGGCGGTGCGGGCAGCAAGCTCGGCGTCGCGGACAGCAAGCTCGGCGTCGCGGGTGGTGAGGGTGGCCTGCAGGGCAGCACGCTCCTACTCCAACTCGAGCACCCGCCTCGCGAGGTTCTCACGGTCCAACATGAGCTTGCCGGGGGCCATCTGTCGGAGAATTTTGAAACACAAGTCAAAACTCAATATCCAACAACAAAACATGCTAAATAAGTAGAGCATGAATGATGGAATGGCACCAACTTAGTAAAAGAATACAACAAAACCTTTCGCACAATCCTAACACGGGTTCCATTTTCTAGACAGGTTTGACACGTTACGAAGACCCAACTTTTACTCCTGTTTCTGGACAGAATTAAAATTTTGTTTGTTACAAAAGTTTTAGACAATTTCTTAAGCTTTCCAGCGCATCCTAGAACAGCTCAATCCAACTTGTCGTTTGAAAGTTACGAACGATCCACGACAGGGACAGAACCGGAGCACATTCTGGAATTCCAGAATTGCTCTCTGTAATGGGCAGTTCTAGCTACGTTCCAGATTTTTGCAAGACCAGAGACTAGAATTTT
The DNA here is from genome assembly GCA_031894775.1 of Chloris gayana. NCBI lineage: Eukaryota > Viridiplantae > Streptophyta > Magnoliopsida > Poales > Poaceae > Chloris > Chloris gayana. Next base: position 101,878 of record JAUNZO010001929.1, read on the forward strand.
GTTGAAGGGCATAACACAAGCTTTCCAGAAAGTCCTTATTTGCCTTATTTGGATAAGTAATTTGGAAGTTATGCTTACTTTCGCGAAAGTCAAGAATTCTGCCACGTTTTACCACGTTTTAGTGTTTCGGTTTTCATCCTTTTGTGAGAATTAAACTAGGTGATAAAATTTTTGGTGATTGTTTCATTTGGATGAGTTCACATGCATATGTTTGACATGATGACATGATATGCAAGGATGATGGATGCTCAATATGTCGTTTCCGTACGTCCTCACAAACTTAAAAGACCACGCCCGCCGATATGAATATCGGATAAGCGCCTCGGTGGCACACACACCTCTCGCACGATACTACACGAACTAAAGCGTTGTTATGTACCTGCAAGAGATGGATTCCACAAACATTACATCAAATTCAAAAGAAACAAGCCAAAAATAAATCCATGTCACCTCGCCTCACATGGAGAGTTCTCGAATAAGAGTGTATTCGAGTCACACGAGTTAATATCATGCGAAAATTGACAACACTCAATTTCATACCTTTGCCAAAGCCGCAGTTGCAAAATAGTTAAACAATCATAACACGGAGTTAGTTTTGCCACCATTCTATATAGTCCTTACGTTGGCCTTTCTATCTAGACTCGTACCTCACCGTGACACAAAAACGGGTTTAAGATTTTTAGAATGAGTGTTAGCGTGACGCAAATCCCAAGTCGGCTCGATACCACGTGTCACACCCCTATCCCGAAAGATAGTTAAGTGTGGTACGGATCGCCTTGGGAGATGATTGACGAAGCAACCATACATAGCATCACATTAACAAACATACACGATTTGCAAGGTTACATAATTAAGTCTTGATTACAACATAGAGTTCGAATAAAAGATACATTAGGTTCGAATATAAGTCTTACATAACCATGATCTTTGTTCGAAATAAAGTGCAGAAGCGAAAATACATCACTCGACGATACATAGATAACTTAAAATGAACCGTGCCGGCCTAGGCCACGGCTCACTCATCATGGGTCGGAGAGCTAGGAACCCATTCAATGGTCCACTCTTTGGGCTCTTCTCCATCCCAAACAACCTTACCACAACAATCGCAAAACCCGGCTTGTGGGAAACCTGTAAATCAACATGTAGTGGCAAAGCCCGAGTATCTAACATACTCCGCAAGTCTTACCCGTCAAATTGATCATCTAAGATCGACTCCTAGATGCATGGGGCTTGACCGGTTTAACTTGGCCTTTTTGCATAAATAGCACCTATGCTAATTAGGTTGGCAATTTTATGGCTTAGCCAAATTAATAGGGTTATTGCATAAATGGAACTTTAGTGAGCATGCTAACAATACAAGAGTTTGCAATACAATTTAATATCAATATAAAACAGCAAGCTATTCCATCTCTTTCCATTACTACACATTGCGAACTGCTCGAATCAAGTGGTACTCCTTAACCGAGAGGAAGCGGCGATAATTATCGAATTATTAATCCTGCAGGAAAGAACCCAAATGCACGACATACGCATCATTTAAGAACACGCATGGCCACCGTTCGCGAGTTCATCGTAAAGTAAAACACGGGGCCACCGACCCCGAGTACACGTCCCCTTGCGACCGTTCAACAACGCGCCCAAGGCTTAACCCATGTACTCTCCAACGGTCCTCAACCCGTGCAACCACCGTGCCAAACACATCACCTCCGGGTCGGTGAGATGTCCGGCTCACTTTACAACTTGCAAGCTACATAGGTTTACCAATCCCCATAAGAAAGGTATGCAAGTGGTACACAACTCAAACTTGTTCGCGGAGCCACAATGGGGTGTTCTCAATTTTTAACCAATTCATCATGTTCACATTTAATCATGAGCCATAAGTGCGATCCCCAATCTATCGTTGACCCCATAAACATAGCATAGCAATTCTAACGAGGATATGACACATGAACGCCATAGGACATATAGGAATTTATGCATGTGGATTTCCAATCAACTCCTAGAACTTTAAATGCACAATCATCATCCTTAATTAAGTGACAAAGAAAGACATTTCAAAATAATAGGAATGCACCGGGGCTTGCCTTGGGAGTGGTCGAAGTTAGCACTAGCCTCACAAGCGTTGAGCGTTGCAATTGTCTCTTCCGGCGGGTTCAATTCGACGTCGTCACCTAGAGGATGAAATGCAATGCATAAGTAACATGAATACAAGGTCGATGAGAATGGCAAAGCATGTGTGCTGTTTTTGTAAGGATGTATATGAATGAATTAACCAAAAGCTTTGTTTAATTAAACCCTAATAAGCATGAATACAACTCTTGTTCTATTTACGAGAAATTAATTACATGCACAAGCACAACCCTACTAATATATGAGCAATGACTTGATTTCCTAGACATGAGTGCCGTGGTTCTTGCAGGTTTAGCACTAACATTTTAGCAAGTTTTTAAAATACATCTCGAAGAAACTTAGCTTAAGTGTTTAACATCACATGCGATGACGATTTTCACTTTAAATAAGAATTCGATCTCAAAAATTAACGCATACATGAAATACATGAAATCTTTTGACTAAACCTGCCATGAAGTGCTAGGGACATGGTGAACAGTGAAAATTACATAACCATGCAGAAACATAATTTTTAGAAACATAAAACTATTTATACATGTGCTGAAAATAGCCCTTTTGGAATTTAGATATAGGGTTTGCCAAATTAATTATTTAACATGCTCAAAAATTAACATGGACTTTTCTACACATGAACAGTACTAAGAGGAAATTAACTACCAAGTTTCATGCAAAAATAATTTACACAGATTTAATTAAAAATTAAAAATAGAGAATGCAATAACTAGAAAAATATGAGATGAAATGCAGATCTTATTGAGCCAACAATTTATGTATGCCAGGGTGAAGGTTTTGGCCAAGTGGCATCTCTTTTGGATTTATAGTTTTAAAGTTATGGCTTAGTTAAGTTTTCAGGGGTTGACTTTTGTCATTTTTGTAAAAATGTGAACACATGAAAATCTGGCCAGATCATGTTACTTTTATGAAAGTACAGACCTTCTAGTTTCGAAAACATTTTAGCTTGTAATTTTTGGACATATCAAACGTGAGATATGAATTTTTTAAACTTGAATGAAGTTCGGATCTAATTACGGTTTTGCCACCCGCGGAATTTTTAAATCGGGCTGGGCCCGCGCGCGGGACTTCGCCGGAGGCGGCCCGAGCTCGCCGGCGTTCACGTCGTGGGGCGCTGTGGCGGCTCGGAGAGGGTGGGAGGGGGTCTAGCGACGCCGCGTGGCGTGGGAGACACGAGCGTGGCGACGAGGGGCCCGCGCGACGGCCGGAGCGCCGGCGGCCACGGTGCGGCGGCAGGGCGGCACTCGGCGCCGTCGTGCGAGGCGCACAGAGGATGAGAGGGGTCGGACTTGGGGCAAAAGCTCCGCCTCACCTTGGGGAACAACGGCGTTGGCTTGGGCGGCGTTGAGAAGGGCCGGAAGTAGGAGCTCGTCGGGGAGGTGGTGATGAACGACGGCGGCGGCCCGAGATTTCCCCAAATTCGAGGTGGTGCCTGCACAATGTTGCGCCCAAGCGTGAGGGAGGGTGGAGGGGCTGCTTGCGCGCCGGATGGGAGGAAAAAGAAGGGATGAGCAGGCTTGCCTAGACGGAAAGGCTCGGAGCGACGGCCATGGCGGCGCAAATGGTGGCGGTGGCGATTCTTCTCCTTGCGCGGGCTGCGAGAGGGTGAGAGAGCGAGCTGAGGGCACTGCGAGCTGCGGAGGAGGCTGGGTCAGCGATTTGTGGCGAAGGGCGGATGGGAGCTCGGCCTTTGGGCCATTTTCTAAAGGGGCGAAGGACGGGCGGCGCACGGCCGGCAGGGGAGGTCCGCGCGGCTTCAATGCCGGGCCTCTCCCGTTGGTTCGCGGGTACAGGCAGTTGGGGAGATGGCCAGGGAGGGAGCTGCGGATGGGACAGGGCGGGAGCGTGCCCGGGCGGCAGCCAGGCTGGCCGGACCGGCGGTCCGGCCGCCATTGCCCGGTGGGCAACGAGTGCCGGAGGTCAAATTCGAAATTTGAATCTGGGGTTTGAAGATTTGAGTAAAATTCGTACTTCCGGTGCTCCAAATTTTGAAATAGAAATATGTAGAGCTTCAGTACGATGTGCTTTAATTTTCATCTAATAGTTTGAACTTCTAAAAACGTTTCCAAAAATTCATGCAAAATTCATAAACAGGAATGTTTCAGATTTGAATTTGAATTTTTGGGCATTCAAAACTTTGTTCGAAAATTTTGTAAAAATGCCGTAAATTCATCTCTTTACATGAGAAATGCAGTGGTGCAAAAATATGTGGGTAGTGTATTTATAATTTTTGCAGTTCTCTTATGGGTTAGGGCTAGGGTTTGGTTAGTTTTTCCCTTTTCTCTTTTTATTTTTCTTCTCAATTTGCTTTGAGTTATTGGCATTAGTGTTTAGTGATTCATTAGCATAGTGATTAGTGTACTAATTACCTACTTAACCTTAATCGTGACACGGGATGTCACACCACCTCAGCCACCCACGGACAAGTTGGGAGAATTTCGAGAGGACCAAACCGAGTGCATTCTCGCAAGCTAAGGATCCTCTTGATGCTGATGACTGGCTGAAGACCATTGAGAAGAAGCTGCTAGTTGTTCGAGTGCAACAACAGGGAGAAAGTGTTGTATGCTTCACACGAGCTTGAGTGCCCAGCTGCTGAATGGTGGGAAGCATTTGTGAATGCTCATCGGGACCCGACTAATATCACATGGCAGGAGTTTGTGACCAGTTTTAGGGCTCACCATGTTCCTCGTGGTGTCATGAAAGTCGGGAAGAATGAGTTCCAAGACTTGGTGCAAGGTTCCATGTCTGTCAATGAGTATCTGCACCGCTTCACCCAGCTCTCACGCTATGCTCTAGGAGAAGTGGACATTGATGAGAAGAAGCAAGAGCACTTCCTTGAGGGACTGAATGAGGGTCTTGCTTATGCTTTGGAGTCTAGGGACTTTGTGAACTTCCAGTCCCTAGTGGATCGCGCACCGATTCCGGAGAACGGGAGGGGTAGAATGGATTGCAAGCGCAAGTTGGAGCGCCGAGCGCAACGGGAAAGGAACAACACCAAGCCCCGCTTTAGGTCTTCATCTGCGGGACCTGTCTACCGTCCAGTTCAACAGGGTGGACAGCAGAGTGGTCAGCAGAGAACCCAAGGTGCTTGGACAAGGCTATGGCACTCCTCGGCATCGGATGCAGCGTCCCAACAACAATCGGGCATCCTCAACTCAGCGAGAGGCCCAACAATGGACAGAACACCGGAGGCCGTGGACCCTGTTTCCGTTGTGGACAGATAGGACATTTTACTGATAAGTGTCCTCGGAATCGCCCAGCTCGGACCCCGGCTCAAGTCACCAATAATAATCCAAGCCACAATGCCAATGCTGCACCTACTCCAGCTAAGCGGAATCAAGTCCGTGGACGTGTCAACAACGTAGAGATTGAAGGTGCTCGGGAGGCTCCGGACGTCGTGATTGGTATGTTTTCCGTCTATGATCAAAATGCAGTTGTCTTATTTGATACTCGGTGCATCGCATTCATCCATTGCCGCCGTTTTTGTTCAAAAACATAATCTGCCCATGTCAATGCTTAAGAACCATATGATAGTTACTTCCCCGGGGGAGAGATGCATGCTAGGCAAGTCTGTCCTAAGGTAAACCTTATCATAAGGGGGGTAGATTTCTCTACAAACCTAGTCATTCTCGAGTCAAAGGGGATTCATGTCATTCGGGAATGGATCGGTTGAGTAAGCACAAAGGTCCGATTGATTGTGCTAAGAAGGCGAGTGAGGTTGTCAGCTGGTTCAGGAGAGGAATTGGAATATGTGGCCGAGGCACTCATCACTACCGAGAGGGCAGCTAACCGCATTGTGTTGAACAACCCGGAAGGTACTTCGATTCAGGAGATCCGAGTGGTCAGCGAGTTTCCGATGTCTACCCGCAGGAATTGCCGTGTATGCCACCCGACCGTGACATTGAATTTGTTATTGAATTAGTTCCTGGTACAACTCCTATTTTTAAGTGACCTTATAGGATGGATAGTGAACAATTAGCTGAACTTAAAACCCAATTGCAAGAACTCCTAGATAAGGGGTATATCCGTCCTAGTGCATCACCATGGGGAGCTCCAGTTATTTTTGTTGATAAGAAGGGAGGTGATCGAGAGAATGTGTGTGGATTATCGTGCACTCAATGAGGTTACAATCAAGAATAGATACCCTCTACCACGGATTGATGACTTGTTCGATCAGCTGAAGGGAGCCTGTGTATTCTCTAAGATTGATCTTCATTCTGGATATCACCAATTGAAGGTTCGAGCCTCGACATCCCCAAGACGACCCTCATCACTCGGTATGGATTATTTGAGTATACAGTTATGTCCTTTGGTTTGACCAATGCTCCGGCCTACTTCATGTATCCGATGAACAAGGTCTTTATGGAATACCTGGACAAGTTTGTGGTTGTTTTCATTGATGATATCTTGGTATTCTCGAAGAATGAGGAAGAACATGAGGAACATCTTCGTCTTGTTCGCGAAGCTTAGGGACAATCGGTTGTATGCTAAGCTCGATAAGCGTGAGTTCTGGTTGAAAGAAGTTGCTTTTCTTGGTCACGTCATCTCGGAAGGAGGAATATCCGTGGATCCTAGTAAGGTTGATGATGTGTTGAGTTGGAAGTCACCGTAGAATGTCTCGGAGATCGAAGTTTCCTTGGTTTGGCAGGGTACTACGGACGATTCATCGAAGGGTTTTCCAAGATAGCAAAGCCTATGACAGAATTATTGGAGAAAGGAAAGACTTTCGAGTGGACACCTCAGCGAGAAGCTAGTTTCCAGGAGTTGAAGAAGAGGCTTACCGCAGCACCCGTTTTAAGAATGCCCGATATGGAGAAGCCTTTTTCGGTGTACTTGTGATGCATGTGGACAAGGAATAGGATGTGTGCTCATGCAAGAAGGAAGAGTCGTGGCATATGCATCAAGGCAGCTTGAGAAAGCATGAGGAGAAGTACCCCACGCATGAGTTGGAATTGCTAGCGGTGGTTCACGCTCTCAAGATTTGGAGACACTATCTCATTGGGAAGAGGTGTGAGATCTACTCGGATCATAAGAGTTTGAAATATTTCTTCACTCGATCGGATTTGAATCGAGGCAGAACCGATGGTTGGAACTCATCAAGGACTATGATTTGGAGATCAACTATCATCCAGGCAAGGCAAATGTGGTCGTAGATGCACTCGAGTAGGAAGTCTCATTTGAACACTTTGGCTACTAGGGAGTTACCGCTAGAAATATGTGAAGAGTTTGAGAAGCTTAATATTGGTTGGGTGACTAACATGGAAGCCGTTGCAATGGAAGTGGAGTCTACACTAGAGAGTGATATTCGGAAGGGACAGCTTGAGGATGCTGCCATTCAGGAGATTAAGTTACAGATCCGAGAAAAACAAGGCCCCGGGTTTCACCGTTGACGATCAAGGAACACTTTGGTACAAGCAACGGATTTGTGTGCCGGATGTTGAGCATATTAAGGAGTTGATACCCCGAGAAGCTCATAATTCAGCATACTCTATGCACCCAGGAGGCACTAAGATGTACCATGATCTAAAGACTTGCTATTGGTGGTCCGGAATGAAGAGAGCGAGTAGCGAGTATGTAGCTTTGTGTGATACGTGCTAGAGAGCCATGGCGAGAGAGACAAAGGCCAGCTGGACTCCTACAACCACTCAAGATACCCGAATGGAAGTGGGAAGAGATTGCGATGGATTTCATTGTGGGTTTACCTCGGACTCGGGGAGGTTATGGCTCTATATGGGTTATTGTGGATCGACCGACCAAAGTTGCACATTTTATCCCTGTGAAGACCACCTATATCGGGCAAAGGCTTGCGTAGCTGTACATAGCAAGGATAGTGTGTCCGCATGGTGTTCCAAAGAAGATTGTGTCGGATAGAGGTACGCAGTTCACCTCCAGATTTTGGGAGAAACTACATGAGTCATTGGATACAAAGTTAAATTTTAGCTCGACCTATCATCCCCGGACGGACGGACAGATTGAGAGGGTGAATCGATCTTGGAGGACATGTTAAGATCGTGTCCACTCCAATAAATTAAGAGTTGGGATAAGCTCCTTCCCTACGCAGAGTTCTCCTATAACAATAGTTACCAGGAGAGTATCAAGATGGCACCGTTTGAGTTCCTATATGGCCGTAAGTGCAGAACACCTTTGTTTTGGGATCAAGTAGGAGAGAAGTTACTTGTTTGGTCCCGAGATTCTTCAAGAGGCTTAGAGACAAGTTCACATCGTAAGGGAGAATTTAAAGCTTGCTCGGTCTAGACGGAAGAGTTACGCAGATAATAGGAGAAGAGATTTGAGCTTTGAGGTTGGTGACTTTGTATACCTCAAGGTATCTCCTATGAGAGGTTTGCGACGTTTCAAGGTCGGAGGCAAGTTAGCTCCTAGATACATCGGTCCTTTCAAGATCATTGCCCGGATGTGTAAGGTAGCCTATCGGTTGGAGTTACCACCGCATATGTCGGATGTCCATGATGTTTTTCATGTCTCTCAATTGAGGAAATGTCTACGAGTGCCGGAGGAACAGGTTCCCTATCAAGGAATTGACAGTAGGAGAGGATCTTACTTATCGGGAGTACCCAGTGAGAATTTTGGATACCCTCGAGAAGGCCACAAGGAATAGGTAGTGTCATATGTGCAAGGTTCGGTGGAGCAATCATACGGAGGAGGAAGCTACATGGGAGAATGAGGATGATCCGAAGAAAGAGTTCCCTAAACTTTTCCTCGATCCATCCGAATCTCGAGGGCGAGATTCATCTTAAGGGGGATAGGTTTGTAACACCCTAATTTTTAAAATTTTGCAATAAAATAAAATTCCCTTTTTATTTCATTAGGATGCTAGAAATTATTCTAGGTTACATAATTATCCCCTAGTAGAATTTATTATTTTTATTATTTTTGAAATAATCGTATGTTGCATTCATGATGATAGTTTGCATTAGGGTTTTATTTGTGTGAAAATTAATTTACAAAGTCGCTTAAATTTTCGTTAAGTAATAAATTAGAAATAAAGGAAAGTAGACAAGGAAAAAGAAAAGGAAAAGAAGAAATAAATCTCTCGGCCATGGGCCGTTTCTTTCCGGCCCAACTCTCCCCTCTCCCTTCACTCTCTCTTCTCTCAACCCGAGCAGCCAAGCTCCAACCCGCAGGCCCAACCCCAGCCCGCCTCGGGCCCGCGCGAGCCCGTCCCCAACCCGAACCGGATCGGAGCTCGAATCCCACCCCGATCCGGCCATCCTTGGCGTGCGCGCCACGTCCCGAGCCCCTTTATAAGCCGCCGCCACCCCCTGCTAGCTCCACATCCCGAGAATCGCCGCCTCCGCAGCCCTAGCCACACGCCATCGCCACGGCTAGCCCGCGCTCCGTCGCAACGCCGATTGGAGCCGTCGCGTCGCCCAACGACCCCGCGCCGCTCTTCCCGTCGACCTGCCGCAGCCGCCCGTGAAGTTTGACGCGAGCCGTGGCCCGAGGAGCTCCCGCGACGCCGCCGTTCCCCGCCGCCCGAGCTCCACCATCGCGAGCTGCCTCCGCCTTCTCCCGTCATCGCGCGACCTCCCTGGTGAGTCCGCCACCCTCCCCGCATCGCGTAGGCACCTCCCGCGCTGTTTTTAGGGCACCGGAGCGCCCGGACGACCAAGCTCCGGCGAGCCCCCATGGCGCCACCGCTCGTCGGAGTTCCCACCTCGTTGTCGGTCGGCCGGATCAATCCCGACCGTCCGATCGGGAATGAACGGCTCGGATTAGAAGATCGAACCGGTATTGGCATTTTTACAAAAACACCCCCGCCGTTTTAACTATTTAATAAAGAACCCCTCCACTTTTACATAGTTAACCCTAGATTACTTTATATTTATATTTTAATCCTGTTAGGGCGTAGTAATGTAAATTTTACACTTTAGCCCTTGAGTAATTTTATAATTATGTTTTTCCTAAGTTTTTCCTAAATTCCATTTTAGTCCCGTACTTTTTCTTTTAGGCCCCTGAACTTTTCCATAATTATAATTTGGTCCCTTTAATTTTCAATAATTACAAATAGGTCCCTATAGCTGTTGTTTTACAATTTAAACCCTAGATCTTAAAACGTTCATAACTTTTAGCTCGTAACTCCGATTTAGGTGACCCTTGCGCTCACGAGTTCGTAGTGACGAGTACTATTTAATGGTACTGTTTTCATAGACAGTAGGCATTGGTTGGTGTACTGTTTTCTTATTTGTTTTGTAGGTGTGTTTTTCGGTGTGACGTTAGACGAGGAAGAGTACGAGAATCTCTAGGACCTAGAGTTTGAGCAGCAGCAACAAGATGAGACAGGCAAGTGTCCTTGATGCACATTGCGCCTACATTCTTACTTTCTGAATTTATATTTCATGCATTGCAGTTTAATTTGAATCCTATTTGTGTCATACCTTGTTCCATGATTTACCTTGTCGCCTTGGTTATGGTGTAGTATGCTAGGATGGGTACGTCATTGCTAGTTGCTATTAATGGGGTTCAAACTGAACTAAATGCTAAGCTTGATTAATTATTCACTTGAACATAATGATTCATTATGAAATGAGGGATGCTTTTTAGCAACATGGAACTTAGGTGATCCCGACAGGAGGATGTGGATGATGGTGCGGGTATGCACGGGTACTAGATGTAGTACTTGTCGGTTTGCGGTAGTATCTGTTTGGGATCATAAGGACCGGTTCTTGGAGCGGCAACCCGGGACTTCCGCACAAAGAACAGGGCTGATAATGGGTAGGTAAGGTTTAGTACCAAGGTAGCTTCCCGGTTCGCGGGCGTCGAGGAAGGATGAAGGAAGGGGAGCTTACGGATTCGGGCGAGGAAAGGCGAGTACTTGAAGCCACGGTGCAAGAGCGGGCCTCCGGGTGATGCGTCACTTTTACGACGGTGAAACCTTAGCATGGGCGTTCTTCAAATTGGGAAGTCCTTCGAAAGATCTTGCGGTGATCTCTTGACCTCACATGATGAGGACATCACTCCTTTGGATACAAATGACACTCCTCCGCTGAACATTCAAGGACCAATCACTAGAGCTCGCGCCCGACAATTAAATTTAGAGGTGAGCTCGTTCCTAAGTCTTTCCTTTCATATTTTTGAGAATAGTTTGCTACCTAATGATTTTATTATGATTAGGAATCAAGGAGAGGACAATAATATGAATGGAATAGGGCTTGGAGGCGTGGAGGTCCAGCAAGAGGCGCAAGGCATTGTGGAGGCCCAAACCAAGTCGACTTCGAGTCTGTTTCGGAGTCCAGGAACAGTCTAAATTAAAATAGACGCCCAGATCGCATACGAAGTCGGATTTGGACGTTCTACATATGGATGGAAATATAATTTCATAAGCTTTCCAGTGGAACCGGTTCCACGGCAAATTTCATCCGGAGTCGCCGGGAATCTTCGAAACATTGGAACATCCAGAATCTGTTTTTGGTGCTGCGTCACCGTTTTTGGCCTTTGGGCCATGTATCTCGTGTGAGCCCATTAGGGGAGCATCCAGGGGGTTCTTGCACGTCTCCAAGTCTTTATTAGCAGCAGCTGCCACCCATGTTAGGGTTGGGTTTTGCTTAGATTATTCTGCTTAGACAGTTTCGCCGTTCATCGGTTTGTGAGACCCCAACTTGTGAGTTTAATCATACATCTGCAAATTTGGTTGCGTTCTTTCTTGTTCTTTCTTGTGTTCTTGATTCGCAGGCAGGGATTAGCCTTCTGGGCGTGGTCAACCGTGCAACGCCGGTTGATAACCATAGAGGACGTGGTGCTGCGATTGCGGGGTTCGAATGTGTTGTTCGGGAGCCGGATCGATGTGTGTCACATCTTCGCCAAATCAAGAGTTATCTGAACCTTTCGGAAGATCGGGACCCTAGTTCACATCAAGTGGTATCAGAGCTTCGGGTGCACCGTCAGGTTCGCCCTACCTTTACTTTAGTATGTTTCTTTATTATCCTATCATCCACGAAAAAGCCGAGAAAATTTTTAGTTTTAGGATTCATCCTGTCCAAGCCGTGTTTAGCCTTTGCATGTTTCAATTTCAGAGTCCATAGTGTTGAGTTTGTGTCCTAGTGATTGTTTTGTTGCTGGTTTAGTTCGTGTTCTTGTCGTCAGTTTTGTGCCCCTCGAAACCCTAGCCGAATTCCCTCAAGTTTACTCTGTCTCGGGAGTTTTTCCCACCCCTACACTCCCCCACCCTTTTCATCTAGAACTCAACACCCCACGACCAAGACCTCCGTTTCCGTTGCATACATTAATCGTCAAAAAAAAACAAAAAAAAATCCTACCCGATTGCAATTCCGTCCACCGAAACCCTAATTCGAGTCCCTTCCTTCAAACAGCCATAACTTTCGCATACGGACTCGAAATTAGGCAAATTTTTTTTGAAATTGGGTAGAAAAAATTTTTGCATCTGCTCGTCCCCACTTTGCCGGGCAGGAAAAATCTCAAAAAAATCAAAAAAAATAGTTAAGCCCACTGATCCGAGGAAAAAAGTTTGGAACCCGTCGCCGCTGCATCTTACGAGAAAATCTGTAGGTCACATTCCTTCTCTGTTTGACCTGAAACTTTGCGTGGTTCCTATTTTGTTGCCTCTGAATGGAAGAAAAATATCAAAAAAATAAAGAAAAAAAATTTGTGATTTCTACTAGTGCTAAAAGACAAAACAGGGTTTTGGCCTGTTTTTTGTGTCTAGTTGCTTGTTTCTTCCTTGCTAGTTACCTTTTGCTTTGTTTCCTTTGTGCCTGTCATCCTTGCTTTGCCTGCACTACTGTTCTAGGATACGTGTAGACCAGCAACTAAGGACAAGTAGCTTTGGACATTTATTCAGCATTACTATCTGTTTTTGAATTGTGTTCCACTCACATATTTGGCCCTCCTAGCTCCACATACTACTTCGGACAGCACAGGTTTTTGACCCTTGCAATCGTGGTACACGCCTTCTAGGTATCCTTTGCCTTGCTTGGTAAGACCCTTGTAAGAACTTGGTAAGACATTCCATTTGCTTTTGTGAGAGTCACCACTGTCCACCATAGTAGTAGTGTTTATTAGGGATAACCTTCACTGTTTGTTCCTGTTTTGGTATTTGCTATGGCAGGAGATGATGCAGACGTTGGCACCCCTAAAGATTTCCACGAGTGTGTTAGTCAAGGGCAGCTTCAATCTGTTCTTGACAGGGCACGTGAGGAGATGACAGAAGCTGTTAACAAAGCCGTTACCGACGGCATCAACAAACTCAATCTCGGCAACCAGATTGAGCGGATGGATAAGCGGTTGTCCAAGATGATAGACACGGTTAATACTCTAGCAGAAGTGGCGACAACGTTGGCTGGCAAGCTGACCGAGGTGGAGAACCGTGTGAAGATCCACGAAGATGAGGCCGGTAGCAACGCCGGTGGAAACAGAAAAGATGACACGGTGAATGATGCCACTGTCGACGTCGATGACGCAGCTATACGAGCACAAAGGCTTCACCGGCGTCTACAACAGAACACCCAAGGTATGGGTGGCCAACATCGACAACAAGGTAACAATAATCGAGCCCTCGATGATCCTTATGCTAAGATTAAGTTTACTATTCCACCTTTTTCGGGGCAATATGATGCGGAGGGTTACCTTGATTGGGAGATGACAGTAGAGCAAAAATTTAGTGGGCACCTAGTTCCTGAGCAGCATAGAGTTAGACAAGCCACTAGTGAATTTAAAGATTTTGCTATCATTTGGTGGAATTCTCTAACTGCTGATGATATTCCTGTAACTTGGACTCAACTTAAGGAAGCTATGCGTGATCGTTTTGTCCCTCCTTCTTATCATAGAGATTTACGCAAAAAACTTCAGCGCTTAGAACAAGGGGATAAATCTGTGCAGGACTATTATGGTGAGCTTCAAAAGGGTTTACAACGCTGCATGATAGTAGAGGATAATGAGAGCTCTATTGTTCGTTTTTACTCTGGTTTGAGACGTGATATACAGGACATTGTTGATTATAAGTAGTTTAACACCATCAACCAGTTGTTCCAATTTGCTATGCTTGCGAGAGAAAGAATTGCAGGGACGGGAGAAGCAACAGAGGAGCAGCAGTACAAGCAGGCCTTCTTACACCCCACGGTCGACGCCGTCTTCGGGGTTTTCTTCCCGGCCATCTCCACCAGCAAGCAAACGGCCTCCCGCGTCCGCGAGTGGTGTTATGGCAGCCCCACACGCACCTCCTACACGCCCTGCAAATTCAGGTAAAAATTCTGTGCAGGGTCCTGCTCAAAGTGCTTCATCGGTCACCTCGACGGGACGCACTTCCAACATTCAGTGCCACCGCTGCCATGGATTGGGCCATGTGCAGAAGGATTGTCCAAGTCAGCGGGCATACGTGGCCACTGAAGATGGAGGATACATCAGCACCTCCGACATAGAAGATGATGATGAAGACGAAGTCGCCGACGACACCAACGAGGGCCATGTACTTGGTGGAGAAGACACTTCGAGTTACATGAACATCATTGTGCAGCGTGTACTTAGCACGTAAATTCAGACTTCTGAAAAGATACAACGCCACAACTTGTTCCAGATTTTCTTCGTCATCAAGAATCGACGAGCACGTGTAATCATTGATGGAGGAAGCTGCAACAACTTGGTGAGTTCAGATCTGGTTGAGAAGCTTGGTTTGGCCACACGACCACATCCTCATCCATATCACATTCAATGGTTAAACGACTCGGGAAAAGCTAAGGTAACATAAACTTGTAGAGTTCCTTTTTCCATTGGTGTTTATTCGGATTATGCTGATTGTGATGTGGTTCCTATGCAAGCTTGTTCACTTTTATTGGGTCGTCCTTGGGAACATGATAATGATGCTACACACCATGGTAGAAGTAATAAATACATTTTTATGCATAAAGGACAGAAAATTACTTTAGTACCTTTGACCCCTGCTGAAATTGTACAGGCTGATAGAGAACACGATGCTTCTTTGAATAATTCTAAATCTGAAAATCAGCAAGTTGCTAATTCGGTTTTCCCACCTATAAAGGATAAGTCTGCACCTATTTCTAAGGGAGATGGGATTAATTTGAAAGGCCGTGTTATGCTTGCTACAAAATCAGACATTGCTGAAATTTCTAATGATGATATTTTTTATGCTTTGATATGCAAACAAGCCTTGTATTCCTTTGATGATATTGCTAGCTCTTTGCCTTCTGCTATCACTAACCTTTTGCAGGAGTATGAGGATATTTTTTCAGCTGAGATTCCTCCTGGATTACCACCTTTGACAGGAATAGAACATCAAATTGATTTGATTCCGGGAGCTACCTTGCCAAACCGTGCTGCTTATACGACCAACCCCGAGGAGACAAAGGAAATTCAGCGACAAGTCCAAGACCTTTTGGACCGCGGGTATGTACGAGAAAGCCTTAGTCCTTGTGCTGTTCCTGTACTTTTGGTTCCTAAGAAAGATGGTAGCTAGCGCATGTGTGTTGAATGTAGAGCCATTAACAATATTACTATTCGCTATCGTCATCCTATTCCTAGCTAGACGACATGCTTGATGAGTTATGCGGTTATCTAATTTTCACTAAAATTGACTTGCGTAGTGGTTACCACCAAATTAGAATGAAACTTGGAGATGAATGGAAAACAGCTTTTAAAACTAAATTCGGATTGTATGAGTGGTTAGTAATGCCTTTTGGGTTAACTAATGCACCTAGTACTTTCATGCGCTTAATGAATGAGGTTTTGAGGGCTTTTATTGGGTGTTTTGTGGTGGTTTACTTTGATGATATCTTGATTTACAGCAAGTCTTTAGATGAACATATGGATCATTTACGTGCTGTTTTTACTGCTTTAAGAAATACACGTTTATTTGCTAACCTTGAGAAGTGCACCTTTTACACCGATCAAGTTTCTTTTCTTGGCTATGTTGTTACTCCACAGGGTATAGAGGTGGATGACAAGAAAATTGACGCTATTGCTAGCTGGCCGCAGCCCCAAACCATCACATAGGTTCAAAGTTTTCTTGGTCTTGCAGGTTTCTATCGCCGCTTTGTCAAAGATTTCAGCACTATCGCTGCACCGTTGCATGAGTTGACAAACGCAAGCCTAGATAGAATGACCATGTCGTAGGTCCTATTTTCAAAACTAGTATTCTAAATAATTTATTTATACAAAATTCTTCTATACCCTTGTAGATCTTTTTCTCATGTTCTCCCATCGATTGAACAAACCTTATTTCTCTCATCTTATCTTTTCCAAATTTTAGCTGGGCAGATCTAGTCCGGAAGATTTGAGGAATTGGTTCTACATGGAATGAGGTTTGAGAAATTGAAGCTTAAGGATCCGTACCCTCGTGCCAACATGAAGTCCTTCGGAAGAATGAAAACTTAGGAGCCCCCACTCCCATAATAGCCACGTTAGTGACGATGCTTGTAGGTGTTGCTTGTATTGCTTGTGGTGTGCCTTGTTCGGATTTGGATCTTTGATTGTCTCGTTAGTGTGATTGTATAGATAGGTTTGCCTTAGTTTGGGTAATCGTCCTCGCTATTCATTGTCCTCCTCTTTTCCTCAATCTCGTTCTTTATCCTGTGTGCTCATGCAAAGCCGAATCAATTTTTCTCGGATGGGGGACACAAGAATCGCAACCCTTGGTGGGCACAATATTGATGATAAGAACAACATCCCAGACAGTTCACCCGGCACCTTACTGGTTACAAACAAAAGGGGCAAGATTGGAATCTTCCCACGGAAAAGGCCGCGATCAACTTCTAACAACAAACAAGCCACTGCGAAGGTATTAGCCATGGGAGTGGAAGGTACGTCAACGAAGAAGATGAAGCACGGATCAAATGATGCTACGTGGGTCTTAAATGAACACCCCAAGCGCAATGAAGTTCATGAAGCTTGCTACTGCTGTAAACGTCGCAGTCACTCATGTCTCCTACGGGCCATCCAAAGTGAACATATGGCGCAACATCAACCGTCGAGAGAGATGAGTAACATTGGTGATTTCAATGGAATTTTAACAAGGATTAAACTTGGAGTAAATCGATGCACCCTTTGCGGTCAACGAGGTCACTACTTCGAGACTTGCCCAAAGAAGGATACGATGTGTTACAATTGTGAACGATATGGTCATTTCTCCAATCGATGTCCCATGAGAAGATTTACTGCATCGAGCTCGGATCTTGGCTGTTCATGAGACAGGTCAAAACGGAGACGCTCGGCCGCACAATGAGTTGTTGTTCACTAGAGGACCGCGTTTCAAATCTTGGACTCAACAACGATTCCCCTCGGTTTGGAGAGAAGCATAAAGAATCATTTAAAGCTCAAGGTGTCCCAAAGTGTGTGGTTTGCTATAGATGCAAGGAGACAGGACATTATGCTAATCGGTGTCCCAAGACCAACAAGAAGAAACATCCATAACGACCCAACATGATATCGTCAAGTCGGACAGCTAAAATAGTGCATCATGGTCCACGAGGTTCTAGTACGTGCAACAGGAGACAAGTCATAATTCCTTCCACAAATAAGTTAATTCAGATGATTCAATCATTGTACTGATTATGATTGTTGCAAATAAAGCATTGCCGTTGGTTTATTTAACTTTCTCGCGTGATGGTTGTCAAATATCCCAATCATGTTATGAGGGCAAAGAGTTATGTTATAAAGATAATCAGACTGTGCGATTAAGTGGTACTTACTTGGGAAAGATGAAATGGTGATGATTTATATCGTTGAAGGTTATGTATTCTTGTAAAGTAGAGATCGCCACCAACCACAAGAAGGGCAACTTTAAGAAAACGCGTCATGCACCAGGAAGTAAAATTTATGGAATTAAAGACCATCCAACGTTGGAAAAGTACCAAGGAACATATACCATCCATCCGTAGTAAGAAGTCCAAGATCACGAAAGGAAAAGTCACCCACCTTACCCACTTCTTGCTAGCCACGCCGAATCTCGAGGGCGAGATTCCTGTTAAGGGGTAGAGGGTAGATATTGTCACATCCCAAAAACCTAGCTCCGGAATGTGGACCGCTTTTCTATGAAAACCTATTTTTTCCCAAAAAGAAAACTAAATTATCTGAATTTCAAGATCTCCAGGATTTGTTTTATTGTGAAAATGTTTTATAAATGCATTTAAATTGTGAAAATGATTTATGCAACAAATATAATTAAATTATGAAAAAATAATCTATGTTAAGAAAATGCCTTTGATTTACTTTACAAAATACATGTGATTTATAAAAGAATTTATTTAATAATAATTATTTTAGTTTAAAGTATTTTATTTTGGAGTACCAAAGCATTTTCAACAAATAAAATGGGGTTTAAATATTTCTATGAGTTTTGGCTCTAAAAGACAATTTATGAACCTAATTGTGCAAATTATAGTATTTTTCTAAATTAAATGAATTAATATAGGTTTTATGTGTCCTCTGAATACATTCATGTTGAATAGTTGCATGTAGTTTATTATCGTGTGAAAATGCCTTTAAATCTCGTTTGAATTCGATGTGGAATAGTATAGAAAATTGAATAGATGAATAGAAAATAGAAAGGAAAAGAAAAGAAAAAAAAAAGGAAAACCCTCTCCACCTCTTGGGCCAAAACCCGGCCAGCCCAACTCCCCTCCCTCTCTCTCTCCCCGGCCCACCCTGCCGACCCAACCCACCTAGCCCGCACCCGGCCCAGCCCGACCGAGCCCGCAGCAAACCCTAGCCGCACACCATCGCCGCCCGTACGCCGCGATCCTCGCCTCGGCGTGCGCGCTTGGCCGCCTAGGGCACCGCACCCATAAAAGGCGAACCCCGGGACCCGCGCTCCCCTTTCCCCCACTCCCGCCGCCGCCCCACGCCCTCGGACGAGCCGCACCACCGCGCGCCATAGCCGCCGCCTTGACCTCCCCGTCGATCACCGTCTCCGACGCCGCCCCGCCGGTGCACGACCCCACGCCGAGCACCGCAAGGTCACGCCGCCCCGCCGGACTCGACGCGGCTCCAAACCGTCCTCCGACGAGGACGAGCGACCTCGCCGGACGCCTCCGCCACCTCCTCGCCGCCGCGAGCCCGACTCCGGCCGCCTCGGCCCCCGCGCGACCCACGGGTGAGCTCGCCTCGGTCCCCCGAATTTCCCCCTCCTCACTGCGAGCTCCGCCCACCGGGGCGCTGCTCCGGCGAGCCCCGCGGGCGCCGCCCATGGCGCCGCCGCCTCGACGGCCGCCGGCCACCGTCCGTCCGCCTCGCACCGTCCGGCGCCGTTGGATGAGCCACCAAGGGCCGGGATTACATACCCCTTCGTGGGTATGTAATCGGTCCATCGTGGACCGATGGACCGCGGGTCCACGGAACCCATGCGCCCGGCTCACGGTTTTATTAATTTATTTTAATTCCTTTATTCCCTGGTAAATGGTAATTTTGCAAATAGGCTCTCGACGTTTAGTTTAATAACGAATAGGTCCTTATCTTTTTACATGAGCTACCCTAGGTTTATACTTATTTCTGTTTTAGTCCCTGCTCTGCATTAGGACGGTACCTTTTACATATTAGCCCCTGTATTTAGTTAAAATCACGCGCGCATGTCTCCGTATATAGGGAAAATTATGTGCTAACCCCCGTAGTCTATGGTTAATTACGACTAGGTCCTTTATTTCATAAAATAAGCTATAGGCTTTGTTTTAATTCTGTTTAACCCTAGTCTTTTGCAATAAGCTTTATATCTAAATTATAAATTAATTCTTAAGCCCCTGGACTATTTTGTAGTAATGTTTCAGCCATAGGACTTTTTACATAAACACCCCTGCCCTTTTCTAAAATTACGCTTTAGCCCCTATTTACTCAAATAACACTATGCCCTATACTTTTACATAAACAACCCTAATGTTTTATAAAATTATATTTTAGCCCTTATCCTTTTACACTTTAGTCCATAAGCTTTTCCATATTACTTACAAATTAGCCTCTACCGTAGCTATTTTTGTGTTTTGGCCCCTGAAATCCTAAACCTTTGTAACTTCTCGCTCGTAGCTCCGATTAAAGTGATTCTTGCGCTCACGGAATCGTAGCGACGCGTACTCTCTTTTAGTAATGCTTTTATAGTCTTTTTGTATGGTGTATTGTTCTGTTTCTTAGTTATTTGTGTGTTTATTTTGTATGCTTGATTGGCGCGACATGATTAGAAGACGATCGAAGCACGGGATTCGAAGAGCAAGAGTCGAAGATATAATCAAGAGCAAAAAGAGAAAGAGGCAAGTGTCCTTGACGCATCTTGCACCTATTTTCCTTTTCTATCTGCACATGCTTGCATTGCTTGTGTTAAATATGAATCCTAAGTGTCATGTCTTGTTCCATACTTGTCCTTGTCGCTCGGGTGGTATTAGTTGTATACTTGGGTAGACTCATGCTTAGCTTGCTTTAATTGGGTTTTAAGACATGCTAAATGTTAATCTTGTTAATGATCCAGTTGAACATAATGATCATGGTTGCTTGTTAATTATTGAACATTGATTTTGGTGACGGGTGGAGGAACTATGGTCGGGGTGTACTGGTAGTTCCATGGAATGCTATCACCCGAATCATAAGGACCGGTTCGTGGAGCGACCATCCATGTTAAACCGTACAACCACGAGCCAAGTATGGGCGCGGCTTGGCGTAGTATACGGTGGAGACCGATCGAGTACGCGCGATGGAGAGGGGACTATGGCTGGTGTTATACCGGTAGTCCCGTGGGAGGTGTGGTGAGGAGACAAGGTCTCACAACCATCCGGCTCAAGGGAAGGAAGCTACCCGATGACGGGTGTACACATCGGGTGAGTGGAAATCCTAGTGGGCGCGTACAAAGCTGGAGGAACCCGTGAACCGCCTTGGAAGTGATCTCCGGCCACACACCAAAGGAAGTGTGTAAGTGCTTGGCCGGCACGGGCATGATGGAGGTTTTTAGTCCACCCGGCAATAGGGGATGGAATCACTTTCTCGTGGTGAATTGTGTACAACCTCTGCAGAGTGAAAACTGTCATGACAGCCGTGCTCACGGTCAAGAGCGGCATGGACCCTCACGCGAATTAGAGGGATGGTAATGATTTGGATGCATGGTTCTCGGAAAGGAGACATGCGTGGTTTGGATAATTGATGGATCTCGTGGAGTTACATCACATAGTAAATAGCTCTGCTTAATTAATGAACTAGACATAGGTGCTTCTATGCCTCAAACTCTGTGTTAGCCTTTCTTGACTGGCCAATCATGTCATACTTTCCCCCACTTGCTGAGTACGT
The DNA here is from genome assembly GCA_031894775.1 of Chloris gayana. Classification (NCBI taxonomy): domain Eukaryota; kingdom Viridiplantae; phylum Streptophyta; class Magnoliopsida; order Poales; family Poaceae; genus Chloris; species Chloris gayana. The sequence goes on from JAUNZO010001929.1 coordinate 123,262, forward strand.
AATGTACTCATACGTTTGTTGCCTCTCTTTTTGCATCATGCCACAATTCGAAGTGAAGGCTGAAGTACATCATTCGAGGAGACGATGAAGTGGTGGTCTAGGTCTGCGGTCTTCCGGTCGACTTCCGTGGGAGCTGAAGAACGCCAACGCTTAGCTTAATTTCCGCTGCAATGTAATCTTTTACTTTAGACCTACGGGTCCTTGATGTAAATATTTAATGAATTAATAAAGATATTATTCTTTTACCACATAATTTGTCCTGTTGCGTGAAAAATTGATCCTGGGCACGCATACAGTTGAATCCGATTTCGGTTATTGAAATCGGGTGTGACAGAAGGGTGTTGTGTTTCAATGGAGCAAAGCACACGACGAGTCCTTTAGCTCTTTGAAGGACAAGCTAACACATGCACCGCTGCTGCAACTACCAGATTTCGGTAAGACTTTTGAACTTGAGTGTGATGCTAGTGGTCTTGGCATTGGTGGTGTTTTGATGCAAAATGGCAAACCTATTGCTTATTTTAGTGAAAAGATAACTGGCCATGTTCTGAATTATTCTACGTATGATAAAGGATTATATGCTCTTGTACGTTGTTTGCAAACATGGCATCATTATTTATGGCCTAAGGAATTCGTTATTCATTCTGATCATGAATCGCTTAAGTATATTCGTTCTCAAAGTAATTTGAACCGTAGACATGCTAAGTGGGTTGAGTTTATTGAGTCTTTTCCTTATATTATCAAGCATAAAAAAGGGAAGGATAATGTGATTACCGATGCTTTGTCTAGACGATACACTATGTTGTCACACCTTGATTGTCGCATTTTTGGGCTTGAATCAATTAAAGAACAATATGCTCTTGATGCTGATTTTAAAGATGTTTTGCTGCATTGTAGAGAGGGTCGTACATGGAACAAGTTTGTGATAAATGATGGATATTTGTTTAGAGCTAACCGTCATTGCATTCCAGTTGGTTCCGTTCGTCTTTTGTTGTTACAGGAAGCGCATGGAGGCGGATTGATGGGACATTTTGGTGCAAAGAAGACAGCGGATGTGTTGGCCACACACTTCTTTTGGCCATAGTTGAGAAGAGATGTTGATCGTTTTGTGGCTCGCTGCACTACTTGTCAAAAAGCGAAGTCTCGCTTGAATCCACATGGTTTGTATATGCCTCTTCCTGTTCCTTCAATACCTTGGGCGGATATTTCTATGGATTTTGTTTTAGGACTGCCTAGGACTAAGAGGGGGAGGGATAGTATTTTTATTGTCGTGGATAGATTTTCTAAGATGGCTCACTTTATACCTTGTCATAAGAGTGATGATGCTATTCATATTGCTGATCTATTTTTCAAAGAGATTGTTCGTTTGCATGGTATGCCTTCTACTATTGTTTCAGATCGTGACGCCAAATTGTTGAGTCATTTTTGGTGCACTCTATGGAATAAGTTGGGAACGAAGTTGTTGTTCTCTACAACATGTCACCCACAAACTGATGGCCAAACTGAGGTAGTCAACCGCACATTGGGCACCAGCGCCCGACAATTAAATTTAGAGGTGAGCTCGTTCCTAAGTCTTTCCTTTCATAATTTTGAGAATAGTTTACTACCTAATAATTTTATTATGATTAGGAATCAAGGAGAGGACCATAATATGAATGGAATAGGGCTTAGAGGCGTGGAGGTCCAGCAAGAGGCGCAAGGCATTGTCCAGGAACAGTCTGAATTAAAATAGACGCCTAGATCGCATACGAAGTCGGATTTGGACGTTCTACATATGGATGGAAAGATAATTTCATAAGATTTCCAGTGGAACCGGTTCCACGGCAAATTTCATCCGGAGTCGCCGGGAATCTTCGAAACATTGGAACGTCCAGAATCTGTTTTTGGTGCTGCGTCACCGTTTTTGGCCTTTGGGCCATGTATCTCGTGTGAGCCCATTAGGGGAGCGTCCAGGGGGTTCTTGCACGTCCCCGAGTCTTTATTAGTAGCAGCCGCCACCCATGTTAGGGTTGGGTTTTGCTTAGATTATTCTGCTTAGACAGTTTCGCCGTTCATCGGTTTGTGAGATCCCAACTTGTGAGTTTAATCATACATCTGCAAATTTAGTTGCGTTCTTTCTTGTTCTTGCTTGTGTTCTTGATTCGCAGGTAGGGATTAGCCTTCCGGGCGAGGTCAACTGTGCAACGCCGGTTGATAACCATAGAGGACGTGGTGCTGCGATTGCGGGGTTCGAACGTGTTGTTCAGGAGCCGGATCGACGTGTGTCACATCTTCGCCAAATCAAGAGTTATCTAAACCTTTCGGAAGATCGGGACCCTAGTTCACATCATCACACCTAAGGAAGTGTACTGGTATAATGGAGGTTTTAGTCACCGATGGGTGATGGAATCACCGACCTGTGGGTAAAGTTGTGCCACCTCTGCAGAGTGTAAAACTGTTATAACAGCCGTGTTCACGGTCACGAATGGCCTGGATCCTCACGAGAACTAGAGGGATGGTTTGGGTGGAGTAACCATTGGGTACCTACAAGTGGGGTAACCTGTAGTGAGGTTGGCTGCAGATGGAGTAATCTGTAGTATGGTTTGCTACAGGCGGGGTAACCTTTAGTATGGTTTTCTGTAAGTGGGGTAGCTTACAGTGGTTGACAGGTGGGGTACCTCGTTGGTTCATTTTCACTTAGTAAATAGGTTGCTCTAATTAACTTGACTAGTGTAGGTGCTTTCTATTGCAAACCATGTGTTAGCCTTCCTTCCATTCAGCTTGCATGTCATTTATTTCCCACACTTGCTGAGTACGACATGTACTCACCCTTGCTATTTCCTTTTTGCTACAACTACTGCTGCTCGGAAGATGGAGAAGACCACCGATGAGAAAGGTCTAGGCGTGTGAATCCCCGGTCGATTATCCGTGGTGTAATGGAGTCTTCCGCTAGCGTATATTTGTATCTAGTCCCTTGAGACAATATCGATGTAAGTATTCGATTTAATAAAGACATTGTTCTTTTATCACAGTAATTGTCCTGTATGCGTGAAAACTTGTTCCCGGGAACGCATACAGGTGCATTCGGTTTTGGTCGTTAAAACCGGGTGTGACACCTTCTTCAAGCGGTGCTTGCGTCTCAAAGACATCAGCTGCCTGATTTCCCGACGTTCTTCCTCCGAATTGACGTGAGTTGCCAATTTAGTGCTGTGTACCTGACAAGCATACACTGTCTTGATGTCGATCGGAACGACAAAACTCCATTGGGCCCGGGCATCTTCAACGTCAAATACTGGTCATTTGGGATTGTCATAAACTTGGCGAGGGCCGGTCTTTCCAATATGGCATGATATGCTGAATCAATATTAGCCACCTGAAAGATGATGTTCTCTATCCTATAATTCTCCTTTGTCCCAAAAGTAACTGCTAGAGTAATCTGCCCCAAAGAATAACCGTGTCGACCGGGCACTATGATATGAAACGGCGAAATGCTGTGATCCAAGTCTGCAACCGAGAGTCCGAGCTCCGGCGAGTCGTAGCAAAGAGTATGTCTAAAAACTGCCTCCATCATGAAGGTTTTCTTCAAGCGCACTTTCTGGACAATAGGTGGCAGAATGAGCGGATATCGACCAGCCTTGGGCAAGACCTCCGGATGATCGTCCCTGCTGAATGTAATGGGTACTTCTAACCGTCGTAGATATTCAGGAGTTGCAGGAGCGACAGCGTTGAGTTCCCTGATTGCCAATTTCTGTTTGAGCTTTGATTCATAGGCATCGGGTCCTCCACATATAAAGTTCACTTCCTTGACCGGCTCCTCGAAAGCCTTCATCGTCATCTCCATCACCATCACGCTTCCTGTGTTTGCCCTTGTCATCCCTTTGATTGCATAGCCCTGATCGGGCGCCACCTTCAAAGCAAACGAAGCAAACGGTCTCAGCAAAAAAATTCCTTATTCTTATGATTAACATTGTGAATCATGCAAGGTCCATCGAGTAGGGTTTCAAACTAAATTCGTTCCCTCGGCCCCCTCTTAGGCGGTACTCGGGCGGTCTCCTCCATGATACTCGGTCCACTCGCAGCGACGAGGTTATGGGCCTTGCATTTGTTGCTTTTGGACGCAGACCGGTTGTCGTGATCTTGCTTCGGCTCTTTCCCTTTGTTCCCGCGAAGATTGACCACGTTCGATTCTCCAACGAGCATAGTCATCTCGCTATCTTGAAGCACTCGACGCCGTCATGGTAAGATTACGGTTACACCGACCGATCTCATGTACCAATGCTTCACTTCGGACGCCAGCTTGGAACGCAGCAATCACTTGCTGATCGGGAACATTGGGGATTAAGGCTTTCTTGCTGCAGAAACTCCTAATGACGTCCGTGAGCATCTCGTCGGGCTTCTGCTTCAGCTCTGTTGAGGTTGAAGAAGTGTCCTGGCTTTTCACAAGTTGCCTAAAAATTCTCAATGAACCTTTTGGTCAGATCGCCACAAGAAGAAATAGATTCCCTGGGCAGAGATTGTAACTATAACCGTCTATCCTGTTCCATACACACGGGAAGATAATTTGCCGTAACAAAAGTGTCGCCTCCTACGGACCGGATGACGGTCGTGTACATGGGAAACCATTCAGCGGGTGGAGATTTTCCATCATATTTGTCAATGGCCTCGGGCTTAAATCCCCGAGATACTTGCAGATGCATAGATCCCGTGCAAACGTCGGGATTATTGAGTACTCGTCGTCCTCCGGACCGGTCCGGATCGGTGAAGGTGAACGACGGCTGTAGTGCCTATAATTGCGATCCCCGTCATCATCGGAATCATCACGATAATGATCATCTCAATTCCCAGCATTGGGACCGGGTTGGCGATCGTTGTTAAACCATGCCGCCGGAGGCGGAGGCGGAGGTGGAGGCGGAGGCGGAGGAGGATCCTGGGATTCATTGTCGGCCCGCCTAGGTTCCCTATCTCTATTGCTACGATCACGCCCCCATCGGTCATGCCTGTCTCTATTGTCACGGTGGTCATCCCTTCGGTCACGGCGGTCACCTCTTCTCGACCGGTCGTCCTGTCCTTGGTCATCATTGCCCCGACGATTATCAACCGGGAGTGGCGCAGGAGTTGCCTCGCCTCAACCCGGTCGGTCTAGTCACCGGCGTAGGAGATGGTACAGGATCTGCCGGACGATCTTCAACATGACTAGTCCATCGTCGTTCATCTTCGTCACGACTTCACCGGTCTTCTACCCGCTCAGTGTGACGATCAATAAGAACATTACGAGCATCACGATTCCCGTTAAGCAGGATCCGTAGATCTTGATCCGGCGCCCGCTCGTGTTCATCCGCAATTGGCGTATGTCCGTTCTCGATTCTTCCTCCGGATGAAGCTCCTTCGGACCGGGTTCTCGCATACCGATCCGAACACGAATGAGATCGATTGGAAGGTTATCCTCTATCTTGAACAAGTTGGTTGGTTTGCAAGGCAGCCGCATCAACTAAGCTCAAGGCGTGTTGTAGTCCTGGTGTTGAATTGAACACTTCTTCCGGAATAGTTTCCAGAATCAGCTTCGCACCCACGACGTTATGAACAGGTGAGGTAAAGACCCGCGCACCGTTTAATTCAAACTCTATAGGGTTCAAGTTCAAGGCTCTGTTGGAGGAACGATGATTTCTTCCACCACGACATCCACGGCGGTTATTGTAGCCTAGTGAATTGTCTATCGCGTCTGCAGCTTGAATTTGCGGGGCACCTGTGCTAGGTAACGCCGCAGCAGGAGTTCCACTTCTAGCTTGGGTAGTCCCAACAATGTTCGTGCGAGCATTGTTCGTCGGAGCCGCCAATGATGGTGGCGGAGGTGGATCTTCTCCATCCGTTTCATCCGCTTCACATCGCCGACGATCCGCTTCCTCTCTTGCCATTCTATCTGTTTCAGCCGCAATCTCCTCGGCGTTGTGCATGGCTCAAGGACGGTTCAAATCATAAATACTTGGAAGGAGATCCGAGGTTCCTCCTCGAAGTCGCTTTCGAGCTCAAGAGAGCCGTTTATGGCTACGAGACTAGGTAGCGGTCATGATCTTGGCTTGATTGATTAGACCGATCGAAAACATAAACGATCCGATTGATCGTATCGAAGCTGCGTCGATCCCGCCGGATCGCGGCTGAAAGAGATAGAATGGCAAGAGAAGAACCAGATCGTCGACAACGTGAAGCGGACGAGATGGATGGAGAAGACCCACCTCCACCGCCTTCGTCGGCGGCTCCGATGAACAATGCTTGCGCAAACATCGCCGGCACTAGCCAGGATGGAGGTGGGGCTCCTACTACGGCTCCACCTGCCACTCGGACCTCTGTCGAACAAGTCTGTGGACGTGACATACAATTCACCAGGTTAAAATAATCGACGTGGATGTCGCAGCGGAAGAAATCATCGTTCCTTCAGTAGGGCCTTGAATTTGGACTCTATAGAGGTCGAGTTAAACGACGCTCGAGTCTTCACGTCGCCGGTTCATAACATCGTAGGTGTGAAGCAGATTCTAGAGACTATTCTAGAAGAAGTGTTTAACTCAACACCGGGGTTGCAGCCTGCCTTGAGTTTGGTTGACGCGGCTGCTCCGCAAACTAACCAGCTCGTGCGAGATAGAGCGGAATCTTCCGATCGATCTCATTCACGCTTAGACCGGTATGCGAGGACCCGGTCTGAAGGAGCTTCTTCCGGAGGAAGAATCGGACACCGACATACACCAATTGCGGGTGAACATGACCGTGCGCCCGATCAGGATTTACGCATACCACTTAACGGTAATCGGGATGCTGGAAACATGCTCATTGATCGTCATGCTGAAAGAGTGGAAGACCAACGGCGGCGGGAAGAAGTTGAACGACAGCGGACCGGTCATGTCGATGATTGTCTAGTGGATCCCGTGCTGCCACCTGCGCCCACAACCGGTTCAGCTTAGGCATAGGAAGGCTACTTCAGCGCCGCCTCCAGCCAACAATCGTCGGCGCAATGATAATCGAGGGCAGGGCAACCGATCCACGCACCGCGATGATCGGCCGAGAAGAGATGATTGTTGGCATCTCTTAAGGTCACGCGGAAAGAAACACGTGACCGCGGGAGAGCCAAGGGTTTAAGTCACTTGCACTATTTAACCAAATAATCCACATCCAAGACAAGTACTAGATATGTATTATAAGGTGGGTCATGAATATCCGCAAGCGGACGGATAACCCGTTGTAGCATTTCACCCGAGAGTATTCAAGGGTATCGTATTTATATTTTCCCAAAGGAAGACATGGTTGATAAGAGTACTTATGCTCATGGTGTTACAAAAGAGTGATGAAGTAATCACATTCCAATGCAGGGGTTAGGAGCAATAAATTGAGGATAGTGTGACACACACCAAGGCAATGCATTCTCTAATGAAAGGGATAGAGGCAATCCTAGATAAAGCTAAACTAGACTAGCAGACCACTACTCCTAATGATACAACATTCATATGAGTGCGCAGCTTCTACCTAACATCCAAGATCATGCAAGCGCAAGCAAGCGTCTAATGCCTAGGCATCATCGGGAGATCCGTCTTACGCGAGGTCCGCCTCGCGACTCCGGCCTTTTAGACTCCTATGCCATGCCCGAACGTGGAGGATTACTTTGGATGACAAGGCTGTCACTTCTTGTCACCTACCTCTACAAACCGTGGGACACGAAGCACATTCAAAGGTGGGTAGATAACCCCAAGCACCATGCCGGCGCCACTAACCACAACTCTAGATCCCTCGAGGCACCCCAATCCTACGGATCGACATGGTGGTAAATCTAGAGCACCCTTGCGGACGATGAACCCGAAGCCTATTCATAAGAACACTAGTCTAACTAGCATAAGCCGACGAAAGGATCAAAGCTAGCACTAAGTCATGCAAAGGCGTTCGTCGCTCAAGAATGAGCGACGAACGGCAATCAACCAAGTAAGATCAAGAGTAATCGATGATCAAGTATGAACGAACGAAGAACATTCGATATGTGTTCATCTTCTATTAATGAAGAACGAAGAACGAACGATGAACTCATATGAACGAACGATGAACGATCAAGCAAGATCATGACTACTCTGTCAAGCTCATGACAAGGATATAAACGAAAGTATTCCATATATAAAAGATCAAGTCTTACAAAGAGAGGATACAAGAGCTATACCCAATTCTCCACAAGACCTTGGGAGCAATGAGGCAGCCCACTACTAAGCCTAGCACTACCTAGAAAGCCTCTAAACTTCTAGTGTGAGGAGAGAATGATCCTTGTGTTGTTGTGTGTGTGTTAAGGAGGGGGGTACCCCTCCTTATATAGGCTTGAAAGGTCGGCTCCCGGAGGCGGTTTCGTAGGTCGGTGGCATTTAATGCGCGTGGAACCGACCTCCGCAGGCGGTGGGCAAACCGCCGAGAAAAGTGGGCTGTGGGGGCCACCAGACCGGTTCGGCCGAACCACCCCGGTGGGTTCGGCCGAACCGGTCCCGGCCCCTCCCGGGCCGGGCTTTGGCAGCTTGGCTCCCCCACCGGATGTTGGTCTTTGTTCCAGCTTGCTTGTGGCCTTCTTTGTGTTGGATTTCGTGGTCATTGGCCTTTTATCTTGGAGTTGATTCCCGCGGCGAAATGGAAGTTTTGTAAAAGTGTTGATTTGTCGCCTCGGGCCCGGAATTCATCATTATCCACCCGCACACTAAAAATCTAGAGGTACAAGTGGAACTAGGTTATTTCTAAGTAAAATGCGTGTAAGACATGCCTAGTCCTTCTCATTTATTTGACTAATTGACTGGTCGAAATTGGTCCGTAACGACCGTCAACAAGTCCCCCCAAGCTTACCCTTGCTCGTCCCGAGCAAGTAGTGGAACTTTAGGTTGTTGATCAGGAGTTGCTATAATGCCTACTTCTTAAAGGTACCAAGTGTATAACAAAGATACTCATCCTTGAGTTGAATAAGTTGGCAATGGTAACTCACCCTTCCCCTTAGTCCTCATGGGGCTTTGTGCTTTTCACTTTACCTTGGGCGGTTGAGAGAGAGAACGGTGTATAGAGCATTTATTTTCTCTTCCCTTGTCTTGCTTTTTATTCTCCGGAAGTTTTCAAAGGATTTTTTCAAGTAAAACCACGTTCCACAAGTGATACTCTCGAATCGCTCTAGTGGTGTTTGTATTCCTCACCAAGGCATGTGTATTGCCTCATCCTACATCTAATAGGCTTTTGTGGAGCTCAAGGTAGGATATGAAATGAGGCATACTTGCATTCATATTTTGCAAAACCAAAAGAGTGGATCCATGGAGATAGCAAGTCATACAATCGTAGATCAAGATGTGCAAGTGTGAAAATGATGGTGGTGGTGTATGTGACTACTCCTCTTTTTGTTTCACCTCTTTTTATTTTGGATTTTGGGCATGGCTATCTTTTCTTCTTTCTTTTTCCATGCTCGAAATGAGAGCAGCCTTTTTTTTTTTTTTTTTTTTCTTTTTCTCATGCTCATCTTTTGTGAGCCTTATTTTCTTTTTCTTTTGCATAGCCATGCCTTCTTTTGATATTTTAAGAGAGGTGATAAAATGTGAGGAGTGTCTTTATTTTGGTGGATGGCATGACATGTTGCTAACTTCCGGTGTAGAAGTGTAGCATATGAGGTGGAATGTGTACGTGATCTTGATCATGAGAGTATGAAAAGCATCTCACTAGGGTCACACAATTTTGATAAAGCTCAATGAAGTAACAAATAGCAAATGAGTAAGGTTTTCAAAGGAAATTTGCATATGGCTTTGGTAGGAATTTATCATCACTTGGGAACTTATAGATTTTGCAATTTTTGGGAACAAAATTCCGGAGATTTCAAGTTCAACTTAGGACAAGATCATAGCAGCTCTTTTTACCATATCATCATCTCACAACAACTTAGGTGCAGCTCAAGCATGTGCAGCCCACAAGTTTCAGTGTTCTAAGCAAGTTTTGCTAGCCAACAAACTCAAAACTAGGAGAGTTCTAAATTATAAACTAGGCACATGAGAGAAATAAAACAGAGCAACTATTCATCATCTCAACATAGAAAGACTAGCAACATACTTGCAGCGCATAAAAGGAAACTAAGCTACTTCTTTTTGTTCTTTTTAGTTTTATCATTTTTATTTTGTTTTTCATATGAGAGGCAAGAACAAGCAAAAACAGGAGACAATAAAGGATACAAGTTGCGATACATGATACCTTAGCGAGGGTGCTGCCCCCCCCCCAAGCTTGTTCTTGCTCATGGGTTTGGTGGAATGAACCCCATGTGACGGAAGTAAGCCAAAAGATCGGCTCGTTGTTGCTCCGTCATGTTGGTGAGGGCGGTGAGCTGGGTGTCGGTGCGCTCTTGCCATTGACGAGTTTGCAAGATGTGTTGGTTGAGCGCATACTCGGTGTCTTCCGCCGTGGTTTGGAGTCTTCCCATTTGTGAGGAGAGGTTGTTCATCTCCTGCTCAAAGTTGTAGCCTTGGGCTGATCCGGAGTCGGTGGAGTGTTCCTCCCATTGTTGTTGTGGAGAAAACAGCCCCGGGCCATATCCCGGAGTTTGCCACGCCGATCCCCCGGCCATGTGAGGTGGCGGGGCTGGGTACCCACCGGGAGAAAGCCCGGGTGGCTGTACCCCGGCCCGCCATGAGCCGTGGGCTGCGGTGTGGGCATCTCGGAGGTAGATGGCTGTTCCGATCTGTGCACCCCCTGCGAGAAGATACACTCCTGCGAGACCGCTCCGCTTCTTGGAGCTCAATGGTTAGATTTTTGAGAGTATACAAACGAAGGTCCGGGTTAGGTAACCGAAACTCGTTTGTATATCCCACAAAATAATATATGAGGGAATCGTTCGGACCATTCTTAAGAGAGTGACCATGAATAAGATAATCTTTATTTATAAGAGAGCGAGGTGTAGCAAGATATTCAACATTAGCATCATGTAAAGCTCCCACCCGCATGGCAATTCGTGTCACTAAAGAGGTACATTCAATTGGTCCTATCGTCCCAAGATTTTCTATCCATTGGCGAATCATGGCTTTCACGGGAGTAATCTTAATTTTATCAACCGCAGCAAAAAGAATTTTTAGCTCATCCTCGCAAGACACCCGAATATCACTCCTTGGAAAAAGAGTGATAGCAATCCACATGTGCATAAAACGCAAGGTAGGATGATGGATGTGATTAGCTCTAGGTCGCACGCAACTAGGAAGACCCGTAATCCTCTCCCAAAAAGCATGCTTTGAAAACTGAGGAAGGGCACCATCCAAGTCGGTATTGCAGCGAGTATTAAAGCCAAGAAGAGTGCTAAGTTCTTTCCAAGTCAAACGGTAGGATTCACGGAAAAACCGAAAAGAAATTCCTTCATCTACCGTTCGTAGGGTGCATAAAAACTGAAGTGTAAGCAAGCGGGAACCCGGCTCATCTACACTAGCAAAATCTGTCCACCCTAAGGCTTTAAATACTTGAGCAAATTCAGCATCCATACCTATTTTGTGCAGCAGCTCCGTGTCAAATGCTCGCGTAGGAGCAAAGAGGCGGTGTTGGAGAAGCGTGTAGGTGTGCGCCTCGTACTCGCCCACTAAGTCGAGGTCGGTGTCGGTGAGGAGACGATGCTCGATGTTGCCCTCTTGCCCTTCTTCCTCGACTTGTGGTGGTGAACTTGGCGGTGACTCGACTACGGGGCGTGCGCGGGTGCTTCGACGTGAAGAGCTTGAACTTGAGCGTGAGCTCAAGGACCTCTTGATCGACCCGAACAGCTTCTTGGCACCGGTCATGGCTGCACACAAAGAGAGCAAGAACACAAGAACAACAACTCCGAACGGGTTATGTGAGGGAAAATCAAATTGGCGACACCGTCGGTTGTTCATGTGAGCAAGAAATCGCAACTCGAGAAAACCAAACAAAAACAAATCAAACCAAAAACTAGAAAGCACACCAAGAACAAAAGATTTCTGCAGAACTTTTAGGCAATGAGCAAGTGAGGGCAATGGAAAACTTGAGAGCAATGAGAATGAAGTGAGTGAGGAGTGGAAATGATAGTGTGAGAGGGGGAGAGAGTTCTGGCCCGGCCACCTCTACTTATAGCTCACGAAGTAGCCGTTTTTGAACGTTAGAAGGGGCATATGACCGTTGGGAAAAAAGACAGACCGAGCAACGGTCATAGCAGCTCGGCCGAACCAAGGAGGTGGGTTCGGCCGGCCTGCTGTGGGTCCCTCTTGCTCCCCTTTTGGCCCATAGCCCCCAACGGCCAAATGATCATTGACCATGGTTGCTACGTCCGTATATTCCTCGTAAATATTTGCTCAATAAGAAATCCAAAGAAAGTTGCCTCAAATTCAACTTTATTCGAAAAATCAAATCTCGAGAAAAAGTGTTGGAGAAAATTCCAACATGCAAAATTGTTTTTGGGTTTTGTATAAGGATACAAGGGTTGTCCAAAAGTTTCAAACAAAAGTAGGAAAATTTGGACGTAAAAGGATTTTGGTTTTCAAATTTTATATGCATGGCGAGTGAAAAAAATCGAATATGCCGGCGGAAAATCCAAATAAATGAAATGAAAATTTTCTTGTGATAAAATAGAGTATGCAGGGAGGTTTTTATTATTATTATTATTATTTTTTTTTTTAAATGCATGTGGTGGAAAACAAAATCAAAAAGAAATCGAAAGATAATGCCGATTTATCCTCGTCGGCCAGTGGCTTCGCCATTTTAAGTCCGGCGAGCGAGGACTTCTCCATTTCTTTTCATCCTTGTGGTGCAGTGCCCTTTCCCCGGAGAGGAGGATGAAGATGGCTGCACCTTCTTCACTTGCCACACTTGGTTGGTCTTTGTTGATGTAGGTGGCTTTGTGTCTTGAAGGACTCGGCTTCTTGGCCCATAATCCCGGCCTTGCCGTTGCAGTGCTTCTTGGGTTGGTACCATGACGGATTCTCAATTTTGTCAAGTTGCTTCCAAAAGGCGATGAGACTATCCGTCTTTCTTGGCGTCACTTCAACTTCACGGATGTTTGAGGGATTTGGCCCATACTTGATCTTGATCATTGAGCATTGTTCTTTTCTTGGTTGAAACTCAAACTTTTCCTCCTTCCCATTGATGTGGAATCGGATTTCTCCATTCCCAACATCAATTTGGGCGTTTGCGGTATCGAGGAAGGGACGTCCCAAAATGAGGGGCGTGTTCTTGTCAATATCCATCTCAAGCACCACAAAGTCCACCGGTATGAAGTTGCCTCGAATTTTTACCGGCACGTCTTCGGCTATTCCCGCGGGTAGCGGACCGAAGAGTCTCGCCAATTGCAACCTCATTGGTGTAGGAGTCAAGGTTGTGTAGCTCAAACGATCAAAGACTTCTTTGGGCATCACGCCGACGCTTGCCCCAAGATCACATAAGGCTTGGTCGAAGTGGTGTGCCCCAATGGAACATGATATTGTGGGGCAGCCAGTGGTCCTTCTTCTTTTCTCGAAGCCGATTGAGTATAGCTGCGCTACACTCCTCTCAGGAGCTTGACCATTTCCTCGTTGGGTAATGGTCTCTTGTTGTTGAGGATGTCTTTAAGGTAACGTGCATATGTGGGCACCTACACCATGTCCAATAATGGCACGTTGACATGAATCCTTCTGATGGTCTCGACGAATCGAGCAAATTGTTCATCCTCCTTTGGCTTCCTCGTTTCGTGAGGGAATGGCAAGAAGCTTGTGTCTTGAAACTCAATTCCATTCTTCCCGTCACTTGGCTTCGGTTCTTCTTCTTTTTCTTTGGTAGTAGAAGGGCTTTCCTCCTCCGGTTCGTTCCTCGTTCTTCTTTGCTGCATGGTTAGGATATGGCGGATCCCGAGTGGATTTTCCTCCCCTCGTGGTAACCGCATTAACATTTTCCAAAGAAGACTCGGGTTGCCCCGGATCTTCCCGAATTAGAACCAGGAATAAGAGCAGCTAGCCGAGCAACTTGGGTTTCAATCATTTTATTAAAGCTCAGCTGATTTTTGAAAGCAGAGGAGAAACCTTCTATTTGTGCAGCTTATGTTTTCTAAGACTTTGTCGTTGGCAGCAAGCTTTTTGTTGATAGATTCGTTGATTTTAGCTTGGCCATAAACCAAATCTTTCAAGGAAGGCTGATTATTGTTAAAGCTGTAAAAATTGTTACCTCCTTGATATGATGGTCGGTTTTGGTTGTACCCTTGTCCTCCGTTTGGACGATACCCGTTGTTGTTGTTCATGTAGAATGCTTCTTCATGGGTATGGGGGCAATCCTTCCCCATGTGGCCAGTTGTTCCCGCATTCCTCACACGTCATGTGTGAGTCCAATGCATGAACACCACCATTTGCGTTGTGTTCATCCAAGCGTTTTATGAGGAGGTCAACCTTGGCGGACAAGCATGTCCACCTCCTTGACAGGGTGTACGCCTCTTGAGCGTGTTTGGAGTCGATCATCTCTCCACCCTTGATTGGAGACCATCTTCTCTATGAGTTCTTTTGCTTGGGCAACGGTTTTGGAGAAGAAGGCTCCTCCAAGCAGCGGCGTCCATATGTCCACGGGTTGTTGGTGTCAACCCGTTGTAGAAGTGTTGAAGAATGAGCCATTCCTCCATCCCATGGTGAGGACAGGCCGTAATGTATTCTTGAAGCCTTTCCCATGCCTCGGGCATGGATTCATTTGTCGCTTGCCGGAAACTTGCAATTCTTCCACGAAGGGCATTGGTTTTACCCATCGGGAAAAACTTGGCGAGGAACGCCGTGGAACATTTGTCCCAAGTGTCAATGCTTGCACGATTGGCATAAAACCACCGTTTCGCCTTCCCAAGGAGGGATAGGGGAAACAGCGAAGTCCGATAGCATCTTGGTTGACTCCGCCGTGGTCGATGTGTTGCATATCTCCAGGAACCGTTGGAGATGAGAGTTGGCGTCCTCGGAGGCCTTTCCACAAAAGGGAATGGCTTGCACCATAGTGATGAGGCTGGACTTGATGTCAAGTCCTGCGGCACCGCGTCGACGTTGGGCCCAATGGGCACATTGGCGACGGAGGGCGCAGAGTAGTCACGAAGGGTCCTTTCAGCCATGAGTGTTGAGGTTGATGGTGCGGAAGATGCGGGCTCGCTTGTCGTGGGTTCTTGAGGAGAGACAACGACGCGAGGTCGAGTCTTTCTCGCAAGAGACTCGGGATTATCAACGAAGTTTTTCGGCAAGTTGAATCCACGCATGCACTATCCTCGTTTTCACATTGAAGAGAAAACAGATCAAGGTTAGCTCGCAAAGGTAATGATTAAATCATCATCAAGTGTAATCATGAACATTCGTTGTATTCTTATTAACCAATGTCTTCCTCAAGCAACGGCGCCGTAAATGCTTGTTGGCATCTCTTAAGGTCACGCGGAAAGAAACACGTGACCGCGGGAGAGCCAAGGGTTTAAGTCA
Source organism: Chloris gayana (assembly GCA_031894775.1). Taxonomy (NCBI): domain Eukaryota; kingdom Viridiplantae; phylum Streptophyta; class Magnoliopsida; order Poales; family Poaceae; genus Chloris; species Chloris gayana. The sequence continues at coordinate 138,660 of JAUNZO010001929.1, forward strand.
CTTGCACTATTTAACCAAATAATCCACATCCAAGACAAGTACTAGATATGTATTATAAGGTGGGTCATGAATATCCGCAAGCGGACGGATAACCCGTTGTAGCATTTCACCCGAGAGTATTCAAGGGTATCGTATTTATATTTTCCCAAAGGAAGACATGGTTGATAAGAGTACTTATGCTCATGGTGTTACAAAAGAGTGATGAAGTAATCACATTCCAATGCAGGGGTTAGGAGCAATAAATTGAGGATAGTGTGACACACACCAAGGCAATGCATTCTCTAATGAAAGGGATAGAGGCAATCCTAGATAAAGCTAAACTAGACTAGCAGTACCACTACTCCTAATGATACAACATTCATATGAGTGCGCAGCTTCTACCTAACATCCAAGATCATGCAAGCGCAAGCAAGCGTCTAATGCCTAGGCATCATCGGGAGATCCGTCTTACGCGAGGTCCGCCTCGCGACTCCGGCCTTTTAGACTCCTATGCCATGCCCGAACGTGGAGGATTACTTTGGATGACAAGGCTGTCACTTCTTGTCACCTACCTCTACAAACCGTGGGACACGAAGCACATTCAAAGGTGGGTAGATAACCCCAACGACCATGCCGGCGTCACTAACCACAACTCTAGATCCCTCGAGGCACCCCAATCCTACGGATCGACATGGTGGTAAATCTAGAGCACCCTTGCGGGACGATGAACCCGAAGCCTATTCATAAGAACACTAGTCTAACTAGCATAAGCCGACGAAAGGATCAAAGCTAGCACTAAGTCATGCAAAGGCGTTCGTCGCTCAAGAATGAGCGACGAACGGCAATCAACCAAGTAAGATCAAGAGTAATCGATGATCAAGTATGAACGAACGAAGAACATTCGATATGTGTTCATCTTCTATTAATGAAGAACGAAGAACGAACGATGAACTCATATGAACGAACGATGAACGATCAAGCAAGATCATGACTACTCCGTCAAGCTCATGACAAGGATATAAACGAAAGTATTCCATATATAAAAGATCAAGTCTTACAAAGAGAGGATACAAGAGCTATACCCAATTCTCCACAAGACCTTGGGAGCAATGAGGCAGCCCACTACTAAGCCTAGCACTACCTAGAAAGCCTCTAAACTTCTAGTGTGAGGAGAGAATGATCCTTGTGTTGTTGTGTGTGTGTTAAGGAGGGGGGTACCCCTCCTTATATAGGCTTGAAAGGTCGGCTCCCGGAGGCGGTTTCGTAGGTCGGTGGCATTTAATGCGCGTGGAACCGACCTCCGCAGGCGGTGGGCAAACCGCCGGAGAAAAGTGGGCTGGGGGGCCACCGGACCGGTTCGGCCGAACCACCCCGGTGGGTTCGGCCGAACCGGTCCCGGCCCCTCCCGGGCCGGGCTTTGGCGCTTGGCTCCCCCACCGGATGTTGGTCTTTGTTCCAGCTTGCTTGTGGCCTTCTTTGTGTTGGATTTCGTGGTCATTGGCCTTTTATCTTGGAGTTGATTCCCGCGGCGAAATGGAAGTTTTGTAAAAGTGTTGATTTGTCGCCTCGGGGCCTGGAATTCATCATTATCCACCCGCACACTAAAAATCTAGAGGTACAAGTGGAACTAGGTTATTTCTAAGTAAAATGCGTGTAAGACATGCCTAGTCCTTCTCATTTATTTGACTAATTGACGGTCGAAATTGGTCCGTAACGACCGTCAACAATGATTACCGTGATAATAGAGACCAACGGGGAGGAAACCGTAGGAACAGAGACGGAGAACCTCGGCAAGGCAACAATAATCGTCAAGATCCGCCTCCACCTCCGCCTCCGCCTCCTCCGGCAGGTAGCAATGATCGCCAGGCTGGTCCTGGTGTAGGGTAGCAATGATCGCCAAGCTGGTCCCGGTGCTGGAGACTGGGATGATCGTTATCATGACAATTCCGATGATGATAGGGATCGCAATTACCGACATTAGAGACGTCGTTCGCCATCACCGATCCGGATCGGTTTGGAAGATGACGAATACTCCATAATCCCAGTGGATACGCGGGATCTGCGCATTTACAAATACCCCGGGGATTTAAGCATAGGGTTATTGATAAATATGATGGCAAGGCTCCTCCCGCTGATCGGCTTCGCATGTACGTGATCGCCATCCGGTCCGTGGGAGGTGACACTTCTGTTTTGGCAAACTATTTTCCCATGTGCATGGAACAGGCTAGATGCTTGTGGTTACAATCTCTACCCAAGGAATCTATTTCTTCTTGGGGTGATCTTACTAAAAAGTTCGTTGAGAATTTTCAGGCGACTTGTGAAAAGGCAGGAAACTTCTTCGACCTCAACAGTCGAAGCGAAACCCGATGAAACACTTATAGACTTCATCAAGTGTTTCTGCAGCAATAAGGCCTTAATCCCCAATGTTCCCGATCAGTAAGTGATTGCTGCGTTCCAAGTCAGGCGTCCGAAGTGAAGCATTGGTGCACAAGATCGGCGAGCGTAACCGAAATCTTACCATGACGGTGTTAAAGTGCTTCAAGATAGCAAACAACTATGCTGCTAGAGAATCGAACATGGTCAATCCGTGCAGGAACAATGGAAAGGAGCCGAAGCACGATCACGGCAACCAATTTGGATCCAAGAATTACAAACGCAAGGCCGACAACCTCGTCGCTGCCGTGGACCGGTCTCATGGAGGAGACCGTCCCGCACCACCTAAGAGGGGGCCAAGAGAACGAGTTTTGTTTGAAGCCTTACTTGAAGGCCCTTGCATGATCCATAATGGGAATCATAATAATAAGGAATGCTTCTTACCGGGACCGTTTGCTTCATTTGCGTTGAAGGTGGCACCCCGATCCGGGCAGCGCAATCAAGTCGATGATAAGGGCAAAGACAGGAAGCGTGATGATGATGGAGATGATGATGAAGGCTTCGAGGAACCGCTCGGAGAAGTGAACTTCATCTCGCGGAGGACCGGACGCGTACGAGTCAAAGTGCAAACAGAAGTTAGCACTCGGGAGGACAATGTTGTCGCTCCCGCGACTCCTGAATTTCTACGATGGTCGGAAGTACCAATCACATTCAGCAGGGATGATTATCTAGAAGTCTTGCCTAAAGCTGGTCGACATCCGCTCATTCCGGCACCAATTGTCCGGAAAGTACGCTTGAAGAAAACCTTCATTGATGGAGGTAGCTGCCTAGATATACTCTTTGCTAAAACTACGTCGGAGCTTGGTCTCTCTTTTGCAGACTCGAATCATAGTGTTTCGCCGTTTCATGGTATAATACCCGGTCGAACAGTTATCCTTTGAGTTAGATCACTCTGCCGGTGACTTTTAGGACGAAAGAGAATTATGGAAGGGAGAACATCATTTTTCAAGTGGCTGATATTGATTCCGCATAACATGCCATATCGGGAAGACCGGCTTTGGCTAAGTTTATGGCGATCCCAAACTACCAGTATTTGATGTCTGAAGATGCCCGGGCCCAATGGACTCTTGTCGTTCCGGTCCGATATCAAGACCACGTACGCTTGTGAAGTACACAGATGCGAGTTGGCGACTCATGTCAATTCCGAGGAAGAGCATCGGGAAATCAAGCAAGCGACTAACACCCTTGAGACACAAGCGCCGCTTGAGGAAGAAGCTCCACCCAAGAAGATCGCCACGGAGAAACCGAAAGCCGATGCGGTCGCTTCCAAGACTATTCAGCTTGATGAGACCAGCCCCTCTAAGGTCACCCACATCGGGTCCGACCTTGGAGACAAATAGAAAAGCGCGCTCACTCTTTTCCTCTAGGAAATAGGGACATATTTGCATGTCAACCTTCGACATGCCAGGTGTCCCTAGGGAGAACATTGAGCACGCATCGTTGGTGCGTCCCGACGCGAAGCCGACCAAGCGTAAGCTGCGGAGGTTTGCTCGGGACCGTAAGGAGGAAATCAAGAAAGAGATTACTAGATTATTAGCAGCTAAGTTCATTAGGGAGGTGTATCATCTTGATTGGCTTTCTAATCCAGTTCTTATACCAAAGAAGAATACTAAAGAGTTAAGAACGTGCGTTGATTATACTGATCTCAACAAGGCTTGTCCCAAAGACCCCTTCGCACCGACTCGGATCAACCACGTTGTTGATTCGATCGCTATCTGCGAGCGTCTTTGTTTTCTTCATGCTTATTCTGGATATCACCATATTCCCTTCAAGGTCGAAGATCAAATCAAGACCGCGTTCATCGTCCCCTTTGGAGCCTACTCGCTACACAACAATACCGTTGGGTCCGAAGAATGCGAGCGCTACTTAATTATCGGCGTGGCATGCAACGTTGTTTGGACTCGCAAATTGGAAGGAACGCTAAAGCATATGTGGATGATATAGTGGTTAAATCCCGGAAGGTCGAAGATCCTCTCTCCGACTCGCGCGAGACCTATAGCAATCTACGGAACTTTGCTATGAAGCTTAATCCTGGTAACTCGCATGTTTGGAGTTCGGTCTAGAAAGTTACTTGGATATTTGGTGTCGTGGCGTGGCATTGAAGCTAATCAAGAGAAGATCCGGACGATCGTCAACATGAAACCTCCCAGCTGCTTGACGGATGTGAGATGTTAATCGTGTGACATCCCGTGTCACGATTAAGGTCAAGTACGTAATTACTACCCTAATCACATCACTAATCAAGCACTCATGCTAATTACCCAAAGGAAAAGAAGAAAAATAAAAAGAGGAAAGGGAAAAAGCAAGTTAAGCCCTAACCCTAAACCCTAGCACTACCCAAAATGCAAAAATTATAAATACACTACCCACATGTTTTTGCACCACTGCATTGCTCATGTAAAGAGATGAATTTACAGCATTTTTATAAAATTTTTGAATAAAGTTTTGAATGCCCAAAAAATTCAAATTCAAATCTGAAACGCTTCTGTTTCTGAATTTTGTATGAATTTCTAGAAACACTTTTAGAAGTTCGAACTTTAAGATGAAAATTAAAGCACATCGTACTGAAGCACTCCATATTTTTATTTCTAAATTTGGAGCACCAGAAGTATGAATTTAACTCAAACTTTCAAACCACAGATTCGAAATTTGAAAAACCAAACCGAGCTCTTTGCCCGGTGGGCAATGGCGGCACCGCCCGCCGGTCCGGCGCCACCGCGGCCGCCCCGCGCGTGCCCTGCCCCGTCAAATCGCCACGCAAGCCCCCTGCCACCTTCCCAGCCGCCCCTGTACCCGCCGGCCAACAGGAGCGGCCGGAATTGAAGGCGAAGCCCCCCTGCCGCGACCGCCCCGCACCGCCCTGCCTCTCCCCCTTAGAAAAACTCCGCACGGGAGCCAAGGCCCAATCTAGAGCACCCCAATCATTGCCTCTACTCCCTCCGCTCCTCGCTGCACCACTGCTCCGCCCTCCGCCCCCTCACCGGCGTTCAATTCGGAGGAAAACGCCGCCGCCGCCCGGACCGACCGCCATGGCCGTCCCCGCTAAATCCCCCATCTAGGTGAGCGCGCATGCCCCGATTCTTGGCCCGGACGACGCGCAAGGTTGCCCTCTAGCTCCCCCTTGACCCACTCCCTTTACCCCGCAGTGCCTCGCCGGAATTCGAAGGAGAAAAGGGCCCCGTCGCCGGCCACCCACACCCCTCCGTCGAGCCCCTACTTCCGGCCCTCCTCGTCACCGCCCGACCACACGCCGACGACCCTCACCTCCGGGTGATGCTCACGGGCCTTTCCCCTCCCCTCTCGCTCCTCGAGCCGCGCGCACGCCATCTGCCGAACCTCCGCGGTGCTCCGCCGCTCGCCGCGCCGCCCCTCCGGCCGCCGTTGGGCCCCATGGTCCTCACCCACGAACTCCCCGTCGCACCGGCTCCCTCCCGATCCAAGCGCGGCCCATGCGCTGCCCTAGAACGCCGCCGCGGCGAACCTCGCCGGCGCCGGCCACCGCACGCCGGAGCCCGCGCCGCCCTCGTTTTAAATTTGCCCTAGTGGCAATCTTGTAAATAGACCCGAACTCTGTTCAAGTTTGAAAAATTCATATCTCGCGTTTCAATTGTCCAAAAATTACAAACTAAAATGTTTTAGAAACTAGAAGGTCTGTACTTTCATAAAAGTAACATGAGCTGGTCAGATTTGCAAGTTTTCACATTTTTACAAAAATGACAAAAGTCAACCCCTGAAAACTTAACTAAGCCATAACTTTAAAACTATGGATCTAAAAGAGGTGCCACTTGGCCAAAATCTTCACCCGGGCACACATGAATTTTTTGCACCGGAAGATCTGCATTTCATCTCACATTTTTCAAGTTATTGCATTTCTTGCATTCTCTGTATTTAATTTTTAATTAAATCTGTATAAATTATTTTTGCATGAAACTTGGTAATTAATTTACTCTTAGTACTGTTCATGTGTAGGAAAAGTCCATGTTAATTTTTGAGCATGTTAAATAATTAATTTGGCAAACCCAAGATCTAAATTCCAAAAAGGCTATTTTCAGCACATGTATAAATAGTTTATGTTTCTAAAAATTATGTTTCTGCATGGTTATGTAATTTTCACTGTTCACCATGTCCCCTAGCACTTCATGGCAGGTTTAGTCAAAAGATTTCATATATTTCAAGTATGTGGTAATTTGTGAGATCGAATTCTTATTTAAAGTAGAATCGTCACCGCATGTGATGTTAAACACTTAAGCTAAGTTTCTTCGAGATGTATTTTAAAAACTTGCTAAAATATTAGTGCTAAACCTGCAAGAGCCACAGCATTCGTGTCTACGCAATCAAGTCATTGCTCATATACTAGTAGGGTTGTGCTTGTGCATGTAATTCATTTCTCGTAAATAGGCCAAGAGTTGTATTCATGCTTGTTAGGGTTTAATTCATTCATATACATCCTTACAAAAACAGCGCACATGCATTGCCATTCTCATCGACCTTGTATTCATGTTACTTATGCATTGCATTTCATTCTCTAGGTGACGACGTCGAATTGAACCCGCCGGAAGAGACAATTGCAACGCTCAACGCTTGTGAGGCTAGTGCTAACTTCGATCACTCTCAAGGCAAGCCCCGGTGCATTCCTATTATTTTGAAATGTCCTTCTTTGTCACTTTATTAAGGATGATGATTGTGCATTTAAGTTCTAGGAATTGTTTGGAAATCCACGTGCATAAAATTCCTATATGTCCCATGTCGCTTATGTGTCATATCCTCGTTTAGAATTGCTATGCTATGTTTATGGAGTCAACGATAGATTGGGGATCTCACTTATGGCTCATGATTAAATGTGAACATGATGAATGTGGTTAAAATTGAGAACACCCCGTTGTGGCTCCGCGAACAAGTTTGAGTTGTGTACCACTTGCATACCTTTCTTATGGGGATTGGTAAACCTATGTAGCTTGCAAGTTGTAAAGTGAGGCGGATATCTCACCGACCCGGAGGTGATGTGCTTGGCACGGTGGTTCACGGGTTGAGGACCGTTGGAGAGTACATGGGTTAAGCTATGGGCACGTTGTTGAACGGTCGCAAGGGGGACATGTACTCGGGGTCGGTGGCCCCGTGTTTTACTTTACAATGAACTCGCGAACGGTGGCCATACGTGTTCTTAAATGATGCGTATGTCGTGCATTTGGGTTCTTTCCTGCAGGATTAATAATTCGATAATTATCGCCGTTCCTCTCGGTTATTGAGTATCACTTGATTCGAGCAGTCCGCAATGTGTAGTAATGGAAGGAGATGGAATAGCTTGCTATTTTATATTGATATTAAATTGTATTGCAAACTCTTGTCTTGTTAGCATGCTCACTAAAGTTTCTTTCATGCAACTACCCTATTAATTTGGCTAAGTAATAAAATTGCCAACTTAAGTAGCATAGGTGCTATTTATGCAAAAAGGCCAAGTTAAACCGGTCAAGCCCATGCATCTAGGAGTCGGTCTTAGATGACCAATTTGACGGGTAAGACTTGCGGAGTATGTTAGATACTCGAGGCTTTGCCACTACATGTTGATTTACGAGGTTTCCCGCAAGCCGGGTTTTGTGATTGTTGTGGTAAGGTGGTTTGGGACGGAGAAGAGCCCAAAGAGTGGACCATTGAATGGGTTCCTAGCTCTTCGACCCATGATGAGTGAGCCGTGGCCTAGGCCGGCACGGTTCGCATAAGTTTTCTATGTATCGTCATGTTATGTAATCGCTTCCGCACTTTAATTCGAACAAAGATCACGGTTATGTAAGACTTTTATTCGAACCTAATGTATCTTTTATTCGAACTCTATGTTGTAATCAAGACTTAATTATGTAACCTTACAAATCGTGTATGTTTGTTAATGTGATGCTATGTATGGTTGCTTCGTCAATCATCTCCCAAGGCGATCCGTACCACACTTAACTGCCCCTTTACGGAGAGCAATTCTGGGATTCCAGAATGTGCTCCGGTTCTGTCCCTGTCGTAGATCGTTCATAACTTGCGAACGACAAGTCGGATTGAGCTATTCTAGGATGCGTTGGAAAGCTTAAGAAGTTGTCTAAAACTTTCGTAACAAAATAAAAATTTAATTCTGTCCAGAAACAGGGGTAATTATCAAGTTTCCGTAATGTGTCAATTCTGTCCAGAAAGTGGAACCGTGATAGGATTGTGCGAAAAGTTTTGTTGCATCCTTTTGTTAAGTTGGTGCCATTCCATCATTCATGCTCTACTTATTTAGCATGTTTTGTTGTTGGATATTGAGTTTTGACTTCTGTTTCAAAATTCTCCGACAGATGGCCCCCGGCAAGCTCATGTTGGACCGTGAGAACCTCGCGAGGCGGGTGCTCGAGTTGGAGCAGGAGCGTGCTGCCCTGCAGGCCACCCTCACCACCCGCGACACCGAGCTTGCTGCCCGCACCGCCGAGCTAGCCGAGCGCACTACCGAGGTGGACACCCTCCGTACGCAGCTCGAGTATAGCGAGACGGAGCGTTGGAGCTTCTTCGAGCAGCTCCACGACGCCAACCTTGCCCTTGAGGGCAATGGAGCTGCCGCTCTGCAGGCCATGCTCGATGAGCGTGATGCCCAGCTCACCGCCGCGAATGAGGAGAACTACATCCTCTCCGGTCAGGTGGATGCCCTTCTTGAGGAGAAGGATGAGTTGGAGGTTACTCTCCGGAGACTCGGGTGCTAGGGATGCTTTGGAGGGAGACATCCGAACGCCCAGGCGACCATCGCGCATAACAACGCCACCATTGAGCATCTCCAAGCCGCCAACGACGCCCTGCACGCCATCCTTAATGGCGGACCTCCCGAGCCACTTGAGATCATCCCACCCGAGGATGATGTGGAGATGGGTGATGGTGAGGATGCTTCCGACGTCGAGGACGGAGCACCACCCTCTCCCATGAGGGGTGACGACGACTACTACGGCGATGACGACGAGTAGTTGTCACGACCGGTGGTCGTAGCTCTATGTGTGTAGGAATTGTGATCTCGTGAGGCATGTAACCGTGTATGGAAAACGATCCGCGTGTTGCTAATTAAGCTCTCCGAGATTTGTGTTTGTTTATGGGTCACATGTGATGTAACCTAAGACCGTGTTGTATCGGGTTCGTGGTTTCCCGTGTATCAAAAGTTTCTATCATGTAGCTACTATGTTGGAATCTATGGAATATGTGTGTTGCTAATGCATTGTGCTTATTTCATTGTTATTTCTTTCATACATGCAACCTGAAATTTTTGGTCCCTTATGTCCAATGTTATGTTTTCTTGCTATTTTAGCTCTTGGTCTAATGAGCTAACGTGAGAAAAATTTTCATATGTGACAGATGGTGAATACCCGCCGTGGTGAAGCTTCCGGAAGTGGTCATGGTGCGAGGGAAGAGCAACTCCCTAACCCTCCACCTCTCACGCCGTTAGAACAACTCGTGTCCAACCAAAACGAGATGTTCCGCTTGTTCTTTGCAAGCCAAACCAACCAAGGACAAGGCCAAGGACCGCCACCCCAAGGGCCGAGGAATTCCACTTATGCCGACTTTTGGGCCACTCAACCGCCCAAGTTTGGTGAAGCTACTACCGATCCGTTGGAGGCGGATAATTTCCTCCGCATCATTGAGTCGAAGTTTGCTCTCCTCAATTGCACATCGGAGCAAAAGATTCTCTTTGCGGCTCAACAACTTCGTGGCTCCGCTAGTGCATGGTGGGCAAGTTTCACGGCCGCCCTTCCCGCCGGTACTCAAGTGAATTGGCTGGACTTTTGCACCGCGTTTCGCGCGCATCACATCCCCGCCGGTCTCATGAAGCGCAAGTTGCAAGAGTTCCTCAATTTGAAGCAAGGAACCGGAACCGTGCAAGAATATGCATGGAAGTTCAACTATTTGGCTCAATACGCATCCTATCACGCCAACACGGATGACAAGAAGAAGGATTGCTTTCGTTCGGGGCTAAGCCCAAAGTTGCAAGATCGCTTGGCTCAAGTCACTACCGGCACGTTCAATGACTTGATGAGTGCCGCAATTGTCCAAGAAGATGCTATCCGTGCTCACCAAGAGGACAAGAAGAGGAAACGTGCCGTAAGAAATCCATCCGGCTCCGCTCCGCCCAAGTACAAGCTAGCCATCACTTTCCCGTCCGGACAGAAGTTTCGGGACGCATTGCCGCCGACGGGGGATCTCGCCAATTTGTGCCACAGCAGCACCACCACTCTCACGGTGGAAATCAGCAGCATACCACTTCGTTCCACCCTCCACAGCAGCAATACCAAGCTGCTAGACCCGGTCCTCAAGGTCCGTGCTTTAATTGCGGACGTCCGGGTCATTTCGCGAAGGATTGCCGTGTTCGACACGCAACACGGGCCACAACAACAACAATAACAACAACAATGGTTCCGGAAGTGGCAACAACAATCAAAACCGCAATGGGAATAATGGAAATGGGAACCGCAATCAAGCCTGCACTCCGAATGCTAAGAATGGCCGAGTCAACTATACCACGGCCGAAGAGATTCAAGCGGGAGAACCGGTACTCTCGGGTATGTTTTCGGTCAACAGCCATTCCACTTTGGTTCTTTTTGATTCGGGTGCAACTCATGATTTCATTAGTCAAGCATGTGCAAAAACATTGCAACTCACTCCTACCGTTTTGGATATTCCCTATATCATCACATCACCCGGTGGAAAAAGAAAAACAAACCTAGAGTTGAGGCAAGTACCCCTAAACCAAGAAAGAAAAGTATACCCCTCCTCTCTCATAATTTTAAGTGGGCAAGGAATAGACATAATCCTAGGTATGAGATGGATGAAGCTCCATAAAGCCGTTTTGCACATCGATTCCCGAGAAGTTCACTTAAACTCACCACTCCGTGGTCCGTCCATTCTCCGATTACCCCATCCTACATTCTCCACCTAAAAAATCTACCATCTTGAGGGAAAAAGGATTGAGGATATACCCGTGGTATGTGAGTTTCCCGATGTGTTCCCGGATGACTTTCCGGGCATGCCACCCGATCGGGATGTCGAGTTTAAAATTGAGCTCCAACCCGGTACGGCACCGATTTCCCGTAGGCCGTACAAGATGGCTCCCAATGAGCTAGCCATCTTGAAGGAACAATTGGGTGTGCTTTTGGATAAAGGATATATTCGCCCTAGTTCATCTCCGTGGGGATGTCCCGCTCTCTTTGTGAAGAAGAAAGACAAGACGCTATGTCTATGTGTGGATTTTCGCCCTCTCAATGCGGTAACTATCAAGAATAAATACCCGCTCCCTCGGATTGATATTCTCTTTGATGAACTAGTTGGTGCTAAGGTCTTCTCTAAGATTGATCTCCGATCCGGTTACCACCAAATCAAGATCCGAGCCGAAGATATTCCAAAAACCGCATTCTCTACGCGGTATGGTCTCTTTGAGTATCTCGTCATGTCTTTTGGGCTCACAAATGCCCCGGCTCATTTCATGTATTTGATGAATTCGGTCTTCATGCCCGAGTTGGATAAGTTTGTCGTGGTCTTTATTGATGACATTCTTATTTATTCGAAGTCCGAAGAAGAGCATGCCGAACACCTTCGCATTGTTCTCCAAAGGCTTCGTGATCATCAATTGTATGCCAAGTTTAGCAAATGTGAATTTTGGTTGAAGCAAGTTCCATTTTTGGGTCACATCATATCCGCGGAAGGTGTCGCCGTTGACCCAAGTAAAGTTGGAGAAGTGCTTACTTGGAAATCCCCAAGATCGGTGAGACAAGTCCGAAGCTTTCTTGGTCTTGCCGGTTATTATCGGAAATTCATTCCCAATTTTTCAAGCATAGCCAAGCCTATGACAAAATTGTTGGAGAAAGATGCTAAGTTTAAATGGAGCCGTGAATGTCAGGAAGCCTTCCAAACTCTCAAGAAGCATTTGACATCCGCTCCGGTGTTAGCCCAAGCCGACATCACCAAACCGTTTGACGTGTATTGTGATGCATCCGGCACCGGTCTAGGATGTGTGCTAATGCAAGAAGGTCGTGTCATTGCGTATGCTTCTCGTCAACTTCACAAGCATGAACAACACTACCCTACCCATGATTTGGAGCTAGCCTCGGTTGTCCTTGCTTTAAAAACTTGGAGGCATTATCTACTTGGAAATCTTGTCAATCTCTACACCGATCATAAGAGTCTCAAGTATATCTTCACCCAATAAGAGTTGAATATGAGGCAACGTAGATGGTTGGAATTAATCAAGGACTATGAGTTGGAAATCCATTATCATCCGGGTAAAGCTAATGTGGTTGCCGACGCTTTGAGTCGCAAGGATCAATGCAATCATATTACCGGTTGTTCTATGGAAAATTCGGAAATTTCAGATTCGAGTGAACCAAGTCTTCGAGTCATTCTCTATGGTTCATTATATAATCTAGCTCTCATTCCTACCCTTCGTGAGGAAATTATTGAGGCACAAAAGAAGGATGAAGGAATGGAATTTATTCGGCAAAAGATTGAGAAAGATGAAGCTACATGTTTCCGACAAGATGACAATGGTGTATTATGGTTCAACCAACGTCTCGTTGTTCGAAGAATATGGAATTACGGAAGAAGATAATGGATGAGGCACATTTGTCTAAATATTCCACACACCCCGGTAGCAATAACATGTATCGCGGCCTAAGAGAAAAGTTTTGGTGGACACGCATGAAGCGTGAAATTGCACGGTATGTGGCCGAGTGCGATACTTGTCAACGAGTGAAAGCCGACCACTTGAGAAAAGCCGGATTGTTGAACCCATTGAAGATTCCCGTTTGGAAGTGGGAGGACATTGCTATGGATTTTATCGTTCGATTGCCTCTCACATTAAAGAAGCATGATTCAATTTGGGTTATTGTGGATAGATTGACCAAGTCCGCGCATTTCATCCCTGTCCATACTACCTACAATACCAAGAAGTATGCCGAGCTATACATCTCAAGAGTGTTATGTTTGCATGGAGTACCTAAAACTATTGTTTCCGATCGAGGTCCGCAATTTGTATCTCGCTTTTGGGAGCAATTGCATTCTTGTCTTGGAACCACTCTCATTAGAAGCTCCGCATATCACCCTCAAACGGATGGACAAACCGAAAGATTGAATCAATATTTGGAGGATATCTTGAGAGCATGTGCTATGGAAAATCGAGGAAACTGGGATGATTGCCTCCCATTCGCCGAATTCTCGTACAACAATAGCTATCAAGAGAGTTCGGGAATGTCACCATTTGAAGCGTTGTACGGTCATTCTTGTCGTACACCCTTAAATTGGTCGGAAGCGGGAGAAAGAATAAATTTTGGTCCCGATCTTGTCACTCAAGCCGAAGAGAAGGTTCGACAAATTCAAGCCAACATGAAAGCCGCACAATCTCGCCAAGTGAGTTACGCTAACAAGAGGAGACGCCCATTGGAGTTTGAGAAGGGAGATCATATTTATCTTCGTGTCTCTCCGAATAAGGGCGTGTCTCGGTTTGGAATTAAAGGAAAGTTAGCACCCTGCTATATCGGACCCTATCCGATTGTGGAAAAGCATAGCGCGGTTGCTTACCGATTGCAACTACCGGAAAGTCTTGCTCGAGTGCACAATGTGTTCCATGTCTCTCAACTCAAGAAATGCTTGAAGCCCCCGATAGATGTGGTCATTTCCGACACCGATCAACTAGAAGAGGATCTCTCCTACCCCGAATACCCCGTCCGAATTATTGATCAAAACGACCGAGTCACTCGCAATCGCACCATCACCTTCTATAAAGTGCAATGGAGTAACCACACCGAAGAAGAAGCAACTTGGGAACAAGTGGATTTTCTAGAGAAGAATTTTCCCGAGTTCCTCACGTCACACAAATCGGTAAATTTTCGCACTCCCTCTCCTTAATTCGTAGCGATTCTCGGGACGAGAATTTCTTTAAGGGGGAGGGCTGTGACATCCCGTGTCACGATTAAGGTCAAGTACGTAATTACTACCCTAATCACATCACTAATCAAGCACTCATGCTAATTACCTAAAGGAAAAGAAGAAAAATAAAAAGAGAAAAGGGAAAAAGCTAGTTAAGCCCTAACCCTAAACCCTAGCACTACCCAAAATGCAAAAATTATAAATACACTACCCACATGTTTTTGCACCACTGCATTGCTCATGTAAAGATATGAATTTACAGCATTTTTATAAAACTTTTAAATAAAGTTTTGAATGCCCAAAAATTCAAATTCAAATTCAAATCTGAAACGCTTCGTTTCTGAATTTTGTATGAATTTCTGGAAACACTTTTAGAAGTTCGAACTTTAAGATGAAAATTAAAGCACATCGTACTGAAGCACTCCATATTTTTATTTCTAAATTTGGAGCACCGGAAGTACGAATTTCACTCAAACTTTCAAACCACAGATTCAAAATTTGAAAAACCAAACCGAGCTCTTTGCCCGGTGGGCAATGGCGGCACCGCCCGCCGGTCCGGCGCCACTGCGGCCGCCCCGCGCGTGCCCTGCCCCGTCAAATCGCCACGCAAGCCCCCTGCCACCTTCCCAACCGCCCTCGTACCCGCCGGCCAACGGGAGCGGCCGGAGTTGAAGGCGAAGCCCCCCCCTGCCGCGACCGCCCCTGCACCGCCCTGCCTCTCCCCCTTAGAAAAACTCCGCACGGGAGCCAAGGCCCAATCTAGAGCACCCCAATCATTGCCTCTACTCCCTCCGCTCCTCGCTGCACCACTGCTCCGGCCTCTGCCCCCTCACCGGCGTTCAATTCGGAGGAAAACGCCGCCGCCGCCGGACCGACCGCCATGGCCGCCCCCGCTAAATCCCCGTCTAGGTGAGCGCGCATGCCCCGATTCTTGGCCAAGACGACGCGCAAGGTTGCCCTCTAGCTCCCCCTTGACCCACTCCCTTTACCCCGTAGTGCCTCGTCGGAATTCGAAGGAGAAAAGGGCCCCCGCCGCCGGCCACCTACTTCCGGCCCTCCTCGTCGCCGCCCGACCACACGCCGACGACCCTCACCTCCAGGTGATGCTCACGGGCCTTTCCCCTCCCCTCTCACTCCTCGAGCCGCGTGCACGCCATCTGCCGAACCTCCGCGGTGCTCCGCCGCTCGTCGCGCCGCCCCTCCGGCCGCCGTTGGGCCCCATTGTCCTCACCCACGAACTCCCCGTCGCACCAGCTCCCTCCCGGCCCAAGCGCGGCCCATGCGCTGCCCTAGAACGCCGCCGCGGTGAACCTCGCCGGCGCCGGCCACCGCACGTCGGAGCCCGCGCCGCCACTGTTTTAAATTTGCCCTAGTGGCAATCTTGTAAATAGACCCGAACTCCGTTCAAGTTTGAAAAATTCATATCTCGCGTTTGAATTATCCAAAAATTACAAACTAAAATGTTTTGGAAACTAGAAGGTCTGTACTTTCATAAAAGTAACATGATCTGGTCAGATTTGCATGTTTTCACGTTTTTACAAAAATGACAAAAGTCAACCCCTGAAAAATTAACTAAGCCATAACTTTAAAACTATGGATCTAAAAGAGGTGCCACTTTTCCAAAATCTTCACCCAGGCACACATGAATTTTTGGCACTGGAAGATCTCCATTTCATCTCACATTTTCCAAGTAATTGCATTTCTTGCATTCTCTGTATTTAATTTTTAAATAAATCTGTATAAATTATTTTTGCATGAAACTTGGTAATTAATTTCCTCTTAGTACTTTTCATGTGTAGGAAAAGTCCATGTTAATTTTTGAGCATGTTAAATAATTAATTTGGCAAACCCTAGTTCTAAATTCCAAAAAGGCTATTTTCAGCGCATGTATTAATAGTTTATGTTTCTAAAAATTATGTTTCTGCATGGTTATGTAATTTTCTCTGTTTACCATGTCCCCTAGCACTTCATGGCAGGTTTAGTCAAAAGATTTCATATATTTCAAGTATGTGGTAATTTGTGAGATCGAATTCTTATTTAAAGTAGAATCGTCGTCGCATGTGATGTTAAACACTTAAGCTAAGTTTCTTCGAGATGTATTTTAAAAACTTGCTAAAATATTAGTGCTAAACCTGCAAGAGCCACAGCATTCGTGTCTACGCAATCAAGTCATTGCTCATATACTAGTAGGGTTGTGCTTGTGCATGTAATTCATTTCTCGTAAATAGGACAAGAGTTGTATTCATGCTTGTTAGGGTTTAATTCATTCATATACATCCTTACAAAAACAGCGCACATGCATTGCCATTCTCATCGACCTTGTATTCATGTTACTTATGCATTGCATTTCATTCTCTAGGTGACGACGTCGAATTGAACCCGCCGGAAGAGACAATTGCAACGCTCAACGCTTGTGAGGCTAGTGCTAACTTCGATCACTCTCAAGGCAAGCCCCGGTGCATTCCTATTATTTTGAAATGTCCTTCTTTGTCACTTTATTAAGGATGATGATTGTGCATTTAAGTTCTAGGAATTGTTTGGAAATCCACGTGCATAAAATTCCTATATGTCCCATGTCGCTTATGTGTCATATCCTCGTTTAGAATTGCTATGCTATGTTTATGGAGTCAACGATAGATTGGAGATCTCACTTATGGCTCATGATTAAATGTGAACATGATGAATGTGGTAAAAATTGAGAACACCCCGTTGTGGCTCCGCGAACAAGTTTGAGTTGTGTACCACTTGCATACCTTTCTTATGGGGATTGGTAAACCTATGTAGCTTGCAAGTTGCAAAGTGAGCCGGATATCTCACCGACCCGGAGGTGATGTGTTTGGCACGGTGGTTGCACGGGTTGAGGACCGTTGGAGAGTACATGGGTTAAGCTATGGGCACGTTGTTGAACGGTCGCAAGGGGGACATGTACTCGGGGTCGGTGGCCCCGTGTTTTACTTTATAATGAACTCGCGAACGGTGGCCATACGTGTTCTTAAATGATGCGTATGTCGTGCATTTGGGTTCTTTCCTGCAGGATTAATAATTCGATAATTATCGCCGTTCCTCTCGGTTATTGAGTATCACTTGATTCGAGCAGTCCGCAATGTGTAGTAATGGAAGGAGATGGAATAGCTTGCTGTTTTATATTGATATTAAATTGTATTGCAAACTCTTGTCTTGTTAGCATGCTCACTAAAGTTTCTTTCATGCAACTACCTATTAATTTGGCTAAGTAATAAAATTGCCAACTTAAGTAGCATAGGTGCTATTTATGCAAAAAGGCCAAGTTAAACCGGTCAAGCCCATGCATCTAGGAGTCTGTCTTAGATGACCAATTTGACGGGTAAGACTTGCGGAGTATGTTAGATACTTAGGCTTTGCCACTACATGTTGATTTACGAGGTTTCCCGCAAGCCGGGTTTTGTGATTGTTGTGGTAAGGTGGTTTGGGACGGAGAAGAGCCGAAAGAGTGGACCATTGAATGGGTTCCTAGCTCTCCGACCCATGATGAGGGAGCCGTGGCCTAGGCCGGCACGGTTCGCATAAGTTATCTATGTATCGTCGTGTTATGTAATCGCTTCCGCACTTTAATTCGAACAAAGATCACGGTTATGTAAGACTTTTATTCGAACCTAATGTATCTTTTATTCAAACTCTATGTTGTAATCAAGACTTAATTATGTAACCTTGCAAATCGTGTATGTTTGTTAATGTGATGGTATGTATGGTTGCTTCGTCAATCATCTCCCAAGGCGATCCGTACCACACTTAACTATCTTTCGGGATAGGGGTGTGACAAAGCTGGATGTATAGCCGCTCCGAGCCGCTTGATTTCAAGGTCGGAGGTCGGAGGCTTCCCCTTCTTTAAATTGCTCAAGAAGCAAGATAAGTTTGAATGGACGAGATGAGGCTTAGGCCGCATTTGAACAACTCAAGGGATATCTTCCGTAACAACTCTCGAGAAAAATAAATGCATTTCATGTCATCATGAGCATTTCATCACATTATTGCATTTGTGAAGATATTAAATTTTATGTTAAGAACATACGCATAAAATATCAAAATAGATAAAGAAGAAAGGAAGTGCTTAAAAAGAAATGAACTAAGAATAAAATATATGTTCAACACTTTCTTTGGCTCAATTATCATAAATGAAGATTTATGAAAATCTCCTCAAATTGTTTTGCCTTGTAAAAATAATTACAAGAAATAAACAAAGCTTCTTTGATTAATTTAGCTATGAATTTTTTAATCTGAAAATGATTTGGAATTTTAACCTGGACTTAATAGGAAAAATGCCTAAAACATTTTCAATAACACCCCTAAAAAATTTGGGAATTTTTGGAGCTCGGGAAGATCACTTTTTAATTTCACGAAAAGAGAAGGGCCTTTTTGCAAAACGTCCGGGCCAGGCCCAGCCGTCACTCTCTTCTTCCTCTCTCTCCCGCGCTCTCGCCACCGCCCCGCCGTGCCGCCTCCGGCCAGGCCACCACGCAGCAGCCACGCAGCTGCTTGCGCAGCTGCCTGCTCGGCCCTTACCATGGGATAGGACCCCCCGGCCCGTGCTCCTCTCTCCCTCTTCCTCATTTCCTGCCCACACCTCACCACCATCACCGCCGCCTCCGGAGCTCGACGCCAGCCCGCTCCGGTGCCTCTCCATCCGAGCCAAACCCACCGCAAGCTCCGCCGGACTCCCGGCTACTACCCGAGCCGTCGCTCGTCCTCAAACCCCCGAGTCCGGTGAATCGAGCTGTTCCCCGTGAAGCCTGCCCCGGGTGATCCTCACCATGCCGCCCGATTTCGCACCGTCCGGTGAGCCATTGTCCTCCGTTTTTCTCCCAATTGATGCGCAACTACATGTTCTTTCTCTTGGACAACTCATCATCGGGTTAATTCGCAGAGGACAGAGCAATCGCCGTTCTTCCCGGAGCTCGGTCCGCCGCCGCCGCACTTCCACGGTGAGCTCTACCCTCCGACCGTGCTCATGCTCCTAGGGCCATCGTACGAGCTTGTTTAGGGTCCGTAGATGCTGTCCGTAGCGGTTTTCCCAATTGTTGGGTGCTCGGGCGAGCTCCTCGCCGTGCCGAAGCCTCCGCCATGGCCATCCCTCGCCGACGGCGTGCTTCGAAGGGAGCTCATGCTCGTTTGGTCACCATGGTTGAGTCCGCCGGGTCGAGTGGCTCTTGTAGGTGGTTTCGCGGCGAGGTTTAGCACACCGGCAGCCAACTCCGGTGGCCGCGCCGCCGCGGGCTCGCCGCCACGGTGGTGCCACACCGCGGGCCACACGCGCGCGGGATCGCGTGTGGCCACGTGCGGATCTCGGTGTGGCCACTCCGTGGCCCATCGTGTGGCACGTAAGGGTTTTCAATTTTCAAAAATTCGTAGAAAATTCATTAAAAATCGGAAAAATGCCAAACCGAGTTTGTTAGACTCAAAAAAATAAGATCTATTTATTTGTGAAATAGAATAGTCATTTTGAGTAAATTTATTTTATAAATAGTATTTAATCACTTTCTTGGTTTAAAGAAAGGCTATTATTTTATGCTAATTAAATGTTTAATTAAGGAGAATAATTTAATTAGATGAAGGAGATACTGCAGACAAAATTAATTATGAAAATTAGTTTCTAAAATTAAACTTAAACTTTATTATTTTATGTGATTCCAAGTTATTAACCTATTTATCACATGTCGTTTAAGTAATGATTATTTATTGTTTGATAAACGTGAATAATTGTTAATTGCTAAACCTAAGTAATTAGTGAACTTAATTAAGGAACATGACTAATTAATAATTGATAACCTTGATTAAGCATTTATTAATAAGCTTAACCAATTGCTAAATTGCTTGCTTAATGAATATGCTTAATTTTGAATTATTATTAACTAATATAATAGAGTATTAATTATTAAATTATTAACTATTAATTATTGATTATGGAACATGATTAAGTAATACTTAGTAACCATGGTTAAACATTAATTGCTAAGTATGATTAAGCACTAATTATTAGTTAACGAGCGTAATTAAAACCTTCTTTGCATGATCATATCATATTCATTCATGCATGCATGATTGTGATTCGCAACGCATTGTTGGTCGACCTAGGTTCCGAGGTGATCGAAGTTCCACCGGAGATCGAGTCGGAGACGGGAATCTCGAAGTCTACCCGCACGCCGAGTAAGCTAACACCGAGTCATATCAAGGCATGCCCCGGTGCATCCTACCTATGTTTTTAAATATTTTATTTTATCACATAGTACGAGTTATGTTTGTGCGAGTAGGTGTTCGGGAATGATTGACACCCTAGTTGCATTATGGTAGGTTTCCGTTTGTTGATTCTATACTTGGTACGGGTAGCTCAATAGAGGCTAAGCTTAATTCATAGTCGCAACGGTAGATGTTCTAGGGAATCTTAAAGCATGGAGGCTTTAAGGGTTTTTGTGTTGACACTAAGATGATGAGAGGGTTAATGAAGTTGAGACCGGACGGGCCCCGTAGGAGAAAGGGCAAGACGGAGATAAGGTCTTGCAAGGTGGTAGCCCCGTCTGTCTCGGTCAAGGACCGTACTTGTTGTCGGCTTAGTTGAACAAGTTTGAACGTACCGTACTACATGTCTGGTACATGGGCCCAGCAAGTCGATGTACCGTATCGCCCCAAAGATGTAGCGTAGCCGGCTCTCTTTATCGGCTGTTAGTGAGAGGATAGTCTCACGGGAGGGAGATGGGTCGGCCATGAGGAAAGTCGTGGAGTCGCCATACTCCGGGGAGCTGGAAATGGCTAGTCTTGTGTCGGGTGCTAGCGGAAACGTTGTCATATACGACCGATGTGGTGCGTATGCGTCGTGTAGTTGGCTTTTGCCGGCTGGTATAAAATCGGTTCGAATCGCTGTCCCTCGCAGTAATGAGTACCGCTTGTTTAGCTCGTCACATCGTAGTAAGTTATATGGAAGATGAAGATGAGAGATGAAAGGATAAATGATCTATTTTATCTTGTCTTGCAAACTTGATTGCAATAGTGATAGGCTGCAAATGTCAAGGCTAATGAACTTAATGTCTGAGCTAAAATATTGAAAGTAAGGATACACCCTTTTTAATGCTGTTTTCGCAAAGGAGTAAACCCCACAGCCGAGAAAGCCTTTGCATACTAGGCGTCGGCCTTAGCGTGCTATGTTGACGGGTCGATCTTCCTGAGTATTAGCATACTCGGGGTTTGTTCGTTATCTTTTAGGGAACGAGTCGTACTACCACGACTTGTATGACGGCTTCCGGAAGAGGAGCAATGCCCGGAGGGAGGTTCCCTTCGGTGGGAACGTATCCCCATGCCGTGAAGAGGAAGGACCGTGGTGTACGACGGGCTCGGTGCATCAAGTTAATTGTTGAGAGGTCTTTTGTTGTATAATAGTACAAGCTTCCGCTGAATACTCGTAGGTTGTTAAACTTCAATAATGTTATATTTCCGCTACACAATGTTTGTATTTTGAAAACCTGGTTGTTTTATACCATGATGTATATATTCGGCTTGTATGAGATGATGTTTCGTTGTAACTTGCATCGTCGAGTGTCCCTCTCGTACCGATTCCTAGGTGTCCCGGAGGGTGTCGGTGTTCGAACCACCGGCTGTAGAATTTGTCCCGGGATTGCGCGTTTTAGGCCGGATGGTGCACAAGGGAAGACACGAAGGATTTAGGCTGGTTCGGGAAAGCTCCCTACGTCCGGCGGGGGGGGGTGTCTCACGGCATCGTGTTCCTTGCGCCAAGATGGAAATGCGAATATAGATGTGATGGGAGAGGAGCGTGCTCCAAGTCCCGTGCGAGAATGTGTGTGTTGCGTGCCTAGAAGAGTCACACCCCTTTATAGTCACGGGGGTGGGGCCCGAGTTACAAGAGAAAGAGAGGAGAGAGGGATGGTCGAGCTTCGGCGCTATCCAATCGGCTTCCTTGTCGTACGTTCCGTCGGGGTTGATCGGGCGGTCGTGTCACTCCTGTACCAACAAGTGTCGAGGTGGAGTGTCCCGCAATCGGGGGAGCTACGGGCGGTGCTGTTCACGAGTGGTTGGATTTGGACATGCCATACCCATCCTTCTCCGTCGGGCGTGATGATGTTTCGGATATGGTCGAGGTACGGGAGTGATTGTTTTCCCAAGTCGAGCTTGCAGGGGAAGGTCGTGCGAGACCGGACGTAGCTCGAGCTCGACCTTGAGCTACACCTATTCGACGGGCGTGACGGGGAATCGTACGTCCGTACATTATCGGGCAGCGACTCCTCCCGGAACCCGCGGTCCACGCCAACTCCTGCCATTCAACGATAACGGGATGTCCCATCGGCGTGCCCCGACGGGAGCAGGTTGCTGCAGGGAGGGATGAGTTTAGGCTTCTCTCCAATGATTCCCGGGCCGAGCCCACGTGGGCGCCGGGCGGTTGGAATTGAAAGCGGTTGGTGGTCGAGTCCCGAGGTCGAGCGCGAGGGACGCCAAGGTCGTGCGGGACGGAGCCCTTCGACCAAGACACCAAGGTCGTGCGGGAGGGAACCCCTTGACCAAGACGTCAAGGTCGTGCGAGGCGGACATCCTCGAGTAAGGCGCTAGGGTCGTTTCCTGGCCAGCCCGTACGGACATGGGCCACCCTACGGTGATGACGTGGTTGTGTTAACCCTCCGTTGGGTAGGTCCGGACGCTGCCACGTAGCAGCGTTAATCTCTTCCCCGACAGGTAGCCTCGATCCCCGGGCGAGTCAAGGACTCGTCCGGGGATCTCTGCGAGAGGTAGGGGTCATCCTCGTGTGTTCCCCGTGGGAGAGTGTTTTCTCCGCCGGGTGCGCGTGAGCGCGTCCGGTGGACGGTAGCTCCCGAGCTAGGGGATAAGTCGAGACTTATGCCTTGGCCGAGACATTTTATCGTGATGCGGTCCCACCGTCGGACCTCGTATTCGCGATGCCGGTCCCCGAGCCTTCCGCGCGTTGCGAACGGCCGATCGGGAGATGTTTCGTCTTTGGTCGTTTTCCCGTCCGCGTCGCGTTCGTACGACGGAGGGTAGAGCAGATCCACGATTCGCCCGGAAGGGCCGGCACGCGGGGCTCGGGGAGAACGATAACGGGAAAAGTTTGAGCGGAGTCGCGGTTTCTCGTCGGAGAGATTCCGTCGGGCCCGCCGGGGACAACTCCATGAATCCGTGCGGTCACCTGCGATTGGGACCCAAAACCGTTCGATGGGTTTTGGGGGCTCGATGCCTCTCTACGATGAGATTCCCCTTAGTCGAGGTTGACCGGGACTCGAACGTGTCGGTCGATGCCCGTTGCGCTTGTGCGCGTGGGTCACGGCCGCTAGGTGGGCCCATCGACGTCACTCCCCGGCTCGGGAAATACTTGCTCGAGGCGGCCGTCGAACCCTTCGGATGGGCCAGCCTTCGAACCTCGGCGGGGTGGGGCCGTCGAGATAGTTTTCGGCCTCTTATCCCCTCTTACCTTCGAGGTCGAACCTCGGTCGGTCGAGCCTCGAGGTCGAGCGCTCGGCCTTGGCGGAAGTCGAATAGAGGTCGATCCGCCCCCTCGGGGTCCGTGCCCTTTCCCGTCTCTCGCATGCGGGTGAGAGAATACGAAAGGACAAAAAGTTCGGAGGGGAGCGTGGGATTTTCACCGTCTCGGCTTCCATGGTTCGAGGATCGAGGCGGGTCCTTATCCGTCGGTGGCATGTAGTGGCGGGCCCGCGCAACACGGGGTCGGTTTCCTCTCGGTAGTGGTGGGACCTGCGCAGTTAGTACGGGCGGCCGGGATGCGTGCTCGCAGGTGGCAGCGTGGGAATCGGGAGGAGGGAGAGTTAAGAAAGTTTACCGGGGTAGTGGCGATCGTGGGGCCCGTTGTAGAATCGAAGGGTCGCGGCTGCCCGACGCAGCCCCCTATTTAAGCCGTCGCCCATCGGGTCCCTTGGCTCCCATACGCCGTCACCTTCCACGCCTTCGCCTTCCTTGCCCTAGCTCTCGTCTTCCTTGCCTCGGCCTTTGCTCTCCAAGCTCCCGAGCTTTTTCTCCTTCCCCTCCACCATGTCGACCTGGACTCGATCCACGACGACGAGGGCTGAGCTCGACCGCCCGGTGACGCAAGGCCTGCTGGGCGAGCGTGGCCCCAACCGGTGGTGGATGCTCCCCGGCAACGAGTCCCATCCGCAGCCTCCGCAGGGTTATGTGGTCCCGTTCCTGCATTTCCACGAGCGCGGCCTGGGGACGCCGGGAACGACTTTCTGCGGGCGCCGATGTTCCGGAACCACCGGAGCTCCAGCATCCGAACCCCAACGGGATTCAGCGAGTTGAGCACCTTCGTCGCTCTCTCGCGAGGGTTTCCTGGGGATGGAGCCCGACCTCGACCTCCGGCGGTACTTCTTCCGCATTAACCTCCATCGGAGGAGGAATTCCAGAGGCGAGGACGTTCCCACGCACGTCGGCTGTGCGGGGATCGTGATAAAGAGGGACCATGGTAGAGACTACATCACGGTGACCACCCCTTCATCGAACCAAGGGTGGCACCCGAAGTGGTTCTACCTTCGGCAGGACCCGGGGCATCCGTTCCCGGCCCTCGAGGGTCGGGTTTTCGAGGAGGCCCCGGAGGAGTGGAAGTGGGAGTGCCCTCGCGCCGGCACGACCAAGGTCGACATGGCCATCGAGGCGATCCGGCACCCGGCTCGGTTCAACGTCGACGCGATGGTAGTGGTGGGCTCCTTCCACAAGCTCGGGTTCGCGCCGCCGATGCGGCGCACGATGCTAATGCACCAGGTGTCGGGCAACGACCGCGTCATCCCGGACACCGTGATGGCGGTGCAGGAGGCTGGGCGACAGCACCATAGCCTCGCGCGTTCGGAGTGCGCCGGGGACGGCCGCGCGCCCCGGCTTGTTCGGGGGCCCCTCCCATGAAGCCGCACCCGGACGCCCTAGATGTGGTAAGTTAACTCGATCTTCGCCATCTTGAAGTTTTATTCGGGTTTTTGTCTTTGGTTTGCTCGCCGACCCGTCTTCTTTGTCTCTCGGTCTGCTCGGGTCCCGCTTAGCCGGCGCACCGAGCTTCGCCTTCCCGAGGAGGCCGCCCAGCCGCGAGGCCAACCGCCTCCACGCCGCGGAGGTGCAGAGCCGAGAGGAAGGCCGCGAGGGACGTGGCCGTGAGGCTGCAGCTGGAGAAGACAGCGCGGGATGTTGAACGCCGGAGGAAGAGGGATGCCTACCGGCTCGCGGGGCGGAACCCCGACACGGCATCTACCGCCTCGACCCCCGAGCCGACGGACTCCGAGGAGGATGGCGGAGCCGGTGAGTTCGAGAGCGACGGGGAGGTCCCGTTCGTCTGCTCTCGCCGTGCCGCCACCTCGGGCCTCGAGTCTTCGGCTCCCTCGACCTCGACCTTCGTGGCCGGTCCCTCGAGTCGGCTTGCCTCTCGCGGGGGTGAATCGAGTCCGGGACCGGCGAGGCGTCTCGCGCGGGGGAACCGGGGCTACCCTGGACCCCTTTTTGGGACAGAGGTGGTCCACCTAACGGTAGATCCTTCCGTCGCTGCGAGGGAGGCTGCGGAGATGATCGCCGAGCTAGTCGGGGCGATACCGATCTCAACCGCACGCCGGCGGCGCCCGGGGAGGAGACGGCGGATGGCATTGATCTGCGACGTCCTCCCTCCACCGCCCCCGAAGACGTGGTGCCCGCGCAAGGTTCCGAGCGTGGAGACGCCGTGAGCCCAAGAAGTTGGCGGGGCGGCTCCGGGCCGGCGAATGGTGGCGCGAAAGACCGGCGCGCGGACGCGCGCGTCGTCGTTTTTGAACCTCGCTGCGACCGGCGAGACGGTCTTGCGGCATATGGACGCGCATGTTGATGTCTTTAAACCGGCTGCGCTCGGTGAGGAGGGTGCCGCGGAGTCCTCCCCGACAACCGAAGTCCCTACGGAACCTCGCCGATGGGCCATCGCGGCCGGTGGTCGACCCGTCGGTGGCCGCCGGCAAGCACGTCCGTGAAGGCGAGCCCGACGAGAGCGCTCCCGCGCCCAGCGGACGGTGCCTCCGCGAAGGAGGGCGCCGCCCACGAACTTACGCAAGTCGTTGACCTCCTCGGCGGCGCAGGCCGCTGGGTCGAGGAGGACGGGCGTCGAGGGAGATTCGACCGCCATGGTGACGGCGGCGGGAGGTGCGCCGGCGGAGCCCGCCCGTGCCCCGAGGCAGCCTCCGGATCGGAGGTTGTCGAATTTCTTGGCTGGGCTCGCACCGGCCGTGCGGGCGTTCCCGGCCCGGCTCGAGTCGGAGGCCGGGGAGTTGATGCGAGCGGCCGGCGAGGTTCGCGCCGGTCCGGATGGGGCGGCGAAGGAGGCGGCGGAGCTCGAGGCCGCGGAGGCACGCCGCTCGAAGGAGGAGGCGCCGGCGGCGTTGGCTAAGGTCGAAGAAGCCGCAGCCGCGGCGGAAGTCTCCCACTAGACCGCGTCCGGCTATCTCCGCGTGCTCCGGGAGCGGCGGGCCGAGAAGGAGGGTAGGTGCTCCGTGCCATTCCTCCTTGACCTTAATTGGGTCCGTTAGTCGTTTTCTCGACTACTCGAGCCCGAGTTTTTGAAGTTTTGTTTTCTTTGCAGTGGCTGGAGCAGAGGCCGGCCACGGCGGAGGCGTCGCGGAGGGAGCTCGATGCTGCCCCGGACCGCGCGTTTGTCGAAGTGGAGGTCGAGCGGAAGGTCGAGGCCGCTCCGCCGGAGCAGATTGGCGCGGTGGTTCGAGGAGCTAGGCGCTCCGCCGTGTGCGCGACCTTTACGGTGCTGGCGTCCCATTACGAAGACCTCGACTTCGGGGCCGTTAGCACCGGACTCGTCCCCGGCCTCGCCGGCGCCGAGCCGGAGTTGCCGAAGGCCGAGACGCGCGCACCCGCCGATGCTCGGCTGCAAAGCTTGAGGAGGAGCCCCTCCCCAAGTCGTAGAAAGTTTAGGGGATTAGTTTTTCGTTTTTTGTTTTGTTAAGAACAAAGGGACGTGGTTCCCCGCTTGTAAATAACTTTAAGTTTTCTTAAATCGTTCTGCACTTGAACCTTCGAGGTCTAGCTCTATATCAAGCAATTTTAAGTTCAACTTGAATATTTTTTGGCCTTTTCATCTTGTCTCGTTGAGTCACAAAGCTTGAGCCGACGAGCCTCGTTGAACTTAGTCATATTTGGTGAGCGTTCGCTAGGGCCACCGGGGCGCTCGAGCTTCGGCCTTCGGACCGGTTTAGGCTCGTGAGTTCATTTGCTCGTGCTTACTTTGGTCGTCGGCGAGATTCGAATTGAAGGCCAAACGAGACTTAGCAAATTTGTCTAAGTGTAGGCGATTTTTGTTTTTGAAAAATCGTGGTTTCGCCCGCCTTCCGACCCCGAGCGAGGCTCGACCTCGCAGCGGAGGTCGAGGGTCGCCGTACTTGGCGGGTGATCACTTAAAGAGTAAAGGAACAAGTGTGAGGCTAGGGATAGAACTTATGTAACTGCGCAATCTTCCGGGCGTTGGTTAGTTCTCGACCTTCCACCGTCTTGAGCTTGTAGGAGCCGGGCCCGATGACTCGCGCCACGATGTATGGTCCCTCCAATGGAGGGGATAGCTTGTGGAGATCCTTGTTGCTCTGCACCATACACGAGCACCATGTCTCCGATGTTGAACGCTCGGCTCCTTGTTGCGATCGTGGTACCGTCGGAGCGCTTGTTGGTACTTGGCGGAATGCAAGAGCGCAGCATCGCGCGCTTCGTCGAGCTGGTCCGCTGCGTCTTCCAGGGCCGTCCGGTTCCCTTGTTCGTTGAAGGCGCCAACCCTTGGGGCTCCGTAGTCGAGGTCGGTCGCCTCGATCCGTAGACCATGAAGAACGGCGTGTAGCCGGTCGCTCGACTTGGAGTCGTTCGAAGACTCCGGAGGACGGCCGGTAGTTCGGCTGCCCAACGATTGCTGAAATGTTTCAGGCGGTCATAAATGCGTGGCTACAGCCCTTGCAGGATCATGTCGTTGGCCCGCTCGACTTTCCCGTTGGTCTCGGGGTGAGCCACGGCTGCCCAATCCACTCGAATGTGGTAGTCGTCGCAGAACGTGAGGAACTTCTTCCCCGTGAACTGCGTGCCATTGTCCGTGATGATCGAGTTAGGGACGCCAAAACGATGGACAATGTCGAGGAAGTACTCGACCGCTTCCTCGGAGCGGATCTTGCCGATGGCTCGAGCCTCGATCCACTTTGTGAACTTGTCGACCGCGACGAGGAAGTGGGTGAAGTCCCGGGCACTTTTTTCGGAGGGCAACCAAGTCTAAACCCCGGACCGCGAAAGGCCAAGTGACGGGTATAGTCCGGAGGGCCTCGAGCAGGCTGGTGCGTCTGTCGAGCAAAGTACCGGCAACCCTTGCATTGGCGGACGATGCGGGTCGCGTCCGCCACGGCGGTTGGCCGATAGAAGCCTTGTCGAAAGGTGTTGCCTACGAGGGTCCGCGGCGCGGCGTGGTGGCCGCGGACGCCCGCGTGTATGTCGTCGAGGAGTCGCGTGCCTTCCTCGATAGGAATGCATCGCTGCAAGATCCTTGACACGCTGCGTTTGTAAAGCTCGCCGTCGACCAAGACGAAGGACTTAGAGCGCCCGTGTAGGCGTTTCGCCTCGGTCCGGTCGGCCGGGAGTTTGCCGTGGAGGAGGTACTCGACGTACGGTGTTCTCCAATCAGCCGGCCGTGGCGCGGTGTCCGCCGGCGCGTCGATCTCCATGACCTCCCCGGTCGCTCGTGGAGGTCTAGCCCCCGAGGCCTCGTCTTGGCTCGGGTGTTGCTTCGAGTCGAGGTTGGCGCCGGGGAAGCCTCCGGACCTACCTCGACAAATTTTTCCTCACCGCTAGGAGAGACGGGAGGTCGCACCGACGGTTGGAGCTGGTCGTGGGCGAAGATGCCCGTCGGGGCCGGCTCCCGACTAGACGCCGGTTTGGCGAGTGAGTCCGCCGCCTCGTTGAGTCGTCGGGGGATGTGCTTAAGCTCAAGCCCATCGAACCTCTCCTCGAGCTTCCGCACCTCTTGGTGATAGAGCATCGGCGTGTCATTTCGACGGCTCGACTCTTTCATGACTTGGTCGACAACGAGTTGGGAATCCCCGCGGACCTCAAGTCGCCGGATCCGGAGCTCAATGGCGATCTTCGGGCCATTCACTAAGGCCTCGTATTCGGCCACGTTATTCGAAGCCGGAAAATGTAACCGGATAGCGTACCTCATGTGTATTCCCCGGGGAGACGAAGACGAGCCCAACGCCGGCTCCTCGGCGCATTAACGACCCGTCGAAGTACATGACCCGAGTACTCTTGATCCACCGGCGCCGATGGCAGCTGGGTCTCCGTCCACTCCGCGATGAAGTTGACTAGTACTCGAGACTTTATCGCTGTCCGGGGCGAGTAAGTGATGTCGCGCCCCATCGGCTCCAGAGCCCACTTCGTGACCTTGCCCGCAGACTCCCTGTTCTCAATGATGTCGCGCGAGAGGGAAAGAGCTCACCACGGTTATCGAGTGCGAGTCGAAGTAGTGGCGTAGCTTGCGTCCGGCGACCATCGGGCGTAGAGGATCTTGAGCACTTGCGGGTATCGAGTCTTCGAGTCGGAGAGCACTTAGCCGACATAGTAGACGGGCGCCGTACTTTGAGCGCATGGCCCTCTTCCTCGCGCTCGACCACGACGGCGGCGCCGACGACCTGTGTGGTCGCCGCGACGTAAAGCAAGAGTTGTTCCCCGGGAGTGGGGGAGTCAAGACCGGAGGGTTAGCCGGGACGCGCTTCATTTCGTCGAGCGCGACCGGCGCCTACGGGGCCACTCGAAGCGCTCAAACTTCTTGAGGAGCTTGTAGAGCGGCGGTGCCCTTTCTCCGAGTCGTGAGATGAAACGCTTAGCGCCGCCGGGCATCCCGTGAGCCGCTGCACCCCTTTGATGTTCCGGATCGGACTCATGCGCTCGATGGCGGTGTTCTTCTCCGGGTTTGCCTTGATGCCTCGCTCCGAAACGACGAATCCCAGCAACATCCCTCAAGGGACCCCGAAGACGCACTTCTCGGGGTTGAGCTTAACGCCGTTCTCGCGCAGCTTGGCAAACACACGTTCGAGGTTGACCACGAGCTGGTCGGCCTTTTTGGATTTGACGACGATGTCGTCCACGTAAGCTTCGACGATATCTCCGATGAGATAGTCGAAACATTTCCGGATGAACCTATGGTACGTGGCACCGGCGTTCTTGAGCCCGAATGGCATCGTCATGTAACGAGTACGAGCCGAAGGGCGTGATGAAGGAGATAGCGAGTTGGTCGGCTTCATCGAGCGCTATCCGATGGTACCCGAAGTGCGCGTCTAGAAAGCGAGAGGGTTTCGCACCCGGAGGTCGAGTCGACTATTTGGTCAATGCGCGGCAAAGGGAAAGGGTCCTTAGGACAAGCCTTATTCGGGCTAGTATAGTCAACGCACATTCTCCATTTCCCATTCTTTTTTCATACAAGAACAGGATTAGCCAACCATTCGGGGTGGTACACCTCCTTGATAAACCCGGCCGCCAAAAGCTTCGCGATCACCTCCCCGATCGCCCTGCGCTTCTCCTCGTCGAAGCGGCGCAGGCGTTGCTGCACCGGCCTGGAGCCCGGCCCGATGCGCAAGGAGTACTCGGCGACTTCCCTCGGGATTCCCGGCATGTCCGAGGGCTTCCACGCGAAGACGTCGGCGTTCGCGCGGAGGAAGTCGACGAGCGCGCTTTCCTATTTGGGAGAGAGAGAGGTACCGATGCGCACCGTTTTCTTCTCGTCCCCATCGAGGTCGAGGGCGACCTCCTTGGTTCCTTCCGCCGGCTCGAAGGAAGCCGCCTTGCGGCTCAAGCTGCGGCGGGTCCTCGACCACCTGCTCCCGATGACCGCCGGCTCGGTGGTGGAGGCCAAGTGCGCCGAGGCCTGGTCGCAGCTTGTCGACGTCGCACTGGTAGGCGTGCTGGAAAGACGCACCCACGGTGATAACTCCCTTCGGCCCGGGCATCTTGAGCTTCGGGTAGACATAGTTCGGGACGGCCATGAACTTCGCGTAGCACGGCCGCCCGAGGATAGCATGGTGGACCCCCGGGAATCCTACCACCTCGAAAGTGAGGGTCTCCGTTTGAAAGTTCGAAGGAGTCCCGAACGTGACGGGCAGGTCGATCCGCCCGATGGGGACGGCTTGCGTTCCGGAATAACGCCATGGAACGGTGAGCCGTTCGGACGAATTTGCGAGTGCTCGACGCCCATCCAGGACGTCGGCGTACGGGATGTTGAGGCCGCTGCCCCCGTCCATCAACACCTTGGAAAGGCGTGTCTTGGCGACGATAGGGTCGACCACGAGCGGGTATCGACCCGGCCGCGGGACTTGCGTCGGGTGATCGGCGCGATCGAACGTGATCGGGAGCTCCGACCACTTGAGGTAAGCCGGGGTAGCGGGCTCAACGGCAAAGACCTCGCGACGCTCAAGCTTGACGGAACGCCGACCCGGACGAGCATCGGAGCTCGCGAAGATCATAAGGCAACCCTCCGCTCGAGGGAAGCCCTCCTCGTTTTCCTCGTCGGCGTCGCCCTCGAGTCCGACGTTCCCCTCCTGGTCGAGCTGCGGGTACCCCTTCCGCCCGTGCTTGTGTGATGAACTTCTTCATCAACGAGCGATCCCGCATCGAGTGCTTGACCGGAAACTCGTGGTTGGGGCACGGCCCGTTCGACTTCTTCTCGAAGTGGTCCGGGGGTTTTGTTGGGCTGCTTCGCGCCCTTCTTGTCGGTCGCGGCTACCATGTGGCCGTCGGTCGGCCGTGACTTATTCTTTTTGTTGGGCTTGGAGCCGAAGGCCCCCGCCCGCGTTGCCATCGGTCCTCTTGCCCTTCCCTTTCTCGGGGAGGTCGCGGTGGAGGAGGGCTCCGACCGCCTCCTCGCCCGAGGCGTGGCTCGTGGCAATGTCGAGGAGTTCCCGAGCCGTTCGCGGGCAGCTTCGCCCCGGCTCGTGGACCGAGCCTCGCAGTTTGTTCCGGAGAGGAAGGCCCCAATGACATCCGCGTCCACGACATGGGGCAGCTCGTTGCAGCGCCGGAAAAGCGCCGAATGTAGTCCCGGAGCGGCTCGTTCGGCTTCGCCGGCAGTTCTTCAACTCCCAAGGGTTACCCGGCGGGCGCACGTGGCTTGGAAGTTCCCCACGAAAACCTCTCGCAGGTCGCCCCACGATCATATCCGGTCCGCGGGCGGATGCTCGAACCAGGTCCTCGCCGAGTCGGCGAGGTACAGCGGAGGTTTCGAATGATGGCGAGATCATCATTCGCGCCACCGGCCTGGCATACCAGCCGGTAGTCTTCTAGCCGGAGGGAGGGGTTCGACTCCCCGCGTACTTGGCTACCGTCGTTGGGGGACGGAAGCGTGGAGGGAAGGTCGCTCCCCGATCACGGAACCGAAGACCCTATGACCCGTGGGGTCGGGGCTCCGGCTCCGATCGTGCTCGATGTCGCCCGACCTCCGCGGCGGGGGTTTCGGACGAGGCGTGGGCCTCTGTCGT
Organism: Chloris gayana; assembly: GCA_031894775.1. Lineage (NCBI taxonomy): Eukaryota > Viridiplantae > Streptophyta > Magnoliopsida > Poales > Poaceae > Chloris > Chloris gayana. The sequence goes on from JAUNZO010001929.1 coordinate 171,485, forward strand.
CCCGAGCGCGATGTCGGGCGTCCAGGGTCAAGCGCGCGTCTCGAGCGGCTCCGATGCGGGAGTGCACCGATTGCCTAGGCTCGGGCTGGCCCGGTCGTGCGGGCTGCCGCACGGAGGCGTGCATCGATCCTCCTGCTCGGGTGTTGCTCCGCCGCCTTGGCGAGGAGCGTGGCCATCTCCCTCCGTACTCACTGCGCCTCGGGAGTTGGCTGTACAGGGAGGGTTTTTAGCAACGCGGCTGCTACAACCACGCTTTGTCCAGCGCGCGGAAAGTGCTTGGGTCTCGGCCCGGCATCGTCGGCGATCTGCTGTTGGACATGGCGAGCCCTCGAGCGCGCGTTGCACTCCGCATGCTGGCGCTGCTGCTGCAACTCGCGCTCTACCGCCGCGGTCTCCTCGTCGAGGCAACGGCGAGCCTCTTCCAGCTCCGGGCGCCTAGCACGGAGGCGTGTCCGGAGGTCGTCGCCTCCCGGAGGCGCGGTCTGCGCGCGTTGAGGCGCGAGGGGTCCCGGGGCGCCGGGCTCCGGCTCGGCTGGTCCTCCGGCACTCGGACGCCCGCGGCTCCGGCATGCACTACGTTGCACTCGCGAGCGGGGCCGTGGGCCTCATCGCTGCTGCCCTGGTCCGAGTCTTCCTCCTCCCCGGCATCGAGGAGATCGAAGAGGGATTCGGAGGGATGGATTACCATCCCTACAAACTCTGCCTCCGCCGGATTAGCCGCTCCCGGGAGAGCGCAAAGCCGTGTCACGTTCGTGGTGACGTGGGTCGCCACACGGGCCTGCGGTGCCGACGGCTCGGCGCGTGCCGGCATCCGCTCGGAGGTAGCCACGAAATCGAGACTTTCGAAGCGCACGGTAGTGCCGGGAGCCCGGAACGAAGGTTCGGAATCAACCATCCGCGCCATGTGGGCCGGAAAAAGCGTGACGAAAATGCACAACAGCCCCTTCGTGGCGCGCCAACTGTCGGTGTTCGAACCACCGGCTGTAGAATTTGTCCCGGGATTGCGCGTTTTAGGCCGGATGGTGCACAAGGGAAGACACGAAGGATTTAGGCTGGTTCGGGAAGGTCCAAACGTCCGGCGGCGGGGGGGAGGGGGGTCTCACGGCGTCGTGTTCCTTGCGCCAAGATGGAAATGCGAATACGGATGTGATGGGAGAGGAGCGTGCTCCAAGTCCCGTGCGAGAATGTGTGTGTGTTGCGTGCCTAGAAGAGTCACACCCCTTTATAGTCACGGGGGTGGGGCCCGAGTTACAAGAGAAAGAGAGGGGAGAGGGATGGTCGAGCTTCGGCGCTATCCAATCGGCTTCCTTGTCGTACGTTCCGTCGGGGTTGATCGGGCGGTCGTGTCGCTCCCGTAGCAACAAGCGTCGAGGTGGAGTGTCCCGCAATCGGGGGAGCTACGGGCGGTGCTGTTCACGAGTGGTTGGATTTGGACATGCCATACCCGTCCTTCTCCGTCACGCGTGATGATGTTTCGGATATGGTCGAGGTACGGGAGTGATTGGTTTCCGAGTCGAGCTTGCATGGGAAGGTCGTGCGAGCCGGGACGTAGCTCGAGCTCGACCTTGAGCTACACCTGTTCGACGGGCGTCACGGGGAATCGTACGTCCGTTCATTATCGGGAAGCGACTCCTCCCGGAACCTGCGGTCCACGCCAACTCCTGCCATTCAACAGGAACGGGCTGTCCTGTCGGCGTGCCCCGACGGGAGCGAGGTTGCTGTAGGAGGGATGGGCTCGAGCTTCTCTCCAATGATTCCTGGGCCGAGCCCACGTGGGCGCCCGGGCGGTTGGAATTAAATGCGGTTGGTGGTCGAGTCATGAGGTCGAGCGCGAGGGACGCCAAGGTCGTGCGGGACGGAGCCCTTCGACCAAGACACCAAGGTCGTGCGGGACGGAACCCCTTGACCAAGACGTCAAGGTCGTGCGAGGCGGACATCCTCGAGTAAGGCGCCGGGTCGTTTCCTGTCCAGCCCGTACGGACGTGGGCCACCCTCCGGTGATGACGTGGTCGTGTTAACCCTCCGTTGCGTAGGTCCGGACGCTGCCACGTAGCAGCGTTAATCTTTTCCCCGACGAGAGGGTGTCACATCTTCGTAATCCGCCGGTATTGATACCGCTAGAACTTGATGAAACCATTCAATTGTACATATCTGCAATGACTCATGTTGTGAGTACGGTATTGGCGGTTGATCGGAGGGAAGAAGGACATCTGCAACTAGTTCAACACCCGGTATACTTCGTGAGTGAAGTTCGACGGAGTCAAGGATGCGATATCTTCAAATGCAGAAATTGATATATGCTATTGTGACAACATCACGGAAGCCAAAGCACAATTTTCAAGCACATTCAATCGAAGTTAAGATTGGGTTTGCCTTTGGGGATGTAGTGCGTAATCGGGAGGCAATTGGACGAGGTTGCCAAGTGGGCTATAGAGTTTTGTCGGTATGAGATTACCTTTTCTTTGCGTACAGCTATTAAGGGGTATGCATTGGCTGATTTTATTACTGAGTGGCTCGAAACTCAAATACCCCCGACAATTTAGGACTTGGAGTATTGGGAAATAAATTTTGACAGGTCCATGCAGCTTTCAGGTGCGGGGGCAGGAGTTGTGCTTTTTATTCCACAAAAGATCCGTTGAAATACGTATTGAAGATGCACTTCCGTGCTTCAAATAATGCTACGGAATATGAAGCTTTGCTTCATGGACTTCGGGTAGCTATTTCGCTAGGAGTCAAACGATTGGACATATATGCAGATTCTATGCTTGTGATTAGTCAAGTTAACAAAGTATGAAATGCTCACAATGATCACTTGCTGGCTTATAGGCAGGAAGTAAGAAAAATTGAAGATAAATTTGACTGTCTACGCTTTTCTCATATATTGCGCGGAAATAATTCTATCGAAGATGAGTTAGCCAGATTGGGATCTTCAAGACAGAGCGGTACCGCCTGGGGTATTTCTCTAGGTTTTAAGTAAACCATCTATTAAGATGGTTCAAAAAGCTACTATTACGGAAATAAAGACCGGAGACGCGGTCTTGGAGGAAAGGACCGGTGAGACGGTCTTATAGCATGAGATTGGACAAGAGGTTCCGGATGGGGCACAAGCGGAAGGAGTAGACCAATTGCCTAAAGTTATGATGATAGATTCCGATCGGCAAACTCTATATCTCGAATATTTGCGGTCCGGTAAAACCCGGGGTCGAACGGCAAAGACCGGAGGTCGGAGCAAGGAACTATTTGCTTATTGAAGATGAACTTTATCAACGAGGGGTCAACATTTTAATGAAATGTGTATCTGTCTCGATGGAATTCAAATGCTGGAAGAAATTCATAAGGGGATCAACGAAAATCATGCTTCGTCAAAAACTCTAGTTGAGAAGGTGTTTCGACAAGGATTTTATTGGCCTACACCAGTTGATGATGCGAATAAAGTAGTTCAAACTTGCAACGGATGTCAATTTTTTGCACGACATCCTCATACTCGGCTCATGAGTTGCGTATGATTCCAATGACTTGGTCTTTTGCAACTACGGGGCTAGATATTGTCGGACCATTCAAGAAAGCGCCAGGAGGATTTACTCATATTTTTGTGTCGCTTGATAAATTCTCCAAGTGGATTGAAGCCGAGGCGGTTACTAGCACGACCAGTACTCGGGCAATCAAAATTTTGCAAAATATCTTTGTCCGATTTGGAGTTCCGCATTGTATAATTGCAAATAATGGACCGCAGTTCACCTTAGAATTCTTCAAGGATTATGCTGAAAGTTTGGGGATCAAGATACATTATGCTTCAGTATCACATCCGTAGAGTAACGGGCAGGTAGAGCGTGCCAATGGTATGATTTTAACCGGTCTTAAGACAAGAATTTTTGACCGCTTGAAACCATACGCTGGAAAGTGGGTGAAGGAGTTACCTTTGGTGTTATGGGGACTGCACACGAATGTCGATCGAGCCACGGGACAATCTCCTTTTTCTCTCGGTATATGGATCTGAAGCAATGTTGCCTACGGAAGTGAATATGGTATCGGCCGAGGTGCGGTATTATGATGAAGATAAATATGATGCACAACGCCAAGTTGAGTTGATTACTGCAGATGAATTAAGAGATAATGCACCGATTCGAGCGGCTAAATATCATCAGGGGTTGCGTCGGTATCATGATCACAATGTGCGCACGCGAGAATTTCAAGTGGGCGACTTAGTGCTCGGGAAGATTCAGTCTAATAAGAATATGCATAAGTTGTCACCGGTCTAGGAAGGACCTTTTGTCGTCAAGTCGGTTTCTAGACCGGCGGTTTATAGGCTTATGACCCAGGAGAAGGAGGAAATTCCAAATTCTTGGAATATTGATCAACTTCAGTCGTTTTTACACTTAAGGATTTCTTGTATAAAGCATTTTGATTTCTAGAATGATTATATTTTTGTTTTTGTGCCTCGATATCTTAATTTTGAATTAACATATCGAGTCAAGAGGCTGTTATATTTAGAGTAGTCCGTGAAATTATGAAAATCCTAAATATCGATACCAGTCATTCACTCTATACGGTATGAATAAGACCGCCTCCATCAATTTTATGTTGCGCTGATTAGAGCCAATGATTATATTGGAGAGGGTCCATGTGACATTAAGGGGCTATTCGTTTCATGGGGCTAAAGAGGCTAAAAGGGCTAAAGGGATAAAGTTTAGCCTCAAGAAAACGAACATGTGGGCTAAAAGGGGCTAAAGTTTAGCCCTTGAGGCTAAAAGGTGGGGCAAAAGAGGGGCTAAACTTTAGACCCAAAAGAGACACTAAACTTTTGTCTCAAAACTTTAGCATGCTAAAGGAAACGAACAACCCCTAATTATTATCGTTTAGTTATAGACTTGACTGGTCTATTTAGGAGGGGAAATTTTAGCATATCTTATGAAATACTGGTCATGTTATGTTAGGGCTCGAAGTGTTAATTTTCTTTAACATCCTAAGTCGGGGGCTGCTATCTTAAGAGCAGTCTGGGATATTAAGTAATCTTAAGTCTTAAGACTGGTCGTTTTTCTATACGACATGATTTTGTTAAAGTAAACTGCCATTATGAGTTGTGATCTGTGCTGATTAGAGCCAATACTTAGTCATAGCTGGTTTGAGTCCATCATTGTTTGGTTATAGAATTTGACTAGCGGGCTTAAGATGGTGAAATTTGTATGATTGACCAAGTATGAAAAAAGAGAGAGAAGAATGAAGACAAGTCACAATTAAAAGGATATATATTATATTACGGAAGATTCTGATATAAGTGTCTTTCTCGCATACATAAGGTTGATTACAAGAGGACATCTATGGAGAAGGATCGCTTGAGTCGCCGGTATCACCGGTCTTGGGATCCACCGCCAGCGTGTCGTCGATCGTTCCTTCAAAATCAGATGCGAAAGGCAGCAGATCGGAGTCCAGATCATTGTACTCATTGTGACACTCCGTGGCACATTTTTGCAAGTTAGCATTTTTAAAACTAACGTCAGGCCTAGGGGAACCCCTCCACAAAAATTCATTGACATGCAATATGAATTGGGTGGGAAATAAATTCAAATACACTTTGGTTTGAACTACAACTCAAATATTTACAACAGAAGTATGGTCAACCAAAAATATATGTTCTAGGGCATGTCAAAAGAAAAATCTAGGACAAAACCCCACTGGATTTCATCAAGGTTTGGTACCCCAAATAAATCAGAGAAACTTAACTTTTAAGCCTTTTCTCTGAATTTTCAGAATTTATCTAGAGAGAATTTTGGGACAAGCTCAACGAGAATGTCACTTTCTAGAATTGTACTATCCAGGAAAATGCTCCTCTTTAATTTTCGAGGTTGTGAAGGCCTTGCATTTGAATTTTCAAATTTAGATCAGGCCACGTTTGGAAAATGGGGGAAAAAGAAAAAGATGCTTGGGGCATATTCCCGCGGGCCCCACCTGTCGGCCGCCCGGGGCAGAGTGCGGGCGCGGCCCGCGCCCGACCGGCACCGTACACCGACGCCGCGTGGTGCCAGCCCCCGGCGACCTCACCACCGGACGGTTTGTCCCTCCTCCACTTCTCCCCGGTCGGAACCCCCCTCCCCATCTCTCTCCCCCTTTCTCCTTGCTCCCCACCCGAGCCGCCATTGCTGCCGCCTGCAAGCCCCGTCGCCCCACCGTCTCCGGCCACCGCAGCTCGGACCGAGCACGCCGCGAGCACCGCCACACCCCTGCCTTGCTCCACGACCAAAAACCCCAAAATGGCCAACTAAGGGCGTGTTTGGCATGGCTCGCTCCATCTCGGAGCAGCTCTGCTCCAAAACTCTGCTCCGGAGCAGCTCTTACGTGGAGCTAGAGTCATTTTTGGACGTGTTTGGCTAGAATGTTGCTCCTAGCTCTAGAAAATATGTTTTGAAGATCACTTGACTTTCATGCACTCGGTATTAGAGTAACCTTATATTACGGATAATAATAAAATTAATGTAATTACATCTTGTCACATAGGGCTCCGAAATAAATTTTGCTTGCTCGGACAAATGAATTTTTTGTTTGTTTGTTTGCTATAAACGTTGTCCGGATGGACACGTAACACATAAATACGTTTTGCAAAAAGAAAACGCAAAAGAGCGTGCAGTAGCTTGACGGCCACTCGGGAGCTCACCGGCGGTGAGAATCGGCCGAGAAAGAGAGCTGCGACTAAACTAAACGCAAACATCGGGAGCTCTACGAGACGAGGTCGTGATCAATTTTAGCTTCATACATGATTTAAATAGGAATTTTGTATATTGCGGTTAGGTTTTCAAATTGGGAAAAAAGGCAATGAAAGAAATTGGAGCTCGCCGGTGGTTAGGTTGGACGCTTGGGGTAGAAGGCTACGGAAGAGAACCACGACGTCCTAGACCCTCCCTGGAGCTCAACATCCAGGTGAGGAAGCACGGGCACGACCGTGCTCCAAGGAGACGGGAGGCGTGTCGTTAAGTGGGGCAGCGACTAGAATGACCCGAGCGAGCGTCGCTTGGGTCCTTCGTGTGTCGAGGCGGCGGCGAGATTCCGAGGCGAGGCGGGCGGCGAGTCGAGGCGGGGCGATGGAGCTCCATTGGAGGCCATCGCGACCGAGATGACGCACTTCGCGTAGGGCGGCGAGAGCGAGGACGAGGCGGGTCGACCACGCATCGAGAGTTCGAGGACGCGTGGCGGGAGCAGGATAGGGCGGGTCGACGGCGCATCGGGCGGCGGGCGACGCATCGAGCCGGGGCGGCGGGCGTCGGGCGTCGCGGCCGGGCCCGTCAGCTCGGGCGGCGTCCGGTGCGGAAGTCGTGCGTCGGGGTTGCACGATCGAACGACGGGCAGGCAGCGGGGTTGCGCGAGGCGGCGGGGTGTCGGGCGTCGCGGCCGGGTGCGTCGGCTCGGACAGCTCGGGCTGCTAGGCACGAGCAGGAGGGGTGTTCGGGGAAGATAAACGAATCGTTATTTTTGTGTAACGAGTGGCATTTGCGGGTAAATACTCCCCAACTCCGTGACTAGGTTGGTTTTCTCTATTCCGGGAGCAGCAAAAGGGGTGCTCCACGAAAATGAACTAGAGCTCCTCCAACTCTTGGGAGCTCACCTGCTCCAAGGAGTTTAGGAGTTGAGGTGTTTGGCTGGTTTGGGACAGCTCCGGACTAGAGTTTTGCTCCGGAGCCATGCCAAACACGTCCTAAATCGACCCAATTTCGAAGTAATCCCCAACGAGCTCCACTCCGGCTGCCACCGACGCCACGACCAAATTCCGCCTCTCCGGTGAGCCTCTTCCTCCCATTCTTCTCCCGGTGCGTGCGCGCCTTGGTGGAGAAACTTCCCAAACCCTAACCCCTCTCTTTGGTCTCGCGAGATCGCCGGAATTTCATTTTTCCCGGCCGCGGAACTCTAGCCGCCGCCACCTCCATGCCGACCGCCTTCTCCGGTAGTGCTCACCCAAGGGGAGACCATGACGGTGAAGCTCATGCTCCGGTGAAGCTCCACGGCCAAGCCGTTCCTCCCTCCGTCCCATCCCCGCGACGAGCACCCCCGTCGGACCACCCCTCGCCGCCACCGTCCGTCGCGCCGACTCTCCGGTGAGGTCCACGACAACCCAACCCCACCCCAAGATGCGCCATCTCCTGCCGCGTCTAGAGGACCCTCCCTCACCGGACCGCGAGCCCCGGTGTTGCTCCGGCAGCCGCGTCGCCGCCTTCCGGCCACGCGGCCGGTGAGGCCACGAGGCGGGCCACACGGCCCGGGATCCCGTGTGGCCACGGGCACATGCGGATCCGGAACCCTGTGGTGGCCGGTGTGGCACCTGTCACGGATTTTAAATTTTAAAATCTGAGTGGCAATTTTGTAATTAAGGCCGAATTTCATTTAAACTTAGAAAATTCATATCTAGAGTTCCCTATATGTATGCAATGCATGATGTAAGTATGGTTGCATACACGGATATTTAGTTCATGGAACTTTCTCAATAATGATTTAAAATGACAATGTGTTCATGAAATGAACATGCTTATGTATGAAATATGATGCTTGCATATGGATGATAAACCATAATTACATGTCAAGGGGATAAACTTATAATTAAAAGAAACATAGACTGTATCCGATAAAAGCATATGATCTAGGTTGAAAATGAAACATGATTATGACAAGTAGTTTGTATAAGACTTAACTAGTGTACTATATGGCAACATGAGCATGGCATATGATGTATTGAAGACAAACCTAAATGAACTACCTTGCTGCCATGTACATGAAAGAGGGTATGGTAGATGATGATTATGCATGAAGTGCAAAGCTTAACATAAATTATGCACATAATGGTATATGGCAATACATGAGGCAATGATTATGACTTAACATTCCTAAACATTAATTCTATGGTAGAACTTGATTTGCTCATAATAAGCACCAGAAACAAATAATACGATATTTTTGTTTGCATCTTTCCTAATTAAACCTTTATATGCAAATATGTGCTAGCTAAGCATATAATGATAAATATGATGAAAACATGTATGAATACACAAAAGTCCTGTACCAGAGGGTTCAATATGTTATGTAAATTGCTCATGTCAATTTTCATAAATTTTACATTCTTCAAGATTTAAATATGGGTTTTAAAAGCTTAGCAAGATGCCATTTCTTTTTGCATAAAACTTTATTTTCTTGCACAGAAACATAGGTAAAACATTTGACCTTTGCAAAGTTCATGTTTCAAGTATTCCAAAACATTTTAGTCTGCATTTTTCTCATTTTTATTTTGGGAGATATGAATTTGTTTAAAGTAGCTAACAGATTTACCATTTTCTGGATTTAGGGTGTGTGAACAGTAAAAATAAAATCAGATTTCATGTGTAGCTTTGGATCTTCTATTTCCCAAGGATAGGGCTGTGATTTGAGCATAAGAGATGGTTGCAAAAGATGGATAAGGAAGTGATACAACCATGGTGAGCTAAAGTTCAAGAAAGATCTCACCGGAGAAGCAAAAATCGACGGTGAAACTAGAAGTAGTGTTCATGCCATACCTAAAGGGAGAGCTTGAGGATAAACCAATAACAAACCATGCAAGGGTTGGAAGGAGTCCAAGTGAAGGCCTTTGCTGTCCTTGCTCATGCCAAGGTGAGCCATGGCATGGAGTTTGAAGGTGAGTAGCCATGGTGGTTGTTCTTGGAGAGGAGAAGAAAAGAGGAAGAAGATGAACACTTGACTTGGGCTCCTGACCAAAGAGAGGATGTGGGAGGGGAGTCTCTGGACGTGGTGCTGGCTTTGTGCTGGCTACTTTGGGTGTTCCTTGGTGGAGAAGGAAGCAAAGAGATAAGAGAGAAAGTGGGTCCTACAAAGTTGAAAATTCTGCCACTGGTACTGTTGCAGTCAAGAGAAAATCAACGAGATTTTTGTTGGGGTTGCCAATTTTTGTGGTGGTGTAGAATGAAATTTGGGACAACTTTTATATAGAACTTTTCTTGAGATTCGGCCTACAAAAATTAATAAAAATCCTACACCAGAATCTATTTTCTGCTTTTACTGAATTGGTAGGGCTATTTAACCTTTACTAAAAATTATGGTAACATCACTAAAATTCCTATTTTTGAATACCCTTGATGATTATGCAAAATTATTTGTATGGTTATGTTAACATTTTTTAAGTGTGTGCATAATAACCTATAGGCAATATTGAGAGCACTTGCATATGAGTTAAATATTGCAATATGGCTATATGTCATTCTATGCACATTTTAACATAGCAACTTATAGACAGCAATTAAGCAATAAAACACTTCTAAATACAATCCTCATGATGAAACATAACTTTTATTATGATTGAGCACCAGAAGCAAATATGAATTTTCATAAGCCTTTCCTATGATGCAAGGACAAAAAATAGTGTAATTAAGAAAAATGTTAAAATTTATCATGACATGATCAATTGCACAAGAACCATGTGTGATATGATGAACCATGCTAAATGAAAGAGCATGTTCAAATTTTGGTTCAATTTATTTTACAAATTTGCCTTGATTCAAGTCTGTTTCGCCTTACCGTGAGGCCTACTTAAGGAGCTTAAAATTTGCATTTTTGCTATAGAACTTGGGCAAACCAAGCAGGGTAATGTAAAGTACATTCTACAAGGATTCCAACGAATGTTCATTTGCATCAATTGGATTTGTCTAGCAAAAGTTATGGAATTTTTAAAATGCAAAGTTATCACGGTTCCTTAACGGATTTGCATATTAAAGTACTTGAACCCTTCATTTTCTCCACAGAAAGTACTTGGATTATGTTACCAGGCCAAAGTACACATCCTGCACTTTCCAGCAAGTGCTTGGTCGAGTACTTTGGATCTACGAGATGAAAGTTACGCAATTTCTAAAATGCAATCCCGTTAAGCTTCGTGGCCGTGAGAGCAAATTAAGGTTGTTCAAATATTTATTTTCGCCATATAAACATATATGTTTCTTTGGTTCATTTTAAAGTTCACGTTACAAGCTTTCGAAAATGTCTTGATTCGTTCAAATCCGAGCTATAGAAGTGAAGTTATGAAATTTTTAAAATACTTGAAGTTCACGGATTTTACACATGCCAGCGCGTTTTTCAAACTTTTTTCTAAGTGTTGGGCGCGCAGGGGAGGGGGGTCATCGGAGACGGCGGCGGTGCTCGCCGGCGTTGAGCTAGGGCTCGTCGCAGGGGCTGTGCTTGGCCACCTGTGCGTTACTCGAGACGGTGCATCTACTGGTGGAGGTGGCGAGGCGGGAGGGTGAGCGGAGCATAGCTCGCGACGGCAATGACGGAAGAGGCAAACTCCGGCGTGGGAGCTTGTGCTCGCCACTGCGCGAAAGAAGGGGCAGCCAAGGCTGAGAGCGTCACCTGCTCGAGGGGAAGCTCGGCACGGGGTCGAAGGAGGGGGAGGGGCCCCGGAGGTAGCAGCCCGTCGGAGGGGTGGCGGAGGCGCGGTGACCGGCGGCGAAGAAGATGGGACTTTCTTCTCCGTCCTGGCTCGGCTGGACCTGGGAAGGAAAGGGATGGTCAGCTAGGCCCTTGAGCATCTTCCAGAGGCGGAGGTGGAGCATGAGCTCACCCGAGCGCGGCACAATTGAGCTCGCCGGCGTCGAGGGGGAAAACGGGAGCTCCTCGGATCCTTTTGGAAATTGAGGCTCGCAGAGGGGAGGAGGAGGCTGGGGACTGGGTGGGAGCTGCGCAGGAGCTGGGCGAAGCAATTGCACGCAAATGAGGCAGCTGCGGGGGAGGAGAGGGGCAGCGCACGGGAAAAGTCGGGGCGGCGATCATGGCGGAAATTTGCCCTGGCCATCGACGGCCGCGCGCACACGCTTCCAGGCGAAGGAAATGGGCGATGGGTGACGCGTGGTGAGGGCACAGCGCTGAAGGACGGGGCGGCGCCTAACGCGGCATGGGCGCCGGCGGCTAGCGCCGCTGGCTGGTGGCCCCGGCCACCGTGCCATAGCTGTTCAATGGATATTCCCCAAATTCACAATTTTTCCACTGAATCATTGGTTCTGATTTTTGTCCATAAAATTTAATTCTCTTGGTATTTTTGTAAACCGAAATTTGTGGGGGTTCAGTGTATTATGATGAGCAACTTTTGTTATAGGAAAAAGTTAAAATTCTGCTTGCAAAAATTTACAGAAATTCATGAACAGATGCTGTTTTTAAACATTGATTGAATTTTTCTGGGGAATTGTGCCACCCTAAAAATTTGGGAAAAATGTCCTAAAATCATGTTTGGATCTCCTCTACCAGGATATGCGAAAATATTGGCATACTTGTGTTGAGGATCCTTGAGTTTTAAATAGTTGGGGTTAAACTACATTTGAATTTTAAATTTTTCCAAATATGCTAATTCATTATTTCATGTATTCACTCCCTTAATTAGTGCTCAATTCTTGCACTTAAGGTTTTGACATTGCTTACCTGCTATTATGTGACATGGGATGTCACAGCCCTCCCCTTAAAGAAATCTCGTCCCGAGATTTGCAAGGAGTTATGGGGGTAAAGATGACGGTAACGTTGGGACAAGAATGATTCAGAATTTTGGGGTACAACCAGAAGTTCCATGATGATGGTGAGACCATGTCGATTTCAATGTGTGAGGGTCGTGGGATGGAGATACGGCTAATAGTACCAACGAGTCTCCAAACATGACATTCTTCTTTCCGGTTGCGTATCCCGGTCTTACGCCATCCGTTCCGAAAAACATCATATTCGAATTCTCTCACCAAATTCTGATTTAGCAGCATGCATTTCCATATAGCCTATCTTTGGCTTTGAGAAGCGCCTGGGCGAACCGGCACAATTCAGAAACAAAATGGCAATTTGGAATCACATATCCACTAAGTTGAATTCTGCTCTCGGTAGAACCTAGCACAATAAAATTTTGGATGATCGCTAGCTTCAGGATTCCCTCAGCGGGATTTACTAACAATGAAGGTAGTGATTTCAAGTGAGGGGAAGAATAAAACAACTTTGGGTCGAGTCGAAACGGTTTCCGATGATTGGTTCGCGGGGTTGGAAATTGGTGGCCGAAAATTGGGATAGCATCTAAAATTCATCCATGTTGCGAAGCTTTCGGTTATGACATTTTGGATTACTTATTAGGATGCCATAAGTGCAGCGAAGGACATTACCACCTATTGCTTACGCGATTAAAGACACTGGTTTAGTCTAGTATACTACATTTATTCACATATGCTACACAAAGCCAACAACAACACTTACCCATCGCTATCGGTGTCGAAAGGCACGATCGGGTTGTTAACGTCGGAAGCGTCGGTAGTGGCGTCATCAACACTATTTGCCGGGGGTTGTGGATTTTTACAACAAGTCAAATAGCATGGCCACCTAGTATTATGCCAAATGAACTAACGTAAGATGAACGGTGTATAAAATAAGGTAACTAGGCTTTGCACAAAAATCGGTGACCGAAAACAGTTCTGGAAACTAGCAATTTCACCTCTGGTATGAACAGTAAAAATTACCAAAACCTTATCAAAAGGCTAGAGAACTTTACAAGCTTTCCAACGCATCCTAAAACACATAAAAAGCGTAAACGGATCCAAAGTTACGGTGATTTCCGGCTCTACCGGGTTCTGCCGGGAATTCTGACAACTCTGGCAACTTATGGCAATTCGACTTGCTCTCTGTTTTACCTATTTGATCACCTTAACGAATTTTCCTGACCAACTTGATACTAGAGAAGTTTTGAATCATAACATGACCTTTCCAGAATGGGGTAGATCTCTTAATTTGGATAAGTAACGCAAAAGTTATAGCGATTTTGGTGAAACACCCGAAATCTGCCAATCTGGCAACTCGGGTAAAATCTGGCAACTTTTGCCAGGGTTTCGGGCAGGTGTATTTTTGCTCAAGTGGATTTCTTTTTCATCCTGGTTGTGATTACAGGGTTGTGGCACATATCATGAGCTTTCTAGATTGGGGTCAATCATTTCATTTGGATTAGTAACATAAAAGTTATGGTCGTTTTCGCGAAACTGATTATCGGGTGGAAATTTACTGGCAATCAGGTGGTATTTCTCTACCCGATCCACGTTTTCTGGCGTTTTCGACACGGTGACTTGATGAGTTATTTATGTTTGATAACTTTGAGTTCATGCACATGTGTGATATGCATATGTTATGAATGGCATGAATGACGAGATGAACATGCCAGTGCCTACGTCCTTTCCAAAAATTAAAAGACGTGATCGGTATATAGCCGACCAACTTGCAAATTTAGTGGCAACACACACACGTTCTCATCACGGTTCTACACGATCTAAGATTCGTGGTTAGTGTACCTGTAGAAGATCCATTGCAGAAACAGTACATCAAATTCAAAAGAAATTACGAAACAAATCACAGTTTTACTATCATATAGAGTAACGATCCATTGAAGGGATCGCCTCGTGGATTGCCACGAGCCAACATTGTCCCGTATTATTACTTCCGCGGGCACGGAGCGCTAATTTAAATTGCGAACATACCTTGGCCAGGCCGTAGATGCAAGAAATTAAACAATCATAACCCAGGGTTAGTTTGCCACTTTTTACACTATTATAGACCTTAATTGTGCTTACTAATTCGTTCCTCACCGAAAAACGTGTTTGCAATTTTTAAGAATGATCATTAACGTACGGCATATCCCGATTTAGCTCTGATACCAGCTTTGACATCCCCACCTTGCAAAGCGAGAGGGATTGTCGAACAGGACCGTACGGGAGACATTCGACGAAGCGAACGTTCATTGCACATACGTTAACGATACATCCACCATTTTCATAGGCATGTTTAGATACATGAGTGACATATTTTACATCTGAAGTTCAAGTTATTATTATACATATAGTTTGAAATTTAGATTTAATATACATTAATATACAATGAGCGGAAGCGTAAAGATAATCTCGACGATAGTTGCCTAAAATATAACACATCAGCCCGTAGATGTGCCCATTCTTCTCGACAATCTCACCTGCACAAAAATGTTAACAACAAAGCCCTGAGTATCTAATATACTCCGCAAGTCTTACCCGACAAAAATGGTTTCTAAAACCAACTCCTAGTATGCAGGGGGCTGACCGGGTTTGCAGGAAATAGCCAAAAACAGCACCTATGTTTTTTCTAAAAATTCATGTTTTAGCCAATTTAAAGGGGTTTGAACATGAATATAAATTTAGTGAGCATTTCTAACAAAACATGGTTGCAATACATGAAGTAATTCTTCAAAATCAGCAAGCTTAATCATCATATTCACTTTGTTACTACGATGCAATCTGCTCGACACAAGTGGTACTCATCACCGCGAGGGACGGCGATATATATCGATTTACACCCTGCAGGGGAAACCCAAATGCACGACATACGCATCATTTAAGAACACGTATGGCCACCTTTCACAAGATCACCATAGATATGAGTCGGGTCCACCCTTCGAGTGTGCATTCCACATGCAACCACAGTAGCGTCGGGTCCAAGGGTAATAACACACCCTCCGTCTACTCACAAACCCGTGCATCCACCGTGACCAACACTTTGCACAAAGGGTGGAGTTACCGTCCAACACTACGACTCTCAAGTTACATCATTTATCAACTTCCATACGAAGGTATGCATTTGGTACACAGCTCAATACTTGCTCGCGGAGTCACAACGAACGGTCCTTGACCGACACGCACGGGGCTCTGGCGCACAAGGGCCAACCTTATCACCGCATTCCTACACATGCACTTCCCCGTACGGTCTCCAATTTAATCATGTGAGGGTAACCAAAATTTAATCCCTAGACCGGGTGGTCTCCAAACCACTCGGTGTTGCTACCGATGACTCATTTAAGCATAGCCATTCTATCGAAAAAAGATTATACCTATCCAAAGACCATAGGCAATAGGGATCATAATGCAACTAGGGTTGCGATCAACTCCTAAACGTAAGTGCACAATACATAAACATAGACATATGTTAATTTAAACCAAAAACTAAACAAGTGGGATTATGCACCGGGGCTTGCCTTGGTTTTGCTCGAAGTTAGCACTCTCAATCAAGTTCATTTCAGCGGGATCCTCTTCGTGATCTCTTTCTTCGGTCGGGGTCCCTATATGTATGCAATGCATGATGTAAGTATGGTTGCATCCACAGATATTTAGTTCATGGAACTTTCTCAATAATGATTTAAAATGACAATGTGTTCGTGAAATGAACATGCTATGTATGAAATATGATGCTTGCATATGGATGATAAACCATAATTACATGTCAAGGGGATAAACTTATAATTAAAAGAAACATAGACTGTGTCCGATAAAAGCATATGATCTAGGTTGAAAATGAAACATGATTATGACAAGTAGTTTGTATAAGACTTAACTAGTGTACTATATGGCAACATGAGCATGGCATATGATGTATTGAAGACAAACCTAAATGAACTACCTTGCCGCCATGTACATGAAAGAGGGTATGGTAGATGATGATTATGCATGAAGTGCAAAGCTTAACATAAATTATGCACATAATGGTATATGGCAATACATGAGGCAATGATTATGACTTAACATTCCTAAACATTAATTCTATGGTAGAACTTGATTTGCTCATAATAAGCACCAGAAACAAATAATACGATATTTTTGTTTGCATCTTTCCTAATTAAACCTTTATATGCAAATATGTGCTAGCTAAGCATATAATGATAAATATGATGAAAACATGTATGAATACACAAAAGTCCTGTACCAGAGGGTTCAATATGTTATGTAAATTGCTCATGTCAATTTTCATAAATTTTACATTCTTCAAGATTTAAATCTGGGTTTTAAAAGCTTAGCAAGATGCCATTTCTTTTTGCATAAAACTTTATTTTCTTGCACAGAAACATAGGTAAAACATTTGACCTTTGCAAAGTTCATGTTTCAAGTATTCCAAAACATTTTAGTCTGCATTTTTCTCATTTTTATTTTGGGAGATATGAATTTGTTTAAAGTAGCTAACAGATTTATCATTTTCTGGATTTAGGGTGTGTGAACAGTAAAAATAAAATCAGATTTCATGTGTAGCTTTGGATCTTCTATTTCCCAAGGATAGGGCTGTGATTTGAGCATAAGAGATGGTTGCAAAAGATGGATAAGGAAGTGATACAACCATGGTGAGCTAAAGTTCAAGAAAGATCTCACCGGAGAAGCAAAAATCGACGGTGAAACTAGAAGTAGTGTTCATGCCATACCTAAAGGGAGAGCTTGAGAATAAACCAAAAACAAACCATGCAAGGGTTGGAGGGAGTCCAAGTGAAGGCCTTTGCTGCCCTTGCTCATGCCAAGGTGAGCCATGGCATGGAGTTTGAAGGCGAGTAGCCATGGTGGTTGTTCTTGGAGAGGAGAAGAAAAGAGGAAAAAGATGAACACTTGACTTGGGCTCTTGACCAAAGAGAGGATGTGGGAGGGGAGTCTCTGGACGTGGTGCTGGCTTTGTGCTGGCTACTTTGGGTGTTCCTTGGTAGAGAAGGAAGCAAAGAGATAAGAGAGAAAGTGGGTCCTACAAAGTTGAAAATTCTGCCACTGGTACTGTTGCAGTCAAGAGAAAATCAACGAGATTTTTGTTGGGGTTGCTAATTTTTGTGGTGGTGTAGAATGAAATTTGGGACAACTTTTATATAGAACTTTTCTTGAGATTCGGCCTACAAAAATTAATAAAAATCCTACACCAGAATCTGTTTTCTGCTTTTACTGAATTGGTAGGGCTATTTAACCTTTACTAAAAATTATGGTAACATCACTAAAATTCCTATTGTTGAATACCCTTGATGATTATGCAAAATTATTTGTATGGTTATGTTAACATTTTTTAAGTGTGTGCATAATAACCTATAGGCAATATTGAGAGCATTTGCATATGAGTTAAATATTGCAATATGGCTATATGTCATTCTATGCACATTTTAACATAGCAACTTATAGACAGCAATTAAGCAATAAAACACTTCTAAATACAATCCTCATGATGAAACATAACTTTTATTATGATTGAGCACCAGAAGCAAATATGAATTTTCATAAGCCTTTCCTATGATGCAAGGACAATGCAAAAATAGTGTAATTAAGAAAAATGTTAAAATTTATCATGACATGATCAATTGCACCAGAACCATGTGTGATATGATGAACCATGCTAAATGAAAGAGTATGTTCAAATTTTGGTTCAATTTATTTTACAAATTTGCCTTGATTCAAGTCTGTTTCGCCTTACCGTGAGGCCTACTTAAGGAGCTTAAAATTTGCATTTTTGCTATAGAACTTGGGCAAACCAAGCAGGGTAATGTAAAGTACATTCTACAAGGATTTCAACGAATGTTCATTTGCATCATTTGGATTTGTCTAGCAAAAGTTATGGAATTTTTAAAATGCAAAGTTATCACGGTTCCTTAACGGATTTGCATATTAAAGTACTTGAACCTTTCATTTTCTCCACAGAAAGTACTTGGATTATGTTACCAGGCCAAAGTACACGTCCTGCACTTTCTAGCAAGCGCTTGGTCGAGTACTTTGGATCTACGAGATGAAAGTTACGCAATTTATAAAATGCAATCCCGTTAAGCTTCGTGGTCATGATAGCAAATTAAGGTTGTTTCTTTGGTTCATTTTAAAGTTCACGTTACAAGCTTTCGAAAATGTCTAGATTCGTTCAAATCCGAGCTATAGAAGTGAAGTTATGAAATTTTTAAAATACTTGAAGTTCACGGATTTTACACATGCCAGCGCGTTTTTCAAATTTTTTTCTAAGTGTTGGGCGCGCAGTGGGGGTCATCGGAGACGGCGGCGGTGCTCGCCGGCGTTGAGCTAGGGCTCGTCGCAGGGGCTGTGCTTGGCCACCTGTGCGTTACTCGAGACGGTGCATCTACTGGTGGAGGTGGCGAGGCAGGAGGGTGAGCGGAGCATAGCTCGCGACGGCAATGGCGGAAGAGGCAAACTCCGGCGTGGGAGCTTGTGCTCGCCACTACGCGAAAGAAGGGGCAGCCAAGGCTGAGAGCGTCACCTGCTCGAGGGGAAGCTCGGCACGGGGTCGAAGGAGGGGGAGGGGCCCCGGAGGTAGCAGCCCGTCGGAGGGGTGGCGGAGGCGCGGTGACCGGCGGCGAAGAAGATGGGACTTTCTTCTCCGTCCTGGCTCGGCTGGACCTGGGAAGGAAAGGGATGGTCAGCTGGGCCCTTGAGCATCTTCCAGAGGCGGAGGCGGAGCATGAGCTCACCCGAGCGCGGCACAATTGAGCTCGCCGGCGTCGAGGGGAAAACGGAAGCTCCTCGGATCCTTTTGGAAATTGAGGCTCGCAGAGGGGAGGAGGAGGCTGGGGACTGGGTGGGAGCTGCGCAGGAGCTGGGCGAAGCAATTGCACGCAAATGAGGCAGCTGCGGGGGAGGAGAGGGGCAGCGCACGGGAAAAGTCGGGGCGGCGATCATGGTGGAAATTCGCCCGGCCATCGACGGCCGCGCGCACACGCTTCCGGGCGAAGGAAATGGGCGATGGGTGACGCGTGGTGAGGGCACAGCGCTGAAGGACGGGGCGGCGCCTAACGCGGCATGGGCGCCGGCGGCGAGCGCCGCTGGCTGGTGGCCCTGGCCACCGTGCCATAGCTGTTCAATGGATATTCCCCAAATTCACAATTTTGCCACTGAATCATTGGTTCTGATTTTTGTCCATAAAATTTAATTATCTTGGTATTTTTGTAAACCGAAATTTGTGGGGGTTCAGTGTATTATGATGAGCAACTTTTGTTATAGGAAAAAGTTAAAATTCTGCTTGCAAAAATTTACAGAAATTCATGAACAGATGCTGTTTTTAAACATTGATTGAATTTTTCTGGGGAATTGTGCCACCCTAAAAATTTGGGAAAAATGTCCTAAAATCATGTTTGGATCTCCTCTACCAGGATATGCGAAAATATTGGCATACTTGTGTTGAGGATCCTTGAGTTTTAAATAGTTGGGGTTAAACTACATTTGAATTTTAAATTTTTCCAAATATGCTAATTCATTATTTCATTTATTCACTCCCTTAATTAGTGCTCAATTCCTGCACTTAAGGTTTTGACTTTGTTACCTGCTATTATGTGATATGGGATGTCACATAAAGAGCACAGGGCTCTCGGCTCAAGCTGTTCAATCAATCCTCGTCGGCGTTGCTACAGTCAGCACACCATTCGGCTGGGATCAGGAGTGTACTTTAGGACTGAACTCACGCACTGTGCCGTAGCACATTAGATTTATTTCCTTTCTTCGGCTATATCTCTTTGGTCAATTTAGATTTCTTTCCTTAATTTAGACCTCAGACTTATTTCCAGGATTGTGAGTGCAATCTTTGTGACCATTCTCATTGAATTGTGATTCCTTCCCTTATTTTACCCCGATCAATCGTTTCTATGCTGGAGAACGGCTGCATTGCTCTCTACATATGCTGTTGTTCCATCTAGAGTTTGGAGGAGACATTCTCTTTCAAGCTATAGTGCGATTATGTGGTCCTTGGTACGACTGAGCTCCATCGATCTTCGAAGTGCAGTCATGAACTCACTCACCGTTTCCGCGTGCAAGTTCGACTCCGTGCCCGCTGACCTCGAGTTCCTGCTCCGCAGGCAATGGGAGCTGCCGTTTGGTCCGGTAAGCGCGGAGGTCTACTTGAACCTGTAGTCAAGCAAGAAGATCGCCCTTGCCATCCCAAATGCCGACGCGGACTCTTCCATTGGTACCCAGTTTCCAGGCCACAGACTGATGTAAGTTTTATTAATAATAATCAAGTTATTGTGCACGTAATAAAAGTGAAACAAACAATTTCTCATTAATCTATCTGCTTGACATATGGAATGTCACCATGTATGTGTTGAATTAGCAAGTTATAATAGTCTTTTCCTCGACATTTGGTGAACCGGCGTTGTTTTATGTCACAATCTCTTTCCCTCTGTCTGCAATCAAATCAACATCAAACTCAAATATATCCATCTCCTAACCACAAAAAGGATAATTTTTGATCAAATCACCAGACGAATTGTATGTCCCATGAAGATTGTATCAATTGTATATTACGAAAAATAAGATCATTCAATAAAATAAAACTCTATAAAATAGGAAATTTATTTCAAACCTGTATTTTTTAATGTATGAATGTAGTAAATATAACACGTGGGTGTCGCACGTGCACTATACTAATAGACTCTAAATAATACTTCCTATACTAATTAAAAACTTCATTAAATAATTACGGGTCATTTTCTTGCGAGCTCAACCACACGGCCCCTGTTTATCACGTCGGCCACGCGTGAGCCTTTTCCATCTGTAGATTGGGTGCCTCCTCGCCTTCTTTGCTTCTAATCTGTGGCTGCCACCTTAGTCACCGACAGATGGGCCCACTAGGTCCAAATTTCGGTGTCAACTCATGCCCCCTATTTCGGGTATAAACTTAGGTTTATGCGCCAAACACTCCTCTTTTATTGTGCCCATTAATGGCACCTGTCGTCATGAAAAATCTTTATATTCACCCGAGGTTAGTCGTCTTTTCACCCCCCCCCCTTCATCTTCCTTGCGCTGCATTCTCCAGCTCCTTGCTTGCAGCTTCCGGCCTTCGGTGATCTCACCCGATTCAATGGCTCATCAAGCCGCCACCTCCGATGTCATCCCTGAGGTATGCCTTCATTCTTCCGCCATCGACACTGTTCTTGACTTTTTCTCTTTCTATTTCTCTTTGTCACTCAGTCCCCTTTTCATGTAGGATTTGCTACATTGCGTTTTTATTGCTTATAATCATGAGAATCACTTTTTCTTGAGACCGATGGGTGACCCAGATCCAACGGATCTAATCTGTGAGGAAACCCAATGTCTTCCTTTTAAGCATTCCTTGACATGTCTTGATAACTGGACCAGAGTTTTAAGTCTTGGCCTTCACTGATTCCTGAATGGAAACCTTGCTACCTTCGCATGAAAGTCGTCAAATCGGCCGATTGGGATATGCTAGGGATTTCCCATTGTATTGAACTTTCTCTAGCCAATATGGAGAAGAATGAATCAGCCTCTTACATCTGGTCGGATGCGTTGAATTCTTTTATCTTCGGTCATGGACCTATGACCCCTACACTCTTAGATATCCTTATGTTCACTGATTTGGACATTGTTGAAGATGTTTCCCCGTCTTCTTCCGGATTCCCTTTTTTATGAGCTTGATCCCAAAAAAGACTTGTGGGTGGAAAAAATATATTGATATCTTGAGAGAGCATGGTCCAATAATGTCGGAAACGGAGAACAGTGCTTTCCTTGTTGATGTGGCTAGAGCACTTTGTTTTATGTAGTCCTTCTGTAGGCCCTTCTTGCAATCTTCAAAACATAGCTGAGCTTTTAGCCACCAACCATAAGCTCCCCCTGGGCACATATCTATTGAGTGCTGCTTATACTATGCTTCCTCTTGCATCGGCCAACTTATTGCAGAACAAACCTGTAGGTAATCCAGGTGGACCGTGGTGGCTTGTCCACATGTGGCTGGTTCTTCACACGTCGTAAGTGTAACATCCTGGTCCAGGGTTTAATAGGATTGATAGAATACTCATGTCAACAAGTTGCAACTTCTTTTCCGGAAGCTCATCTCTAAAGAACTCTAAGGTTAAACGTGCTTGGCTTGGAGCAATTTAGGGATGGGTGACCGAACGGGAAGTGATTCCCGCGTGTGCATGAGTGAGGACAAAGTGCGCAGAAAAGACTAGTGTTGGTCCGTGGGGAAATCTTGAGGGCCTATTAAGCTGCCGGGGGTAAGCGGGCCCGGCCGGAGTGGCGGGACGTTACGGATGGTATCGAGCCGACTCTCGCGGTTTCACGGGCGTGTGTGTTGCACGTGTGCGAGCATGGTGTGCATGGCTGGTGTGGGCCCGGAGTGGTCACACAGCATGGCACATGCGCCGGCGAGTGGACACATGGACGTGGCCAAGAGAGGAAGTTCCTGGCCTGGGGTTGACCGACGAGGACGTCGGTCCTCTAAGGGGGTGAGTGTGTAACATCCTGGTCCAGGGTTTAATAGGATTGATAGAATACTCATGTCAACAAGTTGCAACTTCTTTTCCGGAAGCTCATCTCTAAAGAACTCTAAGGTTAAACGTGCTTGGCTTGGAGCAATTTAGGGATGGGTGACCGAACGGGAAGTGATTCCCGCGTGTGCATGAGTGAGGACAAAGTGCGCAGAAAAGACTAGTGTTGGTCCGTGGGGAAATCTTGAGGGCCTATTAAGCTGCCGGGGTAAGCGGGCCCGGCCCGGAGTGGCGGGACGTTACGAGTAAGCCTCTGAATTGCAGCCATTCCATATATTTGAGTTCCCTTCCGTCGACGCTGATTAACCTGAACCTTGTTTGTTTTTTGGGGGCTACAGTCTCCCAGGTTCCTTGCGTCTTTTCGAAGATTCCCTTGGCAACGGCCTCTTTCCTTGGAAAAGGAGAACAGTGCTTTCCTTGTTGATGTGGCTAGAGCACTTTGTTTTATGTAGTCCTTCTGTAGGCCCTTCTTGCAATCTTCAAAACATAGCTGAGCTTTTAGCCACCAACCATAAGCTCCCCCTGGGCACATATCTATTGAGTGCTGCTTATACTATGCTTCCTCTTGCATCGGCCAACTTATTGCAGAACAAACCTGTAGGTAATCCAGGTGGACCGTGGTGGCTTGTCCACATGTGGCTGGTTCTTCACACGTCGTAAGCCTCTGAATTGCAGCCATTCCATATATTTGAGTTCCCTTCCGTCGACGCTGATTAACCTGAACCTTGTTTGTTTTTTGGGGGCTACAGTCTCCCAGGTTCCTTGCGTCTTTTCGAAGATTCCCTTGGCAACGGCCTCTTTCCTTTTTATAAAGGTTTCTCCAAAAATACCGAACTTGGTTTTCGTATGGTGAAGGTGATATAGGAGCATTCAAAATTCCTCGTGGCTTCCGACCAGACGATCCTCTGAAGGACGCGATCTCTATTAGCTTCTTTCTGACCTGTGCCAAACCTTGTATTTTAACTACCAACCTGAGCACTACCAACCGATCTGAGTGGCCTTCTTATGAATTCTATCATCCCTCAGCATGTGCTCGCCAATTAGGACTTGGTCTGCTCCCCATAGCTTCTTCTTTCTTGATAAAGTAAAGGCTCGGGAGGTGGTCTCCAATCTTCAATACGATTGGCTGTTTAATCTGACATCCAATCTAGAACTCGACGACTTCTCAAATCTGAAATTGGCTATTTTTTTCCAGCAAGCTTTACCGTTCTTGGTGATTAGAATGGAGGCAACATCTTTTGACCAGGAGTCCAGGAGTACTACCTCCTTCCTTTCTCATTTGGAAATGAAAGATCCTGTTGTTGAGGTAAATGTTAGACAGAATTATGGATAGTTCCTATATTGTATGACTATGCCTGATTCGGTTCTGATTCTCCCGGCCATGTTTCTATAAACCGTGGTGATCCGATTCCGTCTCTAGGCCTATATGTACTCAAGGCATCGTACGTCTAATGTATATTGCGTGGTTAACTAATCTTTTCCACGCTTTCATGGTATCAGTAGGGTTCGATCCTGCAAACCGCTTCTGTTTCTGCTCAATCTAGCGCGCCGCCTCCAATTCCCTGCCGCGCCGCCGCTACTCCCCTCCCTTCCCTTGTCGAAGTCCGCCGTCGACGACGAGCTCTGCAACCGCATCGCTGCCCTCACCCCGAAGGAGCGTCGCGAAGCCGCCCGTCAGGAGGCCGAGCACCTCGAATTTGAACGCCTCCATGCCGAGCGCGCCGAGGCAGAACACATCGCTGCCACCCGTCGTGCCAATGAAGAACGTGAGGCTTCCTACACCACTGAACTTGCCTCCGCGACGACCGTTCTACAGTCCCAAGCCATGGGCCTTCACAACATCAGGTCCCTTATGCCTGTTAGCCTCGGCATCGCCTCGCCCCACTACAATCAGTGGCACGGCCTTGTCCTCACCACTCTGGAGCGCTACGCACTGGATGATCACGTCCTCGAACATGCTGACTTCTCCGACGATGTCACCTGGTGTCGCCTCGACTCCACGGTGCGCTCGTGGCTCTACGGCACCGTGACCCCGGAGCTTCATGAAGTCGTCACCAACCGGGAACACGGCCCTCCTACCGCTCGCCTCATCTGGCTAGGACTCGAGCAGCAGTTCATCAGCAACCGAGAGACCAGGGCTATGATCCTCGATGCCGAATTCCGCACTGTTGTGTAAAGGGACTACCAACCGAGCTCAGTGGCCTTCTTATGAATTCTATCATCCCTCAGCATGTGCTCGCCAATTAGGACTTGGTCAACTCCCCCATAGCTTCTTCTTTCTTGATAAAGTAAAGGCTCAGGAGGTGGTCTCCGATCTTCAATACGACTGGTTGTTTAATCTCACATCCAATCTAGAACTCGACGACTTCTCATATCTGGAATTGGCCATTTTTTTTCCAGCAAGCTTTACCGTTCTTGGTGGTTAGAATGGAGGTAACATCTTTTTGACCAGGTGTACTACCTCCTTCCTTTCTTCCTTGGAAATGAAAGATCCTGTTGTTGTGGTAAATGTTAGACATAATTATGGATAGTTCCGATATTGTACGACTATGCCTGATTCGGTTCCGATTCTCCCGGTCATGTTTCTACACTAAGAAATGCGGCCTTCTGTGACGTAATTCTTGTGACAAAACACTTTTATGTCATAAGATTCTACTTTTTATGACGAAACTCAGCACCGATATATAGGTTATGATGATATTTGACATTGGCATCACAAAAACCATTCAGACATCATCACAAATAGATGATCCGTATTTAATGACGATTATTTTGTGACATTCTTAACTATTACAAGTAGCACATGGCTTGGTGACGAAAGAAGTTGTCACAAATGAAAAGTATGGGCTCTGTCAAATGTGCCGTGCAACCAAAGGCCACAGCTCTAGTAAATAGGCTATTGAATGGGTTGTTTCTAAATGAGCTGTCTTACATTATTTGCCACGACACTGCCTGGGAATGATTTTTTTTTAGTCACGTCCTGGGAATGTTTTGGCATGCCCAGGGCTGTGTCGAGCGACCCAGTTGGACTGAAAACCTCTGATTACCGTCGCCTTAGTCCTATAGGAGTCCATGACCAAGCAAACACTGCATCAAGAAGAAATGCAAACAAGTATGAGATCGTGTTTTTTTCTTGAGCCACCACCATTATTTTGGTTGAAAATTGGAGCACTGGTGTGGGCGCGTGAGCCAAATACTAGAGCAGTACCAGTCTTTTTCCCATGCCCGATTCGATACTCTAAACCTAGCATCTGTTCATCCGCTGGCATCGGCTGCCATCCGTTCCTCTGCTCCGGCAGTGAAATGGAGAGGATAACGGCGGATTCGAATGGATCTTAAGTACCTCGTTATCATCTTGATTCCGAGCAGCAACTGGAAGCTCATCGCCTTCTACGCTCTTCTCCAGTAGTCAGTTGGCAACGACCTCAAGGAAGCTGCAGAGCCTTCAGTGAAGGTATTGTGTCCTAATGAGCCTGTATACTTATATATCATTCTCTTAATTGATTTTATTAGTTGCTGGTACAACTTCTCTGCCGTGCGCACCACCTAATTAAATAGCTAGTGAATCCAGTGCCGCGCCCATGCCATTGTTCATATCAAATTCATCGCAAGCTCTGCCTTCATTAACACGGTACTGCAGTAGAACATATGCCTCACTTTTGCAAACTGGAGAGGCTGTGCTTTGCTTGAAAAACGGTAGCCAAGCGGCTGAAAGACATGAAAATAGCACATGAAGAAAGGTAAACAAAAAAGAGTTTTTGTGAAAATTTCTAGTGATTGTATCATTTGTTACTGTCCCGTAACTTCAATCTTAGGATAAAATTAATTGAGGCAAAGTCTTCCTTCACCTTTCCCTCTCAGCAATCTTGTACATGGCATGATACTTCCATTCAAAAATCCATTGCTTAGTTACGCATCTTCCAAATACGCTATGCTATTATTTAGAATGGTTATACATCACTAGTGAATGTGAATTTAAGTTGTCTATAAACCTTTGGACTACTTCTACTTCTGCATATTGTTGTTGGTGCATTTATATACAACCAAAATTAAGATGTAGCGAATTAAGGAATTTGCATGGTATATAGATTTCTCCTTATTTTGTAGCAAACACACTCACAATTACATGTGATCATCCAGGTCTGCATATTCCCCCTTTACAACATTCCACTATCTAGTATCAATTCTTTCTTTCAGCAGTAGCAAAAAAACAAAGGATGTTGGTTACATTTGACAAGATGATGTCTAATCATTATGCTACATCTGATGAGTACAGTTCAGGTCACCAATAGTATGACCATTTATAATTTTTGGTTGAAAGTATGTGTCTTGCTTGTAGCTGGTCTATTGCTTCTACTGATAGTGGCAAACATGTCGGTCCTAAGTTATCCAAATCCATCCCTTCATTTAATGTGAAATCTAAAAGCTCCATGAGTTGAACTACTTGTCCTGTGTGACTACAACAGTTGGTCCAGAAAGATATAATGCTTCAGACTACATGACAGTGTACTGGTTACCACTTCGTACCGATCAAATACATAACACGAGAATATCCCTCCACCCGACAGACCCCTACGTTCCTTTACCCGTAAGTACGTATACACTATATTAAAATTCCAATAATATGTGATCCCAGTGTCGTATATATGCATCATTTTTCATTAATGAAGCTTCATTATCTATTTCAGATTTTTCAGTTACCAAAAAGCATTTGTTTATCCCTAGCTACACCTCCATCACTCTTAGGTAATGTCACTTCATAACATTCTTCTACGGGAAATATTTTAATTTATTGGTTTCAGATCTATCCATACACCATGCTTACGACAATATTTAACAATTTATATTGCCGGTGCATCCCAAAACATGATTTTAACCTCTCATACCATACTACTGATGTACTATACGAAAGGTTTAAATCAAGGTTTCGATTGTAACACAAATTTATGAAGTGGCATGTTTTTTCGAAAATATAATTTGATTATTGATTTATTTTCTTATAAGCCATGCAGTTTATTCCTATGGATTTGATTCTTCGTCTTTCAATTTTTTTTTCTGTTATTCCAGGATTCTGATAACATATCTAGCTAGCCATAGTTCGGTGGCCAAGGACTTGAGAACCATTATATCAAGTGGTGCAGCTAAGAGGCTCAGGCCACGAGAGCAACAATTACATTGTGATAGAATTACTAGGAAGAATTCAAGAGTAATTCGTGAAGGTTGTAATGGCATATCTAGAGGTGCACACGGCTCTAGCACTTTAGATCTTTCTGCCTCTTGCGGTACCTCGCCCAACGTCATGATCCATCACAACAACACACAATCTGATGTATCTGCTAATGATATTGACCAACATGACGATCTAGCTTTGGTTGGAAATGAAGGCAACTGTGAGGACCCGAATTTCACCTAGGTAAAACCCGAACCCTTTGTACCTCTATGCCACTCCCAGGAGTGTGACACGTACATCCAGCACAAGTTAGTATAGAAAAACCATAAAATAAAGAAAGTAATCAAGACAAGATAGTAGAATCTCCAAGTACATTATTAAGCATGGGTCTCGGTCTCATGAGTACAAGTGTGTGGCACGCAGGCCATCGCGATATCAAAGTAGAAATCTAGCGAAAGCGAAGTGGAAGCATCTCTCGATGAAGATCGGCGATGAAGACCATACCCACAAGCCACTCGAGTGTAGGTGAGACCGTCACCCCTCTCCGTCGGCTCCCTCGGCTGGCACGACCGGCTCCTTAACAACGGCGTCGAAAAACAAAGTGGGAAAGCCGTGAGTACATATAGTACTCAACAAGCCGCAAACTACCTAGCAACAATGTATGCATGCTCGGATATTCCAAGGAAAGGCAAGGGCTAGCACCTAAAGCATTAATCCTCAAGTCTATGTGAATCATATTTTATTATTAGTCAAATTTTATAAGTGGCCTTGCAGGAAACAACACAATCCTGCAAGGGTCAAGTTTTATGTCCAGCACACCTCCACCGGACCACAGCTCGAAGCCGGAAGTAAAACACCTATCGAGGGGAGAAGTAGTAAATGCTAATCAAGTGGGTCGCTCGGAGATAGTGCCCATACTTTGGGCTAGACTATACGTATATATTTATATATCTCTCGCAGAGAGTAAGCAACTCGTACCCACGTGAAGAGGTACTCAAACAAAAGACCACCGTCGTGGCCCAAGCAAAGCAACACTCACAGGATCACTCTACAAAGCATCGAT
Organism: Chloris gayana; assembly: GCA_031894775.1. Lineage (NCBI taxonomy): Eukaryota > Viridiplantae > Streptophyta > Magnoliopsida > Poales > Poaceae > Chloris > Chloris gayana. Next base: position 200,774 of record JAUNZO010001929.1, read on the forward strand.
CGGTAGGCGCCCGTCCCTCGGGTCCGGGATCCTCTAACCACAACATAGGAAAAGAAGGTCCTGAAGGGTGTGACAAGACGTACCACGGGCCAGGTGGGATATCCTCTCGCTCGTGGATCGAGACAAACGCTCCAACACCCACTACCACTAATCTCTACACCACGGCGGGCCACCTAGTCCTCCGCTAAGTATCATGATCCAGCCCGCCCATACAAGTCACGTGGTATGCTAGTAGACCAAAGAGCATGCAAGCACAAGAACCGGTCCTTAAGCTGCCGGGGCGAGTCACCATCCCTCTCCTCAAAAACAACGAGTCTCAACAACAGGTGTCACCACAACAGGGGCCCCATAACCCAAGGCCCCTACACAATTGTACCCGCAACGGTACTCTCCAAATAGAGACTCCCCATAAGTCTCCCAGCACCTAACCACCTACACTCGCCCCCGCAAAAGGTCCTACAGGATATCTAGTACGAAACTCGACACCTAAGAAACATCTACAATTTATTTTACACAAAAACATGTATAGTCATCATGTGGTTCAATTAAGCAACTAAGCAAGTACTAAGCATGCGAGTAACAGTAGAACAACCTATGGCAAAGAGTGGTAAGGATGGCATAGTATGACATAGGTAAACTACAAGTGCAAGTAACCATTAATCATGCATGGATCAATTTAATGCAAATTGCTAAATAGGAGCAAGAGTGGTCAAGGATTGCGGCTTGCTTGGATAAGGCTGCTCCCGGGCCGGGTCGGGGTACTCGTACGTCCGCTCCGGCGGAAACTCCACAAGCTGTGGCTCGGACGGGAACTCCTCGGCACCCTCCGACGGACGGATCGTGAAACGAGGGGTTAGGCACGCAAATCGAGGCAATAGGAAAAAGAACGAAACGAACGACGGAAATTATGGTACAAGAACATGACCAAAAGCTACACTAACGCGTAAAGAACGTCGCTACGAGCCTAACGCAACCGACCGCGTATTTTTCCGAGTCTCCAGGAAAAAGATATGAATTTCCAAAGAAAAAGAATTTTGGAAATTCAGGAAAAATCCCAAAAATGAAAAACCAGGGAATATTCCCTTGGAATATTCCTTAGAATATTCCACGGCTCAGCACTATTCCGTGGACCGGGTTCACGGGCCCACGTTCACCCCTCTCTCTCGGTCCAAATGGACCGAGTCCATCTAGGAATTCAAAAATCAACTCCTAGACCGATCACAATCCCCGCGGGTCCCACCATGACATCATCGTGACATCACGACACGGAGAGGGCGGCGTGTAACGTCCCGCCACTCCGGGCCGGGCCCGCTTACCCTCGGCAGCTTAATAGGCCTTAAAGATTTCCCCACGGATCAACACTAGTCTTTTACGAGCACTTTGTCCTCACTCATGCACACCCGGAATCACTTCCCGGTCGGCCACCCATCCCTAAATTGCTCCGGGCCAAGCACGCTTAACCTTAGAGTTCTTTAGAGATAAGCTTCCGGAAAAGAAGTTGCAACTTGTTGACATGAGTATTCTATCAATCCTATTAAGCCCTAGGCCAGGATGTTACACACTCACCCCTTAGAAGACCGACGTCCTCGTCGGTCAACCCCGAGCCAGGAACTTCCTCTCTTGGCCACGTCCATGTGTCCACTGCGCGTGCATGTGCCATGCTGTGTGACCACTCCGGGCCCACACCAGCCATGCACACCATGCCTGCACACGTGCAACACACGTGCCCGTGAAACCGCGAGAGTCGGCTCGATACCAGCTGTGACATCCCCTCCGGACACCCGAGGAATCGGTACGGAGGAACACTTGACGAAGCGAGTTACAACAGAAACATCATCTCATACAAGCCACAATATACACATCATGGTATAATACAACCAGGTTTTTAAAATACAAACATTCGTGCAGCGGAATATACATTATTGAAGTTTAACATTCTACGAGTATTCGGCGGAAGCTTGTACTATTATACAACTCAAAAGACTTAAACGATCAACGCGATGCACCGAGCCCTTCGTACATCACGGTCCTCTCTCTTCATGGCGTGGGGATACGTTCCCACGTAAGGGAACCTCCCTCCGGGCATTGCTCCTCTTCGAGAAAGCTGCCATACAAGTCGTGGTAGTACGACTTGTTCCCCGAAAGGTAACGAACAAACCCCGAGTATTCTAATACTCAACAAGACCGACCCGTCAACATGGCACGCTAAGGCCGACGCCTAGTACGTAAAGTCTTTCTCGGCTGTGGGGTTTACTCCTTTGCGAAAAGACGACATTAACGGGTGGATCCTTACTTTCAATATTTTAGCTCGGTATTAAGTTCATTAAGCTTGACATTTGCAGCCTATCACTATTACAATCAAGTTTGCAAGACAAAATAATATAGATCACTTATCCTTTCATCTCTCATCTTCATCTTCCATAATTTACTACGATGTGACGAGCTAAACAAGCGGTACTCATTACTGCGAGGGACAGCGATTCGAATCGATTTATACCAGCTGGCAAAACCCGACTACACGACGTATACGCATCACACCGATCGTATACGACAACCTTTCCCACTAGCACCTGGCAGCAGACTAGCCATTTCCAACTCCCCGGGAGTATGGCCACGCCACGACTTCCCTCGTGCTCGACCCATCTTCCTCCCGTGAGACTATCCTCTCACCGACGACCCGATAAAAGAGAGCCGGCTACGCTACATCTCCGGGGCGATAGGGTACATCAGCTTGCTAGACCCATGATACCAGCATGTAGTACGGTACGTTCAAACTTGTTCAACTAAGCCGCCAACGGTACGGTCCTTGACCGACTCGGACGGGGCTACCACCTTGCAAGACCTCATCTCCGTCTTGCCCTTTCTCCTACGGGGCCCGTCCGGTCTCATCTTCATTAATATTCTCATGATCTTAGTGTCAACACAAAACCCTTAAAGCCTCCATGCTTTAGGATTCCCTAAACATCTACCGTTGCGACTATGAATTAAGCTTAGCCTCTATTGAGCTACCTGTACCAAGTATAGAATAAACAAACGGAATCCTACCATAATGCAACTAGGGTGTCAATCATTCCCTAACACCTAATGCACAAACATAAGTGCAATATGTGATAAATTAAAATATTTAAAAACATAGGTAGGATGCACCGGGGCTTGCCTTGATACTCGCTCGGAGTTAGCTTCCTCGGCGGCTGGGTCGACTTCGAGATTCCGGCTCCGACTCGGCCTCGGGTGGAACCTCGATCACTTCAGAACCTAGTCGACCAGCAATACGATGCGAATCACAACCATGTATGCATGAATGCACAAGATAAACTTATGTAAGTTTATTAATACACTTCAGTATTTAATAATTAAATACTAAAGCTTAATCACCTTAGTTAATTAATAAATTATGGATAAGCACGTTCATTAAGCAATAATTAACCATTGATTATGTTGATTAACAAATGTTTAATCAAGATTATTAAGTATTAATTAGTTCTGTTCCTAATTACTTAGGTTTAACATTTAACAAATTATTCGGGTTTATAAAACAATAAGTAAATCATTATCTTAAGGGACATGTGATAAAAGGCTAATAAATTGGGATCACATGAAATAATAGAGTTTATGTTTAATTTTGGAAAACAATTTTCATAATAACTTTCATCTACAGTATCTCTAATTTTTAAAGAAATTTATTTTTCAAAATTAAGTAATAAATAGCATAAAATAATAGATTATCTTAATCAAAGAAAATAATTAATTAAACTATGAAATTATAATTTCTCAAAATAGGTATTTGATTACATAATCAAGTAGGAAATAATTTTATGAATCTAATGAACTTTGTTTGGCATTTTTCTGATTTTTGTGGAATTTTCTACGAATATTTGAAGTTTGAGTTGAATACGGAAATAAATACATTCGCAAAAGGATTAAGAAGCTATCGGGCCAAAAGTGGCCGGGCCCGGCTGACTCAGCCCGGCCTAGAGGCCCGCGCGCGGCCCATACGCCGGGGACACCACGGCCATGGCCGAGGTGGCCGGAGCGCGGTGGCGCCTCACCGGAGGAAAGCGGGAGGGGGTGGGGAGGCTAGGTTTTTGGCTCCGGAGACTCGGTGGACCATGAGCAGTCCATGGGTGGGGTCTACGGTGGCGAGGCGGCCGGGAAGGGCGCCGGCAGCGAGGGATAGTGGCGGGAGACCTTCGGCGGCCGTGCGAGCTCGCTACGCTTGACTAAAACGCGAACGGTTTGGGGCCGTGGCTTCACAAAGGCATGAGCACGAGCGGCACGTAGGTGGCTGCTCTTGGAGATGGCCGGAATATGGAGTTCGACGGTGAGGTGCGGATGTCGCGGCCGGACTTGATGCAGAGCGACCAATTTCCGGTGTCTCCGTGGGGAAAACTCAACGATAAGCTACCAAATAGAGAGAGGGAACTATCGCGCACGCCCGGGAAGAGAGAGCGGGCAAGAGGACTAACCACGGACGGCGAATTTTGAATTCGGCGGCGGCGACCGTGGCGACTTCACAGGAGAAAACCGCTCGCTCTTGAGCTCTAATGCCGGAAGGTTTGATTGGACGCCATGGTGAGCTTGAGTGGCTCCGTGCGAAGCGGTGGGTGGTGATGGCTTGCCGGGAAAGGGCCGGAGGCGGCCGAGCGACGGAGGAATGGGAGAGGCGGACGGTGTGCGGTGGTGCGAGTTGTGAGAGAAAGGGAGAGAGAGACACGGCTCGGTTCTTTTATACACATCCGGCACCAAGCATGAGGTGGCGAAAGCAGCTGCGTGGCGCCGGGAGCTAAGGGCGCACGGCCGGGGTGCCGAGGCGGCGGGGTTGAGGCGGTGGTGAGGCGGTGCGAGATAGAGAGAGAGAAGAAGGAGAATGACAGTGGGGCTCCGGTCGTTTTACATAAACCCCCCCCGGTTTTTGAATAATTAAAAAGCGACCTTCCGATGCTCCAAAAATTCTACAAAAATTCAAGGGTGTTATTGAAAATATTTTAGACACTTTTCCTGTTAAGTCCAGGTAGAAATTCCAAATCATTTTCAAATTAAAAAAATTCATGGCTAAATTAATAAAAGAAGCTTTGTGTATTTCTTGTAAATATTTTTACAAGGCAAAATAATTTCAGGAGACTTTCATAAATCTTTATTTCGACATTTGAGCCATAGAAAATATTAAACGTGAATTTTTTGCTTATTTTATTTCTTTTTAAACACTTCCTTTCTTCTTTATCTATTTTGATATTTTATGTGTTTGTTACTAACACAACGAGTTGATATTTTCAAAAATGCAACAACAAGATGACATGCCCATGATGACATGAAATGCATTATTTTCCGAGAGTTGTGACAACTAGATCACTTATCCCTTCATCTCTCATCTTCATCTTCCATAATTTACTACGATGTAACGAGCTAAACAAGCGGTACTCATTACTGCGAGGGACAGCGATTCGAATCGATTTATACCAGCTGGCAAAACCCGACTACACGACGTATCCGCATCACACCGATCGTATACGACAACCTTTCCCACTAGCACCTGGCAGTAGACTAGCCATTTCCAACTCCCCGGGAGTATGGCGACGCCACGACTTCTCTCGTGGTCGACCCATCTCCCTCCCATGAGACTATCCTCTCACCGACGACCGAGTAAAGAGAGCCGTCTACGCTACATCTCCGGGGCGATAGGGTACATCAGCTTGCCGGGCCCATGATACCAGCATGTAGTACGGTACGTTCAAACTTGTTCAACTAAGCCGACAACGGTACGGTCCTTGACCAGACTCGGACGGGGCTACCACCTTGCAAGACCTCATCTCCGTCATGCCCTTTCTCCTACGGGGCCCGTCCGGTCTCATCTTCATTAATATTCTCATGATCTTAGTGTCAACACAAAACCCTTAAAGCCTCCATGCTTTAAGATTCCCTAAACATCTACCGTTGCGACTATGAATTAAGCTTAGCCTCTATTGAGCTACCTGTACCGAGTATAGAATAAACAAACGGAATCCTACCATAATGCAACTAGGGTGTCAATCATTCCCTAACACCTAATGCACAAACATAACTGCAATATGTGATAAATTAAAATATTTAAAAACATAGGTAGGATGCATCGGGGCTTGCCTTGATACTGCTCGGAGTTAGCTTCCTCGGAGGGTCGGGTCGACTTCGAGATTCCGGCTCCGACTCGGCCTCGGGTGGAACCTCGATCACTTCGAACCTAGTCGACCGAGCAATACGTTGCGAATCACAACCATGTATGCTTGAATGCACATGATAAACTTATGCAAGTTTATTAATAAACTTCAGTATTTAATAATTAAAGACTAAAGCTTAATCACCTTAGTTAATTAATAAATTAGGGATAAGCACGTTCATTAAGCAATAATTAACCATTGATTATGTTGATTAACAAATGTTTAATCAAGATCATTAAGTATTAATTAGTTCTGTTCCTAATTACTTAGGTTTAACATTTAACAAATTATTCGGGTTTATAAAACAATAAGTAAATCATTATCTTAAGGGACATGTGATAAAAGGCTAATAAATTGGGATCACATGAAATAATAGAGTTTAAGTTTAATTTTGGAAAACAATTTTCATAATAACTTTCGTCTGCAGTATCTCTAATTTTTAAAGAAATTTATTTTTCAAAATTAAGTAATAAATAGCATAAAATAATAGATTATCTTAATCAAAGAAAATAATTAATTAAACTATGAAATTATAATTTCTCAAAATAAGTATTTGATTACATAATCAAGTAGGAAATAATTTTATGAATCTAATGAACTTTGTTTGGCATTTTTCTGATTTTTGTGGAATTTTCTACGAATATTTGAAGTTTGAGTTGAATACGGAAATAAATAAATTCGCAAAAGGATTAAGAAGCTATCGGGCCGAAAGTCGCCGAGGCCCGGCGACTCGGCCGGCCCGAGAGGCCGCGCGCGGCCCATACGCCGGGGACACCACGGCCATGGCCGCGGTGGCCGGAGCGCGGCGGCGGCTCACCGGAGGAAAGCGGGAGGGGGTGGGGAGGCTAGGTTTTTGGCTCCGGAGACTCGGTGGACCATGAGCGAGTCCATGGGTGGGGTCTACGGTGGCGGAGGCGGCCGGGAAGGGCGCCGGTGGCGAGGATCGGGGCGGGAGACCTTCGGCGGCCGTGCGAGCTCGCTACGCTTGTCCAAACCGCGAACGGTTTGGGGTCGTGGCTTCACAAAGGCATGAGCAAGAGCGGCACATAGGTGGCTGCTCTTGGAGATGCCGGAAAATGGAGTTCGACGGTGAGGTGCGGATGTGGCGGCCGGACTTGACGCAGAGCGACCAATTTCCGGTGTCTCCGTGGGGAAAACTCAACGATAAGCTACCAAATAGAGAGAGGGAACTACCGTGCACGCACGGGAAGAGAGAGCGGGCAAGAGGACTAACCACGGACGGCGAATTTTGAATTGCGGCGGCGACTAACCGTGGCGACTTCACGGAGAAAAGCGCTCGCTCTTGAGCTCTAATGCGGAAGGTTTGATTGGACGCCATGGTGAGCTTGAGTGGCTCCGTGCGAAGCGGTGGGTGGTGATGGCTTGCCGGGAAAGGGCCGGAGGCGGCCGAGCGACGGAGGAATGGGAGAGGCGGACGGTGTGCGGTGGTGCGAGTTGTGAGAGAAAGGGAGAGAGAGACACGGCTCGGTTCTTTTATACACATCCGGCACCGAGCATGAGGTGGCGGAAGCGGCTGCGTGGCGCCGGGAGCTAAGGGCGCGCGGCCGGGGTGCCGGGCGGCGGGGTTGAGGCGGTGGTGAGGCGGTGCGAGATAGAGAGAGAGAGAGAAGAAGGAGAATGACAGTGGGGCTCGGGTCGTTTTACGTAAAACCCCCCGGTTTTTGAATAATTAAAAAGCGACCTTCCGATGCTCCAAAAATTCTACAAAAATTCAGGGGTGTTATTGAAAATATTTTAGACACTTTTCCTGTTAAGTCCAGGTAGAAATTCCAAATCATTTTCAAATTAAAAAAATTCATGGCTAAATTAATAAAAGAAGCTTTGTGTATTTCTTGTAAATATTTGTACAAGGCAAAATAATTTCAGGAGACTTTCATAAATCTTTATTTCTGACATTTGAGCCATAGAAAATATTAAACGTGAATTTTTTGCTTATTTTATTTCTTTGTAAACACTTCCTTTCTTCTTTATCTATTTTGATATTTTATGTGTTTGTTACTAACACAACGAGTTGATATTTTCAAAAATGCAACAACAAGATGACATGCCCATGATGACATGAAATGCATTATTTTCACGAGAGTTGTGACGACTAGATCACTTATCCTTTCATCTCTCATCTTCATCTTCCATAATTTACTACGATGTAACGAGCTAAACAAGCGGTACTCATTACTGCGAGGGACAGCGATTCGAATCGATTTATACCAGCTGGCAAAACCCGACTACACGACGTATCCGCATCACACCGATCGTATACGACAACCTTTCCCACTAGCACCTGGCAGTAGACTAGCCATTTCCAACTCCCCGGGAGTATGGCGACGCCACGACTTCCCTCGTGGTCGACCCATCTCCCTCCCATGAGACTATCCTCTCACCGACGACCGAGTAAAGAGAGCCGTCTACGCTACATCTCCGGGGCGATAGGGTACATCAGCTTGCTGGGCCCATGATACCAGCATGTAGTACGGTACGTTCAAACTTGTTCAACTAAGCCGACAACGGTACGGTCCTTGACCGACTCGGACGGGGCTACCACCTTGCAAGACCTCATCTCCGTCTTGCCCTTTCTCCTACGGGGCCCGTCCGGTCTCATCTTCATTAATATTCTCATGATCTTAGTGTCAACACAAAACCCTTAAAGCCTCCATGCTTTAAGATTCCCTAAACATCTACCGTTGCGACTATGAATTAAGCTTAGCCTCTATTGAGCTACCTGTACCGAGTATAGAATAAACAAACGGAATCCTACCATAATGCAACTAGGGTGTCAATCATTCCCTAACACCTAATGCACAAACATAACTGCAATATGTGATAAATTAAAATATTTAAAAACATAGGTAGGATGCATCGGGGCTTGCCTTGATACTGCTCGGAGTTAGCTTCCTCGGAGGGTCGGGTCGACTTCGAGATTCCGGCTCCGACTCGGCCTCGGGTGGAACCTCGATCACTTCGAACCTAGTCGACCAGCAATACGTTGCGAATCACAACCATGTATGCTTGAATGCACATGATAAACTTATGCAAGTTTATTAATAAACTTCAGTATTTAATAATTAAAGACTAAAGCTTAATCACCTTAGTTAATTAATAAATTATGGATAAGCACGTTCATTAAGCAATAATTAACCATTGATTATGTTGATTAACAAATGTTTAATCAAGATCATTAAGTATTAATTAGTTCTGTTCCTAATTACTTAGGTTTAACATTTAACAAATTATTCGGGTTTATAAAACAATAAGTAAATCATTATCTTAAGGGACATGTGATAAAAGGCTAATAAATTGGGATCACATGAAATAATAGAGTTTAAGTTTAATTTTGGAAAACAATTTTCATAATAACTTTCGTCTGCAGTATCTCTAATTTTTAAAGAAATTTATTTTTCAAAATTAAGTAATAAATAGCATAAAATAATAGATTATCTTAATCAAAGAAAATAATTAATTAAACTATGAAATTATAATTTCTCAAAATAAGTATTTGATTACATAATCAAGTAGGAAATAATTTTATGAATCTAATGAACTTTGTTTGGCATTTTTCTGATTTTTGTGGAATTTTCTACGAATATTTGAAGTTTGAGTTGAATACGGAAATAAATAAATTCGCAAAAGGATTAAGAAGCTATCGGGCCGAAAGTCGCCGAGGCCCGGCGACTCGGCCCGGCCCGGAGGCCCGCGCGCGGCCCATACGCCGGGGACACCACGGCCATGGCCGCGGTGGCCGGAGCGCGGCGGCGGCTCACCGGAGGAAAGCGGGAGGGGGTGGGGAGGCTAGGTTTTTGGCTCGGAGACTCGATGGACCATGAGCGAGTCCATGGGTGGGGTCTACGGTGCGCGAGGCGGCCGGGAAGGGCGCCGGTGGCGAGGGATGGGGGCGGGAGACCTTCGGCGGTCGTGCGAGCTCGCTACGCTTGTCCAAACCGCGAACGGTTTGGGGCGTGGCTTCACAAAGGCATGAGCAAGAGCGGCACATAGGTGGCTGCTCTTGGAGATGCCGGAAAATGGAGTTCGACGGTGAGGTGCGGATGTGGCGGCGGACTTGACGCAGAGCGACCAATTTCCGGTGTCTCCGTGGGGAAAACTCAACGATAAGCTACCAAATAGAGAGAGGGAACTACGTGCACGCACGGGAAGAGAGAGCGGGCAAGAGGACTAACCACGGACGGCGAATTTTGAATTGCGGCGGCGACTAACCGTGGCGACTTCACGGAGAAAAGCGCTTCGCTCTTGAGCTCTAATGCCGGAAGGTTTGATTGGACGCCATGGTGAGCTTGAGTGGCTCCGTGCGAAGCGGTGGGTGGTGATGGCTTGCCGGGAAAGGGCCGGAGGCGGCCGAGCGACGGAGGAATGGGAGAGGCGGACGGTGTGCGGTGGTGCGAGTTGTGAGAGAAAGGGAGAGAGAGACACGGCTCGGTTCTTTTATACACATCCGGCACCGAGCATGAGGTGGCGGAAGCAGCTGCGTGGCGCCGGGAGCTAAGGGCGCACGGCCGGGGTGCCGGGCGGCGGGGTTGAGGCGGTGGTGAGGCGGTGCGAGATAGAGAGAGAGAGAAGAAGGAGAATGACAGTGGGGCTGCGGTCGTTTTACGTAAAACCCCCCGGTTTTTGAATAATTAAAAAGCGACCTTCCGATGCTCCAAAAATTCTACAAAAATTCAGGGGTGTTATTGAAAATATTTTAGACACTTTTCCTGTTAAGTCCAGGTAGAAATTCCAAATCATTTTCAAATTAAAAAAATTCATGGCTAAATTAATAAAAGAAGCTTTGTGTATTTCTTGTAAATATTTGTACAAGGCAAAATAATTTCAGGAGACTTTCATAAATCTTTATTTCGACATTTGAGCCATAGAAAATATTAAACGTGAATTTTCTGCTTATTTTATTTCTTTGTAAACACTTCCTTTCTTCTTTATCTATTTTGATATTTTATGTGTTTGTTACTAACACAACGAGTTGATATTTTCAAAAATGCAACAACAAGATGACATGCCCATGATGACATGAAATGCATTATTTTCACGAGAGTTGTGACAACTAGATCACTTATCCTTTCATCTCTCATCTTCATCTTCCATAATTTACTACGATGTAACGAGCTAAACAAGCGGTACTCATTACTGCGAGGGACAGCGATTCGAATCGATTTATACCAGCTGGCAAAACCCGACTACACGACGTATCCGCATCACACCGATCGTATACGACAACCTTTCCCACTAGCACCTGGCAGTAGACTAGCCATTTCCAACTCCCCGGGAGTATGGCGACGCCACGACTTCCCTCGTGATCGACCCATCTCCCTCCCATGAGACTATCCTCTCACCGACGACCGAGTAAAGAGAGCCGTCTACGCTACATCTCCGGGGCGATAGGGTACATCAGCTTGCTGGGCCCATGATACCAGCATGTAGTACGGTACGTTCAAACTTGTTCAACTAAGCCGACAACGGTACGGTCCTTGACCAGACTCGGACGGGGCTACCACCTTGCAAGACCTCATCTCCGTCTTGCCCTTTCTCCTACGGGGCCCGTCCGGTCTCATCTTCATTAATATTCTCATGATCTTAGTGTCAACACAAAACCCTTAAAGCCTCCATGCTTTAAGATTCCCTAAACATCTACCGTTGCGACTATGAATTAAGCTTAGCCTCTATTGAGCTACCTGTACCGAGTATAGAATAAACAAACGGAATCCTACCATAATGCAACTAGGGTGTCAATCATTCCCTAACACCTAATGCACAAACATAACTGCAATATGTGATAAATTAAAATATTTAAAAACATAGGTAGGATGCATCGGGGCTTGCCTTGATACTGCTCGGAGTTAGCTTCCTCGGAGGCTGGGTCGACTTCGAGATTCCGGCTCCGACTCGGCCTCGGGTGGAACCTCGATCATTTCGAACCTAGTCGACCGAGCAATACGTTGCGAATCACAACCATGTATGCTTGAATGCACGTGATAAACTTATGCAAGTTTATTAATAAACTTCAGTATTTAATAATTAAAGACTAAAGCTTAATCACCTTAGTTAATTAATAAATTATGGATAAGCACGTTCATTAAGCAATAATTAACCATTGATTATGTTGATTAACAAATGTTTAATCAAGATCATTAAGTATTAATTAGTTCTGTTCCTAATTACTTAGGTTTAACATTTAACAAATTATTCGGGTTTATAAAACAATAAGTAAATCATTATCTTAAGGGACATGTGATAAAAGGCTAATAAATTGGGATCACATGAAATAATAGAGTTTAAGTTTAATTTTGGAAAACAATTTTCATAATAACTTTCGTCTACGAGTATCTCTAATTTTTAAAGAAATTTATTTTTCAAAATTAAGTAATAAATAGCATAAAATAATAGATTATCTTAATCAAAGAAAATAATTAATTAAACTATGAAATTATAATTTCTCAAAATAAGTATTTGATTACATAATCAAGTAGGAAATAATTTTATGAATCTAATGAACTTTGTTTGGCATTTTCTGATTTTTGTGGAATTTTCTACGAATATTTGAAGTTTGAGTTGAATCTGGAAATAAATAAATTCGCAAAAGGATTAAGAAGCTATCGGGCCGAAAGTCGCCGAGGCCCGGCGACTCGGCTCGGCCCGGAGGCCGCGCGCGCGCCCATACGCCGGGGACACCACGGCCATGGCCGCGGTGGCCGGAGCGCGGCGGCGGCTCACCGGAGGAAAGCGGGAGGGGGTGGGGAGGCTAGGTTTTTGGCTCGGAGACTCGATGGACCATGAGCAGTCCGTGGGTGTGGTCTACGGTGGCGGAGGCGGCCGGGAAGAGCGCCGGTGGCGAGGATGGGGGCGGGAGACCTTCGGCGGTCGTGCGAGCTCGCTACGCTTGTCCAAACCGCGAACGGTTTGGGGCCGTGGCTTCACAAAGGCATGAGCAAGAGCGGCACATAGGTGGCTGCTCTTGGAGATGCCCGGAAAATGGAGTTCGACGGTGAGGTGCGGATGTGGCGGCCGGACTTGACGCAGAGCGACCAATTTCCGGTGTCTCCGTGGGGAAAACTCAACGATAAGCTACCAAATAGAGAGAGGGAACTACCGTGCACGCACGGGAAGAGAGAGCGGGCAAGAGGACTAACCACGGACGGCGAATTTTGAATTGCGGCGGCGACTAACCGTGGCGACTTCACGGAGAAAAGCGCTCGCTCTTGAGCTCTAATGCCGGAAGGTTTGATTGGACGCCATGGTGAGCTTGAGTGGCTCCGTGCGAAGCGGTGGGTGGTGATGGCTTGCCGGGAAAGGGCCGGAGGCGGCCGAGCGACGGAGGAATGGGAGAGGCGGACGGTGTGCGGTGGTGCGAGTTGTGAGAGAAAGGGAGAGAGAGACACGGCTCGGTTCTTTTATACACATCCGGCACCAGGCATGAGGTGGCGGAAGCAGCTGCGTGGCGCCGGGAGCTAAGGCGCGCGGCCGGGGTGCCGGGCGGCGGGGTTGAGGCGGTGGTGAGGCGGTGCGAGATAGAGAGAGAGAGAGAAGAAGGAGAATGACAGTGGGGCTCCGGTCGTTTTACGTAAAACCCCCCGGTTTTTGAATAATTAAAAAGCGACCTTCCGATGCTCCAAAAATTCTACGAAAATTCAGGGGTGTTATTGAAAATATTTTAGACACTTTTCCTGTTAAGTCCAGGTAGAAATTCCGAATCATTTTCAAATTAAAAAAATTCATGGCTAAATTAATAAAAGAAGCTTTGTGTATTTCTTGTAAATATTTGTACAAGGCAAAATAATTTCAGGAGACTTTCATAAATCTTTATTTCTGACATTTGAGCCATAGAAAATATTAAACGTGAATTTTCTGCTTATTTTATTTCTTTGTAAACACTTCCTTTCTTCTTTATCTATTTTGATATTTTATGTGTTTGTTACTAACACAACGAGTTGATATTTTCAAAAATGCAACAACAAGATGACATGCCCATGATGACATGAAATGCATTATTTTCTCGAGAGTTGTGACAACTAGATCACTTATCCTTTCATCTCTCATCTTCATCTTCCATAATTTACTACGATGTAACGAGCTAAACAAGCGGTACTCATTACTGCGAGGGACGGCGATTCGAATCGATTTATACCAGCTGGCAAAACCCGACTACACGACGTATCCGCATCACACCGATCGTATACGACAACCTTTCCCACTAGCACCTGGCAGTAGACTAGCCATTTCCAACTCCCCGGGAGTATGGCGACGCCACGACTTCCCTCGTGATCGACCCATCTCCCTCCCATGAGACTATCCTCTCACCGACGACCGAGTAAAGAGAGCCGTCTACGCTACATCTCCGGGGCGATAGGGTACATCAGCTTGCTGGGCCCATGATACCAGCATGTAGTACGGTACGTTCAAACTTGTTCAACTAAGCCGACAACGGTACGGTCCTTGACCGACTCGGACGGGGCTACCACCTTGCAAGACCTCATCTCCGTCTTGCCCTTTCTCCTACGGGGCCCGTCCGGTCTCATCTTCATTAATATTCTCATGATCTTAGTGTCAACACAAAACCCTTAAAGCCTCCATGCTTTAAGATTCCCTAAACATCTACCGTTGCGACTATGAATTAAGCTTAGCCTCTATTGAGCTACTCGTACCGAGTATAGAATAAACAAACGGAATCCTACCATAATGCAACTAGGGTGTCAATCATTCCCTAACACCTAATGCACAAACATAACTGCAATATGTGATAAATTAAAATATTTAAAAACATAGGTAGGATGCATCGGGGCTTGCCTTGATACTGCTCGGAGTTAGCTTCCTCGGAGGGTCGGGTCGACTTCGAGATTCCCGGCTCCGACTCGGCCTCGGGTGGAACCTCGATCATTTCGAACCTAGTCGACCAGACAATACGTTGCGAATCACAACCATGTATGCTTGAATGCACGTGATAAACTTATGCAAGTTTATTAATAAACTTCAGTATTTAATAATTAAAGACTAAAGCTTAATCACCTTAGTTAATTAATAAATTATGGATAAGCACGTTCATTAAGCAATAATTAACCATTGATTATGTTGATTAACAAATGTTTAATCAAGATCATTAAGTATTAATTAGTTCTGTTCCTAATTACTTAGGTTTAACATTTAACAAATTATTCGGGTTTATAAAACAATAAGTAAATCATTATCTTAAGGGACATGTGATAAAAGGCTAATAAATTGGGATCACATGAAATAATAGAGTTTAAGTTTAATTTTGGAAAACAATTTTCATAATAACTTTCGTCTGCAGATATCTCTAATTTTTAAAGAAATTTATTTTTCAAAATTAAGTAATAAATAGCATAAAATAATAGATTATCTTAATCAAAGAAAATAATTAATTAAACTATGAAATTATAATTTCTCAAAATAAGTATTTGATTACATAATCAAGTAGGAAATAATTTTATGAATCTAATGAACTTTGTTTGGCATTTTCTGATTTTTGTGGAATTTTCTACGAATATTTGAAGTTTGAGTTGAATCCGGAAATAAATAAATTCGCAAAAGGATTAAGAAGCTATCGGGCCGAAAGTCGCCGAGGCCCGGCGACTCGGCCGGCCCGAGAGGCCCGCGCGCGGCCCATACGCCGGGGACACCACGGCCATGGCCGCGGTGGCCGGAGCGCGGCGGCGGCTCACCGGAGGAAAGCGGGAGGGGGTGGGGAGGCTAGGTTTTTGGCTGCGGAGACTCGGTGGACCATGAGCAGTCCGTGGGTGTGGTCTACGGTGGCGGAGGCGGCCGGGAAGGGCGCCGGTGGCGAGGGATGGGGGCGGGAGACCTTCGGCGGCTGTGCGAGCTCGCTACGCTTGTCCAAACCGCGAACGGTTTGGGGCGTGGCTTCACAAAGGCATGAGCAAGAGCGGCACATAGGTGGCTGCTCTTGGAGATGCCCGGAAAATGGAGTTCGACGGTGAGGTGCGGATGTGGCGGCCGGACTTGACGCAGAGCGACCAATTTCCGGTGTCTCGTGGGGAAAACTCAACGATAAGCTACCAAATAGAGAGAGGGAACTACCGTGCACGCACGGGAAGAGAGAGCGGGCAAGAGGACTAACCACGGACGGCGAATTTTGAATTGCGGCGGCGACTAACCGTGGCGACTTCACGGGAGAAAAGCTGCTCGCTCTTGAGCTCTAATGCCGGAAGGTTTGATTGGACGCCATGGTGAGCTTGAGTGGCTCCGTGCGAAGCGGTGGGTGGTGATGGCTTGCCGGGAAAGGGCCGGAGGCGGCCGAGCGACGGAGGAATGGGAGAGGCGGACGGTGTGCGGTGGTGCGAGTTGTGAGAGAAAGGGAGAGAGAGACACGACTCGGTTCTTTTATACACATCCGGCACCGAGCATGAGGTGGCGGAAGCAGCTGCGTGGCGCCGGGAGCTAAGGGCGCGCGGCCGGGGTGCCGGGCGGCGGGGTTGAGGCGGTGGTGAGGCGGTGCGAGATAGAGAGAGAGAGAGAAGAAGGAGAATGACAGTGGGGCTGCGGTCGTTTTACGTAAAACCCCCCGGTTTTTGAATAATTAAAAAGCGACCTTCCGATGCTCCAAAAATTCTACGAAAATTCAGGGGTGTTATTGAAAATATTTTAGACACTTTTCCTGTTAAGTCCAGGTAGAAATTCCGAATCATTTTCAAATTAAAAAAATTCATGGCTAAATTAATAAAAGAAGCTTTGTGTATTTCTTGTAATATTTTTACAAGGCAAAATAATTTTAGGAGACTTTCATAAATCTTTATTTCTGACATTTGAGCCATAGAAAATATTAAACGTGAATTTTCTGCTTATTTTATTTCTTTTTAAACACTTCCTTTCTTCTTTATCTATTTTGATATTTTATGTGTTTGTTACTAACATAACGAGTTGATATTTTCAAAAATGCAACAACAAGATGACATGCCCATGATGACATGAAATGCATTATTTTCTCGAGAGTTGTTACAGCCCTCCCCCTTACTAGAATCTCGTCCCGAGATTCACGATCGAAACGACTAGATGATAGTGCTAAAGAACTCGGGGTAGTTTGATTGAAGAAACTCCTCGTGCTCCCAAGTAGCTTCAGCTTCGAGTGATTACTCCATTGGACGTTGTAGAATTTGATGGTCCGATGACGAGTCACTCTATCCTTGGTGTCGAGAACTTTAACCGGTCGTTCGTCGTACGTCAAGTCCAGTTATAACTCGTTCCACTTTGGTTGTCGGTATATCCATTGGTAGTTTTAAACACTTCTTCGGTTGAGATACATGGAATATGTTATGGATACCTGCCAAGTGTGTTGGCAATTCCAAACGATATGCCACGGCTCCACATCTTTCCAAAATTGGAAAAGGCCCAATGTATCGCGGTGCTAACTTACCCTTGATTCCAAACCTTTGAACACCTTTGGTAGGAGATACTCGAAGATAGACTTGGTCTCCAACCTTGAATACCAACTCTCGACGTCTTTTATCGGCATAGCTGATTTGTCGAGATTTTGCTCTCTTGAGATTATGTTGAATTAGACGGACTTGTTCTTCTCGCATCTTTTACTAGGTCTGGTCCGAAGATCACTCTTTCTCCGCTCTCGGACCAATTCGGAGGAGTGCGACGACTACGTCCATATACAGCTTGAAACGGTGACATGCCAGCACTCTCTTGATAGCTGTTATTGTAGGAGAACTCTGCTAACGGTAAACATTTCTCCCAATCTTTACCGTAGGTCAAAACACATGCTCGAAGCATATCCTCGAGATATTGATTGATTCTTTCTGTTTGTCCATCCGTTTGAGGATGATATGCGGAGCTTCGTATCAATCTTGTCCCCAATGATTCATGTAGTTGCTCCCAAAATCTGGAGACAAAGCTGCGTTCCTCTATCCGATATAATGGTTTTCGGCAATCCATGCGGACGGAGAATTCAAGCTATGTACAGCTCGCATACTTCTCAGCGAGTGTACCGAGTATGTACGGGTATGAAGTGAGCTGCCTTTGTCAACTCTGTCCACAATAACCCGGATAGAGTCATGTTTCCGTGGGCTTAGTGGTAACCCAACGATGAAATCCATGCTGATGTCTTCCCACTTCCATTCAGGAATACTCAAAGGTTGTAAGGGTCCTGCTTGCTTCAAGTGCTCGGCTTTGACTCGCCGACGGACATCACATTCATTAACATACTTGGCTATTTCTCGCTTCATGCGTGTCCACCGAGAATCTTTGCTTTAGATCTTGTTACATCTTATTAGTTCCGGGGTGAATAGAATACTTGGACATATGAGCTTCATCCATGATCCTTTTGCGAAGGGATAGGTCCTTTGGTACAACCAATCGATTGTTGAACCAAATAACTCCCTCGTTATCTTCTTTGAAGCAGATTGACTTCGCCTTTCTTAAGTCGTCTTCTTATATGTCCAATACCAACACTTTTCTCGTTGAGCTGCTATCACTTCTTCACGGAGGGTAGGAATAAGAGCTAGATTTGTCAACGCTCCATATGGAATAATCCGAAGATTTGGCTCATCACTTTTGGGTGAAGGTGCTTGAGTCATGAGTTGAGCCGTGAGATTATTGCGGTGAACCTTGCGACTTAAAGCATCGGCTACCACGTTTGCCTTGCCCGGGTGATAGTGAATTTCTAGCTCGTAATCCTTGATTAATTCCAACCATCTTCGTTGGCGCATGTTCAGATCTCGCTTGGGTGAAAATGTACTTGAGACTCTTATGGTCCGTATAAAGATGTACTAAATTGCCCAAGAGGTAATGTCTCCAGCCTCTTCAATGCAAGTACCACTCGCTGCTAGTTCCGGATCATGGATAGGATAGTGTTCTTCATGACGCCTTAGTTGTCGTGATGAATAGGCAATCACTCGTCCTTCCTCCATTAGAACACATCCAAGTCCTGTTCTCGATGCATCACGAGTATACATCAAAAGGTTTTGTCGGATCTGGTTGGGCAGTGCTTGGAGCTGTTGTCGACAATTTCCTTAAGGTTCGAAAAGCTTCTTCACATTCCTTGCTCCATACATACTTCTTATCCTTTTCCAATAGTTTAGTCATTGGTTTGGCGATCTTCGAGAAGTTAGGAATAAATCTTCCGTAGTAACCAGACCAATCCTAAGAAACTTCGAATCTGCGAAACCGACTTTGGCGGCTTCCAATCCATTACTTCTTTAACTTTGCCGGGATCAATCGCCACTCCTTCAGCTGATATCACATGACCTAGGAACGGCACTTCCTTCAGCCAAAACTCACACTTGCTGAACTTAGCATAAAGCTGATGATCTCTTAGTCGTTGCAATACCACTCGTAAGTGATTAGCATGTTCCTCTTCGACTTAGAGTAGATCAAGATGTCGTCAATGAACACTACGACAAACTTGTCCAGCTCGGGCATGAATACAGAATTCATGAGGTACATGAAGTGTGCTTGGTGCATTAGTCAATCCAAAAGACATGACCAGATACTCATAGAGTCCATATCTTGTGGAGAATGCGGTCTTTGGTATGTCTTCGGCTCTTATCTTAATCCGGTGATATCGTGAGCGAAGATCTATCTTGGAGAAGATTTTGGCTCCCATCGGTTGATCAAACAAGATAACAATCCTCGGAAGAGGGTACTTGTTCTTGATGGTAACGGCATTCAAAGGCCTATAATCCACACATAGCCTTAATGTCTCATCTTTCTTCTTCACAAACAAGGCTGGGCATCCCCATGGTGATGAACTTGGTCGTATATATCCTTTGTCCAATAACTCCTGTAGTTGCACCTTTAACTCTGCCGACTCATTTGGCGGCATTCGGTATGGTCTCCTTGATATTGGTGCTTGTTCCAGTGCTGTAACTCTATCTTAAACTCTACTCGCTCTGTCTAGCGGTCGTCCCGGTAAGTCGTCCGGAAAGACATCCGGGTACTCACAAACTATGGGTATATATCCCAGACTTTTACCTACCACCTTATTAACCATTAGCAGCATAGCTCGGGGAGAAGTTAAGAGTAAGCAATCTCGACCATGAACAGGAGAGTTTAAATATACGGCTCGAGATGCTATATCCAATATCGCCTTATGGAAATCCATCCATTGCATGCCAATAATTGCATCTAACCCTTGCCCATCCAATATGATTAACGAAGTGGAATAAATCTTGCTACCCAACCTTAATGGCATATTAGTAGCTGCTTCGTTGGTAAGAATTTTACCCCAGGTATTGAGATAATATGTGTCCATGTCAACTTAGATGGTGTGATGCAATGCTTAGCAATATATGACTTGCTGATGAAATTATGCGTAGCTCCCAAATCAAATAAAACCATGGCAGGATGATCAGCGATAGAAAACATACCCGCTAGGATTTGTCCTCCTTCGGGTAGCTCCTCGACCGTAGTAAAGTTGGCACGGCCGATCTTCACTTGTGTATTATTGGCGGGTGCCCTCGGTTGGTTCTGCGGCTGTCCTTGCGGTCTTGGTCCATATGGCGCCTTTTAAGGATATGGACAACTGCGGTAATAATGTCCTGGACGGCCACAATTGAAACATGGTGGTCCATTCTGCTGCGGTGCTTGACTCACCGGCCCGGGATTCCGATTGTTCTGCTGCTGGTAGGGCGGACGATATTGATTCGGCCGCTGTTGCTGAGGTTGCTTGGAGTGGTTGAGGCTGCCGGTAGTAGTTTGGACGATAATGTGTATGCTGATAACGCTGACTCGACGGTGCGGTGTAGACCAGCCTATACTTTGATGGTCCGCTACTTCCTTGTCCGATAGCCGGCCTCTTCTTGTTCTTCTCCGTCCGATGCGGACGGATGGAATCTTCCAACGCGATAGCGTCACTCACAAAGTCGGTGAAGCTATCGGTCTTGTTTAACACCAAGCGAGACCGCAACTTGGTACTCATTCCCTCCTTGAACAGATTCTTCTTTTTGGCATCCGTGTCCACATGTTCGGGGGCATATTGAGCAAGACGGTTAAATACCTTAGAGTAGGTATGCACATTCATGTCGCCTTGCTTCAGCGATAGGAACTCTTTCCTCTTCGATTCATTAAGCCTTCCGGGATATGGTGCTCTCGGAAAGCTTTGGTGAACTCTGCCCATGTAATTTGATGTCCTGGAGGAAACATTGCTTTGTAATTGACCGACCGGGCTCCAGCAAATCCTTGCAATTGCTGGGAAGCGAAGAGAGTCTTCGATGATCCGTGCATGGGAACAATTCAAGCTTCGACTCGATGGTGCGAAGCCAATGATCAGCTTCCAATGGTTCCCCGACATTTGAGAAAGTCGGAGGGCGAACTGATAAGAAATCCGAGAAGGTCACCCTTTCTTCCGGTGCATTACGGCCTTGGTGACGTTCCGGCGGAGCGATGTTGCGGACCAATTGCTCCAATAATTCTCGCTGCTCCGCGCGAGAATCTAGTACAGCTGCGATAGCCTGAGCCGATGTCGGGGTGGTGGTGGTGTTTCCGCCCCGCGTTGAGAACTCTCCGGCTCATCACGCCTCCTTGTTCCAACCATTCTGTCCAAGAAAAGTTTATGTTAGACATCTTCATTCTAACATACTAATGGAAGAAACAAGAATACATGAATGAAAAAAATTCCAAATGAAATTTATGCAACAACCCTCTTTATTAGAACAACCACCAAATCCATAAATACAGGCTCATACGTCCACGCTACAACGATTTCTAAGATACACTCATGCGTGATTACAATACGTTCGTTATTTAGCTAGCGTCTAATTTACATACTAGTTTTTTTTTACTTGCTACTAGCTAGCACTCTACTCTTCTTCACGAAGCACGGAGGTAACTTCCTGGCTCATAGAACTGCCTGTCTCGGATTCTGCATCCTCTAGTCGGGGAATCTCCGTGAAATCTATGACGGAATCCACGTCCATTATCTCTTCGGGATCCTCCTCTTCTTCTTCGATTCCGCCTCTATAGGATTTTCCTGCATTACCGGTGCATCCTCAAGAGGTTGCTGTCCTATTGCTGCATCCAGCATCGCATTGTGTGCTGCAGTAGATCTTGCTCTAACCGAGCGATCGGGGCATGTGCGTTTGCCAGCTGTTGATCCTTAAATTGAACCTGCTGCTCCTTATTTAACAACTGCGCCTCTCTAAGTGCCAACAACTCCTCCTTTTCCTGCAGCTGTCTCTCCAGCCTTGCTATCCGAACATCCTCTCTTTGTCCTCATACTTCACTCACACCAGTACTCGTGCTGTCCATCTCTGTGGAGAAGTAAGAGCATCGGATACATGTAGAAACTAATCCTAATATTTCAGCAAATCTTTTTATTCTAGCAACTGCATATATATATATTACTACCACTTCTTTTCATTATTTATCGTTTGTACAACATCAAACCCACTTTTCATACACTCCCAACTGGCCAACATCTGCTAGTACCCTATCTACATCCGACCTACGTCAGCAAAATATGACTATCCTCCTACATCGGTGTCATCACAACACAACTAAGCCGACGGCGTGTGGCTGCCGGCGTCCGACTCAACGACCTCGGCGGGTGAGGCGGGTGGTGGCTCGTAGTCCATCCCGAGAGACCTCCTCGGCGTCGTCCGGTGGACCCTGCTGCTGCTGCTGCAACTGCTGGAACTGCTCGAGTAGGTCGTCGTGGTCGTGGATCGGTGCGTGGTGTGCGTCGACTATCCCATCAAACATCGCCTCGAGCTCAGCCATCCGGTCCTGTACCGCGACCGGTGTCTCCACGAGTGTGGTTACGCTGTGCTTGTCATCCGGGCCAACCGTAACTCGTGCTCCTCGGTAACCGTAGTCAGCTGTGCGACCAAGGCTATGGCCGCTCCGTGAAACCCGTCACGGTCCTGTGTCACCTCCACGAGCTGCTCCTCCAGCTCGGCGATCCCGGCGTGGGACCTCCGAACCTCCCGGCGGTGCACTCGATATCGGTTCTTCCAAGCACCCAAGCTGTCGGTCCCGACTCTGCGTCCGTAACTCCGGATCGTGGACCCGCTGCTCTAGCTCTGCGACACGTGCAGCCCGTGTGTCCTCCTCCTCCCGAGCGCGCTTCCTACCGCGAGTCACCGGCATCTGCAGGGAACATGTTTAAACAAGTTAAACACTTCTTCCCACGGAAGAAAACGAACAAAAACAACCTATGCGAGTACTACAAAACGAGCCGAGTATATACCCCCAACATTTATTTAGTACCCAAGTATGACATGATGCATGCTCGTAATTAACTATACGTACTATAGTATATAAAACTATGACGGATAGTTAGCACTTCCCAAAACCCGAACTTCGAACAATTAGTAAAAGTCCTAACTATTCTACATCCTTATGGGCTCCGCACTCTTGCAGATTCTAACGTACTAACGTGTTAAGTTTTGAAAACAAGCTTGCAATGATGATCGTTGCCTCCGAACCGCTCCGATACCATCCGTAAGCCCTGGGCCGAGGATGTTACACACCGCCCAAGCTCCGTCGCGGCTCTTGCCGGAATTCCTTCTCCCCGGCGCTATGGCTCGCCGCGCGCTCAGCGGAGCACACCTGCGGCACCACCGCGTCACCGCGCACCCGCCGGCCTACTCTTCCCCGACCAGCTCCCCGCGGACAAGCCTCGGGGGCACGCCGGAGTTCCCCGCGGCGGCGGCGCAGAGAGGGAAACCCCACCGATGCGAAACCCGCGACTTTGAGCACGCCGGAGGGTAGCTCATGCTGCGAGGAGCATAAACACACCCACGCCCACCCAAAAAGGTGACCGGAGGCCCGCCGGCGGCGAGTACCGCGGCGGCGGCCATGGCGGCTCCACCGCAAACCATCAATCACCCACCTTTCTTCACAAAGGATGCGCGCGCACGGCTCCCTACTACTCGGTGACTCTACCGGACCCACCAATTGCACATGAGCCCCATCCCACGAGCTCTCCACCGGCGATCATGGTGCGGCGGGGGCGGACCTCGTCGGGGAGTACTAATCCATGGGCAATTCACGGGGAATCAAGCGGGAAAGAGGCGGGAGCTCACCAGCAACGTTTTGGCGGCCAAAGGAAGGACGGGGGGGGGGCGCTGATGGTGGCCGGCGACGAGCTCCGACGATGGTGGACGTGAACGACGTGCGGACGTCGCCGGTGACCACGCGTCTCCGCGTTCCGGGGCTACAAGATGACGACAAGCACGCGCTCGGCGCCGAACGGAAGGGCGAATGGTAGGAACTAAAAACACAGCTTGGGCTGGACAAGGGCTCACCGGGGAGGATGAACGGCGACAAAGACGACGGCGGGCGGAAACTTGGACGTGCTCGCGCTCCTTCTCCTCGTCACCAATCACGACGAGATCAGCATCGTTGGACACAGCGTGGCATGCCGAGCAGGAAGATCAGCACGGGACTCACCAGCTCGACACCTCTCCCATGGCGGCGACGGAAACCGCACCCTAGGCGGCGGCGGCTAGGGTTTGAGAGATTGGGGAGGAACCCGGGGTGGCGCCGGGGTTTTGTTGAGCCAAAAGTGTGGAGGGGTGGTTGGCTTGGACCCCGGGCCGTTGCGGCGGCAGAAGATGCCAAACGTCCAACGTGGCGAGCTCCTCGCATGTGCCGCACGCGGGAGAGAAGGAAGGAAAAGGAAAAAGGTTGAAGAAGGACTGTTTGGGTCGGGCTTGGGCTGGACCGGGCTGGTGCGGGAGAAAGAGAGAGAATGGGCCGGCGGTGATTCGGCCCGGGACGCGTGTTTGAATTCGTTTTCCTTGTGAATTTCCTCAAATTCGATTCTCAATCAAATTATAGCCAAATTCGCTCCAAATTCGTTCAAATCTTCCCCAATTACAAATATTATTACATGAAGAAATGTTACAAGATTTTTGGGCGACTCCCCCCCCCTTACAAGAATCTCGTCCTCAAGATTTCACTCCTCATCCTCGAACAAGTGAGGGAAGTCCTTCCTCAAGTTCTCCTCCATCTCCCAAGTGGCCTCTCGCTCGGTGTGGTTGTTCCACAACACCTTGCAGAACTTGATCTTGCGACTCCTTGTTTCCTTGAAAGTCACATCCAAGATCCTTGCAGGATACTCCAAGTACTCAAGGCTGTCCTGCAGATCCAACACCTCCGGTGCAACCTGCTCCTCCGGCACACGAAGACACTTCTTGAGCTGCGAAACATGGAACACATCATGCACTCGGCAAGGTGTCCCGGCAACTCAAGATGATAGGCGAGATCTCCAATCCTCCTCACCACACGAAAAGGTCTAACAAACCTTGGTGCCAACTTGCCACGCACGTGGAATCTGCGCGTCCCACGAAGTGGAGAGACCTTGAGATAGACATAGTCCTCAACGAAGAACTCCAAAGGTCTCCTCCTCTTATCCGCATAGCTCTTCTCGCCTGCTCCGAGCAACTCCGATATGCTCTCTCACTTGTTCAACTTTTTCCTCAGCCTCTCTTACAAGATCCGGTCCATTGAAAGACCTCTCACCAACCTCTCGCCCACATATGGGGTCTCCTGCACTTCCTCCCATACAAGAGCTCATTGGGTGACATCTTGATGCTTGTCCGATAGCTGTTGTTGTAAGAGAACTCAACAAAGGTCAGACTCTCCTCCCAATTCTTGCTGTAGGTGAGCACACAAGCTCTCAACATATCCTCCAAGGTCCGATTCAGCCGTCCGAGGGTGATAAGCTGTGCTAATGTCCAAGCGAGTGCCCATGGCTGCATGCAAGCTCCTCCGAACTTAGCCACAAGCCGAGAACCACGATCCGATATAATAGTGAGAGGTGTCTCATGTAGTCTCAGAATGTTATCAATGTAAAGGCGAGAGAGCTGCTCCACTGTGTACCTCGTGCTAACGGCTATGAAGTGAGCGGCCTTGGAGAAGCGATCCACAATCACCCAAATGGAATCACGGCCCTTAGGCGTGCGAGGTAGTCCAACAATGAAATCCATGCTGATGTTCTCCCATTTCCACATAGGAATCTCAAGAGGCTTGAACAAACCAGCTGGCTTCGATGTTCTGCCTTGACCCTCCCGCAAATGTCACACATCCCCATAAACCGAGCAATGTCCCTCTTCATGCCTTCCCACCGGAACCGAGTGCGGAGGTCCTCATACATCTTTGTGTTCCCCGGGTGGATAGAGTAGCGAGAACAGGTGAGTCTCTCGTAAGATCTCATCTCGAATCCGTGCACCTCCAGGAACCACAATCCGATCCTTGTACCAAAGTACATCATCACCATCCACTCGAACCAAGGTGCCTTATCCTCCTTTGTCTTTTCCTTGATTGACTCCACAAGACTCGTCAACCTTCTGCCTTTCCCTAATCCGATCTCCAAGCAAACTCGTGATCCTTAACTCATAGAGATAGACCTCGGGAATGAGCTCCACTCCATCCCTCATCATCTCCTCAAACACCTCCGATCGACTCGTCATGAGAGTTGTGCAATAGGCCTTGCGACTCAGCGCATCCGCAACAACATTTGCCATGCCGGGATGGTAGTTGATGCTCAAATCATAATCCTTGATCAACTCAAGCCATCTCCTCTCGTCTCATGTTCAGCTCGATTGCGTGAAGATATACTTGAGGCTCTTGTGATCCGTGAAGATCTCACATCCGTCACTCGATGAGATAGTGCCTCCAAATCTTCAAAGCATGAACAAGCTGCTGTAAGCTCAAGATCATGGGTGGGGTAATGCTGCTCGTGCTTCTTCAACCGCCTCGATGCATAAGCCACAACCTTCCTGTTCTGCATGAGCACACAACCAATCCCGTGAGTAGAAGCATCACAAGTACACCCGGAAGTCCCGACTCGGATCCGGCAAGGTGAGCACAGGTGCGGTGGTCGGTCTAGTCTTGAGCTCCTGGAAGCTCCTCTCTCGCTCCGGGGTCCACTCAAAGGTGACATTATCCTGCAAAAGCTCCGTCATGGGACGAGCTATCGGAGAGAAATCCTCAACAAAGCGACGGTAGTAACCAGCCGTCCCCAAGAAACTCCTCACATCCTTGACACACTCGCGGTGACTTCCAACTCACAACAGTCCGAACCTTCCCCGGATCCACACTCACTCCCTCGGCATTGATGACATGCCCTAGGAATGCCACTTCCTCAAGCCGAACTTGCACTTGCTGAACTTGGCATACAACCGATTTGCCTTCAACCTCTCCAAGACAACCCTCAAGTGGTGTGCATGCTCTCCGACGGACTTCGAGTATACAAGAATATCATCAATGAACACCACCACAAACTTATCCAACTCTACCATGAAGACCTTGTTCACATGTTTATGAAGTAGGGAGGGGCATTGGTCAAGCCAAAGGAAGCAACGATGAACTCGAACTGCCCGTACCTGTCCGGAAATAGATAAGAAGTAAAATTCAAGGAGGGGCGATCAGGCATGAGAGATAACAATTGGAATTGACAAGGCGGTAACAAAGATCCATACCTACTCACAAAGGCAGTCTTAGGAATGTCACACTCTCGGATTTTCATTTGATGATAGCCCCATCCCAAATCAACGGAAGAGAAGTACTTTGCACCCTTCAGCTGATCAAACAAATCATCAATCCTCGGCAAGGGGTACTTATTCTTGATGGTGACCTCGTTCAAGGAACGATAGTCAACACACATCCTGTCGGTACCATCCTTCTTCTTCACAAACAGAACAGGGGATCCCCAAGGTGAGGCACTTGGGCGAATGAACCCCTTCCTCAACGGATCATCAATCTCCTGCTTCAACAACACCAACTCATCTCGAAGACATCCGATACGGCCCCTTAGCAATAGGGGCCGTGCCAGAAGAAGATCAATCACAAACTCAACATCCCGATCTGGTGGATGCCCTGGCAAATCATCGGGAAAGACCTCGGGATACTCACAAACCACGGGTATCTGCTCAAGTGACAACCCCCGCAAGTGACAAAGCTGCGCCGGCAACTTAGGAGCAAGCGGTGTGAAACACACAACCACTCGGTGGTTCACCAAGGTCACAATCCTCTCATCACAATAAATCACCCCCTTGTTCCTTGTCAACCAATCCATCCCAAGAATCACCTCAATCCCACAAGACGGTAAGAGAGCCAAATCAGCCAAGAACCGAACAACCCTCAATCAAAATCTGAACTCGACGGCAACCCGTCACACACTTTGTAGTACCAAGAGGAGAAACGGCGAGCACAGGAAAATCGAGCAAGACGACAGGAATCTTAAGCTTCGCAACGAACGCAGAAGACACGAATGATCTAGTCGCACCAGTATCGAAAAGAACGAAGCTAAACAGGAGTTAACCAGAAACTCACCAAGAACGACATCCGATGCCTGCCGAGCATCCTCATCGGTGAGGTGGTGGAGCCTCGCATGGGAAGCACTCTGCTGCGGCTGCTGCCTGGCTGCGGACTGCACGGGACGGGGAGCACTGCGAAACTGCTGCTGCTGCGGTGGCTGTGCTGCTGGCCTCGGGTGTGGTGAAGGCAGTAGGAGCTCTCGACCCAAGTTGGGACACGCGTAGTACTTGTGTCCCGCCTGTCCACACCGAAAGCACCGGTTGGCGAAGGGCAACCCACTGCTCGGGGGCCTATAACCTGGCTGCTCGTGGTGCTCGGAGCATGCTGGTACTGCTGTCCCCGTGGTGCAAACCGCCTCTGTCCGGAACTGCCAAACTGCCCGGAATCGCCAAACTGCCCTCGTGGTGGACGTGCGGTCCGCTGCTGCTGCCCACTAAACCTCTGCCTCTGCTGTCCTCCAAAACGGTCCAGCTGCCCTCCCGACCTCTTGTGTGCCTCAACTCTCCTCACCTTCTCAAGACCATCCTCAATCTCAATGGCCTTATCCACGAGCTCCTTCAGGGTAGAGCACCCTGCCACGTGTGGACCAATCTCCGCCCTGAGTCCCCTCTTGAAGTAGTAGATCTTGTCCCGCTCCGTGGACACGTCACGAGGTGAGTAGCGTGACAGCTCGGTCCACCTCTGGTAGTACTCGGGCACACCCATAGCTCCCATCCTTAGGTTCCGGAACTCGTCCGACTTCCCGTCCATCACTCCCTCGGGGATGTGCTCGAGCTCCGAACTCCCACTCAAACTCATCCCAAGAGATACTGTTCGGGTCCTGGTGGTTGGCCACGTAAGTGTCCCACCACGCGCTGGCTGCACCCCGAGTAAGTACGTAGCAAGTGACACACACTCGGAGTCAATGCACTCCATCATCGGTAGCTGCTTGGACACCGTCCCGAGCCAGCTGTCGGCGTCCGGAGGGTCAATGCAGTGAGAGAACGTGTCCGGCTGAAGTCTGCGGAAGGCCTCCTTCCTCATGTCGGACCGACTGCGGCCTGCGAAGTGTTGCGGCTGCTGCTGTGGAACCTGCTCGTGGTGCTGCTGCTGCTGCTGCTGCTGCATCCGCATCGGACCTCCCGGTATGTTGGTCTGCAACGCCGTCACGTCGGCAAGAGTCCGAGCGGGGGTGGTGGTGGTATCTCCAGCTGCTCGAGCACCCTCCTGCTGCCCTGGAGCCTCCTACTGTCCTGGTGCCTCCTGCTGCTCAGCAACCTCTGCCTCTCCGATTGCGGGATCCGGTGGTGCCTCTCCACCGCGACCACGCCCACGGCCTCTGCCTCGAGTACCCACGGCTCCTCCGCCGCGACCACGGCCTCTCGCACCGCGGCCTCGTCCTGCAGCACCCTCGGCGGCAAGCTGCACGGCCTCCGCCACGACCACGGCCTCGCCCACGTCCTCCGGGGGCATGGTCGTCAACCTCCATCGCAGCCTGCTCAAACTGCACGTGAAGACCCCTTCCTCTCGGCATCTGTTAACAAAGGCACAAATCCAAGAATTAGTACGGGTTATCCAACACTTTCTTCAAGTCTTGAAAGATTCTTCATGAGTAAAAGAATAGCATGCGAGATCATTTATCCATGCAAACATAACAAAGGCTTATCCATTCAGCCATATCTTATGTTGATAACTTTAAACGATGAGACAGATTTCAAAGTTTGATAAAAGGAGTTTAGCAGATTAGAGGTCTAGATCATGTCCTTATGGTTACGTCCGGTTTCTACGGGTCTCGTTCCTACGAGTCAAGTATGGCTACGATACCAAGTGTGAGGACCAGAATTTCACCTAGGTGAAACCCGAACCCTTTGTACCTCTATGCCACTCCCGGGAGTGTGACACATACATCCAGCACAAGTTAGTATAGAAAAACCATAAAATAAAGAAAGTAATCAAGGCAAGATAGTAGAATCTCCAAGTACATTATTAAGCATAGGTCTCAATCTCATGAGTACAAGAGCGTGGCACGCAGACCATCGCGATATCAAAGTAGAAATCTAGCGAAAGCGAAGCGGAAGCATCTCCGATGAAGATCGGCGATGAAGACCATACCCACAAGCGACTCGAGTGTAGGTGAGACCGTCACTCCTCTCCGTCGCCTCTCTCGGCTGGCACGGCTGGCTCCTCGAGCAACGGCGTCCGAAAAACAAAGTGGGAAAGCCGTGAGTACATAGAGTACTAAACAAGCCGCAAACTACCTACCAACAATGTATGCATGCTCGGATATTCCAAGGAAAGGCAAGGGCTAGCACCTAAAGCATTAATCCTCAAGTCTATGTGAATCATATTTTATTATTAGTCAAATTTTATAAGTGGCCTTGCAGGAAACAACACAATCCTGCAAGGGTCAAGTTTTATGTCCAAGCACACCTCCACTGGACCACAGCTCGAAGCCGGAAGTAAAACACCTATCGAGGGGAGAAGTAGTAAATACTAATCAAGTGGGTCGCTTAGAGGTAGTGCCCATACTTTGGGCTAGACTATACGTATAGATTTATATATCTCTGCAGAGAGTAAGCAACCGTACCCACGTGAAGAGGTACTCAAACAAAAGACCACCGTCGTGGCCCAAGCAAAGCAACACTCACAGGATCACTCTACAAAGCATCGACCGGTAGGCGTCCGTCCCTCGGGTTTGGGATCCTCTAACCACAACATAGGAAAAGAAGGTCCTGAAGGGTGTGACAAGGCGTACCACGGGCCGGGTGGGATATCCTCTGCTCGTGAGTCGAGACAAACGCTCCAACACCCACTACCACTAATCTCTACACCACGGCAGGCCACCCGGTCCTCCGCTAAGTATCATGATCCAGCCCGCCCATACAAGTCACGTGGTATGCTAGTAGACCAAAGAGCAAGCAAGCACAAGAACCGGTCCTTAAGCTGCCGGGACGAGTCACCATCCCTCTCCTCAAAAACAACAGTCTCAACAACGAGTGTCACCACAACAGGGCCCCATAACCCAAGGCCCCTACACAACTGTACCCGCAACGGTACTCTCCAAATAGAGACTCCCTAGAAGTCTCCCAGCACCTAACCACCTACACTCGCCCCCGCAAAAGGTCCTACGGGGTATCTAGTACGTAAACTCGACACCTAAGAAACACTTACAATTTATTTTACACAAAAACATGTATAGTCATCATGGGGTTCAATTAAGCAACTAAGCAAGTACTAAGCATGCGAGTAATAGTAGAACAACCTATGGCAAATAGTGGCAAGGATGGCATAGTATGGCATAGGTAAACTACAAGTGAAGTAACCGTTAATCATGCATGGATCAATTTAATGCAACTTGCTAAATAGGAGCAAGAGTGGTCAAGGATTGCGGCTTGCTTGGATAAGGCTGCTCCCAGTGCCGGGTCGGGGTACTCGTACGGCTGCTCCGGAGGAAACTCCTCAAACCGTGGCTCACACGGGAACTCCTCGGCACCCCCGATAGACGGATCGTGAAACAGGGTTTAGGCACGCAAATCGAGGCAATAGGAAAAAGAACGAAACGAACGACGGAAATTACTGCACTAGAACATGACCAAAAGCTACACTAACGCGTAGAGAACGTCGCTACGAGCCTAACGCAACCGACCGCGTATTTTTCCGAGTCTCCAGGAAAAAGATATGAATTTCCAAAGAAAAAGGAATTTTGGAAATTCAGGAAAAATCCACGAAAATGAAAAACCAGGGAATATTCCCCTTGGAATATTCCTCGGAATATTCCACGGCTCAGCACTATTCCGTGGACCGGGTTCACGGGCCCACGTTCACCCTCTCTCTCTCTAGTCCACATGGACCGAGTCGATCTAGGAATTCAAAAATCAACTCCTGGATCGATCACAATCCCCGCGGGTCCCACCATGACGTCATCGTGACATCACGACACCGGAGAGGGAGGCGCCGCCCAAGCTCCGCCGCCGCTCTTGCCGGAATTCCTTCTCCCCGGCGCTATGGCTCGCCGCACGCTCAACGGAGCACACCTGCGGCACCACCGCGTCACCGCGCACCCGCCGACCTACTCGCCCCGACCGGCTCCCCGCGGACAAGCCTCGGGGGCACGCCGAGTTCCCCGCGGCAGCGGCGCAGAGAGGGAAACCCCACCGATGCGAAACCCGCGACTTTGAGCACGCCGGAGGGTAGCTCATGCTGCGAGGAGCATAAACACACCCACGCCCACCCAAAAGGTGACCGGAGGCCCGCCGGCGTCGAGTACACGTGGCGGCGGCCATGGCGGCTCCACCGCAAACCATCAATCACCCACCTTTCTTCACAAAGGATGCGCTCCACGGCTCCCTACTACTCGGCGACTCTACCGGACCCACCAATTGCACATGAGCCCCATCCCACGAGCTCTCCACCGGCGATCATGGTGCGGCGGGGGCGAACCTCGTCGGGGAGTACTAACCCACGGGCAATTCACGGGGGAATCAAGGGGGAAAGAGGTGGGAGCTCACCAGACAACGTTTTGGCGGCCAAAGGAAGGACCCCGGGGGCGGGGGGGTTGACGGTGGCCGGCGACGGAGCTCCGACGATGGTGGACGTGAACGACGCGCGAACGTCGCCGGTGACCACGCGTCTCCGCGTTCCGGGGCTACAAGATGACGACAAGCACGCGCTCATCGCTGAACGGAAGGGCGAATGGTAGGGAACTAAAAACACAGCTTGGGTTGGACAAGGGCTCACCGGGGAGGATGAACGGCCACGAAGACGACGGCGGGCGGAAACTTGGACGTGCTCGCGCTCCTTCTCCTCTCGCACCAATCACGACGAGATCAACATCGTTAGACACAGCGTGGCATGCCGAGCAGGAAGATCAGCACGGGACTCACCAGCTCGACACCTCTCCCATGGCGGCGACGGAAACCGCACCCTAGGCGGCGGCGGCGGCGGCTAGGGTTTGAGAGATTGGGGAGGAACCGGGGTGGCGCCGGGGTTTTGTTGAGCCGAAAGTGTGTTGGGGGTGGTTGGCTTGGGCCCCGGGCCGTTGCGGCGGCGGAAGACGCTAAGCGTCCAACGTGGCGAGCTCCTCGCATGTGGGAGAGAAGGAAGGAAAAGGAAAAAGGTTGAAGAAGGACTGTTCGGGTCGGGCTTGGGCTGGACCGGGCTGGTGCGGGAGAAAGGGAGAGAATGGGCCGGCGGTGATTCGGCCCAGGACGCGTGTTTGAATTCGTTTTCCTTGTGAATTTGCTCAAATTTGATTCTCAATCAAATTATAGCCAAATTCGCTCCAAATTCGTTCAAATCTTCTCCAATTCCAAATATTATTACATGAAGAAATGTTACAAGATTTTTGGGCTCTTACACTTACTTGTCTCTTGATCCTATAAATTAGCATGTTGTTTCATTTTGTGACATCCGCTCCGGGACACCCGGGACTCGGTACAGGGGAACACTCGACGCAGCGAGTTACAACAGTTCATCATCTCGTACAAGACAGAATATATATACATCATGGTATAATACAACCAGGTTTTCGAAATACAAACATTGTACAGCGGAAGCATAAACTTTATTGTAAAGAATAACCTACGAGTCTTGCAGCGGAAACTTGTATTTGATACAACCAAACACTACCAAACTCTCATCGTGATGTACTGAGCCCGTCGTACACCACGATCCTTCTCCTTCATAGCGTCGGGATCCGTTCCCATTGGAGGGAACCTCCCTCGGGACAATGCTCCTCTTCCGGAAAGCTACCGTACGAGTCATGGAAGTACGACTCGGTTCTCGAAACATAACGAGCAAACCCCGAGTATTCTAATACTCAGCAAGACTGACCCGTCAACGAGGCTCGCTAAGGCCGACGCCTAGTATGCAAAGGCTTTTTGGCGGTGGGGTTGACTCTCTTGCGAAAACAGCGCTAATAATATATCCTTACTTTCAATGTTTTAGCTCAACATTAGTTTATTAGAGCCAATGTTTGCAGTCTACAACTATTGCAATCATGTTTCCAAGAAAAGATCAGATTAGATCAACATTTCTTTCATCTCTCATCTTCATCTTTCAGTTGATTACTACGATGTGACGAGCTAAACAAGCGGTACTCATTACTCGCGAGGGACAGCGATTCAAATCGATTTATACCAGCTGGCAAAACCCGACTACACGACGCATACGCACAACACCGGTCGTATATGACAACTTTTCCCGCTAGCACCTGACGGAAGACTAGCCATTTCCAACTCCCCGGGAGTATGGCGAGTCCACGACTTTTCCTCGTGGCGGACCCATCTCCCTCCCGTGAGACTAACCTCTCACTAACAACCGATAAAAGAGAGTTGGCTACGCTACATCTCTCGGGGTGAATAGGGTACATCAGCTTGTCTGGGCCCATGATACCAGCATGTAGTACGGTACGTTCAAACTTGTTCAACTAAGACGACAACGGTACGGTCCTTGACCGACACGGACGGGGCTACCACCTTGCAAGACCTCATCTCCGTCTTGCCCTTTCTCCTACGGGGCCCGTCCGGTCTCGACTTATTAACATCTTCACTTCCACTCTCATCTTTCTCTTATCATTCTTCTTAGCAGCAAAATTGAACCAGTCATTATCCTATATCTCGCGAGTAGTGTATGACACCACTCGACTTCTACCGATTCCCTAAGACATAAGCTTAGCGAGTTATCGAACTCTATTGAGCTACCCGTACCAAGTATAGCATAAACAAATGGAAACCTATCTCATGCATCTAAGGTATCAAGCAACTCCTATAACTTAATGCACAATCATGACTCATTAAGCTGTGATAAAAGAAAAGACTTTAAAAACATAGGTGGGATGCATCGGGGCTTGCCTTGATTCGAGTCGAAGTCGGGTTTCTCGTGTGTTGGTCGACTTCGAGATTTCCCGTCTCTCGCCTCGGTCTCGGACGGAACCTCGATCACCTCGGAACCTAGGCCGACCAACAATACGTCGCGAATCACAACCATGCATGCATGAATGAAGATGATATGATCATGCAAAGGTTTTGCTAATTATGTTCATCAACCAATAATTATTGATTAATTAGATTCAAGCAATTTAACAATTAACAATTAGTGATTTATTGTGTTTAGTAATTAACAATTAATCTTGTTTATTAACTAACAAATACTCATGTTCATTAATTAACAATTAATCATTACTTAAGTTCATTACTTTGCAACTAGTAATTAACAATTAATAATTCCTCAGGTTTATTAATTAGCAATTTATAAATATTCGTGTTCATTAAGCAATAAGTAACAAGTGATCATGCTTATTAATTATTGTTTAATCATGGTCATTAATTAACAATTAATCAGGTTTAATTAATCATGCTTATTAATTAACAATTAATAAATAATCATGTTCAATAGGTAATAATTAGTGATTAATTAGGGATATGCAAAAGTACATAAAGCAATATATTTGGATCACATAAAATGACGGTGTTTATGTTGAATTTTGGAAAACAGTTTTCACAAACACTTTCATCTGCAGTATCTCTAATTTTTAAAGAAATTCATTTCGCAAAATCAACTAATAATTAGCATAAAATAATGAATTTTCTTAATTAAAGGAAAGTAATTAATTAAACTATAAAATTATAATATCTCAAAATAGGCATTTGAATACATAATCAAATGGAGAATAATTTTATGAATCTAATGCACTTTGTTTGGCATTTTTCTTATTTTTGTGGAATTTCTATGAATTTTTGAAGTTTGACCAATTCCCGAAAATGAATAAACTTAAGAAAAGAATTATCGACTTATTGGGCCGAAAGTGACCGGCCCATTTGGCACCGCGGCCCAGCTCGGGCCGAGCTGGCCGACCATGGCGACAAGCGGCCGGAGAACGGCGGCAGGTCGCCGGAACAGCTCGGGAGGGGGTTGGGAGGCCGACGGCGCGGCCCTGGCGACTCGGCGTGTCACGGGAAACTCGAAGTGGGATCCACGGCGACAGGAGTGGCCGGAAAGGACGCCGGCGGCGAGAGGCGAGCAGGAGGGACCTTCGGCGGCGGCTAGAGCTCACCTCGGTTGACCAAATTGCAAATGGCTTCTTGCTAGAGCTCTAGAGGATCACAACGAAGACCGGCATCGAACTTGTTGACGACGAGGAAGACCGGAAGATGATGCGCACCGGGATGGCAGAGGCGGACCGTCCGTCGGACTTGGGCATGACGACGGAATCCGCGTGAACCTATAGGGAAAACGTGCCGGTGAGCTCGCAAGATACGAGAGTACCCACTTGCGCACGCGAGGGAACAAGAATTAGGACAAATGACGAACCGAGAGAGGGAGAATTTCCTGGCGGCGTCAAGGTAGGCCGTCCATGGTGTCGTGGGAATAAACTCGAAATACTTCGCGCTTGGGTCATGGTTTGGGACGGGGTTGGCGCCTACGGACCGAGCGAGGATGAGGCACGGCTAAGGGCACCTTTGGCTCGGCCGGGGAGGAAGCAGGGCCACGGGACGTCGGGGTCTAGTACCGCACGGCAATGGTGGCGGCTTGGAAACGAGAGAAGGGAGAGAGCAAGACGACCCCGGGTTGGGTTTTAAACCGGATGGAGGCTCGCTGCGTGGCAGCAGGAGGGCGAGGCGCGCGCCGAGAGCTTGCCGCGGTGGCTCGGTGGTGAGGCGGTGCTGAGAGAGAAAGAAGAAGAGAGATTGGCCTCCGGCTCCGGTGCGGTTATTTTACAAAAAAACCCCTCGGGCTTTGCTTTAATTAAAAATCATACTTCCGGCACTCGAACAATTCTGCGAAAAATCAGGGATGGAAATGAAAACATTTTAAATCTTTTTTTCCTATTGGCCGGAGTTCAAATTCCAAATAATTGGATTAAAAATTCATGTTGAAATTAAAAGAGAAGTTTTCATTATTTCTTGTAGACATTTTTACAAAATAAAAATAATTTTCGTATCAACTCCATAAATCTTTTATTATTATGTTTTACCAACAGAAAATGTTAAACTCCATAATTGCTTTTATTTAATTTCTTCTTTTAAGAACTAATTTTTTTAACTTAGGTTAACTTTATTATTTTATGTACATTTCTTAACAAAATTAAATATTTTCCCAAATTAATGCACATGAGGACATGATCATGAATGACATGAAATGCATGTTTATTCTTTCAGGGTTGTTACACATTTAAATAGTAATTCCTAAATTTTTTTTGAAATACTTTTGTTAATTGCATTGTGGATGTGGTTAGGAGGGGAAGAGATATGGGCAAAGAGTTAGATAAGATTACTAGTGGTTTTGGCTCTAGGATCAAGATCCAGATTAGCGAAGGAAAGAAATGACCAGAAGCTCCTATGGAAGCTGCAAAACTTGCATAAGAGGTAGGGATGATCTTGAGGCAGCATGTACCGGTCTTCAATAAATGGAAGACGTACAACAAGGAAGAGAATTTCCGGCGCATTAAAAATTACATGGGATAAAGCGGTCAGTGTTAAGTAACTATGTGATTAGAAAGGAAATAGTCTCCTATTATCAATCTTCATTTCCTGTATATGTTGGCGATTTTCATTTGATGTGCTCGCAGGCTCAGTTTGAGATGGACCCCAATAGTAATATTGTTAGATTTGCATGCGTTGATATGCTCAAGGTTGGAAAACGAAATTTGTGACATAAGCTGAAAAATAGATATATTGATGGTGTTCCAGCAAACCAAGTGAGGAACCATTCTCCGGTGGAAAGCATGACTGGCCAGCAATGGAGAGCATTGGTGGTGACGTGGTCCGATCCTAAACATAAGGTAAGCAAGTTCATGCCGCTCTAATAATTAATGTCCATATGGTACA
The DNA here is from genome assembly GCA_031894775.1 of Chloris gayana. Lineage (NCBI taxonomy): Eukaryota > Viridiplantae > Streptophyta > Magnoliopsida > Poales > Poaceae > Chloris > Chloris gayana. Next base: position 239,037 of record JAUNZO010001929.1, read on the forward strand.
CTGGAATCATGCAAATATGTATTGCCGTAGGAGAAGTGTGAGTTTAACTGACTGAATAATGCAAAAGTAAAGTATCGGCAGTGTATAGGCTCTCGATTGTACATTGCCCGTTTCCATGCCTTGGTAGTGAATGATTAATACCACGATTACTCGTCATCGTTTATTTGTTTCTTTGATGCCATATGACTACTGACACCATCACATTGTCTTTATATGTCTCATATATCAGATAAATATAAATATGTTGAGCCCACAGCAATTTATCTTTTCAAAGACTGCCATTGAAACAAGAACAAAGGTTTTAGTGAGCCAGTGAAGGATGTTATCGTAAGTACTATCACAGTTTTGTTGGGGATGTTACACAATTTTATTTGATTTATCTCCATGTATTGCATTGGTGGCATAGAAACAATGGTTATTAGTTACCACTTGCTCCTAAACCTTTGCCAACTAAATGGCCCATGTCTAAAAGTGTTCGATAGTTAATTGTGTTAAGCTAAGAAATTGGTGGTTTGCTTACTAGAAGCATTCTGTTTCTTTAGAAGCATGAGTGACCATTCTTATGGCGTCTCAATTTTATTTTCATTCTAGAATATTATTCTATATAGTAATGAGTACCTGGCATTCATTTGTCATTAGCAATTGCAGTGTGTTATAGACCATTGTTGTTTCCTAATATTGACATCACAATAGGATGAATTGGAGGCTATCATGGCTGAACCGGTGGAGGAGGGAGAAGAACCAGTGTCTTCTACTGTTGCACTTACTAAAGTTCTACTGACTTCAACATTTCTAGAGAACATTGGCATCTCGGGTTCTTCAAAGAGAAGGAGAGTCTGAGTCGGTGAACATGCATCTTTGCTTGAAGCTGAACTTGAGATGGAGAGACAAAGGTCAGCAGCACTTGAAGAGAAAGTAGATGGTCAGGAAGATCCGCAAGAAGACTTAAGGAAGCAGGTTGAGGAAGCAAACAATTATAGGAACAAGCAAACAGAGGAGATTGAATGCTTTAAGAAGGCACAAGAAGAAATGGATCGTTTCCTTCATCGAGTATTTGAAAGCTAGTGTAAAATTGCAGGTAATGGGGGCAATTGTAAATCAGGTCTTGTTTTGGCTTATAATTCTGAAATGGTTATGTTTTTAGTTTGACTGCAAAATTCGTTGCAAAACCGGTTTGCAATGAAACCGAAAGTAGTCCCATTTTCAGAATTAGTCTCAAACAGGACATGTTATGCAATTGTTTGTGTAGGTTACTTTGTATCAATATTCGTAATGTTTGCAGGCTTTGTACGGTAAAGTATTTTTTAGTAATTTTTAGTACTTGTTGGCTAAACGTATTAGATGTGGACAATGTGATATTTAGTAATTTTATTTGTTTGATGTAAATTAATATTTGTTATGGATTAATTAGTTTCGGTGGTAATTTAAATGTAGTGGTAAATGTTAGAAATGGGCTTTCCCAAAGACACATTGGGCCGTTTTTGCAAGTAAAAATTGAGAATTAATGTTATTTACGATTATGGGCTCAAAATGTTTGTAGAACACTTTATTTTTAGTTTGCAGCCCATTTATGCAGCCAGGTCGAAATGCGGAAATGTGTAACGTGCCTTAGTCCAAAACGTTTCTGTAAGTAACTCGGGCTTCTCAATGTGGCCCATTTTACAATACAGGCCTGGATGATAAAAAGGTCTTAGGAGACGTTTATGATGTTCATATTATTTTGTGACACTACGACGTTATCACTATTCTGTGATAGATTGGCTTTCGTCATTGCTGGGGTTATGACGACATGGTTAAGGAACGTCATTGTGTTCCAGTAGTGACGCAATTTCTGTGACAATTGCCAGTACGTCATGCCTCTGTCACAACATATTTGTAGTGACAGATACCTTATAGTCTGTGACACCAGTCCTTTGTCACGGAGGGCCGCATTTTTTGTACTGCTATAAACCGTGGTGATCCGATTCCGTCTTTAGTCCTATATGTACTCAAGTCATCGTGTGTCTAATGTATTGCATGATTACTCAATCTTTTCCACGCTTTTATGGTATTAGTAGGGTTCGATCCTGCGAACCGGTTCCGCTTCCACACAATCTAGCGCGCCGCAGATACTCCACTCCCTTCTCCATGTTGAGGTCCGCCGTCGACGATGACCTCCAGAAGCGCGTTGCTGCCCTCACCCCCGAGGAGCGTCGCGAAGCCACCCATCAGGAGGTCAAGTGCCTCGAATCCGAAAGCCTCCATGCCGAGCGCGCCGAGGAAGATCGCATTGCCGCCGCCCGTCATGCCAATGAAGAACGTGAGGCTGCCTATGCCGCTAAACTTGCCTCCACGACGGCCGCTCTACATGCCCAGGCCATGGGCTTCCCAGGGCTGGTCCTCTCTACCTGGCGGCCTCTACTGGGATCCGGCCATCTTGGAGGGAAACTTCAACACCATAACGTTGCAATAGCCACCAGAATGGCTCGTGGACACAAGTGCTGAAAAACACATGACGTCTAACTCTGGTACTCTTTCCTCCATCTCCCCACCATCCCTTTTGACACCGTTATGGCTTTATTCTACCCGTAGCAAGTTCTGGCTCTGTGTCTTTTCCTCATGGTCATGATTCTTTTGACTTTCATAATGTCCTTGTTTCACCACATTTACTCAAAAATCTCATATATGTGCATCAATTCACCATAGAGAATAATTGTTCCATTGAATTTGACCCATCTATTTTTTTTTGAAGGATCTCCAAACCAAGAGCACGATCATCAGGTGCAATAGTTCTAGGTCACTCTACCCACTCCTATCCTTGGCGTTTCACCCACTTGCACTCGCTGCTGGCACCTCCTCCTCACTCTGGCACGTGCGTCTCGGTCATCTTGGTCATGAATCCCTCTCTGGCCTAGTTGCCTCGTCTGCTATTTCTTGCAATGATAATGAACTAGATGCTTTGGGTCATGCTTGTCAGCTTGGTCGTCATGCCAGGCTTCCTTTTAGCTCTTGTAGTTCTCGTGCTGTCAAGAATTTTGATTTAATACATTGTGATCTGTGGACATCACCTTTCATTAGTGTCTCTGGTTACAAATATTATTTAGTTGTTCTTGACGATTGCTCCAACTACTCTTGGACCTTCCCCCTTTGCCAAAAATCAAACACTTTCAATACTCTGGCTCATTTTTTTTCCTTATGTCTCCATGCAATTTGACACCACGATTAAGAGCGTTCAGTATGACAATGGTTGTGAGTTTGATAATTCATCCACTCGCTCGTTCTTTCTCACTCATGGCATTCTTCTACGGATGTCCTGCACTCACACATCTCCACAGAATGGTAAGGCCGAGCGCATTCTTCATAGCATCAATAACATTATGCGCTCCCTTCTATTCCAGGCTAGTATTCCTCCGTCTTACTGGGTTGAGGCTCTTCATGCTGCCACGTATCTCTTGAATCGCCATCCTACTAAGACTTTGTCCTTCTCCACCCCCTACCACGCACTCCACGGCACCCGACCATCATACGCTCACCGACGTGTGTTTGGCTGCTTGTGCTATCCCAACCTCTCCGCAACTACACCACACAAGCTCGCTCCATGCCTTGTGTCTTCCTCGGCTACCCGACCGAGCACAAAGGGTACCGTTGCTTAGATCTCTCCACCAATCGTCTCATTATTTACCGCCGTGTCACCTTTGATGAGACTACTTTTCCCTTGTCTGAGGTCTCCTTCCTGCCTACGTCCGACTTTGATTTCAGTTCGGAGTTTGATGTTACATGTGTACCTCCTATTGGCTCTCCTGTTGCAGGTCCTGCCCCAGCTGGTGTTCGTCCCGCTGCCCCTGTTGCTCCCTCATAGGTTGCGGCCACTGGCCCTCAACCACCGGTTACTCACGACCACGAGTGGCCGCTGCCCATGCTCCCCAGCAGGTCGTTGCCAGCGGCCCTGCCTCGTCTTCCAGGGGGCTCCGCTGCTCCCAGTCCAGGGACAACCCGTCCCCCTATTGGCGCCCACGGGCCTACGCACGCGTCGTCTGACACGCAAGCCACCGACACGCCTGCCTCCTTGTGGGCCCCACCATGCGTGCCTCGGTCGCATCGACCGCATGCGGCGCCCGTCCCTCTTGCACAACCTGCTGTCGTACCCCCCCCCCCAATGCAGTAATCATTCCACCGATCGATAACACGCATGGTATAGTTACGCGTGGCAAAAGCGACTTCCGTCAGCCGACTGTTCCCTTGGACCTGCATGTTGCTCCACTGTTTCCAGTTCTGAAGACCCTTCACAGTGCCCGTGCCGATCCAAATTGGCGGGATGCCATGTCAGATGAGTTTGCTTCCCTCCTCTCCAACAACATATGGGTTCTTGTTGCTCAACCATCTAGTGCCAATGTTGTCACAGGGAAGTGGGTGTTCAAACACAAATTTCGGTCCGATGGTTCTCTGGAGAGTTACAAAGCGTGTTGGCTACTCTGCGGATTCACTCAGTGTCCTAGAGTTGATTTTGCTAAAACCTTCAATCCAGTTGTTAAGCCTACCAACATTCGGACAGTTCTGACAGTTGCTCTCTCCCGGGATTGGCCAGTTCACTAGCTTCATATCAAGAATGCTTTTCTGCATGGCACTCTATATGAGACAGTTTACTGCGTTCAGCCTTCTGGGTTTGTTGACAGTGCCTATCCAGACTGTGTGTGTCGCCTCAACAACAGTCTCTATGGTTTGAAGCAGGCTCCGCGTGCTTGGTACAGTCGCTTTGCCTCTCACATCCTCTCCTTGGGATTTTTGAGTGCTAAGTCTGATTCTTCCTTGTCTGTTTATCGATATGGTTCTGTGACTGTATATTTGCTCCTCTATGTGGATGAAATTGTGCTGACCGCATCTTCTGAGTCTCTTCTTCACTGGGTTATTGCAGCGCTTCAATAAGCGTTCTCTATGAAGGATCTTGACCCTCTACATCACTTTCCGGGTCTTCCTGTCTCCCATCAGGATGGAGTTTTTTCGCCTTTCTCAACGGCAGTTTGTTCTCGAGATTCTTGATCGTGCTGGGATGACCAAATGTAAACCTTGCTCCACGCCAGTTGATGTTAGTGCTAAGCTCTTGTCTCAGGCGGGTTCTCTGGTCTCCGATCCGACACACTATCACGGAGTTGCAGGCGCTTTACAGTACCTCACCTTCACTCGTGCCGATATTTCTTATGCTTTCCAGCGGGTTTGCCTTCACATGCATGACCTGAGAGAGCCTCATTATGCTCTTATTAAGCGCATTCTCCGCTATCTTCAGGGGACTCTGGATTATGGCCTTCACCTTCGCCGTACGGACCTGTCTACACCAGTCGCCTACTCTGATGCTGACTGGGCTGGCTGTCCTGACACTCGTCGTTCTACGTCCGGATACGGTGTCTTTTTTGGTGATAGCTTGATTTCTTGGTCCTCCAAGCGCCAACCTACAGTTTCGCATTCCAGTGCTGAGGCTGAATATCATGTTGTTGCTAATGCTGTTGTTGAGACCACCTGGCATCGACAGCTTCTCATGGAATTACATATTCTCTTCAGCGTGTCACAGTCATTTTTTGTGACAACGTCAGTGCAGTGTATCTCTCGACTAATCCGGTACAACATCAACGCACTAAGCATATCGAGATCGAACTTCACTTTGTCCGGGAACGCGTGGCTGCTCGAGCTGTCCGTGTGTTGCATGTCCCAACTTCTTCTCAGTGTGAGGATGTCTTCACCAAAGGACTACCGTCTTCTGTCTTTGTTGAGTTCAGGTCTAGTTTGAATGTTCTTCCGTGTGGCTAGTGACGCTAATATAAGACCACGGGTGGGGGGGGATTATGGATAGTTCCGATATTGTATGACTATGTCTGATTCGGTTCCGATTCTGCCGGTCATGTTTCAATAAACCGTGGTGATCCGATTCCGTCTCTAGTCCTATATGTACTCATGTCATCGTACATCTAATGTATTGCGTGATTACTCAATCTTTTCCACGCTTTCAATAAATTCTCTTCCTTCATCAATCGATTAATCCTTCTTTTTGCTGTTATTTTCACTCTTTTACTCGAGGAGTCGGATGATGATTAGGCTCTCCTCTCCAAACTGAGCAGCCGCAGCGTTGCTGGAAACCGAACCGTAGCCTGTGTGGCGGTTCGCTCTATCGAACAATAAACATTGTGGACATCGAACCGAGTAGGAGAGAGAAAAAAAGCGCACCATCTTCTTGCGCCGGACCAAACCGAACCATGCCCAATAAAAAAATAGAAGAAGTTGCCTCAGTGTTGGACGGTTGTTGCATGTGCCTTCAACTTTTGTCAGGGATGAATATTAATTTTTAACTGCTGTTGTAGGACCTACCAACCGAACACACACTAGGATGATCGAACTTCTACAAAAATCGATTTTGGCAGCCCGCACCATGACGAACGGTTCGAACCAGCACTGCTGGTGCTCTAACAACATCAGCAGCCATCGACTCATACACCTCCTGCTCAGAAAGAGTCTCCTCAGGTCAGATGTTCGTTTTTAAAAAGTTTTATCCTTCTTTTTCTTTTATCAACTCCTCTTCTTACTTGTTATTGTCTGACCAGGTTGTTTTTTTCCCCGTGAGCAAACCCCTTAAGTCCAAGCCGAGTCGTCGACTGCAGATGGCAATATTCGGCAGGGATCCCTGGTAGATTCTACTTTCGAAATGCCCCTGGCCATAGTGTTTCATCATGCTGTTGATGTTGATTGTTCTTTGGCTCAAGTTGCTCAAGAATCGGCCAATGCTAAGAGAGTATTTGATGATATTATTCATTCGCCGATTGTCCATGTTGGAAATAAACTCGACATGGTAAGTTCCTGGTGTGTGCGTGTCTAGTGCGTGCGTGAGTTTATTCTGCGTGAGTAGATCGAGTCCAATTTTAAGTGCAGGTCGTGGGCATGGTTGTTGGCTTGTTGCATACAGGGTGCGGTATCTGTTGGAGTCGTAGAGTTGTTGGAGGGAGTTGTGTGTGTGGTGCCGATTCGTGCGGAGGAAGCCATGTGGCTGAGCGCATTCCACGGACCAATGGCGAATTGGCCGGCATGGAGATTAGCTCCTAATGTTCCCGACTATAAGAAACCCAGTGCTCCTCCATTGTAACTTGCCCAGTCTAGTGAATAATATAGTCAAGATACAGGAGCAATCGGCTCCGTGGCGTTCGTCGCCAGCAAATACTGTTTATCTTCTTCCTTGAGTTCGTGAGCAAGAGGGAGTAGTGCTATTCGTTCCAGGCTGAGCCAACAGTCCATACAGAGTAACCCATGCGTCTTCTGCTGGCCCTTTTTCCTTTTGGTTTATTGAGCCACTAACTTTTTGCTCCTGTATTTCTAGCTGACGGCAGGAAATCATCCGTATTTCCCTCGTGAGATCTTGGAGCAACTGAGGGACATTGAACGTAGGTTGGATTGCCACCGCAGAAGTTTTGGTTATTGATTCCGGCCAAGTGAGGGGTAGATTTCAGGAAATTCAAGACCTGCAAGTGGCTCTAAATGTTGTGGCTTTCATTGAGTATCATTGCTACACTTTTCAGGAGGCCCAATAAAGTATTCAACGCCAATCAGAAGCCAAAGGTCTTCGTGAATCTGTTGAAGCTGCTTCTGCAAACTCTACCAAAGAAGCAAATAAATATGAAGCTCTCTCTGATCGTCGAACTCAGCTCAAAGACCAATTGCTATTCTTTGAGGCGTCCGCCGCTAAGTTGCTGTACAAAGCGGTGTTCACGACTAAGGGTGGAAAATAGTCGCGGACACAACGAGCCCGCGGCAAACGTGGCAAAGGGCCGCGGCTAACGAGCACGTGACAGTAACCAACACTGTCAGGCCGGCAGTTAAGGCCCATAGCACATTTAGCATTGGGCCTAACAGTCCGGCCTGCTGTAGTCGACCACACCATCCTATAAATAGGGGGGGGAGTGCAGCGCCGCACCGCAACCTTATCCGCGCGCCGCACCGCCACCTAGGGTTAGGGTCTAGGGTCGGTGGTGGTGCCGCCACTCCTCTCCTCCGCCTCCTCTGCCTCCGGCCATGGGTCGCCGCCGCTGGGGCCGTTCAAGAAGCAACCACCGCTCCTGGGGCTAGCGGGCGTTGGTCCTCGCCAACGCCCTGCCGAGCGTTCGCTCGACACCTCCTCCTCCGGCGGCGGCCGTGGAGGCGTCTCCGGCTCCGACTGCTCCTCCTCCGTCTACGGCGGCTGCTCCTCGTGCGGCAGCCACTCCACGCGCGGCGGATGGCCACTCCACGCGCGGCGGATGCTCCTCATCCAGCGGCAGCTCCGATTCCTCCTCCGGCGGCGACTCGTGCCGCAGCACGCGCCGCGTGAGGCGACGGGACGGGGACAGCGCGGGACGGGACGGTGGCATCTAGAGTAGGTCCCACCTAGGACGTGCCTTCTTTTGTTAGTAGATTAGCGGCGTCGGTCGCGGTCCCTAGATCGCCACGGGTGCCTTATTAGGCTAATGCGCCTCGGCGGGCAGTCGCGGTGACAGGGCCTTAGTGGCGTTTAATGCGTCCGCCACCGAGGCCCTTTTAGCCCACCGCTATAGTGTGTAATTGTAGTAGTATATATATATATATATATATATATATATATATATATATAGGGTAATTCCATTCTACTCCCGGGTGTAGTTACCCATTTATCATTTTGAGTATGTATACATACCTAAAATAAGAATTTTCAAAATGATAACCATGAATTTTTTTTTGTGAAAAACTTATTTTTGTGCACCTTGTTATATACTACATTTTCTACATATAGAAAGGAGTATGTACATATACTTGATTTATCCTCTTTTGAAAAAGGAGTATGCTGACATACCACTTTTGAAATTCAAGTATGTGTACATACTTTATTTAGAAACCTCAAGTATGAAAAGATACCCTCTAATCTGTGAGATACACACATGGGAGTAGAAAAAACGCTATATATATATATATATATATGAAGCCTTTTTTCGACTCCCGGGTGTAGTTACTCCCATGTTTGTATCTCACAAATTAGAGGGTATCTCTTCATATTTGGGGTTTTCAAAAAAAGTATGTACACATACTTGATTTTTAGAAATGGTATGTGGACATACTCGTGTTTTTATATGAGGATACATTAAGTATATGGACATACTCCTTTCTCTATATAGAAATGAGATATATCACATGGTGCCAAAATATATGAGTTCCACTCAAAATTTTTCATGGTTATCACTTTGTAAATTCTTATTCTAGGTATGTACACATACTCGAAATGATAAATGGGTATGTACATATACCCAAGGTGGTTTTTCAAACATGGGAGTAACTACACCCGGGAGTAGAATGTAATTACCCTATATATATATATATATATATATATATATGGATATATATATATATAGGTGGGGTAGGTAGAGAATACCTAGGGGCGCGAGACAACTCTCTCTAAGGAACTCGGCAAAATAGCCCCGTAACTTCGGGAGAAGGGGTGCCCCCTCGCAAAAGGGGGTCGCAGTGACCAGGCCCGGGCGACTGTTTACCAAAAACACAGGTCTCCGCAAAGTCGTAAGACCATGTATGGGGGCTGACGCCTGCCCAGTGCCGGAAGGTCAAGGAAGTTGGTGAACTGATGACAGGGAAGCCGGCGACCGAAGCCCCGGTGAACGGCGGCCGTAACTATAACGGTCCTAAGGTAGCGAAATTCCTTGTCGGATAAGTTCCGACCCGCACGAAAGGCGTAACGATCTGGGCACGAGCTCCCATATTCGCTCTCAAGGACGAGGAATTACCACGTTAATCGGAGAAAATCTAAAAAAAAGAAAGAATAAATATTATATATATTTATAGCCATCATCTCGCCCCCTCCGCGCGTGGTGTGTGGAGCTGTACACGATGAGGGTGGGAGCAAGCGGAGAGGAGGACGACGAGATACGACGCCCGCGTGCCACCTGCTGCCGACCGGTGACACAGGCGGCTAGCTAGGTCTACCGGTGAAACCGCCTCCCCTTCCTTCGCCACCTAACAATATCCTCCATTCATGGTGTAAAGAATCAATGTGGAATAAGTTTTAGAAATAGACCTTTCATAATTTTTGTGCATAAAAGAAAATCTATGATCAATATTTCATTCAAAGAACATATTAACTGTTGCAATAGAAAATTTTACTATTGCAAAATCAATTATTTATTGTTCAAAATAAAAGGCAATTTTGGTCATTAGCACACCCACGTTTATTTACTATGTTCCGATGTATATTTATGGCCAACGGAACAACAATATATAATGCTAACAAAACATTGATGCACATAAAAGCCTCTGTGTGAAACCGTAAAGGTCTACTGGGCTCTGGTATGCAACATAGAATTCTTGAAAATGTTCATTATTTCGGTGTAAACTTAGTGACTCGAGACCATAGATTTCTCCAATTAGATATTATCTTATCATAATATAAAATACTGATCGGTAAAAAAAATACATTTTTACAACTTGGGAGACACGTGCAAATTTGCTCAACCCGTCTCTTAACCATAAAAACCATCGGTGGATCGTAATTTTATAAATATATTTGACCATGGTGCATCCCTCAGTCTGGTCACATGACATAACCATAAAAAAACTATTTGGAATGTATAATACTACGAGTCATAAAGGAATCGTATCAAAAAAAATTAGCATCTATGTTGTAAATGTTGAAGAATTAGAAGATAATAATGGTGTATTAATCTAGAATTAAAGAGGCGGTGAATCATGAATATATTTGTCGGTACCTTATTACATCTACAATTCGTTTCGTTAAACATAAAGAATTTCTATTTGGATAGTAAAAACTAGCTATGTACAGTCATAAAAAGATCTGTATCAAAATAATGTCATTTTTATATATCGAACATAATGTTTCAAGTGTAATATACAAATATTATATTACTATTAACATGCAACCCAAAATGAATGGGCAAAATTGTCTAATTTATCATGTTGGTGTTAGAACGTGAATAAAACATTTTACAACTTGATATTACCTGAGCTTGTACCTACATATCTTCAATAGTTGCCTCACTGAATCATAAGATGCTACTCTTTTGAACTATTTATGATCTTGTTTGAAAGTCCATACGAATCATAACGTTCTGAATGTTTATATGTCATTAGCTAATGCTCGATGAGTTGCAATAATGTAGATCTTAGTACCATAGATGAGAAATGTTGATGAGTGAAAACATTTGGCAGCATTGAAAAATGATTCGTCATTAACTAAAACATCTTTGGAAAAGTACATAATATAGGATTTGACGATACTGTTATCTTTGCCTCGTCTATTTTTTTAAGTAGGGCCTTTCTGGTAATTATAAAATAATATTGATTTTTAGGCTCACTACCTTTTGGCTGTAAAACAATTACCTCAAATTTATAAAGGATTCACAATCATGAGGTAATTGGCCATGAAAAAATTATTTTGTAACTATAAAATATTATTGTTTTTATGATCACAAATTAACATGTAGTATTCCATTGTAAGAAATGTGTTTTACGATCCTAAAGTTAGTAGTCAAGGGCATAGATTGATCGACTGGTGTGAGAAGGGTGATTGTAAAAACTCTAACATGTAAATGTTTGCAGGTAAAACATGAATTTCTGAATGCCTTGAATTATAAAATGTTGTAATTCAGTATATAAAACTAGTCATGCCAAATCATAAAACTCTGGTATATGAATTAAAACTATCAAGTGTCGTGACCATAAAATTAATAACATTTTACAATGACATAGAAAAGTATTATGCACCATTGGTAATGACCCACAAAGACATCTTCATGGACTAGCAAAGTACCCGTGCGTTGCTACGGGTTTTTCAAAAAAATACAAAAATTATATTAGACATTAATATATTTAATAGATAGAGTATGATAGATAATATTATTACACAACAAATAACTATCTATATATTATTTCTAATTAATTAATTGTGCACAATATATTTAATTGAAAGAGTAAAGCTAGTGTCAAGTAGAGCTCTGTACGAAAGAATTAGGATAGCACCTTAACATGTTCTATAAAGCATAGTAGAATATGAGGAATATAGGATGTGTCCATTCAAACAATACGTGCGAATATTGAATACATATATAGGAGGGGAGCCGGTTGTCCACAGTAATGTGCATTTCATTTATCTCAGACGCTTGCATGATCATGAAACAAGTGGTAGTGGCAGTATATTCTAGCAAACGAAATTAAGATAGCAGACTGGACTTACCCATCACTCAAGTACGTTCATCAAGAAAAGATTAGACTAAGGGTGTGTTCGTTTCCTACCCTCTAAAATTTAGCACTGTCACATCAAAGAGAATCTTATTATTTATGAATATTTCGATCAATTTAATGATAAAACCCTATTGACAGATTGATTCTATTTTCCGAGATGAATCTAATGAACTTAATTAATCTATGTTTTGCTAAAGTGATGCTACGGTAACCATCTTCTAATCACGACTTAATTAACCTCATTAGATTCGTCTCTTAAATTAGTCTAGGGGCCAGTAATTTATTTTATAATTAAACTTTATTTAATACTCCTAAATAGTAAGATTCTTTTTGATATGACAGCTCTAAAATTTAGACCCCAGGAAACGAACACACCCTACATCTTTCTTTCATTCTCAAATGCAACAGTTTCGTGATGACAATCCTTCAGAATCACATCCCTAACAACCAAATCATTGGCGACACTGGCACAATTTAATTCCCAAAGCTTATAATGTAAGTACGTCACATATATCTATTCAAATTAAAGACAATCAAAATATGTGGGCTCTTCTGACGTACTTCTCTCACTGACTTTGAGCAACAGAAGTCGGTTTGCAACCTTTGGTGAATGTTTAATTCAACATCTACAGAAAGCACTGAATCACAGGTAAGATGACAGAGAATTATGCGAACAGATTTCAGATTTTTATTAGGGAGTATAGGCGTCGTAACAAGATCTTAGAAGTGGTTTTACCATTTTGTCATGCACTATTATTTATTTTTGGTTTAAACAGCTTTTAATATAAATACAAGACCTGCAGCAGCGGATCTTGATGTCTTTATATTTTTATCTAGTAGAGGACCTATATGTTCAAAGCTAAACACAACTTCATTTAGATTTTGACATTCTATAAATTCTTCAAATTTTACAAGGATCAGAGATGAGCTCGTACTAATAAACAGGCACATATATCTTAGCTTGTACTCCTACCTTCTCCGGACTAAAAGGGCATGCACTTCAAGTAGCTGCCCCATCGGCTGCGACTTGTGTGGCGAATACCTTGCGGCGGGCCCCAAATTGATATCCGCTCTTTCCTTTGTCTCCAGTAGGTGGCCAAGATCCACATGCAGATCAGACTTAGACGAAGATTCAGATGGCACTTTCGACTGACTGCTCCGGCAGGGACGATTCAGATGGAACCTGGACTGACGGCTTCGGCAGCTCAGATGCAAGTTGGTGAACCGATTCCTCCAGGTCCTTTATCATGACGAATCGTTTGAAGCCGTGGTCCCTCGCAGATCGCATATGGAAGATGTCAGCAAGGTCGACGGACATGAAACGCGGTGGCACGTCACACATCTGCGGTGTCCAGTGTTCATCACATCATATCTGTTTTTCTCCGACGTCAACATGGCAGATATGCCGGGCTATCCGCAATGAATAAGCCAAGATAGGGCAAACGAACAAGAAGTCGCGACCCTTAACTAATAAAAACTCAAGTACTTCAGACGTATCGGAAGAGGAAAGAAAACCGAAACAAGATCGAGGAACAACTGAGCAGAGCGACAAAGGAAAGCAACAAAAAGTGCAGCAATGTTTCCATCAAACTCTTCCTAGTTTCCGTCCAATCAGCCACAGACTCTATTTGTAAACTTCAAAACGAACTCAGCGTTAGGGGCGTACGCGGCGTATGATATGAACGTTTTCGTCGAACTTATTAAGAAGTAGAGATAGCAGAAACCTTGACATGGTTAAGTCACAAAGAATAAAATTTATAGGATGGGTCATTCTTGAGAGAGACCACCTTTCATGATAAATACTAGTGCTATGAAATAGTAAATTTTGAAAGTTAATTCATAAACACATCAATTGAGAGCATCCATAATCAGGAATGTTCTTGTGGTTACATGAACACGTTTTTATAGACAATGAACTTCTGATTGCAGAGCCGTTATGGTTGGATCAAGGATTATGAACATATCTATATGGCTAAAACATGATCATGGTACAAGAATGAAAACGTCAGCTGACTACAGAAAATGCTTTTGACCTGAATGTCAATAATATCACATATAAAAAACTCAATGATCACTCGTTCAAACTTGGATCCATCTTATGGTAATATGCCTGTTATTACACTTGCAATTGTGGTCTTTATTCATGTTTATTGACCTCTTTACAATCAATGGTTCCAGACTCTTACAGGCGAGAACGACCAGCGTAAACAAATATTTTCACCAACGTAAACAAATCTATTTGTGTACTAATTCGGCACTTTATGTTAATTTCAAGTTGCATTGTTGAGAAAAAAGAGAAAACTAGTGATTAATGATACAAATATTTTGCCTCTAGAGACAATCTTTACACACTGAAACTAAAAATTAAAATAGCCGCTAATTGATGTCTTGTTCCTTGTGGAGCAAACACAATAGGCAATTCCAACTTGATGTACTGGACCCTGCAGATCGCATCAGAGATCACCACCATGCATGGTAGGATGTGATGGGCTGATAACCACCGAACTGTTGTCAACTAAAAGGTGCTTATGCTCGGCGGGATATATGTGAGGCAAAAATAGAGAGAGAAAACAATAAATCAAAACAAACCGTGGCCAGGATGCACCAGGCGGTGGAGTTGACTACCGATCTGTTATTGCAATCATATGTACACTAGACACTAGATCAAAATCAAATCATATCTTCAATATCAACATAGAGATTAACAAAGATACGAACATGGCATGAACAATAGAGATCGATGCAGCTGCCGAGGTGTCTCATGAAAGTCAAAATGGATGGGCTCCACTGATGACCATAGTAGCAAGCTCGTCGGATGGCTATATATTGGGGTTATGTCGCTGCATTGTTTTTATTTTGAAGAAAACTATAACAAAGAACTAAAGTAGAAAGAGGATAGAGATTAGGATTTTGTTTGGCCATCATATGATGGCTGCCGTAGCCCGCAGATATATGGTGGGGAGAGAGAGAAAAAAGAGAGTAATTGATGGAAAGATTTAGAGTAACGTGGAAACAAAATTAGGGAAAGGAATCCTTTACACGCATTAATTTTCCACCTTAATTAGGCTATGAATTAAGGAACATAATTTGTCATTAAATATATGAATGACGTGGGAGATTGACCTGGTTGACTTCTGTGTGTGGATGGCTCGTATGAATGACCCGGATACTGAATAGAGTACTGAATAAGCTTATACTACACCTGAACCCAACCTAGACAACCCCGACTAGCCAAACAAGATCGTTCTGATCTGAACCAACCAACCCAACCCCCTTAACCGCATTACCGGGCCCGCATCCCTCTTCGGGCGCGACCCGCTAACCCACTCGCCACCGGATCGAAATCCTCGGCAGTCGGCTCGTGCAGTCGGGGTGCTGACCGTCCGTCTTCGTCGAAGCCATCGTGCGGCGCTCAATGCTTTCGTGTCTCAGACCCCAACGCCCGCAGTCCGCTCTGTCCAGAAGAAGCACAAAGGCCACGGCCCGCAGTCCGCACTGTCCAGAAGAATGAAGCCCATAGCCCAATAACTGGTCGTCCGTCCTCTTATCTGCTGACTGCATGAAACAAAAGTCTGAAACGTAGCTGCTCTCTGAAAATGCTGCTCATGCATATTCTGAACTGAGTTAAATAACACACAATAAAAATAAAAGATAGAGCGACGTCTTGAGTTTCAGTATCACGGTTCCATACAAAACATCACTAGTTTGAGGGCACATTAGAAGACAAAATAAATTGTGATTGCATAAAATTGACAGACAAAAGAACTGCCCTGCAATAATACACTCTAAAACTGTAGCTGTTCTTCAATGTCCAGGGTACTGGAATTTGATACCTACAAAAGTGCAATGAAAAAAATATAAGTAACATTATAATCATTGAATTAGTATATTTATCATAAGGATAAGTTTACCATCAACAATTGAGTGAAGGTATTTATAGCCCCATACTGTCCAGAGTCTCTCACATTGCTCTTAGAAATGTTAACTTCTGCCACTTGTGCCTCTAGACCATCATTCTTGCAGTCTTGCAGCTAGGAATAAAGGAAATCAAAACAAAATATTAGTTCTACAACCAAAGTTTGGACAGAAATATAACATTGGAATTGATAATATACCTTAGTTGCTTTATGTGCTCTACTCCTCCCCTTTTGCTTATTATCTAGCCATGTTCTTTTCCTCACTGAATTTTTTGTTTTTACCTCTTTCTTCTTTAGGCGTGCATTTTTCAGTACATCAGCATTTCGTGCTTGAACATCCATATTGGCTGAACAAGAACCCCCTGATGTACTTTCAGAAACATTGAATTTGTCCAAAACTTCCTTATTGAGGATGTCAAGTTTGTTGTCTATGAACAGACAACATTTAATTGAAGTAGCTACTTGCTCTACCAAACTGAGAAATTTGTGAGAAAGATGTTTCTTACGACGCAAAGCATCCAACTTCGGATTTTCGATAATACTTCTTCCATGGTTATCCTGTACAACTCCATTTCGTGCTTCTCTTGTCCACCGCTTTAATATATATTGTGATGGCAGTGTCATGATGTTCATCAAATCAAGAACTTTCAAAGCATGACCACACAATTTTCCTATCCTTTTGAACTGGTTGCAAGTACATATGACAGTTTGCTCCAAAGAATTACCAATAACTTTGTACTCCTTATCAAATGTTAAATCTTCATTTCCAATAGCAACAAGATATTCATTTTCTTTGTCCAAAGGTCTAGCACATGCAGCCAGACACCGTTCATATTCCTTTTGGAAAGCTTCAAAAATTATGGGTGTATAGAGTTTGCCTGCTTGCACCGACATTATTGTCCTTATCCTAATTCTTGGTTGCTTTTTCATTGAATCAAATAATGAATCCAATTCCTTATTTCTCTTTTCTTGCACTACCCTTTCAAAGTGCTTTAGGAAGCGTATGATATCAAAATTAGATCTGAAATGGTCTTTCAAGTCACTATTCAGACTCTCACTCAATTGAGTACTTCTCATTCCCAATGTGTAAACATCAATCATATAACATTCCGCCCATTTTTCTTTGACTTTGTAAATACTGTCCAACCAAGTTTGCTTGTGCATCTTGCTTCTAATGTTGTCAAACTCTCTTTCAAATTTTTCCATGTCCTCATACTCATACATGCAGGCACTAAAATCAGATAGAATACTTGAGCCTTCACATGGAGGTAAATGCTTTATAGCATTCTGCATTATGTGAAATGTGCACAAACCATGCCATGCATCAGTAAACACTTCCTCGACCGCTTTTCCCATTGCACTATCTTGATCTGTAAAAATTGTTTTAGGTTGCTTGCCACTATGTGCTTTTACAAATGTTTCAAACAACCACTTGAAGGAATCAAATGTTTCATCACACATAAGAGCTGCACCAAAGATCACTGTTTGTCTAAAATGATTGAATTCAACAAAGACGCCAAAAGGCCTAGACTCTTTATTTGTTCCAAAAGTAGTATCAAAAGCAACAACATCACCAAAATGTGCATAATCAACCATCATCTTAGCATCAGCCCAAAATATATTAGCTATTTGCTCCTCAGAATCCATTTGCAAAACATACCGAAATGAAGGGTTCTCAGCAATTTTATCTTGAAAATACTTCAACATGCTTCCTGCGTGACCATGTGCCATCTCACGTTGACGTTTAGTCCGCACATAATTTCTGAGATCACGACTGGTGTAGCTAAGATTAAATGATCCACCAACTTGACGACTTGCTAACTCATGTGCAGCTTTTGGCCCAATGCCAGAGTCATCGGCCATCTCAATTTCAAAAGCTTGTAGTTCTGAAATTTTTCTTTGTGATGACATCAGGTGCAAAGTCACATCTAAATGAACGGCATGATTGTGCTCTAGAACAAGATCAGTCACTATATAATTTTCTACCTCTCGATCTAGTTGAAGACCGATGCGTACTTTGCAATCAGTTCTTGTTTCAGCTCGAGGATTCTTTGTTAGATGATCTCTTTTATCTTCTTGTCGATGGCCCTCATTTGAGCAAACAAATCTACATGATCTAATTTTATTATCAGATTTTCTTCTATTTTCATACCTCTTCCTGACCTCAAAGCCAGTGTTGCGTGCATAAGCATTCCAAAAGTTCCAGGCCTCGGTCTCACTCTGAAACTTCATGCCAAGTTCTGGTCTTTGAATAGGAATTACACCATCATCTCTGAAAAATTATGAATGCACTATTAGTGCAGTTCTTGCTGGAAACACCGTACTAAATAGCATACAGGCCTGACATCGTGAAAATTTTCAAGTATAGGACAGTACCTACTGGAAACGACATACTCTCCTTGGTTGGTTTTCTTCCATTTAACACTTGAGCAGAATTTGGTCTACCAAATCGGGGCCCTCAATGGATTGTTGCGCACGTTTCTTGCTAGCTCAATCCATTGTTTCAACGTTGCTCTCCTTGGCCGTGATGTTCCTCAACTTGGATTGGGGATTTTCTTTTCGAGAGGCGAGAGGAAAGTGGCGCAATATCCAGGCTTCTGGCGCCAAAATTACTAGCAGCGATGTTATTTTTCCCTCCCTGGCGTCATTATTGCGACCAAACTCGCGCCAGAATGCTCGATGGGTTATTGGGTCGTGGCCTTCAGCGTCTGGACTGGGCCGATTGTGTCGCGGATGTCCGACGCCGGTGTCCGAGACGTGAAAGCATTGAGCGCCGCACGATGGCTTCGGCGGAGACGGACGGTCAGCACCCCGACTGCACGAGCCGACTGCTCGCGAGCCGACTGCGGAGGATTTCGATCCCTCGCCACCCGCCGCCCACATATAAAAGGACCCGCGCCCGCTCGGGCTCACCGGTCAGTTATTTTCGTCTCCATTTCCCCGTGTGCCGCGCGGCTGCGAACCGGAGGCGATTCCGGCGAGGCGCGACATGCGAGCGGAGGCGCACGTCGGCGAGGTGGTGCGGGAGGGTAGCAGAGGTGTGGTTGTGCGACGAGGTCACAAGGACTTACCCTACCACCGCCATCGGCTTCCACGACTATGAGGGCTTGCGGTGGGTCTCAGATTTGTTGAACCCTAGCCCCCGTGCCACAGGTGGAGGCTAGGCAGGCGGTATAGGCTGTCAACAACGTCTCCATCTTCCTGCGTGGTTGGTGCGGGAAGACCCATGGATCCTGACGGTGACCACCTCCTCGCGGCCGAGAGGGATCTCGGCAGCGTCAACCTCAACGACGTCCTCGACGACTTAAGGATTTCGGCGACAAAGACTTCCTTAGCAGCCCTGGGATCACGGCAGCGACGACCTCGTTGATGTCCTCCACCTCAGCAAACTCACAACCTCATATCTGTGATGGTACCCATGGCCTCGTCAACACGTTCCTTGACGGGTCTCGACAACTACCTCTGCGACGACCTCAGCAGCCTACCTGCGACAATTTACACGACCTCGTCTCCCTAGTGGATGAAATCGAGGGAGGTCGTTCGCGGAACCTTACTGCTGCTCCCCATCCGGGATGAGCTGGATAGATGGCCAGTCCAGTCTCCAGCTAGTTGATCCGCCTCTAGTTGGATGCAGAATTCCTACAGTGAGTAATTCTGGTGCCCCTGATTTCACTTACTGATTTGCACCGATTTTGTATGGATTTGGCTTCCTAGCTTTCTGATTTAGAGAGTAGTATTGCTTTCGGAGTGGCTGGATATTATTTTGTGGGAATAAGTTGCTTGACGAGCCCATCCCCCTTTTGTGGATTTCTTCAGTTATGCAGGGGAATCTGTTGTCTACAACATTGATGGGATTCCTTTAATTACGTGACCTGAATTTTGGTTCTCCTTGGTTTGGGTTTACGACAGTGACAATGGAAGTGGGCATTTAGGTTCCTATTATGAATTGTCAATAATTGAT
The DNA here is from genome assembly GCA_031894775.1 of Chloris gayana. Taxonomy (NCBI): domain Eukaryota; kingdom Viridiplantae; phylum Streptophyta; class Magnoliopsida; order Poales; family Poaceae; genus Chloris; species Chloris gayana. The sequence goes on from JAUNZO010001929.1 coordinate 259,143, forward strand.
GCATCATGCTTTGATTTGTCATGTACATCCCCTGTAAATTTTTTGTCAGTAATTTTCACTCAGCTAATAATCCCCTGGCTTCATTACTGAAGCAATGATTTTGTGCTCAGTAATTTTTATATTTGCTAAAAAATACCATGGTTAAAAGTTATAGTTGATCTGATATTCTGCATGTGCACACATGAATGAAACCATATTGTCCTGAAATTGTTTAATGCTTATTGCAATCTCACCCCTTGTCCTACTACTATCATACATTTCAGGACATCTTCCGGAAATATGCATCTCACCCATTGCTTAATGTCTTACCCATTGTCCTAAATTGCTTATTGCTAAAAGTGATAGATCTCGCATCTTTCTTCTTATTGCTCGGTAATTCCATAAAATCAATTGTTCAATAATTCTTCTGTTAGACCCAACCCTTGGTCCAATCGGACACCCCTGCTACAGTAATTTTGTAAGCTTTAATAGCTTAATCATTTAATAATCATCGAATCTTCTGTTTTGTATTACTCTGTTGTTTTGTGTTTCGAGGCAGGTTTACCCCCAATCGATTGCATCTGTGAGGCACAACCAACTGCAGTTTCCCCATCTGGTATGCATTCCCCATCCCTTGTCTCCATTTCTGCTTTGTTTTGGTCGATGTTGATGCGTGATTTTGATGCCTTCATGTCTCGATTTGGTTTTGTTTGACGGTGATTAGCATTTGTGCATATGCTCATCTCAATATTTTGTGACCAAATGTGTTTTCGAAGGGGCTATTGTTCCTTTGATGGTGAGTCTCTAGTCAGGGGATCAGAAATGGTGGCCCCTAGGTGAGCATCCCTTGTTTTAGATAATTGGTGGCACATTGACACTCTCTGTGAACTTGTTAACACATACCTAGATGCTTGCATTCCCACCCATTTGTGCAATCATTATTTTTGTAGCCATCTATTTAATCATCAATTTTACTTAGTGGTTTAATAAGATTCAATTATTTATAATTATTCAATAATTCTCTTGCATTCGTACTCAGTAATTTTTTAAGTTTCAAACCTTACTCAGTAACTTTGTAGGCTTCAGTAGTTTATAATTACTTAGTAATTCGTCTTTTGTGTTGCTAAGTAATTTTGTAAGATTTAAGAATTTAACTTTCAGGATTTGTCTTACTACCTTGCTCAGTAATTTTGTGAGCTTGAATAGTTTAACGATGCAAATATCATTCACTCAGTACTTTTGTAAGATTTAAGAATTTAATTATTCAAGATTTTTTTTACCACCTTGCTCAGTAATTTTGGAACATTCAGTAATTTTGTGAGTTTGAATAGTTTAATGATGCAAATATCTCTAACTCAGTAATTTTGTAAGATTTAAGAATTTTATTATTCAGTATTTGTTTTACTACCTTGCTCAGTAATTTTGTGAGCTCGGATAGTTTAATGATGCAAATATCTCTCCTGCTGCACCTTACTTAGTAATTTTGTGAGATTCAACAATTTAATTATTCGGTAATTCTTCTGCTATCATGCTGTCCTTGTTGGTTTAAAATAAATTTATCCAAGGATTTAACTTGCACCCATGGCAATCGTCACTCTGCTAGTTCTTTGTAGCTACAATTTTATCATCTCATAAGCCTCTAATAACAAGATTGTGTTTGTAGGATGTTGATGCCATTGGTGCTCATTCTTACTAGACAAGCTTTTCAGAAAAATAGATGCCACTATCCTGATGTCATATGCAACCACCGGAGTTATCTCTGAAGAAGAGAAGATTATATAGCTAGCTACTTTTCTGGGTGTATGAGAACAGTAGTGTGCTTGTTTTTTTTGCAATAATTTTCAGTAATCCTCCTTTTCTTTTACTCAATAATTTTGCAAGCTTCTTCTACAAGCTTCTTCTATGATTGATTGTTAGGTTGTTTAATCACTTGCCATCTTACTCAGTTATTATCTCTTTTACTCGGTAGTTTAATCCCTCAATATTTCTCTTGCTAAAATAGTTCGTAATTCTTTAAGAGTTTGTCTATTCAATAATTATCCCTTGACAATATAAAAATTACCGACGTGATTTTCCCCTTCCTTCAGTAATTATATATATATTTCTCTATTTATCTTTGGCAGTTCTAAGTTCTGTGACTCGGTAATTGGTTTTGACACATCCCTATGTGTTAGTAATTTCTAACATTCACATAAATAGTTATAGAATAATGATTGATTGGATTTATAATCTTCATTCAATAATTATTTCCAAAGTTTGCTTTGTATAATCCCAGTTTAATAATCTTATCTCTCCATTTAATTCAAATTCAGTAATTCTCTCACTTTGTTTCATCTTGTCAGTTTTTAGCCTTCAATAGCTAACTTATTTATTAAATCCTATGCAACCTTACTCAGTAATTTTGTGACATACATCAGTTCCTAATTATCTTAAAGCTTGCTAGGCACTTATAATATGATATGTTGTTAGAAAATAATCCAGTCAACCCTATTAGGCATGTTTGAATATTTGTTGTCCTATGTTACACATGATTGATGGGTAGATACAACTGAAGTATGTACTAATATATATAACCCTCCGTGTTTTGGCCTAGATTGATACGAAGGCTAATATATTAGGGACAAGAATTGATCATAGTATATTTCTCTATGTACTACTCCATTTTGTAGGGAAATTGGAGCTAATCCTTTGATTTTCAGAATTGACTTCAGAATTCTTTGTTAATAGAGACAAGATTCCTTGGATGCAGCTCTGAATGGCGACAAGGACATTTTAGTTTCTGCTGTTGAGTTTCTATAACGTTGGTGATCATCTACTGTACCCATTGCCAATGCACTCGTGTGCTTGTTTTGGTTGCTCTGTTAATGAGTTGTAGTGGTTTCTAGGAATATTATGGTTGCTGGAAGGTCTCAACAAACAAATGGAGGCGTATCAACTACATATTTGTTAGATATATGATTTCTTTTGTCAATTTGCTTCAGTGTTGTGTGGTTTTTGGATGCTTGGTTATCTGACCATTAGTTGAATCTATTTGCAATTTGCATGCAGTTGTCTATTTATGCTTAACCATTCAAGGGTTTCCAAATCTGAGTGGTGAGGATTGAAATATTATTGTGATGTTTTAGTCTTTGTCATTTTGATTGTTGAGTGAATCTCTGAAACTTGTAGGCACCCAATCGTCTGTTGCCTCAAGCAGTAGCGGTGGCAGCATGTTCATCAGATGTGAAGATGCAGACCAAGATATGCAATGCAACTGGCAGTTCCATCAGTGTAGCAGGTCTTAGAAGCACTGGCAGCAACAGGCGACCGAAGATATGCGATGCATGTGCTAGTTCCATCAGCATAGCAGGTCGTAGATGTAGTGGTAACACAGGCGATGTTGGAAGATCTAAAATGTATTATCGAAGCTGATTTTCTCAACTGATATTTGTTGCTCACGGGATCTCAACACCTCCATCAATGAATACTTCTTTTTTATGTGATGTATGGTCCTTTGATTATGTATTAGCATGCTTCAGTATTTCTTTGACATGTGTGTGTCATCTCTACCTTCAGTAATTCTTGGTGTGTCACCAGAGAATGGAAACATAGTAGTGTCTCACTTTGTGCTACATGAGGTGTACCTATACATGGATGGAACACTTTTTTACTTTAGCTAATTATTTGACTTTTTATTAAATGCATATTGTGTCTTAGATTTATTGCATTGCATTAGGGTTCTAAATAAAACAATATTTTCTCAGTGATTAGCGTGTCTGGAGGATCTGGAGTGGATTGTGGGCCATGATTTTTGACTAAGCCACTTTGGACTTCCTTTTGAAATGAGGCACGTTGTTTGTTGTATATTGGATCTTGGCAAGCAGCAGCTCCTACAATAACACATGATGAGTGTGTTCCTAGAAGTTACGGAGAAGCTGAAATGGCATACTAGTATCCCTTTGTAAATTGAGGTCGCTTTGTAGATTTTACTGTTTTGACATGTTGAATATTTCAGCTTGATGTAGACAATTATTATTTTCACATTCTAAAGTAACAATTTATGTACCCAACCATCATCATGATGTTGGAGCCATGTTCTTTCTTTCATGCATGTTCAGTAATTTTATTGTTTCTCGGTTCAGTAATTGTGAGCCGTGTACTTTCGACAGGCATGTTTCAATAATTTTATTATTTCTCAATTCATCGTTCTTCCTTTCATGCATGCTTAGTAATTATTTTTTTCTGGGTTCAGTAATTATAAGCCATGATATTACTCTGCATGCTTTAGTGCATGTCAAGCTGTGTGCAGGTGACTAATGTGGAGATCCAGACTAATTTTCCTAAGATTTTTGCATAGAACTATTCTATACCTATGACCCAAACCCTTATCCAACCAATCATGTAGAGCCAAACTAACCCAATCACTTGGTCCTCTTGGCTGTTTGAAGCCTCAGTAATTTTGGAAGCTTCAATATGTTAAAATCATTAGGTTATTATTTTTCTAGACCCTGCATCTTGGTCCTGTTGGTCGCTTAGAGGTTCAGTAATTTTTTATGCTTCAGTAATTTTGGAAGCTTCAGTAGTTTAATTATTCAATACTTCTCCTACTACTTGACCCAATAATTCTTCTTAATTCACTTGCAATCTTATTCAGTAACTTTGTAAGTTTCAATAGTTTAACTATTCAATAATTCTCATGGTACCTTACTCAATAATTTTGTAGTCTTCAGTGGTTTATAATTACTCAGTAATTTTGTAAGATTTAATAATTTAATTATTCAGTATTTGTGTTGAAATGTACATGTGTACTTGAAAATCTCTAGTGTTATGTGACTTTGTAGAAGATGCATTTAAAATAAATTTTTTCATGTATTACCTATAGAGAAATTTTGCCATCTGTCTATGTTCAAGATTACATTTAGAAATTGTTGTGTCATGTATAGCTATAGAAAAAAATTATGTCATATCATCTATTAAAATGTACATGTGTACTTGAAAATCTGTAGGGTTATGTGCCTTTGTAAAACATGCCTTTAAAATAAATTTTGTCATGTGTTACCTATAGAAATTTTTTTGCCATGTATCTATGTACAAGATGACATTCAGAAATCATTGTGTCATGTATAGTTATAAAAAAATATGTTATATCATCTATTGAAATGTACATGTGTACTTGAAAATCTGTACGGTTATGTGTCTTTGTAGAAGATGCCTTAAAAATATTTTTTGTCATGTATTACCTATAGATAAATTTTGTGATATATGATCTGGTTATTTGTATATTTGTTTTTAAAAATCTGTAGGGTGATGTATCTTCGTAGAAGATGCGTTTAAGTTAAATTTTGTCATGTATTACCTATAGAAAAATTTGTGATATATGATCTGGTTATTTGTATATTTGTTTTTTTAATCTGTAGGGTTATGTGTCTTTGTAGAAGATGCCTTTAAAATAAATTTTAAAAACTTATTGTACTTTATCCATATGATGGGAAACCATATTGAACTGCTAGCACAATAATAGGGGAAACCTGTTGATTGAGTCACATGTTGCCTTAGAGTTTTTTTTTTCCTTACTTCTTTCATTTGTGCATGCTGAAATAATATCCATGGTGCATGTTGTTCTGCATTTTTGTACATAATTTGTTCAGTAAATCTATCTCCACTGAGTTTGTCTGGCCGTAGTAGTTTTTCTGTGTTGCACTTGCTCACTCGGTGCTTCAGAAAATTCTCCAGTGATGTGAACATAATCACTTTTTATTTGTTCAATAATACCCATCTCTTTCGTCGATACTTCACTTGTTCATTCTCAGTAACTCATTTCCTTCCAGGTTTCTGTATTTAGTCCCCTGTCTTGGTAAGAAGAACACTCTGTTTTGTCAGTAATTTAACTTCACTTTTCTTCAGTAACTTTCTGCAATAAATTTTTCCTAAGAAAAATTCTTTTTCCAGAATTTGAACCCTGCGCAATGGGATAAGAATAAGAAATCATTTGTTTGTCTCAGACATTCAGTTCAGATGTACATCGAAATGGCAACAATTTATTTTTGGATCAGTAACTACGAGTCATTTTTCGTGCATGTTTAAGTAATTTTATTCTTTCTCGGTTTAGTAACTATGAGCCAGATTCTCTTTGTACTTGGTTCAGTTACTACATCATTCTCGGTTCAGTAAAATTGGACCACCTTCCTCATTGTTCCACTTCAGTAATTTTTCTCACACTCAAGGCAGATTTGTTCAGTAATAACTGGTATTGAATGATGACAGTAGCATTCTTTTATTAGCATTTTGCTTCAGTAATTATTACTGATTGCAAATTACTACTATCAAATTATTCAGTAATTTTTCTTCTTTTATTAGACACCTAAATTTTTTCTTACTCAGTAATTATTAATGAATTATTCAATAATTTAACTATTCAATAATTCTCCTGGTACCTTAGTCAGTAATTTTGTAGGCTTCAGTAGTTTATAATTACTCAGTAATTTTGTATGATTTAAGAATTTAATTATTTAGTATTTGTGTTGAAATATACATGTGTACTTGAAAATTTATACGGTTATGTGGCTTTGTAGAAGACGCCTTTAAAATAAATTTTGTCATGTATAACCTATAGAAATTTTTTGCCATGTGCCTAACATTCAGAAATATGACCAGTAATTTTTATTTGGGGTCAGTAATTGTTGTGTAATGCTCAGTAATTGTATCATGTATTGTTTATGTAGATTTAGGGTTAGTAATTTTTGTGGTGAGCTCAGTAATTTTTTGTGTCACACTCAGTAATATGACCTGCACATGATGTCTAGTAAATTATATAGTATTTTGATAGTACCACTAAATACATGTCAATAATTCTCACGACTAAACAGATCGGTGTAAATAAAGAGATATGCATTATATCTTTTCTTACCTTGAGTTATATGGTCACGTTCTTGATGCAATGCAAGCTGGTTAGTAGTGGTACGCTTCTGTAACAGCCTCCGTAAATAAAGTAATAAAGTGAGCTTGTTCAAATTCAATTTTTGGCGAAGATAAATTTGAATTTGGTTGAGATTTGTTCGAATTTGGAAAAGATAAAAATTGGAAACGAATTCATCTATTTTCTCGCGTTTGGGCTGTTTTTTCCGCGGAGGCCCACTTCCCTTTCCCTTCTCTTCCATCGCGCGGCCCAGCCCGACCCAGCAGCCCAGCGGCCCGACCGAGCTCCGGTTTCTCTTCTTCCTCACGCCGTACAATGCGCGCGCGCCCGTGAGCCGCTCCCCCATCCGCCCGTCGTTTTGCGTCGCCCTGCGTCAACCGGGCCCGCCTCAACCACCTCCTCCAGCATCTAGCAAGCTCCCTGCCTCCCTTGTGAGCCCCTTTCCCCATTTAAACCCCCTCGGCGCGCCGCCCTACCCCAAACCCTAACCGCCTCCTCTGCGTCGCTCTCGGTGAAACCCCACGCCATCGAGCCTCCCCTGCACCGTTGCCATGGGCGTGTGACGCTAGACCTCGTAGCGTTGTTGCCATCGAGCTTGGTGAAGAGGGGAAGACGAGCCCGTGCGTTGAAGCTTCCGACCGTCGCCATCTCGTCCGCCGTTTGTCTTCTCCGGTGAGGCCCATCTCCTCTCTCTCGCCGTTCCGTAACCCCCTTCGTGCATCGTCTCTCCCGACGTTGAGCCCCCCTGTTGTTCCCTTGCAGCACCGGAACACCATGCCGCGTGGTCACCGTCCCCCGTTCGAGCGCGTTCGCCGGTCCGCCGCCGCCCTCTTCGTCGCGCGGCGTCGTCCGTCCACCTCCGCCCCGTCTAAGTCCTGCTCGAGCACCCTGGTGAGCTCGCGCTTCGATCCCCCTCCTTTCCCCCTTGGATTAGCCTCGTTTTGGTGGTTCCCATCGTGGTCCGACCGTCGAGCGCCATGGGCGCCGGTGAGCTCTAGGCTCCCGTCGAGCTCATGCTCGTTTGGCTAGTCACGGAGCTTCTCCTTGGCCCGTAATAGCTCGTGCGCGCGTTAGCTAGGCGTTTTATGCATGTTTCCCGCGTTGCGTTGAGTGCGGATCTCCGCCGCCGTCTCCCTCCCCGCCGGCGTCGCTCCGGTCACCTGCCCGGACGGGGGTCGGCTCCGCTAGCACCGCGCGAGGTCGAGCGTTAGTTTAGCGCTGGTTTTGGGGGGGGGGGCTCGTTGCTCCCGGGGAGTTCCCTCTTTCCGTCACCGTGGAGCGGAGCTTCGGCGAGGTCCCGAGGCCGCCCCATTGAGCGCTCGTCCGTGGGACTTGAGCCTCCGGGTGTGCGGGACCGCGGCGAGCGTCGTGGTGGCCACCGTTTGGCCGCCGGCGAGACGTAGCGCCGGCACGTCCCCGCCCGGACGCGGCGGCGTCGCTCGGATCCGGCGTTGCGACGTCGGCATGGCGTCATCCGTGGGGTCCGCGGGCAGGGCGGGTCCACGGGGGTCCGTCAATATTGGTCCGTGGACTCGGTCCATGTGGACCCGATGGTTGTGAGGAAACAGTGGGCCCGGTCCACAACATAGTGTGGACCTTCCAAGGGAATATTCCGAGGGAATATTCTGAGGGAATATTCCCTGGTTTTTCTTTTTCCAATTTCCAGAATTTCCAAAAATCCCTTTTTCCTTTGGAAATTCATATCTTTTGCCTAGAGCGTCGGAAAAATACGCGGTCGGTTGCGCTGGATTCGTAGCGATGAGATCTACGCATTACTGTAGTTGTTAGCTATGTTCTAGTATCGTAAATTCTGTCGTCCGTTTCGCTGTTCTCATAATTACCTCGTTTTGCGTGCCCGACCTGTTTTGCACGTTACGTCCGCTAGAGAGCTACCGGGAGTTTCCGCCGGAGCCGCGATGACGAGGAGTTTCCACTCGAGCAGCCACCCGAGTACCCCAACCCCGCCTGGGACCCTCGTTTCCAAGGCAATCCGCAATCCTTGATCACTCTTGTTCCTATTAGCAACATGCATTAAATTGATTCATACATATGAACTGTTACTTGCATTTGTAGTATTCCTATGCCATATCATGCTTTCCTTGCCACCGATTGCCATAGGTTGTTCTCTCGTTGTTTCTCGCATGCTTAGGATTGCTAGATGCTTAATTTGAACCCCACATGATGATTATACATATTTTTGTGTTAAATAAAATGTAGGTGTTTCTTAGGTGTCGAATTTCTATACTAGATACACTCGTAGGACTTTGTGGGGGCGAGTGTAGGTGATTAGGTGCTAGGAGACTTTTGGGAAGTCTCTGTTTGGAGAGTGCTCGTTACGGACACGGTTGTGTAGGGGTCTTGGGTTATGGGGCCCCTGTTGTGGTGACACTCGTTGTTGAGACTGTTGTTGAGGATAGGGATTTGTGACTCGCACCGGTTCTTGGTTGCTCGCTCTTTGGTCTACTATCTTACCACGTGACCCGTACGGGCGCGTCGGATCGAGACGCTTAGCGGAGGACCGGTGGGCCCGCCGTGGTGCGAGTTAGTGTTAGTGGATTTTTGGAGCCGTGTCTCGACCCATGAGTAGAGGATACGCCACCCGGCCCGTGGTAGACCTTTCACACCTTCGGGACCCTTTTCCGCATTGTGGTTGGGGATCCCAGCCTTGAGGGACGGGTGCCCGCCGGTTGATGCTTTGTTGATTGATCTTGTGAGTGTTGCTTGTGCTTTAGCCACGACGGTGGCTGTAGTTATAGTACCTCTTCACGTGGGTACAGTTGCTTACTCTCTGCAGAGATTTATAATCTATACGTATAGCCTAGCCCTCGGGTAAGGGGCAATACCATTGAGTGACACGCTTGATTAGCATTTACTACTTCTCCCCTCCGATAAGTGTTTTACTTCCGGCTTCGAGCTGTGGTTGCTTGTGGAGGTGTGCTGGACTAAAAATTTGACCCTTGCAAGATTGTGTTGTTTCCTGCAAGGCCACTTATAAAATCCGACTAATAATAAAATATGATTCACATAGACTTCGGGAATAATTGCTATAGATGTTGCCTTTCCTTGAAATATCCCAATCATGCATACATTGTTGCTAGGTAGTTGCGACTTGTTGAGTACTTTATGTACTCACGACTTTCCCACTTTGTTTTTCAAACGCTGGTTCGGAGGATCCCGCCGAGCCTACCGACGGAGCTGTCGGAGAGGAGTGACGATCCGCCTACGCTCGAGTGCTTGTGGGCTTTGGTCTTCACCGTCGATCTTCATGTGAGACAATTCCGCTAGTTTCCTTCATGTTCTCTCGTTGGCTTGCGTGCCACGTGCTTTGTATCCAAGAGATTTGAGATTTGAGATATGTTAATGTACTATTGGAGATTCAACTATCTTGCCTTGCATTTTATTCCTTTCTCTGGTTTTTATGATGCTAACTATGTTGGATGTACATGCCACACTCCCGGGAGTGGCATAGAGGTACGAAGGCACGGTTTTTGCTATCCGGTGAAAATCGGGTTGTTATAGTTGGTATCGAGCCAAACTTGTCCGTAGGAACGAGAACCATCGATAAGAAACGTAACTTAAGGACATGATCTAGAATTCTAATCAGCTAAAACTCCAATTCATCACACTTTGAAATCTCTCTCGTCGATCGATGTCATCTACGCAAGATAGATTGAACGGATAATGTCTGCTATGTTTGTTTGGACAATTGATCTCGCATGCATGTCATTATAGTTCTTTTGAGATTTGAAGATAATATTTGGATAATCATACCGACCTTGGATTTCTGTCCTGTCAACGAGATGCCAAGAGGAAGGGGTCTCCACGTGCAGTTTGAGCAGGCTGCGATGGAGCCCCCCGCAGGTCGTGGGCGTGGTCGCGGTCGTGGCAGAGGTCGTGCTGCCTAGGGCGCTGCGCGAGGCCGTGGTGCGAGAGGCCGTGGTCGTGGAGGAGGAGCCGTGGGTGCTCGTGGCCGAGGTCGTGGCCGTGGGCGTGGTCGCGGTGGAGAGGCACCACCGGATCCCATAGCGAGGAGAGCCGGAGGGTGCTGGACGGCAGGAGGGTGCAGAGCAGCAGGAGGCACCGGGACAGCAGGAGGCACCACCGCCTCCCCTCGTTCGGACTCTTGCCGACGTGATGGCGACACGGACCAACATCATTGGAGGTCTGATGCAAATGCTACAACAGCAGCAGCGGCGGCGGCGGCACCACGAGCAGGTCCTACAGCAGCAGCCCCAGCACTTCGCAGGTCGCAGTCGGTCCGACATGAGGAAGGAGGCGTTCCACGGGCTCCGATCGGACACGTTCTCCCACCGCACCGACCCGTTGGACGCTGAAAGTTGGCTCGGGACAGTCTCCAAGCGATTCGATGATGGAGTGCACCGACTACGAGTGTGTGTCACTTGCTACTTACTTGCTCGAGGGTGCAGCTAGCTCGTGGTGGGACACCTACCTTGCCAACCACGAGGACCACGACAATATCACTTGGGAGGAGTTCGAGCGCGAGTTCGGAGCGCAGCACATCCCCAAGGGGGTGATGGACAGGAAGGCTGATGAGTTCGGGAACTTGAGGATGGGAGCTATGGGAGTGCCGAGTACTACCGAGAGGTGGACCGAGTTGTCACGCTACTCACCGTGTGATGTGGACACGAGAGGAGGACATGATCTACTACTTCAAGAGGGGTCTATGGGCGGAGCTCTTGCCGCACGTTGTTGGTTCCTCCTCTCCGAAGCAGCTAGTGGACAAGGCCATTGAGGTTGAGGATGGTCTTCGGATGGTGAGACGCTCCGAGTCTCACAAGAGGTCAGCTGGTCGGATGGACCGTTCCGGAGGACAGCAGAGACCGAGGTTCAGTGGGCCGCAGCAGCAATTCGCACATCCACCACAGGGGCAGTCCGGCAGCTTTGGTCGGAGGTCTTTCACTCTACGAGGGCAGCAGTTTTAGCGAGCACCAGCACCTCGGCGAGTCTGGTTGGAGGCCGCAGAGCGGTAGCTTGTCGTTCGCCAACAGGTGCTTTCGGTGTGGCCGGGCTGGTCACAAGTACTACGCTTGTCCGAGCGCAGGTCGGAGGGCCACCGGAGGTTTCACTACTCCTAGGCCGCCAGCCCCACCTCGGTAGCAGCGATCGCAGTTCCACGGTGCACCGCGCCCGGTCCGATCAGCAGCGAGGCCGCAGCAGCAGCAGGGTGCTTCCCGTGCTAGGCTTCACCACGTCACTACGAGAGGACGTTCAGCTGGCCTCCGACGTTGTGCTTGGTGAGTTCTTTGTTGAGTCTTGTTTAGCTTCTGTTCTTTTCGATACTAGTGTGACTAGGTCATTTATCTCGTCTGCGTTCGTTTCGAGGCTTAAGATTCCTTCTGTCTTGCTTGGTCATCATGTTGTCACTACTTCTCCACTTGGGGTAGCCAAGTGTCTCTTGGGTTGCAGCGGAGTCCGGATTCGATTGAGGAGAGCAGTTCTTGGCCGACCTGATTCTTTTACCCTCGCGTGGTATCGAGGTGATCTTGGGTATGGACTGGTTGACCAAGAACAAGGGTGTGATCCGAGTGTGAGGAGAGGATTGTGACCTTGGTGAGTCACCGTGGGGTTTCTGTGAGGTTCTCCCAGCTTGCTCCCCATCCGCCGGCGCAACTTTGTCACCTGGAGGAATTGCCTCTTGAGCAGATTCCTGTGGTTTGTGAGTATCCCGAGGTTTTTCCGGATGACTTGCCAAGACACCCACCGGATCATGATGTTGAGTTTGTAATCGATCTTCTCCCTAGCACGACCCCTATTGCCAAGAGGCCGTATCGGATGTCGTCCGATGAGGGTTCATTCGCCCAAGTGCTTCACCTTGGGGATCCCCTGTTCTGTTTGTGAAGAAGAAGGATGGTACCGAAAGGATTTGTGTTGACTATCGTTACGTGAACGAGGTCACCATCAAGAATAAGTACCCTTGTCGAGGATTGATGATTTGTTTGATCAGCTGAAGGGTGCCAAGTATTTCTCCTCTATTGACTTGAGATCGGGCTATCATCAAATGAAAATCCGTGAGTGCGACAATCCTAAGACCGCCTTCGTGAGTAGGTATGGATCTTTGTTACCGCCTTGTCAATTCCACTTGCTATCTATCATGCCCGATCGCCCCTCCTTGATTTTACCTCTTATCTTTCCTGGACAAGTACGAGCAGTTTGAGTTCACTGTTGCTTCCTTTGGCTTGACCAATGCCCCTGCCTACTTCATGAACATGATGAACACGGTCTTCATGGCAGAGTTGGATAAGTTTGTGGTGGTGTTCATCGACGACATTCTTGTGTACTCGAAGACCGCAGAAGAGCATGCACAGCACTTGAGGGTTGTCTTGGAGAGGTTGAAGGAAAATCAGATGTATGCTAAGTTCAGCAAGTGCAAGTTCGGCTTGAGGAAGTGGCTTTCTTGGGGCATGTGATCAATGCCGATGGAGTGAGTGTGGATCCAGGGAAGGTTCGGACTGTTGTGACTTGGAAGACACCGCAATGTGTCAAGGATGTGAGGAGTTTTTTGGGGATGGCTGGTTACTACCATCGCTTTGTTGAGGATTTCTCTCGGATAGCTCGTCCCATGACGGAGCTCTTTCGAGGATAGTCTCACCTTTGAGTGGATTCGAGAGGAGCTTTCAGGAGCTCAAGACTAGATTGACCACCGCACCTGTGCTCACCTTGCCGGATCTTAGTCAGGACTTTCGGGTGTATTGTGATGCTTCTACTCACGGACTTGGTTGTGTGCTCATGCGGAACGGGAAGGTTGTGGCCTATACATCGAGGCGGTTGAAGAAGCACGAGCAGCACTACCCCACTCATGATCTTGAGCTTGCGGTAGTTGTTCATGCATTGAAGATTTGGAGGCACTATCTCATCAGTGGCGGATGTGAGATTTTCACGGATCATAAGAGTCTCAAGTATATCTTCACGCAGATCGAGCTGAACATGAGACAGAGGAGGTGGCTTGAGTTGATAAAGGATTATGATTTGAGCATCAACTACCACCCCGGCAAGGCAAATGTTGTTGCGGATGCGCTCGAGTCGCATGGCCTATTGCACTAGTCTCATGTCGAGTAAGTCAAAGGTGCTTGAGGAGATGATGAGGGATGGAGTGGAGCTCATTCCCGAGGGCTATCTCCACGAGTTGAGGATCACCAACCATCTTGGGGATCGGATCAAGGAAAAGCGAAGGATGACAGCTTGGTGGCATCGATCAAGAAAAAGATGAAAGCGGATAAGGCTCCTGGCTTTAGAGTGGATGATGATGGTGTATTGTGGTTCAAGGATCGAATTGTGGTTCCTGGAGGCGCCGGGATTCGAGAGGAGATTTTGAGAGAGGCTCACTGTTCTCGCTACTTGATCCATCCAGGGAATACAAAGATGTATGAGGATCTTCGCACTTGGTTCTGGTGGGAAGGCATGAAAATGGAGATTGCTCGGCTTGTGGGGATGTGTGACATCTGCAGGAGAGTCAAGGCGGAACATCGAAGCCAGCCGGTTTGCTCAAGCCCTTGTCTATTCCGATGTGGAAGTGGGAAAATATCAGCATGTATTTCATCAATGGATTGCCTCGCTCTCGGAAGGGTCATGATTCTATTTGGGTGATTGTGGATTGCTTCTCCAAGGCAGCTCACTTCATTGCTGTCAATGCCAAGTACAATGTGGAGCAGCTCGCCCGTCTCTACATTGACAACATTCTCGAGACTACATGGTGCCCCACTCACCATAGTATCGAATCGTGGTCCTCGGCTTGTGGCTAAGTTCCGGAGGAGTCTACATGCCTCGATGGGGACTAGGTTGGACTACAGCACAGCGTATCACCCTCGGACGGATGGTCGGACGGAGAGAGTGAACCGGACTTTGGAGGACAGATCTGTCGTTTGCTGAGTTCTCGTACAACAACAGTTATCAAGCTAGCATTTAGATGTCACCAAACGAGCTCTTGTATGGGAGGAAGTGCAGGACACCTCTCATGTGGTCGGAGGTTGGTGAGAGATCTTTCTATGGTCCAGATCTTGTCGGAGAGGCCGAGGAAAAGGTTGAGCAGGTCGGAGAGCATATCCGTGTTGCCCGGAGCGGACAGTAAGAGCTATGCAGATAAGAGGAGGAGACCTTTGGAGGTCTTTGAGGATGACTTTGTCTATCTCAAGGTCTCTCCACTTCGTGTGACGCGTAGATTCCACGTGCGTGGCAAGTTGGCACCGAGGTTTATTGGACCTTTCGGAGTGGTGAGGAGGATTGGAGATCTCGCCTATAAGCTTGAGTTGCCGGGACACCTTGCCGGAGTGCATGACGTGTTCCATGTTTCGCAGCTCAAAAAGTGCTTGCGTGTGCCGGAGGAGCAGGTGTCACCCGATGTGTTGGATATTCAGGACGGTCCGGAGTACTTGGAGTACCCCGTGAGGATCTTGGATAGAGCCTACAAGGAAACAAGGGGTCACAGGATCCACTTCTGCAAGGTGCCGTGGAGCAATCACATAGAGCGTGAGGCCACTTGGGAGATGGAAGACAACTTGAGGAAGGACTTCCCTCACTTGTTTGAGGATGAGGAGTGAAATCTCGAGGACGATATTCTTGTAAGGGGGAGTCCGTAACAACCTGTGTAAATAAAGTAATAAAGTGAGCTTGTTCAAATTGAATTTCCGGCAAAGATAAATTTGAATTTGGTTGAGATTTGTTCGAATTTGGAAAAGATAAAAATTGGAAACGAATTCATCTATTTTTTCTTGCGTTTGGGCTGTTTTTCCCGTGGCGGCCCACTTCCCTTTCCCTTCTTTTCCTTCGCGCGGCCCAGCCAGCCCGAGCAGCCCAGCGGCTCTGACCGAGCCCGCATCTAGGCGTGTATGGGCGCGCTGGATCAAGACGCTTAGCGGAGGACCGGTGGGCCCGCCGTGGTGCAGAGTTAGTGTTAGTGGGTTTTTGGAGTTGTGTCTCGACCCATGAGTAGAGGATACGCCACCTGGCCCGTGGTTGACCTTTCACACCTTCAGGACCCTTTTCCGCATTGTGGTTGGGGATTCCAGCCCCGAGGGACGGCGCCCGCCGCTTGATGCTTTGCTGATTGATCTTGTGAGTGTTGTTGTGCTTTAGCCACGACGGTGGCTGTAGTTATAGTACCTCTTCACGTGGGTACAGTTGCTTACTCTCGGGTAAGGGGCAATACCATTGAGCGACACGCTTGATTAGCATTTACTACTTCTCCCCTCCGATAGGTGTTTTACATCCGGCTTCGAGCTGTGGTTCCAAGTGGAGGTGTGCTGGACTAAAAATTTGACCCTTACAGGATTGTGTTGTTTCCTGCAAGGCCACTTATAAAATTTGATTAATAATAAAATATGATTCACATAGACTTCAGGAATAATTACTATAGATGCTAGCCCTTGCCTTTCCTTGAAATATCCCAATCATGTATACATTGTTGCTAGGTAGTTGTGACTTGTTGAGTACTTTATGTACTCACAGCTTTCCCACTTCGTTTTTCAGACGAAGGCTCGGAGGATCCCGCTGAGCCTACCGACGGAGCTGTCGGAGAGGAGTGACGGTCTCGCCTACACTTGAGTGCTTGTGAGCTTTGGTCTTCACCGCCGATCTTCATGTGAGACGTTTCCGCTAGTTTCCTTCATATTCTCTCGTTGGCATGCGTGCCACGTCCTTTGTATCCAAGAGATTTGAGATTTGAGATATGTTAATGTACTATTGGAGATTCTACTATCTTGCCTTGCATTTTATTCCTTTCTATTGTTTTTATGATGCTAACTATGTTGGATGTACGTGCCACACTCTTGGGAGTGGCATAGAGGTACGAAGGCACGGTTTTCCCTATCCGGTGAAAATCGGGTCATTACAGCTTCCACCCTTTAGTAGTTAAATATATGCAATTGTTCTCGGTTCAGTAATTGAATCATTTTCTTGCATGTGTTTCAATAATCTTATTTTTTTCGGTGTATCATTCTTCCTTTCCTGAATGCTCTATAATGAAATTCTTTCTCAGATCAAGTGTCAGCAATTATCAATAGCTCCTATGTGCTAGTAACAATATTCCAATAATATTCAGGTCTTAGTAATTTTTAAGTGTAAGTAATTATCAACGGTTGTGCTCAGTAATGGAACTCTTTCTCGGTTAAAGGTGTCAATATTTATCAATAGTCAATAGCTCTTAAGTGCTAGTAACAATATTCCAATAATATCTGGGTGTTGGTAATTTTTATTGTCAGTAATTATCATTGGTTGTGTTCAGTAATGAAACTCTTTCTCAGTTAAAGGTGTCAATAATTATCAATAGCTCGTAAGTGCCAGTAACAATATTCCAATAATATCTAGATGTTAGTAACTATCAACGGTTGTGCTCAGTAATAAAATTCTTACTTGGTTCAGTTGTCAGTAATTATCAGTAATTTTGTGAGCTTGAATAGTTTAACATACAAATATCTCTCACTCAGTACTTTTGTCGCCGTTGTCTTTTTGCTTATGTTTGGTCATTTGTCTTATTCAAAAAAGTTTAAGAAATATCATATATTTTGTTGGAATGTGTTTTATCATTAAAGAAACTTGAAATATAACATATAACTTTTTTGTATTTGAAGAAATTTTTGAATAAGACAAATGGTGAAACGCCACGAAAAAGTCAATGACGACAACAATTTAGTAAGGGAGGGAGTATTTGTTTTGCTTCCTTTCTCAGCAATTTTGAAACATTCAGTAATTTTGTTAGCTTGAATAGTTTAATGATGCAAATCTCTCCTGATGTACTTACTCAAAAATTTTGTGAGATTCAACAATTTAATTATTCAGTAATTCTTCTGGTATCATGCTTCCCTTATTGGTTACAAATTTATTCATGGATTTCATTTGCACCCATGGCAGCCGTCATTCTCCTAGTTCTTTGTAGCTATAATTTAATCAGCTCGCAATAACAAGATTGTGTTTGTCGGAGTTGATGCCACTACCCATTCTTACCGGCCAAGATTTTCAGAAATAGATGCCACAATCCTGCTTCGGTAATTTTAGGAGCTACCTCAGTAATCGTGCTGTCCTTGGTATGTTTGAATATACCCTGCTTAGCCCTTATAAAATTCTGCTATGGCCGCACATGCTAATCTACCGGCATATTCATCATTGGAGAGAGTGGTACGGCAAGCAGCTGTGGTTAGACAATATTTACAACAGGAAGTTGGCAAGGTAACACCCGAGTTACTTGTCATCTTAATTTCACATTATATATATTTTTTCTACCTATTAAATAATAAACATGATTTCTAATTTCCTTTTTCTTTTCTTACCCACATCCGTTGATACCCGATCAATTTCTACCGTTGATCCAATCTATCTACCGTCGCAGTTTCCTTCCTTTTCCTATGATTTATGGACCCAATCATTATTTACACTACTATGTTTACACAAATTGTATTAGGATTGTCCTCTAATTTTATATTTTTTTCAACATAGATTCTAGCCTCCTGCTGCCCAATCCCACGCGGAACTTACGTCCACTTTCCTTCTAAAACCCGTCGCCCCATTCCGCCGTCCCCGATCCCGCACGCGTTCCTGCCCTCCCCCCCCCCGCCGACCAGACTCCGTCGTCCCCGATCCCGCACGCGCCTCGACCCCGTGTAGCAGCCATCAGCGGCGTCGCCACACCTACGCTCTCCGTAAGCAAAGCATCCGCACGCGCGCACCCTCCCGCTAATCCCCATCGCCTGGTGAAGCAAGCAGTCGCTCCTCCGGCCTCCTCTCCCTCCGCCGTCTCTCGATTCAGCCGCGAAATCCCGCGTCGAATCGGCACGGAGCGGTGCCACGCGCGAGGTGCTTGGCGATACACCTCCCAGCACCTATCACTCGCATTTCTCACTCTGATCGCTCGGCTGATGCCGGAGGCGAGTTCGTGAGCTCGTGATGCCAGTGAGCTCCTCGTTCAGGCCGACGGAGATGGGGTCTCTCGCCGACCCGGATGCGCTGCGATGTCTCAGACCTGCCCCCGCCCCTGCCGTTCCGCCGCGTGTTCGGGTTCAGGTGCGAACGAGTCTGCTGATCACTTAACTCCTCTTCGTTGTTGTTTCCATGGTGCGTCTCTGCTCAATTGTGCTTGTTCACTTGTGTTGTGTCATGTGGATGAGTCGAATTGGTAGCATTGGCTTGGCGTTCGTGTACAACATGAGAAATTAACCTTCTGAAATCGTTTGAAAAAACAATATGAGGAGTTATTGATAGGCTATGATTTTTCCTTCTCCGCGGATACTTTAATTCCCTGCAGAGAGCGAGTGAACGTGTGCTTCGTCTCAGAACATGGTTATCTCTGCACCAACTGGGAGTGGGAAGACTGTTGTTTAAGCTTTGCATTCTGAGGGTGCTCTCGAGGTTCCTCTCACCAGAATGCAGGTTCAATTTGCGTAGTGGAACCCTGAAAACAGTACGTACCAATCCTTTCTTCAAAAAGCGGCATAGCTTAGGATTTACCTGGAGTTTTACATTTCTGATAATTTGTATCATCCATTGTGCGCTTACTTGGGGACATGGGAGATATACATTGCTCCCTCAAAAGCATTGGTGCAGAGATAAATGGAAGATATACATTGCTCCATCCCATTGTTCTTGTGCAGTACTCTCTGATGCTAACAAGCAGTTCCTCTACGACGTTGGAGTCTATAATGATGACGACGACGAAGACAGCGTAAGAATTCTAATGCTCCATGTGTTGTTTAATTTTGGCTATGACAGTAGAGTCATGTTGTCATTGTTGCAGCTGAAGGGGATGGGGGACTTCATTGGTGAGATGGCCTGGATGATGAGCCAAGCACGTCCGACGGTAAGAGCATGGAACTGTGAATTCGCTTCTGTAGTATTAACTTAGCAGGGTAAATCATGGCTACAAATATGACTGCAAAGGGTGGTGATTAGCTTCAAATTTAAGAAGAGATTTTGTTTGCACATGCATGAGTCATTCGCTTGAGAAACCAGGCAGTACATGTTGTCACATGCTAACATCAGCCTTCATCTAAAGCAAAATTACAAATTATTTATAACATACCTATGCTTGGAAGTGCCAAATTCTTGGTCTTGCCACTTCCTATTTGCATACTCTTAATCTTTTTGTGTTGTTGTTATGTGTGTATTGGTCCATGGCGTGTGGGTGCCTGCAATTTTTTTTTCTTCTAACAATTGTATGAACCTAACAAACTTCAGATGATCTTATGTATTTGACATTTACTACAAAGGACTCCCTACTACAAATTCCAGAAAATCTTAACTATATGACATCTACTATAGAATCTAGAAGATCTTAACCATTATGACATAGGGTGTGTTTTTGCTAACGTTTTTCACCAGTTTTATGTTTATTCTAGAACATGAAAAATGTATTAGTTCTATGGGGTATATCCAAATTTTCAATCATAAAGTTTCTAACTAATAAAGAATCAAACCTATTAACCTCACATATGACCGCTCATATCCTAAATGTAAGGTCAAGACGAAGGTTATTAACCTGGCTTTTCTTTGGTTTGTCCACAAGAACCTCTACGATTATGTAGTTTTTCACTGGACTTTGTATGTATGTTTCGTGTTCATATGTCCACAGGCTTTTAAAAGAAGGAATTGTTACCAAAGCTCCATATCCTCCATGGTTTTTAGTGGATACTAAAAGCTGATTGTTTTAGGTGATTTTTTCCGAAAGCTAGGTGGAAATCAACATCTTCTTTCAAGACCTGATGTATCCGAAATAACTACTTTTAAAAATACAGCACCATAACTCTGGAATTTTGATTTGCAGAGGCAGGAAAGCTTTGAGGAGCTGCAGCAGCTGCTTGTTGACATGGTCCAGTCAGATCTTGACTCCGGATTCTACAGTGGAGCTACTAAGAGCCACGAGGTCCAAGGGCAAGGCCGGAGTAGAACAACCTCAACCTCACCTTGGTAATAAGGCAAATGTCAACTGTATGCTTCCTACTCAGGCATTTCACTGCTTTATTACTTTGGGCCCTCTTTCCATGTGCAAGTATTCAGAATATATAAAAGAGAATGTCTGGCTGAGTTTAATCAATAGAAAGATTTCAGCGTAAACTACAGAGCATCCCACATGTCATTTTCTGCTTTATACTGTGACAGACCCACCTCACGAAGAGGCGTTTCCATCTCCAGGATCATCATGGGTGGCATCACGCGCTGTGATACCCGATATTACAACATACAAACATAAGCATAATGCAATGAATATAAGTACAAGTCTTACATTCATCCCAGTACAAATGTACATCAGAGTCTCGAAACATCGGAAGCTAATAAGTTTGGAAAACAACTAAACAGCGGAAGCAAATAAGATACAATCGCTCTCTCGGCGATACATCACGAGCATCCGGCAGAGACAGATGTTCCTGCCCTAGAACATCTTACCGGCACATCAACTCCTCTACTCGTCCGGACCGCACCACTCCCAAGTGTAGTGGCCGTCACCCGAAGTCTGATCCTGCCGGACGTCATCTCCGGCGTCGAAGTCATGCACGACGGTATCCTCTCGAAAACCACATAGAGCAAAGCCCTGAGCAACTAGAGCTCAGCAAGACTGACCCGTCAAGGTGGCCATCTACAGCCGACTCCTAGACATGCAAAGGCCAGGGGGATAGGATACATTTAAGCACTAAGCTGGCCTACAAGTGCATCCTTACTTTCAACTTTTAGCAGTTTAATCGAGTTGCAAGAAAGAATAAATTTAATTTTGCACTAAGCTACTGCATTACATGTTTCCAAACAAGTAATTAAGCAATGCAGCAAATTAATCATAATCATCATCATCAATGTTTCTCTTCTTACTACGTTCCGGCGCAGGGACAAGTGGTACTCGTTACTCGTGAGGGGCAGCGATTCGAATCGATTTACATCCTGCAGGAGAAACCTGTCGCACGTCACATACGCGCTTCCCGGAAGCCGCATGAGACAACCTTTCGCTCGGGCACCATAAGGTCGTCCGGGTCCTACCGCCCCCGAGAAGGGTCCCTCACGCGATGCCGTCCCGGACGTCATCCGTGAGTAGAGTGCTCCCTCCTCTCCTCCCAAAAACCGCCTAGTAACCAAGGGAGTAGGGAAATCTTCCAACCTTACAGCAATCCATCGCTACATCGGTTTACTGGGCCCATAAACTCCAGCATGCAAAACAGTACGTTCAAACTTAATCCACATGGGCCGAACACGACGCGGTCCTTGTGTGCACAGACGGGGCTACAACCTTGAAGACTCTTTCAGTCCTTCACTTTCCACCTAAGTTGCCCGTCCGGCCTCCAATTTTCCATTCTCAACTTGATACTTAGCATCGTGTCCCAAAAATGTGATTGTCCTATCTACGGGTGGTCTCCGTACCACTCGACGGATCATCGCCTTATTTAAGCAAGCATCTAGCGTAGGGTGATCGAAACAGGGTAAACAGGATCCTACCGCATGCTAGGGTTTTCATCACAACTCCTGTAGACCTAATGCACAATACAGACCTACAAGCATATTGATGAAAATAAAATACTTAAATTAAAAGGTTGTGCACCGGGGCTTGCCTTGAGCTTGACCCTGAGTAGCTGGGTCAACAACAGCAGCAGCTTCGGCGCCTCCTCGCCGGTTACCTCGTTCACCACCGCAGCTACATGATGCAAATGTGATGTGTAAAATTTGATGAAAACATGACATTGAATATTTTACGGAATACGTGCGGATTTCATCAAATACACTTAATTCATGAGTATAAATTAACGTGCTGTCCAGCAGGGTGAAGATGATTTAAGGTGATTATTTAACTTAATCTCCTTCATCAACTCCCATGAAGCATTTAAATCATTATCGCATGTGCAAGAGAATAATTCAATAATCCTAGCAAAACTAGGTAAAAATAGCAATTAAATTGCTCCTGGTCCTTAGGCACATGCTATAGATAATAATTAAACCAAGCTTCATAATTTGAGACAATCCAATAATTAATTAAGCCATATTCTTGATTCTCCAAAAACGAAATTAGCTCAATTAATTTGCCTCTGATAATGTAAATCTAACTGCACCATTAAATAGTACAAGTCTCAAGGATTCCAACAAACTTTGGTTTGCAATTTTTCGAGCTCTGGATCAAAAGATATGAATTTTTGAAGTTTACTCATTTTTCTGATATTTTAATTAATTTCGGGAAAAAGGAAAAAGGGAGTGCATGTTCATGGGCCAGCCTGTGGCAATAAGGCCCAGCTCACGTGCGCGGCCCACGGACGGCGCGCGGCCCAGCGCGGCAAGCAGGCCGCGAGTGCAGCGCCCAGCCCAGGCTGCACCCCGAGGCCAGCTAGAGCTGCAGCTCGGCCATGGTGGCCGGAGCGTTCGGAGATGGCGGCGGCTCGCCGGAACAAGACCAAGTGAGCACCAAAAATTGCAAATAAAATATCAGTGTGTGCAAGAGCTCGATGCGCATCCATCCGTGGGGGTACCAAGGTCAGGTGCTCACCGGAGTATGGCCGGCGACGACGCACGCGCGAGCTCGGGATCCGACGACGTTCGGCGAGGTCGTACGCCGTCGAGGAAGCACCAAATCGAGCTCCGTTTGTTCCTAGAGCATCAGTGTAACATGGAGAAGAGCGGCATCAAGTCGGTTGGCGGCGGAGTTGGGTGTCGGAGGCGGTCGACGGGCGAGCAGGGCGGGCCGGCGGTTGATGGCCGGGGAAAAGCCGAAATCCGACGATCTCTTAGGATACAAAAGAGGGGAAACGGTTCAGGGTTGTTCTACACGCAGATGCGCACACATAGGGAGAGGAACCAAGCGAGATGGCTCACCGTGCTTGGGGAATTTCGTGATGAAGCTCGAGGTGGCCGGCAATGGCGTCTTGACGGAAAATCCTTCGATTCGTCGCGCTCGGACAGCCAGCTGGTTTGGGGCTTCACAGGAAGCTAAGGAAGAGCAAGGCGGAGCCGTTGGCCGTCTCGGTTCGGCCGGGGAGTGAGCAGAGCGGTGGCGCGCGGCGATTTTGTGCAGGGCGACAATGGCGGCCGGGAGGAGGAGCTCGGGAGAGAGAAGAATGTGAGAGAGAGAGAGGTTCCGACCGGGGGAAAGCCTCCCCTTTGTCCCCCGACCAGGTGGGGTCGGGCCAGGGCGCGACGGCCACGCGGCGCCGGCGTACGGCGCCGGTCGGGCGCGGGGCGCGGCCCTAGCTCGCTGACCGGCGGGGCCCACGGCATATTCCCCTCAGCATCTTTTCTTTTTCCTCAATTTCCAAACGTGGTCTGATCCGGTTTTGAAAAATCAAAAGCAGGACCTTCCCGTGTTCAAAAATTAAAGTGAAGAATTTTGTTGAGAAGTATAACTCTAGAAAGTGACATGCACGAAGAGTTTACTCCAAAATCCTTTCTGGATAAATTCTGAAAATTCAGAGAAAAGGCTTAAATGCTAAGTTTGTCTGATTTATTTGGGGTACCAAACCTTGATGAAATCCAGTGGGGTTTTGACCTATATTTTTCATTTGACATGCCCTACAACATATATTTTTGGTTGACCATACTTGTATGGTTGGAATTTGAGTTGTAGTTCAAATCAAAGTGTTTTTGAATTTATTTGGCACCCAAAACACTTTGCATGTCAATGAAATTTCTTGGGTGGGTCAATCTAGTCCTGAGATTAGTTTTAAAAATGCTAACTCGAAACATTTGGACACGGAGTGTCACAGCCCTCCCCTTAAGGAAATCTCGTCCCGAGATTAAGCTTAAGTAAAGAGGAGGCGGTTTATGTACCTCCGGGTTCGAGCGAAAACTTCGGGTAGTGAGTGCGAAGAAAATCTTCTGATTCCCACGTAGCCTCCCTCGCGGAGTGGTGACTCCACTGAACCTTGAAGAATTTCGAGTGCCATTTCGGGTAACTCTTTCCTTTGTATCGACAATCTTGATCGGCCGCTCGAGTATGACAAATCGGGCTGCAATGGTACCACTTCATCCAGCACTCGGTCAACGGGTGCTTTGAGACACTTCTTCGGTTGCGAGACATGGAAGACGTCATGCACACCGGCGAGCGCGTCGGGTAACTCAAGCCTGTACGCAACGGCACCACACCCGGCAACAACGGGGTAGGGGCCTATGTAGCGGGGTGAGAGCTTGCCTCTCACGCCAAACCTTTGTACACCCTTGGTCGGCGAGACTCGAAGGTACACAAGGTCACCCACTTGGAACTCAAGTGGTCGGCGCCTCTTATCTGCGTAGCTCTTTTGCCTTGATTTGGCGGCCCCGAGGTTTGCTTGCAATTCCAATACTCGCTCCTCGGCTTGTTGCACAAATTCTGGCCCAAATATTGTTCTCTCTCCGGACTCGGACCAACCGAGTGGAGTACGGCATCGACGACCATAGAGAGCCTCAAATGGTGCCATCTTAATGCTCTCTTGGTAACTATTGTTGTAAGCAAACTCGCCAAGGGTAAGCATTCATCCCACTTCTTGTCATGATCCGGAACATAGGCTCTCAACATGTCCTCCAATATCTGATTTACTCTCTCCGTTTGCCCATCGATCCGTGGGTGGTAAGCTGAGCTTCGAATCAATTTCGTTCCTAGGGAAGCATGCGGTTGCTCCCGAAACGTCCCACAAACTGTGTTCCTCGATCAGAAATGATTGTCCTCGGCACATCATGCAAACATAGGATCCGCTCGATGTATAACCGAGCATACTTCCGAGTCGTGAACCGGGTGCTCACGGGGACGAAATGTGCCACTTTGGTCAAACGATCAACAATTACCCAAATAGAATCAAACTTCCGAACTGTGGTAGGCAAGCCAACAATAAAGTCCATGCTGATGTCATCCCATTTCCAAGATGGTACGCTGAGTGGCTGCAACGGCCCGGTGTGACATCCCCGCCTCGCAAAGCGAGAGGGATTGTCGAACAGGATCGTATCGGGAGACATTCGACGAAGCGAACGTTCATTGCACATACATCGGGAATACATTCGGCATTTTATTACATAGGGAACACTACTTGAGTAACCAGTTTCATACATAATTTCTTAAGTATTACAAGCCATTGTTCAAGTTTTAGGTTTACAATACATACGTGAAGTGACTTTACAATACTTGATAATGTCTTTGCGGAAGCGTAACATCTCGACGATACATGTATATATATAGTTAACTTAGGAGAACCACGCCAGCCCATACGGCATGGCCTCACTCTTGAGTCGGTGAAGCGGGAACCCACTCCACTGTCCACTCCCGAGGTTCCTCGCTTTGACACACATACTTCCCGCAGCAATCACAAAAGTCGGGCTGCGGGAACCCCGAAAAACAGTTGCAACACAAACCCCGAGTATCTAATATACTCCGCAAGGCTTACCCGTCAAAAATGGTTCTAAGAACCCACCCTAAAATGCAGGGGGCTTGACCTGGCTTGCGGGAACTTGCAAAAACAGCAATTAAAGCAATTGTCTAACTCATATTTTAGCCAAGTTAAGAGGGTTGGAAACATGAGTATAAATTTAGTGAGCATTTCTAACAAAACATGGTTGCAATACATGAAGTAATCCTTCCAAATCAGCAAGTTTCATCATCATATTCACGTTGTTACTACGATGCAATCTGCTCGAGACAAGTGGTACTCATCACCGCGAGGGACGGCGATATATATCGATTTACACCCTGCAGGGGAAACCCAAATGCACGACATACGCATCATTTAAGAACACGTATGGCCACCTTTCACAAGATCACCATAGATATGAGCCGGGTCCACCCTCCGAGTGTGCATTCCACATGCAACCACGGTAGCGTCGGGTCCAAGGGTAATAACACACCCTCCGTCTACTCACAAACCCGTGCATCCACCGTGACCAACACTTTGCACAAAGGGTGGAGAGACCGTCCAACACTACGACTCTCAAGTTACATCGGTTTACCAACTCCCATACGAAGGTATGCATTTGGTACACAACTCAATACTTGCTCGCGGAGTCACACGGTCCTCAACCGACACGCACGGGGCTATGGCGAACATAGGCGAACCCTGCCACCGCATCCTACACATGCATTTCCCCGTACGGTCTCAATTTCATAAATATCATGTGAGAGGTAACAAATTTAATCCCTAGACCGGGTGATCTCCAAATCACTCGGTGTTGCTACCGATGACATTATTAAGCATAGCACTAGCGACCAGGATTATACTTAACCAAAACCACAGGATACAGGGATCTAGTGCAACTAGGTTTCCGAGCAACTCCTAAACGTAAATGCACAATACATCATAGACGTATGTGAAAAATAAAGAGAACTTTTAAAACATAGGTTATGCTCCGGGGCTTGCCTTGGTTCGGCTCGTAGTCAGCACACTCGAACTCTCTCACTTCAATTGGGTGCCCTCCTTGATCTTCAGCTCCGGTCGGGATTCCTATATGAGTGCATATGAAGTGTATGAGTAAGGGATGAATTCGAACTGTTATAGTTCATGGAACTTTCTCAATAAGATAATGTAATGACACGTTTGCATGAATTAAACACGTTCTTGAGTGGTGATGATAGGTCATGATGGTGGTAAGTGCGGTTTGTTTCATGGGGACAACCTTCTAATTAGGTAAATTGTCCACCAATTAGTATAAATGTATGTGCTGGTTTTTGAAGGTCAAGAATATATGGTATACTTCCTTGTTGCTTAGTGAGCTAGAGGTTGATGCTTATTTCTTAGGATGAAGTTTTATCACTTCGTTAAACATCGTGCACATAAGTACTCGTCATTTCATGTGGTTTGCTACGATTAATCTACGTCATATATGACCGTTCTTGCCCAAAAAGATAGACATTATTATGTCATGTCTAATTGTGCCATGTAAGTGTGAAAAATCATCTAGCTATAACAGAAAGCAAAAAGGTAGTTTGAGTTTAGCCAAATTCTCAGCTAATTGTGTAGCTAAGTCTGGACTGCCAGGCTGACTGTGAAGCCTTCTTAAGGTGTCCGAATCTTAATATTTTGCTATAGAACTTAGTTGATTCATGTTGGTTAATGTAAAGTACACAACTCAAGGTTTACAACGAGCCTATAGTTGTTTCATTTGGAGTTGTATTCAAAAAGTTATTGAATTTCAAAAACGGCAAGTTGTCACGCAGGCATAACGGTTTAGCATCTTAGAGCGCTTAAATCTTAACTTTTCTACACATGAAGTACTGGGATTATGTTACCACGTTAAAGTACAAGTTATCTACTTTCCAAAGAGCCCTTGCTCATGCAGTTTGGGTCTGGGGTCCAGAAGTTACATCATTTTTAAAATGCAATCTTGTTTATGCGTTTGGTCACGATAGCATTTTCATCTTACTCAAAAATTAATTTTTACTATATAACCATAGGTGTTCATGTTCACCATGTTAAAGTACATGTCACAAACTTTCCAACGCGCTTTGAATCGTTCAAATCCGTGGTCTAAATCTCGAGATATGATTTTTCTAAAATCCTTCACCGTTATGAAATTTCAGCACGATTCGAAAATTTCCTAAGTGTGGCGCGCGGAGGGGCTCGCCGGAGCGGCGGCGGAGCTCATCGGCGGCACGCTAGGGCTCGCCGCCGGGGCCGGGCTTGGCCGCCTGTGCACGGTTTTCGATGGTGCACCGTTTGGTGGGGTTGGCGAGGTGAGTGGGGAATCGGAGCATAGCTCGCGACGGCGGATGGCGGAAGGGCCAACTCCGGCGTGGTAGCTCGTGCTCGCCATGGCGCGAAATAAGGGGTGGTCAAGGCGGGGAGCTTCACCTTCGCACGGAGATGAACGGCGCGGGGTCGGTGCAGGCTGGGGTGGTCCGGAGCGTGCCGGCGTCGACGGGGTGGCGGTGCGCGGTGGCCGGCGACGAAGAAGGAAGCGATTTTCTCCTCGGCCGCGGCTCGGTTCAACCTCGGGGCGAGGGCAGGGAGGTGCGTTAGGTTCCCGCGCACCCTTCCGAGGCCAAGGGGAAGCATGAGCTCACCCGAGCGGGGTGGATTCGAGCTCGCCGGCGCGGAAGGAGAAGAACGGGGCTCGTCGGATTTTTATGGAATTTGTAGCCCTCGGAGGGCGAAGGGAGGCCGGGAACCGGCGAGGAGATGCGCAAGGAGTTGGCGAGGAGCTAGAGCGCAAATGTGGGCGTTGCGGTGCAGAGGAGGGGCGGCGCAGGGAAAAATCCCGGCGGCGGCCATGGCGAAGTTCTCTCCCCGCCATCGACGGCCGAGCGCACACGCTTCGAGGCGAAGCTAACCGGCGATGGACGACGCGTGGGACTGCACAGAGCGGCGAGGACGGGCGGCGCCTAACCGGCATGGGCACCGGCGGCGAACGCCGCTGACGGTGGCCCCGGCCACTGTGCCGACTCTCGTTCAATTGATATTCTCTCTATTTACAGTTTTGCCACTGCTGTCCCTCTCTGCAAATTGCTCATAGATTTTGATCCTTTTGACATTTTTGCAAACCAGAATTTCTGTGGGTCCGGTAGATTATGTGTAACAACTTTCCTTAAAGGCCAAAGTTCAAATTCGGAATGTAAAAATTTACAAAAATTGTTGAACAGGTGCTGTTTCTGCTTAGAGTTGGATTTTTCTAGGGATTTGTGCTGTTCCAAAAATTCAAGAAAAATGTCCTAAATTCATGTCTTGATGTGTTCTACCAGATTGTGCAAAAATTTGGGGTTACCATTTTGGAGAAGGTTTGAGATCTCAAAAGCTAGGGTTTTGGGAAAAATAAAACCCTACTAGGACTTTGACCTATTATCTCATGTGACTAGCCGGATGATTTTTTTTGTTTTGCACATGCAATTCTCCTGTTAGCACAGTAACATTGTGAAATTGTGACACGGGGTGTCACAGCCCTCCCCTTAAAGAAATCTCGTCCCGAGATTAGGATTGATAAAAGAGTGGTCGAAGGGAGGTGCGTCGTTACCTCGATTGTGAAGCCATGAACTCAGGGAAATGATTATCCAGGAATTCCTCCTGTTCCCAAGTGGCTTCATCTTCCGTGTGATTACTCCATTGCACTTTATAGAAGGTGATAGTGCGGTTGCGAGTAACACGATCCTTTTTATCGAGGATCCGGACGGGAGTTTCTGGATAAGATAGATCATCTTGCAATTGCTCGGTGTCGGAGATGACCACATCGATGGGTGGTTTTAGACACTTCTTGAGTTGTGACACATGGAACACGTTATGCACACGTTCCAAATTTGTCGGCAATTGCAATCGGTATGCCACGGGGCTAAACTTCTCCACAATTGGGAATGGTCCAATGTAGCGGGGAGCAAGTTTTCCTTTGATACCGAAACGTGACACACCTTTATTTGGAGAGACCCGAAGATAAACATGATCGTTTACCTCGAATTCCAGAGGGCGTCTCCTTTTGTTTGCATAACTTATTTGGCGGGATTGAGCAGCTTTCATATTAGCTTGTATCTCCCTCACTTTTTCCTCGGCCTGCTCAACAATATCCGGACCAAATATTATTCTTTCGCCCGACTCGGACCAGTTTAACGGCGTACGGCAAGAATGTCCGTATAGCGCCTCAAAAGGAGTAACTCCGGAGCTTTCTTGATAGCTGTTGTTATAGGAAAATTCAATGAATGGTAACTGATCATCCCAATTTCCTTTTTGCGTCAAAGCACAAGCTCTCAACATATCCTCCAAATATTGAATCAATCTTTCCGATTGTCCATCCGTTTGAGGATGATATGCAGAGCTCCGGATTAGGGTAGTACCAAGACTAGCATGCAATTGTTCCCAAAATCGAGAAACAAATTGCGGACCACGATCTGAAATGATGGTCTTTGGCACACCATGTAAACATAGCACACGGGCAATATACAATTCAGCATACTTCTTAGCACTCGTAGGTGGTGTGTACCGGAATAAAGTGTGCTGATTTCGTCGATCTATCGACGATTACCCATATGGAATCATGTTTCTTGGAGGTGGGAGGTAATCCAACGACAAAATCCATAGCTATGTCTTCCCATTTCCAAGCGGGAATTTTCAATGGGTGCAATAGTCCGGCTTTCTTTAGATGATCAGCCTTGACTCGTTGGCAAGTGTCGCACTCGGCAACATAACGAGCCACTTCTCGCTTCATGCGAGTCCACCAAAATTTTTCTCTCAGCCCACGGTACATTTTGTTACTACCGGGGTGTATGGAGTATTTAGAGAGATGGGCTTCATCAAGAATTTTCTTCCGTAGTTCCATGTTCTTAGGAACAACGAGACGGTTATTGAACCATAGAACTCCCTCCTCATCTTGACGGAAACACTTAGCCTTTTCGGTACCCAACTTCTGTCGGATGTGATCCATACCTTCATCCGTTTTCTGGGCAGCAATGATTTCTTCTCGGAGGGTAGGAACAAGAGCCAAATTATGTAATGCACTATAGGGAATGATATGAAGACAAGGATTACTCTCATCTTCAGATTTGCTGCAGTTTTCCATAGAGCAGATTTCAACTTGGTTGCATTGGTGTTTGCGGCTTAATGCGTCGGCAACCACATTAGCCTTTCCGGGGTGGTAATGAATTTCCAATTCATAATCTTTTATCAATTCCAGCCATCTTCGTTGTCTCATATTTAATTCTTGCTGCGTGAAAATATATTTGAGGCTTTTATGATCGGTATAGAGATGCACCAGATTGCCCAAGAGATAATGTCTCCAAGTTTTGAGAGCAAGAACTACCGATGCCAATTCAAGATCATGAGTGGGATAGTGCTTCTCATGTTTGCGGAGTTGACGGGAGGCATAGGCAATGACTCGGCCTTCTTGCATGAGGACACAACCCAATCCTATGCCGGACGCATCACAATATACGTCAAACGGCTTGTTGATGTCGGGTTGAGCTAGAACGGGAGCGGTGGTCAAATGCCTTTTCAAGGATCGGAAAGCATTTTCGCACTCAGGACTCCACTTGAAGGTAGAGTCTTTCTCCAACAATTTTGTCATTGGCTTGGAGATGATAGAAAAATTTGGAATGAATTTCCGATAATATCCCGCAAGTCCGAGAAAACTACGGATGTGCTTGACGGTTTTGGGAGTCTTCCAATTTAGCACGTCGGCAACTTTACTTGGATCGACAGAAATTCCCTCAGCTGAAATGATATGACCCAAGAATGGAACTCGATCCAACCAAAATTCACACTTGCTGAATTTTGCATAAAGTTGATGATCTCGTAGTCGTTGAAGCACAATGCGGAGGTGTTCAGCATATTCTTCTTCCGACTTGGAGTAAATGAGGATATCATCAATGAATACCACCACGAACTTGTCCAGTTCCGGCATAAATACCGAGTTCATGAGGTACATGAAATAGGCCGGTGCATTTGTCGATCCAAAAGACATTACGAGATATTCAAAAAGTCCATATCTCGTAGAGAAAGCTGTTTTAGGAATGTCCTCCGGCCGAATTTTAATTTGGTGATAGCCGGAGCGAAGATCGATTTTTGAGAATACTTTTGCACCGACTAGTTGATCAAATAGCATATCAATGCGTGGAAGGGGATATTTATTTTTGATGGTTACCGCATTGAGAGGTCGATAATCGACACACAACCTTAATGATTTATCTTTCTTCTTCACGAAAAGAGCGGGGCAGCCCCAAGGCGAAGCACTTGGGCGTATGTACCCCTAGTCTAGAAGTTCGTTGAGTTGCTCCTTAAGTTCAGCTAATTCATTTGGAGCCATTTTATATGGTCTTCTAGATATCGGTGCGGTTCCGGGTTGAAGTTCAATTTTAAATTCTACTTCCCGATCAGGTGGCATTCCCGGCAAATCATCCGGGAACACATCGGGAAACTCACATACTACCGGTATGTCTTCTAGTCTCCTTCCTTCTAGGTGCTGAATTTGGTTCCTAGAAATTTTTGGGTACGGCAATGATAGGATAATCGGGCCGTATAGGGGTGAATTTAAATGTACTTCTCGGGTATCTATGTGTAAGACAGCTCTATGTCGCTTCATCCATTTTATTCCTAATATCACATCTATGCCTTGCCCATTTAGAATGATTAGTGGCGAGAGGTAGGTATTTCCGGCAAGTTCCAGGGGAACGTTTCTTGTTTCACGGTTTGTGTGAATGAGGCCACCGGGAGATGTGATAGTGTATGGGGTTTGTAAAAGGGTGTATGATAGATGCAATCTATCCACACATGCTTGACTAATAAAATCATGCGTGGCGCCGGAATCGAAAAGAATGAAGACGGGATGTTCTGAAATGGAAAACATACCCGAGAGGACCGGTTCTCCGGCTTGCGCATCTTCGACCGTAGTAAAGTTTACACGGCCGGTCTTGGTGGGGGTTTTGTTGTGATTGTTGTTGTTGTTGCCACGGTTATTATTGTTGCCATTATTGCCACGGTGGTGCTGCTGCTGATTATTCCCACCGTTGTTGCCATTGCTGCGGCGAGGATGTGGGCATTCTCTCGATGAAGTGACCAATGCCGCCGCAGTTGAAGCATGGCTGCTGCGGGGATGGCCTGGCACCTTGGTTATGCTGCTGCGGGGTGTGCTGGTGACCACGGTGCTGATAGGAGTGGTGGGGCGCACGATAAGGCTGCTGGAAAGTAGTGCGTTGCCCACCCATGGGAGGCACTGGGACACGGAATTTCTGACCAGTGGGGCTGGTCACTGCAAGCTTGAACTTGTGAGGTGGCGCACCGGATGAACTTCCCGCAGTGCGCTTCCTCTTCTTGTCATCCTGATTGACACGAATGGCGTCCTCTTGCACAATGGCTGCACTAACCAATTCATTGAATGTGCCATTCAAGAGAGCGAGGCGGTCTTGCAATTTCGGATTTAGACCCTTCCGAAAGCACTCACGCTTCTTTGCATCTGTGTCAGCATGGTAGGAAGCATACTGGGCAAGATAGTTGAATTTCCGAGCATACTCTTGCACAGTGCTGGAGCCTTGCTTCAGATCAACAAATTCCTGAAGCTTCCTTCTCATGACACCGTCAGGAATGTGGTGTGCACGGAAGGCTGCCGAGAATTCCGGCCATAGCACCTGGTGATTCGCGGGGAGTGCAGCGGTGTAGTTTGCCCACCACGCACTAGCCGACCCACGGAGCTGCTGTGCTGCAAACAGAGTCTTCTGGTGCTCGGTGCAATTTAGAAGAGCAAACTTGGACTCTACGATACGCAGAAAATTATCTGCTTCCAGGGGGTCCTTGGCTTCGGAGAAGGATGGCGGTTGAGTCGCCCAGAAATCCCCATAAGAGGTGGGACGGGGCTGCGGTGGAGGAGTTGCTGCCTGGGCATTGTTGTTCTGGCTTGCCAGGAACAGCCGAAACATCTCGTTCTGGTTATGAACAAGTTGCTCCACAGCAGTCAACGGTGGTGGAGGAGGTGGCTGCGACGAAGCACCCTCTCCCGAATTATCCACCGTGCGACGAGTGTTCACCATCTGCCACACGATTTAATTACACCATTAGTCTCAGCGTTATGGAGCTATAGACAATGATAGTAATTAAGGGACATGATATGAGCAGGAATTTCAGAATGAATCCATAGGAGGAAAATTTCATCGGATACTGAAATTGATGGAGTAAAAGTTTCGGTATGAAATTTTCAGATTGCATAACCCGGGAGATTAATTTCCATGAGCTAAAATTAGTAAAACCAGAAAATTTTTACTCATAAATTCAGACCATTCAAACTTGGTAAAATTTTCTTATGGTGCTGAAATTTTTAAGAACGAGACATATATATTCATTAACATAAGCTTAGTGGTTCATATATCTATTTTTAGGCGAAACCCATTTGTACACAAAAGCGCGCGACATTAACACTTCTTAGCGCGGGGTTATACGTCCAGGATTTTCCGGCCTAGCTAGTCATCCATACCTCCTATGCTGTCAACCTACCCAAAACACAGCGACCACTACGTCCTTACGTACGTACAAGCCACTAGTTCTTGTTCTTAGTACACTACCATTAATTTTACAAGTTTCTTCCTTAACACTTAGCTAGTAGTCTACGCATCGCTGTCGGTGTCTTCCGAGTTGTTCACATCGGAAGCATCGCTAGCAGCGTCGTCACCATTGTCCTCCGGTGGTGGTGGCTGTAACAGGTTCCAGTGAGCTGCCAGCAACACCTGGTGGTGCTGCTGTAACGCGGCCAACTGGTGCTGGAGATTTCCTATCTCCGTGAACAACTGGTCCATGTTGGTCTGTGCGGTCTGAAGCTGTCCATGCAGGAATTGCATGGTGTCCTGCTGAGAGTAGATGGTCTCATCCTTCTGAGCAATGGCTGTCTTAGCTGCATTCAGCTCATTTAGTGCCTCAATCCGTTCCTCATCACAGAACGTAGCCATCTGCTCATGTTCTGCCTTTTCCTGCTCAGCTCTTTCTTTTGCCCTATCTGCGACGACACGTAGGTTGTCGCTGAAGATCAGATCATCCTGCACTTCCTTGATACGTGCAGTCAGAGCAGCATTTTCCTGCTCCAGCTCGGTGATACGGGCGGTCAGCTGCTTGTTCTCCTCTTTCGCTGAGTAGTAGTCGTCCGTGACATCGGTGAGGCGATCAGTGAGGTCTTCCACCTCAGATCTCAGCTGATTCCTTTCAGTCATGAGTTGTCTTGCATCCATCTATAGATCATGGTTAGGAACATATTTTAAGCAGCATTATTATCAATAATTTTGGGAAATAAAAGCTCAATTGACATGCTGAAAGAAGACAGAAAGAAACTGACATCCTTTACACGTAACCGATTCTGAACCCTCTCTGTTTTTCCCCATTTTCGTCTCTGTTTGTACAGTAAAACTTACCAAAATTTATGACCAGATGCTAGAGTATTTCCTAAGCTTTCCAACGCATCCTAGAACATGGAAAAATCCTAAGCGGATCAAAAGATATGGCGATTTCCGGCTCGACGGATTTTCTGCCAGGTTTTCTGGAAACGCCGGAAACTAAAATTGGCTCTCTGTTTTTGCTTATTTGACCGGCTTAACGAATTTTCCTTGCCGACCTGATATTAGATGAAATGTAGGGCATAATACGAGCTTTCCAGATTGGGGTAGATCGTTTTATTCGGATAAGTATTTCAAAAGTTATCGCGATTTTCGTGAGGCACCCGAATCTGCCAATCCGGTGATTCGGCGAAATCTGGCAACCTTTTGCCAGGTTTCCGGATAAGTTATTTTTAGTAGGATTCCACTCTACTTTTACTTGGGTCATCGTGCCAGGGTGATGGTACGTGTTATGAGCTTTCCGGATTGTATTTAATCGTTTCGTTTGAGTGAACGATTTAAAAGTTGTGGCCGTTTTCGTGAAAACGATAATCGGTTAGGGTTTAGTTCTCGATCGGGTGGGATTTTCTGCCCGATTTTTGGATATCGTGCACGACTGGTGTTGAGATTTTAGTGAGTTGTTCGAGACCGTGTTTTTTGCATTCTTGACCGATTATCTCATGCAATTTGTGATGCATGGCATGAATGATGACATGAAATGCCGTTAATCCTACGTCTTTTCCAAAATAAAATACGTGATCGGTCTATATATAGCCGACCACTCGCTTTTTGTGGCAACACACACACGATCTCATCACGGAAACTACACGATCTAAATTTCGTGGTTAGCGTACTTGCAAGAGACCATTTCAGAAACATTACATCAAATTCAAAAGAAACTATGAAAACAACTGTTCCACAATCTCATCATTTTCCTCATCATCATCTTTCTTATAGTAACGGCTCATAGAAAGAACCGCCCCGTGGATTGCCACGAGCCAACATTGTCCCGTATTATTACTTCCGCGGGCACGGAGCGCTAATTTAAATTGCAAACATACCTGGGCCGGGCCGTAGTTGCAAAAATTTAAACAAGCATAACTCAGGGTTAGTTTGCCACATCTATTTCTACTGTAGACCTTACTTGGGCTTTCTATATCGTTCCTCACCGTATAAACGTGTTGGTGATTTTTAGTATGACCCGTAGTGTATGGCATACCCCGACACGGCTCGATACCAGCTGTGACATCCCCGCCTCGCAAAGCGAGAGGGATTGTCGAACAGGATCGTATCGGGAGACATTCGACGAAGCGAACGTTCATTGCACATACATCGGGAATACATTCGGCATTTTATTACATAGGGAACACTACTTGAGTAACCAGTTTCATACATAATTTCTTAAGTATTACAAGCCATTGTTCAAGTTTTAGGTTTACAATACATACGTGAAGTGACTTTACAATACTTGATAATGTCTTTGCGGAAGCGTAACATCTCGACGATACATGTATATATATAGTTAACTTAGGAGAACCACGCCAGCCCATACGGCATGGCCTCACTCTTGAGTCGGTGAAGCGGGAACCCACTCCACTGTCCACTCCCGAGGTTCCTCGCTTTGACACACATACTTCCCGCAGCAATCACAAAAGTCGGGCTGCGGGAACCCTGAAAAACAGTTGCAACACAAACCCTGAGTATCTAATATACTCCGCAAGGCTTACCCGTCAAAAATGGTTCTAAGAACCCACCCTAAAATGCAGGGGGCTTGACCTGGCTTGCGGGAACTTGCAAAAACAGCAATTAAAGCAATTGTCTAACTCATATTTTAGCCAAGTTAAGAGGGTTGGAAACATGAGTATAAATTTAGTGAGCATTTCTAACAAAACATGGTTGCAATACATGAAGTAATCCTTCCAAATCAGCAAGTTTCATCATCATATTCACGTTGTTACTACGATGCAATCTGCTCGAGACAAGTGGTACTCATCACCGCGAGGGACGGCGATATATATCGATTTACACCCTGCAGGGGAAACCCAAATGCACGACATACGCATCATTTAAGAACACGTATGGCCACCTTTCACAAGATCACCATAGATATGAGCCGGGTCCACCCTCCGAGTGTGCATTCCACATGCAACCACAGTAGCGTCGGGTCCAAGGGTAATAACACACCCTCCGTCTACTCACAAACCCGTGCATCCACCGTGACCAACACTTTGCACAAAGGGTGGAGAGACCGTCCAACACTACGACTCTCAAGTTACATCGGTTTACCAACTCCCATACGAAGGTATGCATTTGGTACACAACT
The DNA here is from genome assembly GCA_031894775.1 of Chloris gayana. Lineage (NCBI taxonomy): Eukaryota > Viridiplantae > Streptophyta > Magnoliopsida > Poales > Poaceae > Chloris > Chloris gayana. The sequence continues at coordinate 297,024 of JAUNZO010001929.1, forward strand.
CAATACTTGCTCGCGGAGTCACACGGTCCTCAACCGACACGCACGGGGCTATGGCGAACATAGGCGAACCCTGCCACCGCATCCTACACATGCATTTCCCCGTACGGTCTCAATTTCATAAATATCATGTGAGAGGTAACAAATTTAATCCCTAGACCGGGTGATCTCCAAATCACTCGGTGTTGCTACCGATGACATTATTAAGCATAGCACTAGCGACCAGGATTATACTTAACCAAAACCACAGGATACGAGGATCTAGTGCAACTAGGTTTCCGAGCAACTCCTAAACGTAAATGCACAATACATCATAGACGTATGTGAAAAATAAAGAGAACTTTTAAAACATAGGTTATGCTCCGGGGCTTGCCTTGGTTCGGCTCGTAGTCAGCACACTCGAACTCTCTCACTTCAATTGGGTGCCCTCCTTGATCTTCAGCTCCGGTCGGGATTCCTATATGAGTGCATATGAAGTGTATGAGTAAGGGATGAATTCGAACTGTTATAGTTCATGGAACTTTCTCAATAAGATAATGTAATGACACGTTTGCATGAATTAAACACGTTCTTGAGTGGTGATGATAGGTCATGATGGTGGTAAGTGCGGTTTGTTTCATGGGGACAACCTTCTAATTAGGTAAATTGTCCACCAATTAGTATAAATGTATGTGCTGGTTTTTGAAGGTCAAGAATATATGGTATACTTCCTTGTTGCTTAGTGAGCTAGAGGTTGATGCTTATTTCTTAGGATGAAGTTTTATCACTTCGTTAAACATCGTGCACATAAGTACTCGTCATTTCATGTGGTTTGCTACGATTAATCTACGTCATATATGACCGTTCTTGCCCAAAAAGATAGACATTATTATGTCATGTCTAATTGTGCCATGTAAGTGTGAAAAATCATCTAGCTATAACAGAAAGCAAAAAGGTAGTTTGAGTTTAGCCAAATTCTCAGCTAATTGTGTAGCTAAGTCTGGACTGCCAGGCTGACTGTGAAGCCTTCTTAAGGTGTCCGAATCTTAATATTTTGCTATAGAACTTAGTTGATTCATGTTGGTTAATGTAAAGTACACAACTCAAGGTTTACAACGAGCCTATAGTTGTTTCATTTGGAGTTGTATTCAAAAAGTTATTGAATTTCAAAAACGGCAAGTTGTCACGCAGGCATAACGGTTTAGCATCTTAGAGCGCTTAAATCTTAACTTTTCTACACATGAAGTACTGGGATTATGTTACCACGTTAAAGTACAAGTTATCTACTTTCCAAAGAGCCCTTGCTCATGCAGTTTGGGTCTGGGGTCCAGAAGTTACATCATTTTTAAAATGCAATCTTGTTTATGCGTTTGGTCACGATAGCATTTTCATCTTACTCAAAAATTAATTTTTACTATATAACCATAGGTGTTCATGTTCACCATGTTAAAGTACATGTCACAAACTTTCCAACGCGCTTTGAATCGTTCAAATCCGTGGTCTAAATCTCGAGATATGATTTTTCTAAAATCCTTCACCGTTATGAAATTTCAGCACGATTCGAAAATTTCCTAAGTGTGGCGCGCGGAGGGGCTCGCCGGAGCGGCGGCGGAGCTCATCGGCGGCACGCTAGGGCTCGCCGCCGGGGCCGGGCTTGGCCGCCTGTGCACGGTTTTCGATGGTGCACCGTTTGGTGGGGTTGGCGAGGTGAGTGGGGAATCGGAGCATAGCTCGCGACGGCGGATGGCGGAAGGGCCAACTCCGGCGTGGTAGCTCGTGCTCGCCATGGCGCGAAATAAGGGGTGGTCAAGGCGGGAGCTTCACCTTCGCACGGAGATGAACGGCGCGGGGTCGGTGCAGGCTGGGGTGGTCCGGAGCGTGCTGGCGTCGACGGGGTGGCGGTGCGCGGTGGCCGGCGACGAAGAAGGAAGCGATTTTCTCCTCGGCCGCGGCTCGGTTCAACCTCGGGGCAGGGCAGGGAGGTGCGTTAGGTTCCCGCGCACCCTTCCGAGGCCAAGGGGAAGCATGAGCTCACCCGAGCGGGGTGGATTCGAGCTCGCCGGCGCGGAAGGAGAAGAACGGGGCTCGTCGGATTTTTATGGAATTTGTAGCCCTCGGAGGCGAAGGGAGGCCAGGAACCGGCGAGGAGATGCGCAAGGAGTTGGCGAGGAGCTAGAGCGCAAATGTGGGCGTTGCGGTGCGGAGGAGGGGCGGCGCAGGGAAAAATCCCGGCGGCGGCCATGGCGAAGTTCTCTCCCCGCCATCGACGGCCGAGCGCACACGCTTCGAGGCGAAGCTAACCGGCGATGGACGACGCGTGGGACTGCACGGAGCGGCGAGGACGGGCGGCGCCTAACCGGCATGGGCACCGGCGGCGAACGCCGCCGACGGTGGCCCCGGCCACCGTGCCGACTTCGTTCAATTGATATTCTCTCTATTTACAGTTTTGCCACTGCTGTCCCTCTCTGCAAATTGCTCATAGATTTTGATCCTTTTGACATTTTTGCAAACCAAAATTTCTGTGGGTCCGGTAGATTATGTGTAACAACTTTCCTTAAAGGCCAAAGTTCAAATTCGGAATGTAAAAATTTACAAAAATTGTTGAACAGGTGCTGTTTCTGCTTAGAGTTGGATTTTTCTAGGGATTTGTGCTGTTCCAAAAATTCAAGAAAAATGTCCTAAATTCATGTCTTGATGTGTTCTACCAGATTGTGCAAAAATTTGGGGTTACCATTTTGGAGAAGGTTTGAGATCTCAAAAGCTAGGGTTTTGGGAAAAATAAAACCCTACTAGGACTTTGACCAATTATCTCATGTGACTAGCCGGATGATTTTTTTTGTTTTGCACATGCAATTCTCCTGTTAGCACGGTAACATTGTGAAATTGTGACACGGGGTGTCACACCCGGCGGGTCTCAAATGATTAGCCTTGACCCGACGACAAGTGTCACACTCAGCGACGTAGCGAGCAATCTCTCTTTTCATCCTTGTCCACCAATACTTCGTCCTAAGATCATGGTACATCTTATTGCTGCCGGGATGCATAGCATACTTGGCTAGGTGAGCCTCATCCAATATCTTCTTACGTAGCTCGGGAACTTTCGGCACCACGATGCGGTCTTTGAACCAAACAACCCCCGCATCGTCCTCACGAAAACATGCCACTTGCCTATCTCCCTCTTTTATCCTCCTCTTGAGATGGGCAATGCAAGTATCAGCTTTCTGCGCTTCTACCACTTCATCGCGCAAGGTGGGTATCAATGCCAAGTTGTAGAGCGACCCGTGGGGCACAACTTGAATGTAATGCCCATCCGCAACGGACTGAGTGGCCTGAAGGAGGTTACAATGTGCCTTCCTGCTGAGTGCATCGGCAACGACATTAGCCTTGCCGGGGTGGTAGTGCACTTCCAACTCATAATCCTTGATCAACTCCAACCAACGGCGCTGTCTCATATTCAGATCATCCTGAGTGAAAATGTACTTCAAGCTCTTGTGATCGGTGTAGATGCGAACGAGATTGCCCAACAAATAATGTCTCCACACCTTTAGAGCGAGTACCACTGCTGCTAACTCAAGATCGTGAGTAGGATAATTCTGCTCGTGCTTTCCGAGCTGCCCGGAAGTGTAAGCAACTACTCGGCCTTCCTGCATGAGAACTCCACCCAAACCTCTGCCCGATGCGTCACGAGAAAACATCAAAGGGCTTCTCAAGGTTCGGCTGTGCTAGCACTGGGGCAGATGTCAACAATTTCTTCAAACTCTCAAAGGCTTCCCGACAAGCTCGACTCCACTCAAACTTCTTCTCTTTCTTCGAAGCTCGATCATAGGTTTAGCGATCTTGGAGAAGTTCGGAATGAACCTCCGATAATAACCAGCCAAGCCTAGGAAACTGCGAATCTGTGGTACTGATTTCGGAGCTTTCCAATTAAGCACGTCCTGCACTTTGCTTGGATCAACGGATATGCCTTCCTCCGAAATGACGTGACCCAAGAATGGAACTTTCTTAAGCCAGAATTCACACTTGCTGAATTTAGCATACAAGCTGGTGATCTCGCAATCTTTGGAGAACAATGCGAAGATGCTCGGCATGCTCTTCCTCGGACTTGGAGTACACCAGGATGTCATCAATAAAGACTACCACAAACTTGTCAAGCTCGGGCATGAATACCGAATTCATAAGATACATGAAGTGTGCCGGTGCATTGGTCAACCCAAAAGACATCACCAAATACTCATACAGGCCGTACCGTGTGGAGAAGGCTGTCTTAGGTACATCTTCAGCCCTGATCTTGATCTGGTGATAGCTCTGAGCGCAAATCAACCTTCGAAAATACCTTAGCTCCCATCAAGCTGATCAAACAAAATATCAATGCGAGGCAATGGATACTTGTTCTTGATCGTGACTGCATTGAGGGGCCGGTAATCCACACATAAGCGCAAAGTCTTGTCCTTCTTCTTGACAAATAGAGCCGGACATCCCCAAGGTGAGGAACTAGGTCTGATGTAACCTTTGTCTAATAGTTCCTTTAATTGCTCTTTCAATTCGGCTAACTCCTTGGGTGCCATTTTGTATGGTCTCTTTGAGATCGGAGCCGTGCCTGGCTGCAACTCAATTTTGAACTCAATGTCCCTGTCCGGAGGCATTCCGGGAAGATCCTCAGGAAACACATCAGGAAACTCACGGACAAGCCGGGATATCGGTCGGACCCTCGACAATAGCTTGGTGCACTGCTGGAGTACAATTCTTAGGATAGGTCGGTCGGAGGACGTCCCGACCATGCAATGGGGAATTCAAGCTGACAGGTGAAAGCATCTATGTCCAAAACGGCCTTGTGACACCTCATCCAGAACATACCCAGAATTATGTCAATGTTGCTCCCCTCAAGAATCATACAATCCGCTGGGTAGACTTTGGCCTTCAACATAATGGGAACCTTTTTAACCTCATACGTCGCGGGTGTTTTCCCTCCCGCAGAAGTAATCAAGTAACGGGATCTCATAAGGCTACGAGGTAACTTCCACTTGTTCACATACGACTCGCCGATAAAATTGTGCGTCGCCCCGGAATCAAACAATATAAGAGCAGGGTGATTTCGAACAGAAAACGTACCAGCCATCACGGGAGCGGCGTACGGTATCTCCTCCGTGGACGTGTAGTTCACACGTCCCGTCTTCGTTGGGGCTCGGTTGTTGTTCCCGCGCTGCTGATTAGGAGCATTGCCCCGCTGCTGATAGGGGCAATCCCTAACAAAGTGTCCTGGGCGGCCACATCCAAAGCAAGGTGCTCCGGGTGGTGGCGGACGGTTCCCTGCAGCATTCCGAGCAGGACGGGGTGCTTGGAGCACGCTGTCCCATCTGCTGCTGCTGCGGGGGCCTCTGCTGCGGTGGGGGCCTCCGTGGGGGTGCCGATTGACGCGGCGCCACCATAGGCTGAGAGCGGTAGCGCTGTCCGGAGGGGTCGGTGTAGATCATGCGGTACTTGGCCGAGGGTGGGTTGGATGGCCCCGTAGCACTCGCGGATCTCTTCTTCTCCGCCTGGACCCTGCGGTAGCCCTCCTCGGCGAGGATGGCATTGTTCACGAACTCCGAGAAGCTACCCGCCATATTGAGGGTAAGGCGGTCCTGCAACTCAGCGCCGAGTCCCTCCATGAAGCGGTCCTTGCGCTTCGATCCGTGTCCACCAGCTCGGGGCGTAAAGTGCCGGCCGGTTGAACTGCTGGGTGTACTCGTGTACACTGCGACCTCCCTGGGTAAGAGCCATGAACTCTCTCGCCTTCCGGCGCATCACACCCGCCGGTATGAAGTGAGCGCGGAAGACCCTCTTGAAGTCCTCCCGGGTGGTTTGCGTGCCGGCGGCGAGTGGCCAGGTGGGTAGCCCACCAAGCACTAGCGGCGCCCTCCAGCTGCTGCGTAGCAAAGAGCGTCTTCTGCACATCGGTGCGGTGGAGCAGTCCAAACTTGGACTCGGTGAGGCGGATGAAGTCCTCCGCCCTCATCGGCTCGCCGGAGCCGTCGTACCTCGGGGGCTGGGTTCCCGGGAACTCCTGGTATGAGGCCTCCCGCGGCGCCTCATCGCGGTTCCGGCGCCCGCGGTTGCCGTCCCCGGCAGGTACCTGCTGACGGAGTTCCCGCGAGGAACTCGTTCTGCTGCTGCTGATTATCGCGCATAGCCGCGAAAAACTGGGCCATCATGTCCATAGGGTTAGGGACAGGTGGCGGTGGTGGTGCTTCGTCTCCCGCACCTTGGGCCGAGCTTTCGGGCCTCTCGCCATGGAGATCGTTGGTGTTGCGCGTTCTCACCATTCTGTCAAGCAAAATCGCGAAACCCATTAATCCAGTTGATTCGCAGAAAGAATACGCATTGCCATAGGGTAACCAAATGTGCAATTAATTAAACCAACAGCAGTAGCAAAAACCAATGTAGTAATGCGAAATTTTACGGAATGAGAAACATCATCATTCAACACATCACACTGCATCAACATAGTTCAAAGTTGCACCATAGTTCAATACATAATTGCTAACACCACAGTACGATCACGCTTCCGCTAGACAAGTTCCGATTACCACGAAAGGGAAAACAAGATACAAGTAGGGAGATCGGCTGCTATTCCCTACAGCGCGCACTAAAGTGCCGCTCAATCCTCCTCCGCATCGTCGGGGTCCTCAAGCTGCTCTCCCCGACGGAGGAACAAGGTCACTCGAGGTCCTGGTCCACGTGGACCGTACGCGGTGAGGAAACGTAAGTAGCGGGCGTCGGCTGCGTCTCGAGCCGCTGCTGCCTCGTCTCGGGCCTGAGCTGTAGTCTGCACCTCCTGCTGCAGATTAGCCACCGGAGTCTGCTGCTGCTGGAGCTGTCCACGCAGTGCCGCGTTCTCCGCGGTGAGTGAGGTGACCTGCTGGTCCCGCTGGACAACTCTAGCCTCATTCTGTCTCATGGCTCCCATGAGAAGGCTCACCTCGCGGTTCCGATACTCGTGCTGCCGAAACAGGACGTCTGCATAGCACGCGGTGTTTGCCAGCATGGGATTGAAGTGGGGTGTACTGGGGTCACTCAACACTGCCATGCGGCGTCTCCAGCGGCTGTCGTAGGGGTCACCGACCGGTAGGTAGAGGTAAGGTGTCCCTACAAGGTCAGGTGCGTGAAGCTCACAAAGCCTGGTGAGAGCTGCCGGCGCTGCCAAGTCCCATGCGCTGAAGACCGCGAGGCCCGTCGTGGTCACCATCCACGACTCCTGGCGTGGGGGTACCGCCTTGCCCGGCACAACCACGTGCATGGTACAAGTGAGCATTCCTCGCTCCACGAACTCCTTCCCTACGTAAGCGGGGGCTCGGTGTATCCCAGCGTACTGCATGGCCTGCCATAGCATCGCAGGTAAACCGCCGCGGTGCGAGCAATCAGACCACATCCAACCGTTGTCCAAAATCTCAACGTTATCGGCCATCCGTAAGGAAACAAGATTCCCACAGTCAATAAACGACTCGCGATAAGGTATGAACATTTAAAAGAAAGAAAGCATTGTATGGAAATAAAACACATCACAAAGCTCCCAACTAGCACAAAAGTGCCACAATTTCCATAACATTCATTAGTTCATACATCCATTGCCAACTAGTCATACAAATTCACTCACACCTCCAAATATCCCTCACTAGATGGTACTACTCGATTTAGTCCAGCTATCGAGCATCAAAATAATCTGCTACTAGCCGCCAGTTAGCCTATTCCCAACACCCTCCCGCCGAAGGAGGTCACTCCTACGGGTCGTCGACGTCGGACGCGTCGTCGTGTGGTGGAGGTGGTGCCAGGGGCAGCCTGCAACTGCTGCTGCAACTGCGCGACCTGCTGCTCCAACGTCTGAATGTTGTGGAGCTGCTCCTGCTCCAACTGCTGTGCAACCATCAAGTTGGTCCGGAGGTGGTGGATATAGTGCTCCTGCTGAGCCACTCGCGCGTTGCGGCCCACCAACTGCTGGCGTGCCTCATCGCGCTCTCGGGTGCGGTCGTCCTTCTCCTGCCGAAGCTCGTCTCGCTCCTCCAGCAAGAGGTTACGCTGCACCAACAGGGCATCCCTCTCACGGATGAGGTCATCACGCTCACCCGTGACTCTCGCGACCTCCCGAGTCTTGCTTTGCAGACCCCGGATCGCGTCGGAGCGCTCCTGTGCAAGGATGTCCAAGCGCTCCCGCCGCTCGCGACAGACCGGAGACAACTCGGTCACACGGTCCCGGAGACGCGTAGCCAGCGCGTCCGCGTCCCGGTGTATCCAGAACGCCTCGCGAGCGTAGCGAGCAACGCCATGGTAACCCAACTCCGTGCGGCCAATCCTCCTGAGACGGCGTTCGACTACCTCGTCGAAGTAGTCCAGTGTCGGGATCAGCTCGAAGGGGGTGCCGGACAAGGAGTCTCCGTGAGAGGTCACAAACTCGACAAAATGAACTGAGCTATCTTAGCTCGGCCCTGGTAGGTGTCCTTGGAGAACACTTGGTACTCCGTGAACCCTTCCTGCTCGTCGGGGTGGTGAGCAACCTCCGCCTTCACCTTGTGAAAGGCGACCCCAGAAACTCGATCACGCTGGGTGAAGTACAGCGGGGGTTGGGTGTGCCCCAGAGTCTCCAACAGCGCCCACAGCAAACCGGGGAAATCTCCGTCAAGGCCTCCTCCCCGGCGGACCACGTGCTGTCGGCGTGATCGCGGTCGGGCTCACTGTCGGACGGCATCTGCGAAGGGTAAGAAACAAATTTTTCCCACGTAAGCATGACGCACTGAAAGAAAGGATGCTTAACCAAGAGCATCATGTGAGCAAACAAATGATAACGATTAACAAAGGGCAAATTATCCTCCAATAGATCAAATCCTGTCCCGGCGATCCAACGCCGTACAGTCAACAAAACTGTACATTTTAGCACAGGAAACGATAGAATTGGTCCATCCTCATACTAACAATAATTTAGATCATCTTCTCAGCTTTCCATCGAGTATTTAATCACCCCATTCCGCCAATCGAGCGAAAAGTTATGGGTGTTACCCGACAGACTATCCATCCTGAACGGTAATCTGTACAGCGAGCAATAACTGACCAAAACCGGGCAGCTCGGTTCGGAACTGGTCCTCCAAATGAATACAAAAGTTGGGACCCATGTTTCAACCTTTCCAAGGAGTACATGATCACCCGTACCCAACACATGAGCACCAAGATATGGTCAAAACGGTACCGTTATACAATTCTGAAAACAGAGTTGAGGTAGTTTCAGTTCAGAGGGAGGAATCCGAGATTTTCGACCCTGCAACCTCAAAACCAGTCTTTCCTCAAACTACCAAAGTTGTAGCTCGTGATTCAAGCTTTCCAGAAAGTGCTCATTTGCCTTATTCCGACAATCGAGCTGGGATTTACGGGGAAAACCAACCTGGCTGTCGTTCTGAAAAACAGACACAGCACCTCTGAACAAAGCAGAGCATAACTCCCTCTCTCTGGATCCAAACATCACCAAACCACGTCCAAAAATTAGTTGACTTCCTTAAGTTTTCAGAACATTTAAAATCACTCAAATCCAAGATTCGAGCAGAAAGTTATGAATTTTTCTTTGCTTAGCGAGTTTTCTGAAATTTCTGAGGTTACAAAATTCAGACCTTTAGGTTTGCCATTTTTATCATGAATGCACCTTAGCCATCCTATTCGTCCTCACCACGAAAGAAACAAAAATATTTATACCGTCTCAACGGTGTACGCATTTCGGGGTGGCAACCCGCACTCAACCACGTATGTCGGTCTAAATTATCGACTCACACCTACTAGCGTTGTTATGTACCTGCAGAAGATTCATTCCAGAAACAGTACATCAAATTCAAAAGAAACTACAAAAATAAGCACAGTTCTACAAGTAACGATCCATAAAGAGGATCGCCCCGTGGTATGCCACGAGCCAACATTGTCCCGTATTCTCCGTCCGCGGGCACGGACCGCTAATTTAAATGCAGACATACCCGAGCCACAGCCGTAGATGCAAGTAATTAAACAATCATAACCCAGGGTTAGCTTTGCCACTGTTACGACTAATATAGTCCTTACGGGCACGCCCTCACACGATAACGCCCTAGTTTTCGAAAATAGACTGCTTAAGGTGTTGTAATATCCCCATGACGGCTCGATACCACGCTGTGACAGACCCACCTCACGAAGAGGCGTTTCCATCTCCAGGATCATCATGGGTGGCATCACGCGCTGTGATACCCGATATTACAACATACAAACATAAGCATAATGCAATGAATATAAGTACAAGTCTTACATTCATCCCGAGTACAAATGTACATCGAGTCTCGAAACATCGGAAGCTAATAAGTTTGGAAAACAACTAAACAGCGGAAGCAAATAAGATACAATCGCTCTCTCGGCGATACATCACGAGCATCCGGCAGAGACAGATGTTCCTGCCCTAGAACATCTTACCGGCACATCAACTCCTCTACTCGTCCGGACCGCACCACTCCCAAGTGTAGTGGCCGTCACCCGAAGTCTGATCCTGCCGGACGTCATCTCCGGCGTCGAAGTCATGCACGACGGTATCCTCCGAAAACCACATAGAGCAAAGCCCTGAGCAACTAGAGCTCAGCAAGACCGACCCGTCAAGGTGGCCATCTACAGCCGACTCCTAGACATGCAAAGGCCAGGGGGATAGGATACATTTAAGCACTAAGCTGGCCTACAAGTGCATCCTTACTTTCAACTTTTAGCAGTTTAATCGAGTTGCAAGAAAGAATAAATTTAATTTTGCACTAAGCTACTGCATTACATGTTTCCAAACAAGTAATTAAGCAATGCAGCAAATTAATCATAATCATCATCATCAATGTTTCTCTTCTTACTACGTTCCGGCGCAGGGACAAGTGGTACTCGTTACTTGTGAGGGGCAGCGATTCGAATCGATTTACATCCTGCAGGAGAAACCTGTCCGCACGTCACATACGCGCTTCCCGGAAGCCGCATGAGACAACCTTTCGCTCGAGGCACCATAAGGTCGTCCGGGTCCTACCGCCCCCGAGAAGGGTCCCTCACGCGATGCCGTCCCGGACGTCATCCGTGAGTAGAGTGCTCCCTCCTCTCCTCCCAAAAACCGCCTAGTAACCAAGGGAGTAGGGAAATCTTCCAACCTTACAGCAATCCATCGCTACATCGGTTTACTGGGCCCATAAACTCCAGCATGCAAAACAGTACGTTCAAACTTAATCCACATGGGCCGAACACGACGCGGTCCTTGTGTGCACGAGACAGGGCTACAACCTTGAAGACTCTTTCAGTCCTTCACTTTCCACCTAAGTTGCCCGTCCGGCCTCCAATTTTCCATTCTCAACTTGATACTTAGCATCGTGTCCCAAAAATGTGATTGTCCTATCTACGGGTGGTCTCCGTACCACTCGACGGATCATCGCCTTATTTAAGCAAGCATCTAGCGTAGGGTGATCGAATCAGGGTAAACAGGATCCTACTCGCATGCTAGGGTTTTCATCACAACTCCTGTAGACCTAATGCACAATACAGACCTACAAGCATAGTGATGAAAATAAAATACTTAAATTAAAAGGTTGTGCACCGGGGCTTGCCTTGAGCTTGACCCTGAGTAGCTGGGTCAACAACAGCAGCAGCTTCGGCGCCTCCTCGCCGGTTACCTCGTTCACCACCGCAGCTACATGATGCAAATGTGATGTGTAAAATTTGATGAAAACATGACATTGAATATTTTACGGAATACGTGCGGATTTCATCAAATACACTTAATTCATGAGTATAAATTAACGTGCTGTCCAGCAGGGTGAAGATGATTTAAGGTGATTATTTAACTTAATCTCCTTCATCAACTCCCATGAAGCATTTAAATCATTATCGCATGTGCAAGAGAATAATTCAATAATCCTAGCAAAACTAGGTAAAAATAGCAATTAAATTGCTCCTGGTCCTTAGGCACATGCTATAGATAATAATTAAACCAAGCTTCATAATTTGAGACAATCCAATAATTAATTAAGCCATATTCTTGATTCTCCAAAAAGGAAATTAGCTCAATTAATTTGCCTCTGATAATGTAAATCTAACTGCACCATTAAATAGTACAAGTCTCAAGGATTCCAACAAACTTTGGTTTGCAATTTTTCGAGCTCTGGATCAAAAGATATGAATTTTTGAAGTTTACTCATTTTTCTGATATTTTAATTAATTTCGGGAAAAAGGAAAAAGGGAGTGCATGTTCATGGGCCAGCCTGTGGCAATAAGGCCCAGCTCACGTGCGCGGCCCACGGACGGCGCGCGGCCCAGCGCGGCAAGCAGGCCGCGAGTGCAGCGCCCAGCCCAGGCTGCACCCCGAGGCCAGCTAGAGCTGCAGCTCGGCCATGGTGGCCGGAGCGTTCGGAGATGGCGGCGGCTCGCCGGAACAAGACCAAGTGAGCACCAAAAATTGCAAATAAAATATCAGTGTGTGCAAGAGCTCGATGCGCATCCATCTGTGGGGGTACCAAGGTCAGGTGCTCACCGGAGTATGGCCGGCGACGACGCACGCGCGAGCTCGGGATCCGACGACGTTCGGCGAGGTCGTACGCCGTCGAGGAAGCACCAAATCGAGCTCCGTTTGTTCCTAGAGCATCGGTGTAACATGGAGAAGAGCGGCATCAAGTCGGTTGGCGGCGGAGTTGGGTGTCGGAGGCGGTCGACGGGCGAGCAGGGCGGGCCGGCGGTTGATGGCCGGGGAAAAGCCGAAATCCGACGATCTCTTAGGATACAAAAGAGGGGAAACGGTTCAGGGTTGTTCTACACGCAGATGCGCACACATAGGGAGAGGAACCAAGCGAGATGGCTCACCGTGCTTGGGGAATTTCGTGATGAAGCTCGAGGTGGCCGGCAATGGCGTCTTGACGGAAAATCCTTCGATTCGTCGCGCTCGGACAGCCAGCTGGTTTGGGGCTTCACAGGAAGCTAAGGAAGAGCAAGGCGGAGCCGTTGGCCGTCTCGGTTCGGCCGGGGAGTGAGCAGAGCGGTGGCGCGCGGCGATTTTGTGCAGGGCGACAATGGCGGCCGGGAGGAGGAGCTCGGGAGAGAGAAGAATGTGAGAGAGAGAGAGGTTCCGACCGGGGGAAAGCCTCCCCTTTGTCCCCCGACCAGGTGGGGTCGGGCCAGGGCGCGACGGCCACGCGGCGCCGGCGTACGGCGCCGGTCGGGCGCGGGGCGCGGCCCTGGCTCGCTGACCGGCGGGGCCCACGGCATATTCCCCTCAGCATCTTTTCTTTTTCCTCAATTTCCAAACGTGGTCTGATCCGGTTTTGAAAAATCAAAAGCAGGACCTTCCCGTGTTCAAAAATTAAAGTGAAGAATTTTGTTGAGAAGTATAACTCTAGAAAGTGACATGCACGAAGAGTTTACTCCAAAATCCTTTCTGGATAAATTCTGAAAATTCAGAGAAAAGGCTTAAATGCTAAGTTTGTCTGATTTATTTGGGGTACCAAACCTTGATGAAATCCAGTGGGGTTTTGACCTATATTTTTCATTTGACATGCCCTACAACATATATTTTTGGTTGACCATACTTGTATGGTTGGAATTTGAGTTGTAGTTCAAATCAAAGTGTTTTTGAAATTATTTGGCACCCAAAACACTTTGCATGTCAATGAAATTTCTTGGGTGGGTCAATCTAGTCCTGAGATTAGTTTTAAAAATGCTAACTCGAAACATTTGGACACGGAGTGTCACATATACATCTATCTTTCTTGGATCCTTGGATTGATAACCACATTGATGAGTTGTGTTGTTGCTTCATCGTCCTTCCCCGGAGCAAGTAACATTGGAGATTGGTAAAAAGACTATTTATCTAATTAAATCTTATGATCTGTTCCAAATAGTCAAAGTCATATCAGCATTCTATACAATTTAATATGAGTGAAGATGGAGATGAACATCCTTCAACCTCTTTAGCCAGACATGTAGAATTTCCTTTTCTTATAGCCGTGATTTATACAGTTCTTTCAGGCTATCGTCATTATCTATTCAGATACTGCTCTTTTGAAATTTGATATGCAAAGAAACTTGTGAATCTTCCATATAGATATTTTAGTGTTTTGATTCTGTACATCCCATCTGCTGGGATTTTGAATGGCGTATAGGTTCTTTTGTACAACTGTACATTCTCCCTTTGGAACAGGTCGAGAAAACATATGTGCATGTAAGATGCAGACATCCAATAGTTGATGAGTCGTGCTGTTGCAAACTTGGCTAATTTCCCAGCCTTTTTCGGTGAAAAAAAAAACAATTGCTACTCCTCAGCACACACCAATTTCCATGGACTTGTTATCGTACTTGTTTGCCTAATGGCGAAGCTAGCTCTTAGCATCGACAAGTCTCGGCATGATAAGGTTCCTCTAGGGCCCACATGTCAGCATCTTGCTTAACCATGCAGTTGAGCATGTTATGTTTAAACAATTAAATATATTTTAGTGTGACATACTGTCAACTCAGGATATAGACAATTGGAGTGGTTCATCAAATCAGATGGTGGGTAAAGTGAACCAATATAAATGATTTCAGTGGACACAATGTGTTGACTGTAAAGGATCCTGGTGTGTGGTTATGTGCACCGAAGATTCCCAAGTTAGTATGCTTTATTCAAATCCTGAATACTCCATCTGAATCAACCGGAAAGTTTCAAAGTCGAATAAATATTCATACTTGCTCCAAAATATCTAGCAACATATAACTTACTGTGAGTAAATGATAAAGGAAAGGACTAAAACACATGGAATGCTTGTATAAATTATTCACAAAGTGTAACAACCCTGACAAAATAAACATGCATTTCATGTCAGTCATAAGCATGTCATCATGTGCATTTGAGAAAATGTTGAATATTGTGTTAAGAAATACACATGAAATGACAAATTAACTTAGGTTAAATTAAGAACTTAAAAAGATAAATTAATTACAAGTAAACTATGGAGTTTAACATTTTCTCTTGGCTAAACATGAAAATAAAAGATTTTTGAAGTTGCTCTGAAATTATTTTATTTTGTAAAAATCTCTACAAGAAATAATGAAAGCTTATCTTTTTATTTTAGACGTGAAATTTTAATCCGAAATTTATTTGGAATTTGAACTTCGACCAATAAGGAAAAAGGTTTAAAATGTTTTCTTTTCCATCCCTAAATTTTCGCATAATTTTTCGAGCCTTGGAAGTATGCTTTTCAATTAAGTAAAAACAGGAGGATGTTTTTGTAAAATTTCCAAAACAGGCCGGTGGCCAATCCTCTTTCTTCTTCTTCTCCCCGAACCGACCGTCCGCACCGCCTCGCCGCACGCCGCGCTGGCAGCAGCTTCGGCCGCGCGCCTCCCTCTGCCGGTGCCACGTAGCGGCCTCGCTACCGCCTTTGCCGTTGGGATAAACCAGGAGCCCCGCTCCTTTTCCTTTCCTCCCAGGACACCCGAAGCACCACCACCCACCCGCCCTCCTCGCGCCTCGCCGACCGGCCGCCTCCGGCCCCTCCCCACCCAGCTACCACCACACACAGCTCCGCAAGAGTGTGCTGGGACCACACATGGTTTCAATTTCCGACGAGCTGCCCTAGAACCGGAGATCGAAGCCATTTTTCCACAACCGGTAATCACCGATGTCTATGGCCGCATCTCCAAAATTCCATCGCTCCGGTGCACTGCGTCCTCCGATTCTTTTCCCCAAAGGTGCGCAAAACACTACTCTACCATCTAGTTAACTCGCACTGTCATCTATTCCCAGTGCTCGACGGCAAATGGGTCAATTTCCCGGAGTTTCGTCCGTTGCCGCATGCACCTCATCGATACGCGCCCCTCTCCGGCCGTTTTCAAGGTCAACCATCCCCGTGCCGGTCGTTGCCATGTTCTTGTGAAGCTTCGACGCAAACCGTTCGAAATTTGGTCAAGCGGGGTGAGCTCCGGCCGCCGCCGAAGGTCCCGCCTGCTCATCCTTCGCCGCCGGCGTCCTTCCCGGCCGCCTCGCCACCGGGGTCTTCACTCCGCAGTTCCTCGCGTCGCGTGGAGTCTTCCGGAACAAGCCACCCGCTTTTCCACCCCCGTCCGCACTTCTCCGGCGAACCGCCGTCGGGCTCCGACCGCCATAGCCATGGCCGGCCAAGCCCGAGCTCGGCTTGGGCCGCGCGTAGGTCCGGGCCGCACGCACACTTGGGCCGCCCGCCCATGGGCCAGCCAGATTCGGCCCAAGTGAGATCCCTGTTCTCTTTAAATTTTATTCAATTTCCAGATTCATTCAAACTTCAAATATTCGTAGAATATTCATCCAAATTCAGAAAAATGTCAAACCAAGTTCATTAGATTCATAAAATTATTTCCTATTTGATTATGTATTCAAATACCTATTTTGAGAAATTATAATTTCATAGTTAAATTAATTACCTTTTCTTTAAGTAAGAAAACCTATTATTTTATGCTAATTATTAATTGTTTTTAAAAAATAAATTTCTTTAAAAATTAGAGATACTGCAGACAAAAGTGTTTGTGAAAACTATTTTCCAAAATTCAACATAAACACCGTCATTTCATGTGATTCCAAATTATTATCTTAAGTGCTATCACATGTCCTGAAATCATTATTAATTGTTGATTAATAAGCATGATTAATTACTAATGAATGCACCTGGTTAATTGTTAATTAATGAATAAGATTAATGATTAATTATTAATTAATGACCCCGATTAAGTACTAATTAACGAACATGATTAATTGTTAATTGCTAGTTGTTAATTACTTGAACTTAATGAATCAGTAATTATTGGCTAATGAACATATTTAAGGAAACCATTGCATAATCATATCATGTACATTCATGCATGCATGATCAGTAAGTCGCAACGTATTGTTGGTCGACCTAGGTCCCGACGTGATCGAGGTTCCGTCCGAGGTCCAGTGCAGAAGACGGGAAATCTCGAAGTCGACCAGCACACCGAGGAACTAACTCCGACTCGAATCCAGTGCAAGCCCCGGTGCATCCCACCTATGTTTTTAAAGTCTTTTCTTTTATCACAGTAATGAGTCGTGATTGTGCATTAAGTTATAGGAGTTGCTTGATACCCTAGATGCATGAGATAGGTTTCCATTTGTTTATGCTATACTCGGTACAGGTAGCTCAATAGTACTCGATAACTGCTAAGCTTATGTCCTAGGGAATCGGTAGAAGTCGAGTGGTGGCAACACTACTCGCGAGATACAGAGTTAATGGCTGGTTTACTATTGATAAGAGGTTTTGATAAGAGAAAGATGAGAATGGAAGTGAAGATGTTAATAAGCCGAGACCGGACGGGCCCCGTAGGAGAAAGGGCAAGACGGAGATGAGGTCTTGCAAGGTGTTAGCCCCGTCCGTGTCGGTCAAGGACCGTACCGTTGTCGGCTTAGTTGAACAAGTTTGAACGTACCGTACTACATGCTGGTATCATGGGCCCAGCAAGTTGATGTACCCTATCGCCCCGGAGATGTAGCGTAGCCGGCTCTCTTTTGCCGGCTGTCGGTGAGAGGATAGTCTCACGGGAGGGAGATGGGTCGACCACGAGGATAGTCGTGGCGTCGCCATACTTCCGGGGAGTTGGAAATGGCTAGTCTGCTGATAGGTGCTAGCGGGAAAGGTTGTCGTATACGATCGGTGTGATGCGTATACGTCGTGTAGTCGGGTTTTGCCAGCTGGTATAAATCGATTCGAATCGCTGTCCCTCGCAGTAATGAGTACCGCTTGTTTAGCTCGTCACATCGTAGTAATCAACTGAAAGATGAGGTTGAGAGATGAAAGAATTGTTGGTCTCAAATGATCTTTTCTTGCAAACTTGTTTGCAGTAGTTGTAGACTGCAAAACCTTGGTCTCTATTGAACTTTACCCGAGCTAAAACTTGAAAGTAAGGATCAACCATTAGTGCTGTTTTCGCAAGAGAGTCAACTCCACAGACCGGAAAGCCCTTGCATACTAGGCGTCGGCCTTAGCGTGCTCGTTGACGGGTCGGTCTTGCTGAGTATTAGAATACTCAAGGTTTGTTCGTTATGTTTTTCAGGACCGAGTCTTTCTTCCACGACTGTCACGGTAGTTGTCCGGAAGAGGAGCCGTGTTCCGAGGGTGGTTCCCTCAAGTGGGAACAGATCCCGACGTCCTGAGCAAGGAGTATCATGATGTACGACGGGCTCAGTACATCATGCTAGTGATCTTTGTTGTAAAGTTCAAGTTTCCGCTGCAAGACTCGTAGATTGTTAAACTTCATTAATGTATTATGCTTCCGCTGTACAATGTTTGTATTTCGAAAACCTGGTTGTATTATACCATGATGTATATACTCCGGCTTGTATGAGATGATGTTTCGTTGTAACTCGCTTCGTCGAGTGTCCCTCTCGTACCGATTCCCGGGTGTCCCGGAGGGGATGTCACAGCTGGTATCGGAGCGGTTCGGAGGCAACAAGTACATCGTTACAAGCTTGTTTTCAAAACCTAACACGTTTATCACGTTTAGAATACGCGAGAGTACAAAGCCCATTTAAGGACTTAGAACAGATAGTTTTCTAACCGTTCGAAGTTCGTGGTTTTCTGGGTAGTCACTAACTATTCGTGATAGTTCGTGCTAACTTTCGGTCGTTTGACTAATACAGAGTAGAGCATGCATCATGTCATATTGAGTGCTATAATAAAAAGTCTGGGGTTACACCTAGTTAGTATCGTAGTATAGAGTTAGTTCCTAAGGATGGCACCGGAAGAGGTTTATGCTAGTGAAATAGAAAGCAAGAAGAACTCTCACACAGAGGCAATGGAATGGGAAACTTAAGATTTTCATATACAGATGATCAAAGGCAATCAAATACAGGGACGATCATGTGTATTTATCAAGGAGCCCCATATGAGACCTATGGATTTAAAGGGACAGATCAAAGACGCCGAGTATGAATGGGTGCTATAGGTGAATCTTGGGATGAACAACTTATAGCTACAAAGCTACCAAAGAAATAGTTGAACAACTAGGTGCAGACCTGATAAACACATGATGAGATACTTGGATCTTGAACAAGTCCAATAACTTCCCAAAAAAGAGCAGAAGGACGAAATAAAAGAGTAGAAGAACCCGGAAACTAGTCATCGATGCCACTTCGACTTCTCTAGGCCTTATCCGGACGGATGACCGGTTAACTACCACTTGTAGCCACCAAAAGATCTTTTTCTCCCTCCAGTAATAACCATTTTGATTTCTGTTCGGACTCTTCATCTAGATAGAACTTTCTGGATGATAAGATACCGATATTATGAGGTGACTATTCCTAGTCCGAAAGTCATTCTCCTTCTTCCACTCAATCACATCATGAACTTATCTTTCCTTGAAGTTCTTGAGTCACTTCCATTTGAAGCAATGGTAGTCTTCCATTTGACTAGACTAAGTTGTATCGAGAGCTAGTTAGAAATGGGTGTTTTGCACTTTCAGATTGCCATTTTGCCTTTGAATTGTGCCGGTTCGCCCGAGCGCTTCTTAAAGTCAAACATGAGCGATGTGGAAATGCATACTCTATTGTGAAACTAGAAGAAAATCCAAATACAATGTTCTTCGAACGGATGGCGTATAACCTAGGGTACGCAACCGGAAAGAAGAATACTGTCTTGGAAACTCATCGGTGCAATTATCCTTATAAATATCTTAAGCCTATATTTCCTTCAACACCGGACAGGATGAAAGCACTGTCGCATCTTTTGATAATCCATGTGTTTCATAATCTCAACCTTTCCAGTTAAATCTTTTCCTTCATCATTGACTTTCACCAACCCCTTATAAATCTCATGACTCCCGATACCGGCATGAAAGAAATAGATATTGATAACAAACACCTTGAGACTCTAAAATTGGACCAAGGAGTTAGTTTCAATGAGTTTGTAAGTGATGCTATACTCATGGAGGATGCTCTTCGTGTTCATCAAGAAGAGAAGGCTAAGAAGAGAGCAGCCAATAAACAAGGAAGTAAGGTACCCTCCAAGTATCGTCTAGTCCACACTGCTGCGGAGGTTCGAGCCAACGCCAACAGATCCCATTTCTCACTGGCCACCTCGGTATCGGCAACGGGTGTTTTCCCGTTCAGCGGTCCAACGATCGGACCTATCAAGTGTACGCTCCTTATCCCAAACTCCACAATCGGTTGACCATCTATGCTATAACGATGGTTGTCATGGACAATTGGCTCAAGATTATGTCGCACCAACAAAGCAGAATCATGCAAGTAAAAATAAGATGACGACTGGTTGTGTCACCTTTACCACATCCGAGGAGATTCCGAAAGGATCACAAGTCATGACTGATCAAAGTACTACGGAGATATCATCGAAGTCGAGTCGTAAGGATCATCCCAACTCCTTTATAGTCTTAGACGGGCAAGGATTTGATGCGATTCTTGGCATGAGATGGATGAAGTTTTATAAGGCCGTACGGGAGATAGATGCTTTTTGCGGTTCGCTCGAACTATCCTCTTCGAGGGACGAGATTGTCTTCGGTTGACTTCTTCCCAAACTATTTTTTCGGTGATCTATAAAACTATCGGTAAAAGTTTGGAAGACATTCCTGCAGTTTGCGAATACCTTGATGTTCTCCGGAAGACTTACCAGGTTTACCACCTGATCGGGCGAGTAGAATTCAAGAGATAACTTCAACCAAGGACTGCATCCATATCAAGAAGACCGTATCGGATGCCACCCAATGAGCTGGCGAAGTAAAGGTGCAAGTGAAGGAATTCTTGGATAACGGATATATTTGCCCAAGTTCATCACCATAGAGATGCCCAGCCTTGTTCGTGAAGAAGAAGGACAAGACATTGAGGCTATGTGTGGATTATCGACCTTTGACTGCAGTGACCATTAAGCACAAGTATCCACGTCCTCGGATTGACATCTCGTTTGATCAGTAGATAAGAGCAAAAGTGCTACCAAGATCGATCTTCGCCCGGATATCATCGGATCGAGATTAGAGCGGAAGATATACCAAGGACAGCCTTCTCTATCGGATATGGACTTTATGAGTACCTAGTGATGTCCTTTGGTCTAACCAAGGCACCAAGCACACTCCAGACTATCTCATGAACTGGATGTTTATGCCGGAATTAGACAAGTATGTCGTGGTATTCATAGATGACCTTCTAAACTACTCCAAGTCGGAAGAGGAAGAATTAGCAGTTGCGGTTCTAGCATTACAGAGCTGGAGACATTATCTCTTGGGAAATTTGGTACACCTATACACAGACCACAAGAGTCTCAAACAAATCTTCACTCAAGCGGATTTAAACATACGTCAACGAAGATGGCTAGAGCTGATAAAGGATTATGAGATCGAGGTTCACTACCATTTCGAGAAAGCTAATGTCGTAGCCGACGCCTTGAGTCGAAAAGCTCGTTGCAACGGTCTCACCGCTCGGCTATTGACTGAAGCATCTAAAGAAGAAATGCGTGAGCCTAATCTTCGAGCTCTTCCATATGAAGTAATGAGTAATTGGCCCTTATTCCTACTCTTCGCGAAGAAGTGGTAGCAACACAAAAGAAAGATGTTGGTATGAGTCACATTAAAAGACGAATTAAGAAGGGTGAAATGAAGTGTTTCCGAAAAGATAGTGAAGATGTGATCTGGTACAAGAATAGGCTAGTAGTGCCTAAGAACTTGGAACTTCGCAAGGAGATAATGGATGAAGTACATAGATCTACTCACTATTCATCCTGGAACCAACAAGATGTATCAAGACTTAAAGGAAAGATTCTAGTGGACAAGAAGGAAACGAGAAATAGCAAGATATGTCCGTGAGTGAAACACCGGCCGACGAGTGAAAGCAGGTCATCGGAAGCAAACAGGTCCATTTCCATCTTTGAGTATTCCGAATGGAAACAGGAAGATATTAGTATGGATTTCATTGTCGGCTTACCGTTAACTTCACAGAAGCACAACTCTATTTGAGTTATTGTCAACGGGTTAACTAAATCTGCTCATTCCACACCCGTATCTGCTACCTCCCTGGCAAAGCAATATACAGATTTATATATTACTCGTATACCTTGCTTACATGGTGTACTCAAGACCATCATCTCGGTTCAAGAAGCTCGGTTTGTACCCGGATTCGGAAGCAGTTACACGAGTCATTGGGAACGAGGTTGATTCACAGCTCGGTGTATCACCCTCAACGGATGGACAGATAGAGGGAAGCAACCAATATCCGGAAGATATGCTTCGAACTTATATCTTGACAAACAACCGAGATTTGGAAGGATGCCTACCGTTAGCGGAATTCTCATACAACAACCGCTAACGGAGAGTGCCGGAATGTCCCCATTCCAAGCCCTATACGGTCATGGTTGTCACACACCGTTAGATTGGTTATAACGGGAAGTGAGAATAATATCTCGACCGAGTCTAGTAAAAGATGTCGAGGAGCAAGTAAGCCTTACTCAAGTAGAACCTAAAGAAAGCTAAATCTCGACTAATCGGTTCTACGAGTAAAAGACGTCGAGAGTTAGTGTTCGAAGGTAGAGATTGAGTCTATCTTCGAGCATTTCCTACCAAAGGTGTCTAGCGATCTGAAATAAGAGAAGAGCTAGCTCCCCGCTACATTGGAGCCTTTCCAATGCCGGAAAGAGGTGGATCAATTGCATATCGCTAGGAGTTACCAAGCACACTTATCGGGAATTCGCAAGGTGTTCCACATATCTCAAAGAAAGGCGTAGTAAACCACCGGTACACATATCGACGAGTAAAGGTGGAACAGTTATAGCAGATTGACCTCTGCTGAACATCCGATCGTAGTGCTCGACACCAAGGATCGAGTGACTTGACATCGAACCATTTGGTTCTACAAAACTCCGCAGAGCAATTCCTCAAAAGCTGAAAGCTACTTAGGAACGAGAGGAGTTTCTCCGATTCAATTACCGGAGATCTTTAGTACCATCGCCTAGTCGCTTCGAATCGAGAATCTCGGGACGAGATTCCTGTAAGGGGAGGGCTGTAACAACCCCGACAAAATAAACATGCATTTCATGTCAGTCATAAGCATGTCATCATGTGCATTTGAGAAAATGTTGAATATTGTGTTAAGAAATACACATGAAATGACAAATTAACTTAGGTTAAATTAAGAACTTAAAAAGATAAATTAATTAAAAGTAAACTATGGAGTTTAACATTTTCTCTTGGCTAAACATGAAAATAAAAGATTTTTGAAGTTGCTCTGAAATTATTTTATTTTGTAAAAATCTCTACAAGAAATAATGAAAGCTTATCTTTTTATTTTAGACATGAAATTTTAATCCGACATTTATTTGGAATTTGAACTTCGACCAATAAGGAAAAAGGTTTAAAATGTTTTCTTTTCCATCCTGAATTTTCGCATAATTTTTCGAGCCTTGGAAGTATGCTTTTCAATTAAGTAAAAACAGGAGGATGTTTTTGTAAAATTTCCAAAACAGGCCGATGGCCAATCTTCTTTCTTCTTCTTCTCCCCCGAACCGACCGTCCGCACCGCCTCGCCGCACGCCGCGCTGGCAGCAGCTTCGGCCGCACGCCTCCCTCTGCCGGTGCCACGTAGCGGCCTCGCTACCGCCTTTGCCGTTGGGATAAACCAGGAGCCCCGCTCCTTTTCCTTTCCTCCCAGGACACCCGAAGCACCGCCGCCCACCCGCCCTCCTGCGCCTCGCCGACCGGCCGCCTCCGGCCCCTCCCCACCCAGCTACCACCACACACAGCTCCGCAAGAGTGTGCTGGGACCACACATGGTTTCAATTTCCGACGAGCTGCCCTAGAACCAGAGATCGAAGCCATTTTTCCACAACCGGTAATCACCGATGTCTATGGCCGCATCTCCAAAATTCCATCGCTCCGGTGCACTCGCGTCCTCCGATTCTTTTCCCCAAAGGTGCGCAAAACACTACTCTACCATCTAGTTAACTCGCACTGTCATCTATTCCCGGGCTCGACGGCAAATGGGTCAATTTCCGGAGTTTCGTCCGCTGCCGCATGCACCTCATCGATGCGCTCCCCTCTCCGGCCGTTTTCAAGGTCAACCATCCCCGTGCCGGTCGTTGCCATGTTCTTGTGAAGCTTCGACGCAAACCGTTCGAAATTTGGTCAAGCGGGGTGAGCTCCAGCCGCCGTCGGCGTCCTTCCCGGCCGCCTCCGCCACCGGGGTCTTCCCTCCGCAGTTCCCGCGTCACGTGGAGTCTTCCGGAACAGAGCCACCCGCTTTTCCACCCCCGTCCGCACTTCTCCGGCGAACCGCCGTCGGGCTCCGGCCGCCATAGCCATGGCCGGCCAAGCCCGAGCTCGGCTTGGGCCGCGCGCAGGTCCGGGCCGCACGCACACTTGGGCCGCCCGCCCATGGACCAGCCAGATTCGGTCCAAGTGAGATCCCTGTTCTCTTTAAATTTTATTCAATTTCCAGATTCATTCAAACTTCAAATATTCGTAGAATATTCATCCAAATTCAGAAAAATGTCAAACCAAGTTCATTAGATTCATAAAATTATTTTCTATTTGATTATGTATTCAAATACCTATTTTGAGAAATTATAATTTCATAGTTAAATTAATTACCTTTTCTTTAAGTAAGAAAACCTATTATTTTATGCTAATTATTAATTGTTTTTAAAAAAATAAATTTCTTTAAAAATTAGAGATACTGCAGACGAAAGTGTTTGTGAAAACTATTTTCCAAAATTCAACATAAACACCGTCATTTCATGTGATTCCAAATTATTATCTTAAGTGCTATCACATGTCCTGAAATCATTATTAATTGTTGATTAATAAGCATGATTAATTACTAATGAATGCACCTGGTTAATTGTTAATTAATGAATAAGATTAATGATTAATTATTAATTAATGACCCCGATTAAGTACTAATTAACGAACATGATTAATTGTTAATTGCTAGTTGTTAATTACTGAACTTAATGAATCAGTAATTATTGGCTAATGAACATATTTAAGGAAACCATTGCATAATCATATCATGTACATTCATGCATGCATGATCAGTAAGTCGCAACGTATTGTTGGTCGACCTAGGTCCCGGCGTGATCGAGGTTCCGTCCGAGGTCGAGGCAGAAGACGGGAAATCTCGAAGTCGACCAAGACACCGAGGAACTAACTCCGACTCGAATCCAGGCAAGCCCGGTGCATCCCACCTATGTTTTTAAAGTCTTTTCTTTTATCATAGTAATGAGTCGTGATTGTGCATTAAGTTATAGGAGTTGCTTGATACCCTAGATGCATGAGATAGGTTTCCATTTGTTTATGCTATACTTGGTACAGGTAGCTCAATAGTGCTCGATAACCGCTAAGCTTATGTCCTAGGGAATCGGTAGAAGTCGAGTGGTGGCAACACTACTCGCGAGATATAGGTTAATGGCTGGTTTACTATTGATAAGAGGTTTTGATAAGAGAAAGATGAGAATGGAAGTGAAGATGTTAATAAGTCGAGACCGGACGGGCCCCGTAGGAGAAAGGGCAAGACGGAGATGAGGTCTTGCAAGGTGGTAGCCCCGTCCGTGTCGGTCAAGGACCGTACCGTTGTCGGCTTAGTTGAATAAGTTTGAACGTACCATACTACATGCTGGTATCATGGGCCCAGCAAGCTGATGTACCCTATCGCCCCGGAGATGTAGCGTAGCCAGCTCTCTTTTGCCGGCTGTCGGTGAGAGGATAGTCTCACGGGAGGGAGATGGGTCGACCACGAGGATAGTCGTGGCGTCGCCATACTTCCGGGGAGTTGGAAATGGCTAGTCCGCTGACAGTGCTAGCGGGAAAGGTTGTCGTATACGATCGGTGTGATGCGTATACGTCGTGTAGTCGGGTTTTGCCAGCTGGTATAAATCGATTCGAATCGCTGTCCCTCGCAGTAATGAGTACCGCTTGTTTAGCTCGTCACATCGTAGTAATCAACTGAAAGATGAGGTTGAGAGATGAAAGAATTGTTGGTCTCAAATGATCTTTTCTTGCAAACTTGTTTGCAGTAGTTGTAGACTGCAAAACCTTGGTCTCTATTGAACTTTACCCGAGCTAAAACTTGAAAGTAAGGATCAACCATTAGTGCTGTTTTCGCAAGAGAGTCAACTCCACAGCCAGAAAGCCCTTGCATACTAGGCGTCGGCCTTAGCGTGCTCGTTGACGGGTCGGTCTTGCTGAGTATTAGAATACTCAAGGTTTGTTCGTTATGTTTTTCAGGACCGAGTCTTTCTTCCACGACTGTCACGGTAGTTGTCCGGAAGAGGAGCCGTGTTCCGAGGGTGGTTCCCTCAAGTGGGAACAGATCCCGACGTCCTGAGCAAGGAGTATCGTGATGTACGACGGGCTCAGTACATCACACTAGTGATCTTTGTTTGAAAGTTCAAGTTTCCGCTGTAAGACTCGTAGATTGTTAAACTTCATTAATGTATTATGCTTCCGCTGTACAATGTTTGTATTTCGAAAACCTGGTTGTATTATACCATGATGTATATATTCTGGCTTGTATGAGATGATGTTTCTGTTGTAACTCGCTTCGTCGAGTGTCCCTCTGTACCGATTCCTGGGTGTCCCGGAGGGATGTCACACAAAGCGCGTGCAATGTTAACTTATGTTCTCATCTGGCCTGTAACTTTGGAAGTCCTTTTTGAAAAGGTCATCTATAATTTGTTAAGTCCAATTCTCACTTTATGTTGTCCACATTCCTGTTTCTAGATGACAGTATGACAATCGTAATGGTGGAGAACCAAGTGTTGAAATCATTGGGCTCACGACTATTTTCGGCAATATCAGCACAGAGGGTGCAACTCAAAATGCACTATTGCTGGTAAGCGCTTTAGATTTATGGAGATCTCTCTTTATTTTCTGTAATTTCTTTTTTGCTAACAGTCTTTGGGTCTTAAAAGGATAGTGTGGGAAAGTACGGGACTCTTGCACTACCTCTAATGCATTTTTCAGTCAAATTATTAAATCATATGTCTTATTTGGACGGACCTTATGGCTTGTGTGTTATTAAAGAATCATTTTGTCAACTGCTACATGTTTATAAATCAGAATGTTTTTAATAAGTGGTACCCTTCTGTGTGCAGGTTACTTTATCTCCCCTTTGGCAGTGTTATATTGCAGGGGAATGCACTTATAGTCTTGAGAGTTCTTCAGTATTATTGTTTTTAAAAGTGACATCATCAAATCTTAATTATAATAAAATGAATTAAGTATTAGTTTTCTGTAAGGTCACAAAAAAAGCATATAATTATGTATCAAAGAACACTAATTTTTTAAATCTTTTTATTTTTATTTTTATCTTGTCTACATAGTTCAGATAATAGCTTGGATGCAAAACATATAATTGCTTACTACTATCTAATTTTGAATTGAGGCTAAAGTTTGACTTGCTTCTTCAATATTTACTCTGAAGCTTTAGTTGAATGTAGCTGCAACCATCAGTGTGATTCCTTTACATACTTTCTTCTTCCAATTATCTAAAAGTGTGTTGTGTACTCCTGTACAGAACTCAAGATGTCAGAAAGTCCAAGGCTGAAGTAGCGGCAAAGAGGGTCATGGAGCGGGTTAATGGGATGAACATTGCGCCTCATTTTTGCAGGATTGAAGATAGACAGTTATACAGTCAGTTCCAAATAATTGTTCCTAATTTTAACCTCAGACTCAGTTGACCATCTTAGACAGGATCTCTCTTATTTATAGGCTATGATGTTATACCTGCAGGAAGCTAATCATTACACATGTTCTGTAATGGGAAGCATATATAACAGTATAGTGCATATTTTCCTTTTATAAAAATGTCAATCCAATTCATCTTCTCATATTACGAGATAAAAAACTCTTACCTACTACCATGTTCTTAGGAAATCATACTGTGTACTAAATTGCTTAATGATGTTACCTTTGGCTATTTAGGCCACCTAAAAATGATCAGTTGGCAAAGCAATCACGATTCTTTTTTCTTTGTGGGAAAAATAACCATTATGTTGCCGATTGACTAATTGTTTCTTTCCCATACAAGTTTTAGAATATATATGTTTTTGACTAAATACCATTTGGTTCTTCGGTTGCATAATACAAAATGTTTCTTCTTTCTGATCTATATTGTGTCAGGTTTATGTGGCTGAAAAAGCTGTGAAGGTTGTTGCTGCTTTGAAGAAGAGAGGAAAGATGGTTAGAATAGGCAGTTACTGTTGGGCGGGCGAGTATGAGAACAGTTAAGTATACTAATTTTCAGTAATACGCTTCTGATGTTAATTACTATTCAACAACAAACCATATGAAATCGAACCCTTGGCTATTTTAGGCTGCTAACGTGAAGAAATATGGTGTAATACAAGTGTGATGGGCATTGCCCATCCTGCTTTAGTGATTGCTTAGGGCATTAAGGGTATGCTATCAAATTTAATATGCTACTTATCAATATTTTTCTATTACATTAACAGGTCACATTACCACTTTTGCAAGCATGTAAACGACTGGAGGATGATGAAGTTGTTCTGGGCTTAGCTGCATAAGTGGACTTAGCTGTTTTTGGAGCAATGATTGAATGGAATATATTCATTCTCTACTTATATATTCTTCGAAATTTCTTTGTTGTGAACATGCTCGTGGCATACATTATCAAATACTCTATACTCATCTTTCTTTTAGTCCATGACGATTGTATCGATCCTGTATTACGGAAAGTAAGGTCATTCAACGAAACAAAAATCTATAAAATGGGAAAATTTATTTCAAGCTTATATTTTTCTTTTATGTATGAATGCAGTAAATTTAACACGTGCCTGTCGCAAGTGCACTATACTAGTATTCTTAAAATTTCGTTTCTGATGGCTGCTCATCTGATAGATTTTCAGTCTCCAATTGTTGTGAGGACATTTTAGAAACTTGTTGTGAGGACTCCAATTGTTTTCCACAAACAAAGAAGGTCCATGCATATCAAGGTCAAATAGAGAGATCCAGTAATTTTGATAAATTAGTGAGAGGTGTAACAACTCTCGAGAAAATAATGCATTTCATGTCATCAAGAGCATGTCATCATGTTGTTGCATTTTGAAGATATCAAATTTTGTGTTAATAACCTACACATAAAATATCAAAATAGATAAAGAAGAAAGGAGGTGTTTAAAAAGAAATAAAATAAGAAGAAAATTGTTCCCATGCACGGATCATCAAAAGACCCTCTTCGCTTCTCAGCAATTGCAAGGATTTGCTGGAGCCCGGTGGGCCAACTACAAGGCAATGTTTCCTCCAGGATATCAAATTTCATGGGCAGAGTTCACCAAGGCCTTCGAGAGAGCACCATATCCCGAAGGTTTAATGAATCGAGAAGAGGAAGGAGTTCTTATCCCTGAAGCAAGGCGACATGAATGTGCATACCTACTCCAAGGTATTCAACCGTCTTGCTGAGTATGCTCCTGAACATATGGACACGGATGCCAAGAAGAAGAATCTGTTCAAGGAAGGAATGAGTACCAAGCTGCGATCACGCCTGGTGCTAAACAAGACCGATAGCTTCACCGACTTTGTGAGTGACGCTATCGCTGCTGGAAGATTCTATCCGTCTTCATCGGACAGAGAAGAACAAGAAGAGGCCGGCTACTGGAGAAGGAAGTGGCGGACCGTCAAAGTATAGGTTGATCTACACTGCACCGTCAGGTCGGTGTTATCAGCACATGCCTTCTCGTCCAAATTACTACCGGCAGTCTCAACCACCCCAACAACCTCGAGCAACAGCGACCGAATCAATATCGTCCACCCTATCAGCAGCAGAATAATCAGAATCCCGGACCGGTGAATCAAGCACCGCAACAGAATGGACCGCCATGTTTCAATTGTAGCCGTCTAGGACATTACTACCGCAGTTGTCCATATACCCAAAAGGCACCATATGCACCTAGACCGCAAGGACAACCGCAGAATCAGCCGAGGGCACCAGCCAAGAATACACCAGCGAAGACTGCCCGTGCCAACTTTACTACGGCTGAGGAGCTACCCGAAGGAGGACAAATTTTAGCGGGTATGTTTTCTATCGCTGATCATCCTGTTATGGTTTTATTTGATTCGGGAGCTACGCATAATTTCATCAGCAAGTCATATATTGCTAAGCATTGCATCACACCATCTAAGTTGACATGGACACATATTATCTCAACACCTGGGGTAAAATTCTTACAAATGAAGCAGCTGCCAATATGCCATTAAGATTGGGTAGCAAGATTTATTCCACTTCATTAATCATACTTGGATGGGCAAGGGTTAGATGCAATTATTGGCATGCAATGGATGAGTTTCCATAAGGCAGTATTGGATATAGCATCTCGAGCCGTATATCCGAACTCTCCTGTTCATGGTCGAGATTGCTTACTCTTAACTTTTCCTCAAACTATGCTGCCAATGGTGAATAAGGCTATAGGTAAGAGTCCGGAGGATATACCCATAGTCCGTGAGTACCCGGATGTCTTTCCGGACGACTTGCTGGGACTACCGCCGGACCGAGCGATAGAGTTTAAGATAGAATTACAGCCGGGAACAGCACCAATATCAAGGAGGCCGTATCGGATGCCACCAAATGAACTAGCGGAATTGAAGGTGCAACTAAAGGAGTTATTGGACAAAGGATATATACGACCAAGTTCATCACCATGGGGATGCCCAGCCTTGTTCGTGAAAAAGAAAGACAAGACATTGAGGCTATGTGTGGATTATAGGCCTTTGAATGCCGTTACCATCAAGAACAAGTACCCTCTTTCGAGGATTGATATCTTGTTTGATCAACCGATGGGAGCCAAGGTCTTCTCCAAGATAGATCTCCGCTCGGGATATCACCAGATTAAGATAAGAGCTGAAGACATACCGAAGACCGCATTCTTTACGAGATATGGACTTTATGAGTACCTGG
The DNA here is from genome assembly GCA_031894775.1 of Chloris gayana. NCBI lineage: Eukaryota > Viridiplantae > Streptophyta > Magnoliopsida > Poales > Poaceae > Chloris > Chloris gayana. The sequence goes on from JAUNZO010001929.1 coordinate 327,913, forward strand.
TAATGTCTTTTGGATTGACTAATGCACCAGCACATTTCATGTATCTCATGAATTCTGTGTTCATGCCTGAGCTGGACAAGTTTCTCGTAGTGTTCATTGACGACATCTTGATCTACTCCAAGTCGGAAGAGGAACATGCTAATCACTTACGAGTGGTATTGCAACGACTAAGGGATCATCAACTATATGCTAAGTTTAGCAAGTGTGAATTTTGGCTGAAAGAAGTGCCATTCCTGGGTCATGTGATATCAGCTGAAGGAGTGGCGATTGATCCCGACAAAGTTCAAGACGTCTTGGATTGGGAGCCGCCGAAGTCGGTTTCGCAAATCCGAAGTTTCTTAGGATTGGCTGGTTACTACGGAAGATTTATTCCAAACTTCTCGAAGATCGTCAAGCCAATGACTAAACTATTGGAAAAGGATAAGAAGTATGTATGGAGCACGAGAATGTGAAGAAGCTTTTCGAACATTAAGGAAATTGTCGACAACAGCTCCGAGTACTCGCTCAGCCGGATCCGACCAAGCCTTTTGATGTGTATTGTGACGCATCGGGAACATGACTTGGATGTGTTTTAATGCAGCAAGGTCGAGTGATTGCCTATGCATCTCGACAACTAAGGCGTCATGAGGAACACTATCCTACCCATGATCTGGAACTAGCAGCAGTGGTGCTTGCATTGAAAGGTTGGAGGCATTATCTCTTGGGTAATCTGGTACATTTATACACAAACCACAAGAGTCTTAAGTACATTTTCACCCAAGCAGACCTGAATATGCGTCAACCAAGATGGTTGGAATTAATCAAGGATTATGAGCTAGAAATTCACTATCACCCCGGCAAGGCAAACGTGGTAGCCGATGCCTTAAGTCGCAAGGTACATTGCCATAATCTCACGGCACAACTCTTGATTCAAGAACCTCCATCCGAAAGTGATGAGCCAAATCTTCGGATTGTTCCGTATGGAGCATTGACAAACCTGGCTCTTATCCCTACCATTCGTGAAGAGAAGTATGTAGAGCTGTACCTTGCTCGAATTCTTTGTTTGCATGGAGTGCCGAAGACCATTATATCGGATAGGGGAACGCAGTTTGTCTCCAGATTTTGGGAGCAACTACACGAAGCATTGGGGACAAGATTGATACGAAGCTCAGCATATCATCCTCAAACCGATGGACAGACAGAAAGGATCAATCAATATCTTGAGGATATGCTTCGAGCTCTGTGTCTTGACCTATGGTAAAGATTGGGAGAAGTGTTTACCGTTAGCAGAGTTCTCCTACAATAACAGCTATCAAGAGAGTGCCGGCATGTCACCGTTCCAAGCTCTATATGGATGTAGTTGCCGTACACCCTTGAATTGGTCCGAGAGTGGGGAAAGAGTAATCTTCGGACCAGATCTAGTAAGAGATGCGAGAGGAACAAGTACGTCTCATTCAGCAGAACCTTAAAAGGGCTAAATCTCGACAGATCGGCTATACTCGACAAAAGACGTCGAGAGTTAGTATTTCAGGTTGGAGATCAAGTCTATCTTCGAGTATCTCCTACCAAAGGTATTCAAAGGTTTGGAATCAAGGGCAAGTTAGCACCACGATACATTGGACCTTTTCCAATCCCGGAAAGATGTGGAGCTGTGGCATATCGTTTGGAGTTGCCAGCACACTGTGCAGGTATCCATAACATATTTCATGTATTCCAACTGAATAAGTGCTTAAAACCACCAATGGATATACCGACAGTACGAGATGGAACAGCTACAGACCGGACTTGACATATGACGAACGACCCGTTAAAGTTCTCGAAACCAAGGATAGAGTGACTCGACATCGAACCATCAAGTTCTACACAATCTAATGGAGTAATCATTTGAAAGCTGAAGCTACTTGGGAGCAAGAGGAGTTCCTTCGATCAAACTACCCCGAATTCTTTAGCACTATCGCATAGTCGTTTCGATCGTGAATCTCGGGACGAGATTCTCGTAAGAGGGAGGGCTGTAACAACTCTCGAGAAAATAATGCATTTCATGTCATCATGAGCATGTCATCATGTTGTTGCATTTTGAAGATATCAAATTTTGTGTTAATAACCTACACATAAAATATCAAAATAGATAAAGAAGAAAGGAGGCGTTTAAAAAGAAATAAAATAAGAAGAAAATTTATGTTTAATATTTTCTATAGCTCAAATGTCATAAATAAAGATTTACAAAAATCTCCTCAAAGTATTTTGCTTTGTGAAAATATTTACAAGAAATAAACAAAGCCTCTTTTATTAATTTACTTATGAATTTGTTTTAATCTTAAAAGGATTTGGAGTTTTACCCTGGACTTAATAGGAAAAATGCCTAAAATGTTTTCATTAACACCCCTGAAAAATTTGGGAAGTTTTGGAGCTCGGGAAAATCACTTTTTAATTTCACGAAAGGAGAAGGGCCTTTTTGCAAAACTGCCAACCCGGGCCCGACCGTCACTCTCTTCTCTCTCTCTCTCCGCGCTCAGCGCCGCCGCGGCCGCACCGCCTCTGGCCGGGCGCCCGCCTTCGCCACGCAGCTGCTTGGCTGCCTGCCGTGCCGCCTCAGGAGGGGATAAAACCCTATGCCCGGTCTTATCCCTCACCCTTTCTCTCCCCTTCCTCACCGCCATTGCCGCAACCCCCTGCTCCACCGTCGCCGGGCCACTCCGGCCATCCTCCGTCCGAGTTAACCCCGCCACGGACTCCGCACCAAGCCCTAGAGCTCACCCGAGCCTCCAAGCAGGTTGAGCTCCCCTCCGTCTCGCCGGATTGGAAGCTTCATCTCCGTCCGGTGGCCACCGTCGTCCGTCACCGCGACTTCAAATTTGCCAACTCCGGTGAGCCGTTCGTCCATCTTTTTGTTCTTAATGAGGCACAACTTATTGCTCCACGTTCCTAGTTGCTTATTATCGCATCTATTCCATAGAGGGACGAGCAATCGGCGTTCTTCCGCAGCTCCGGCCGTCGTTGTCCGCCACTCTCACGGTGAGCTACCATTCCCGGCTATGCTCATGCTCGCTAGAGCACTCGGACGAGCTTGCGCATGCTCCGTAGAAGCTCCCCACTTGTTTTCCCCAAATTTTGTCCGAGTGGAGCGAGCTCGTGCCATGGCCGGAGCTTCCGCCATGGTCGCCTCTCGCCGTGGTCTAGCCTCCGGTCAAGCTCATGTGCGCGCGTCCCCACCGGAGGGTTCGCTCTGGTCGTGTAGAGTCCGTAGGTGCCTTCGCGACGAGCTTTGGGCCAAGCCCGGCCGTCTCCGGTGGCCGCGCGCGCTGGCCGCCGCCGCGGTGGTGCCACACCGCGGGCCACACGCGCGTGGGATCGCGTGTGGCCACGTGCGGATTTGGTATGGCCACCCTGTGGCCCATCGTGTGGCACGTAAAGGTTTTCGATTTTCAAAAATTCGTAGAAAATTCCTTAAAATTCGGAAAAATGCCAAACCAAGTTTGTTAGACTCGGAAAAATAAGATCTAGTTATTTGTGAAATAAAATATTTATTTTGAGTAAATTTATTTTATAAATAGTATTTAATCATTGTCTTTGTTTAAAGAAAAGCTATTATTTTATGCTAATTAAATGTTTAATGAAGAAAAATAAATTACTTAAATGAAGGAGATATCTATGGACGAAATTTATTATGAAAATTATTTTCCAAAATTAAACTTAAACTCTATTATTTTAGGTGATCACAATCTATTAGCCTTTTATCACATGTCCTTTAAAGTAATAATTTATTTATTGCTTAATAAATCAGAATAATTTATTAATGGTCAAACCTAAGTAATTAAGGAAATTAATTAATTAATTAAAAACAGGAATAATTAATACTTAATGACCTTGATTAAACATTTATTTATCAGCATAATCAATTGTTAATTATTGCTTAATGAACATGCTTATCCCTAATTTATTAATTAACTAAGGTGATTAAGCTTTGATCTTTAATTATTAATTACTGGAGTTAATTAATGAAACTTTGCATAATTTTATCATGCGCATTCATGCATACATGATCGTGATTCGCAACGCATTATCGGTCGACCTAGGTTCGAAGTGATCGAGGTTCCACCGGAGGTCGAGTCGGAGCCGGAATCTCGAAGTCGACCCAGCCGCTGAGGAAGCTAACTCCGAACAAGTATCAAGACAAGCCCGGTGCATCCTACCTATATTTTTAAATATTTTATTTTATCACATAGTACAGTTATGTTTGTGCATTAGGTGTTCAGTGGATGATTGATACCTAGTTGCATTATGGTAGATTTCCATGTGTTTATTCTATACTCGGTACAGGTAGCTCAATAGAAGCTAGGCTTAATTCATAGTCGCAACGGTAGATGTTTTAGGGAATCTTAAAGCATGGAGGCTTTAAGGATTGATGTGTTAACACTAAAGATGAAGAGAGTGTTAATGAAATTGAGACCGGACGGGCCCCGTAGGAGAAAGGGCAAGATGAAGATGAGGTCTTGCAAGGTGGTAGCCCCGTCTGAGTCGGTCAAGGACCGTACCGTTGTCGGCTTAGTTGAACAAGCTTGAACATACCGTGCTATATGGTGGTATCATGGGCCCAGCAAGCCGAGGTACCCTATCGCCCCGAGAGATGTAGCGTAGCCGCCTCTCTTTATCGGTCGTCGGTGAGAGGATAGTCTCACGGGAGGGAGATGGGTCGACCACGAGGGAAGTCGTGGCGTCGCCATACTCTCGGGGAGTTAGAAATGGCTAGTCTTCCGTCAGGTGCTAGCAGGAAAGGTTGCCGTATACGATCGGTGTGATGCGTATACATCGTGTAGTCGGGTTTTGCCGACTGGTGTAATATCGATTCGAATCGCTGTCACTCGCAGTAATGAGTACCCCTTGTTTAGCTCGTCACATCGTAGTAAAGTATGTGGAAGTTGAAGATGAGAGATGAAAGGATTAATGATCTATTTATCTTGTCTTGCAAACTTGATTGCAATAGAGATAGGCTGCTAATGTCAAGGCTAATGAACTTAATACTGAGCTAAAATATTGAAAGTAAGGATCCACCCTTTTTAATGTTGTTTTCGCAAAGGAGTAAACCCCACAGCCGGAAAGCCTTTGCATACTAGGCGTCGGCCTTAGCGTGCCATGTTGACGGGTCGGTCTTGCTGAGTATTAGAATACTCGGGGTTTGTTCGTTACCTTTCAGGGAACGAGTCGTATTACCACGACTTGTATGGCAGCTTCCCGGAAGAGGAGCAATGTTCGGAGGGAGGTTCCCTTCAGTGGGAACGCATCCCCATGCCGTGAAGAGGAAGGACCGTGGTGTACGACGGGCTCAGTACATCACGTTAATCGTTGAGAGGTCTTTTGTTGTATAAAGAACAAGCTTCTGCTGAATACTCGTAGGATGTTAAACTTCAATAATGTTATATTTCCGCTGCACGAATGTTTGTATTTTGAAAACCTGGTTGTATTATACCATGATGTATATATTCTGGCTTGTATGAGATGATATTTCTGTTGTAACTCGCTTCGTCGAGTGTCCCTCTGTTCCGATTCCTGGGTGTCCCGGAGGGGATGTCACAGCTGGTATCACAACGGTTCGGAGGCAACAGTCCATCATTACAAGCTTGTTTTCCAAAACTTAACACGTTTAGTGCGTTTAGACCACGAAAGAGTGCGGAGCCCTATAAGGATGTAGAATAGTTAGATTTTTTACTAACTCTTGGAAGTTCGGGTTTTGGGAAGTGCTGACTATTCGTCATAGTTTTATATACTATAGTACGTATAGTTAGTTACGAGCATGCATCATGTCATATTGGGTGCTAAATAAATATTGGGGATACACTCGGCTAGTCTCGTAGTACTCGTATAGGTTGTTTTTGTTCGTTTTCTTCCGTGGGAAGAAGTGTTTAACTTATTTAAACATGTTCCCTGTGGATGCCGATGACTCGCGGTAGGAAGCGCACTCAAGAGGTGGAGGACACACGGGCTGCACACGTCGCAGAGCTGGAGCAGCAGATCCACGATCCGGAGTTGCGGACACGAGCCAGGACCGACAGCTGGGCGCTTGGAAGAACCGCTGTCGAGTGGACTGCCAGGAGGTTCGGAGGTCCCACGCTAGGATCGCCGAGTTGGAGGAGTAGCTGGTGGAGGTTACACTAGACCGTGACGGGTTTCACGGAGCGGCTATAGCGTTGGACGCACAGCTGACCACGGTCACCGAGGAGCGAGACGCCGCTCGCGAGGCGGACGAGGAGCACGAGCTACGGTTGGCTGAGATGACAGCGCAGCGTAACCACGCTGTGGAGACACCGGTCGTGGTGCAGGACCAGATGGCTAAGCTTGAGGCGATGTTTGACGGGATAGCCGACGCACACCACGCACCGATCCACGACCACGACGACCTACTCGAGCAGTTCCAGCAGTTGCAGCAGCAGCAGCAGCAGCAGCAGGATCCACCGGACGAAGCCGAGGAGCTCTCTAGGATGGACTACGAGCCACCACCCGCCTCACCAGCAAAGGACGTCGAGTCGGATGCTAGTAGCCACGCGCCGTCAGCCTAGTTGTGTTGTGACTACACTAATGTAGGAGGATAGCCATATTTTGCTGACATAGGTCGGATGTAGATAGGGTACTAGCAGGTGTTTGGTCGGATGGGAGTGTATGAAAAGTGGGTTCGAGTTGTACAAACCATAAATAATGAAAAAGAAGTGGTAGTAATATATCTATGCAGTTGCTAGAATAAAAGAATTGCTGAAATAATCGGAATAGTTTTTGCTTGTATCTGATATTCTTACTTCTCCACAGAGATGGACAGCACGAGTACCGGTGTGAGTGAAGTAAGAGGACAAAGGGAGGATGTTCGTGTAGCAAGGATGGAGAGACAGCTACAGGAAAAGGAGGAGTTGTTAGCACTTAGAGAGGCGCAGTTGTTAAACAAGGAGCAGCAAGTTCAATTTAAGGATCAACAGCTGGCGAACGCACATGCCCCGATCGCTCGGTTAGAGCAAGATCTACTGCAGGCACACAATGCGATACTCGAATGCAGCAATAGGACAGCAACCTCACGAGGAAGAACCCATAGTGCAGGAAAATCCTATGGAGGCTGAATCCGAAGAAGAAGAGGAGGATCCTGAAGAGATAATGGACGTGGATTCCGTCATAGACTTCACGGAGATTCCACAACTAGAGGATGCGAGAATCCGAGACAGGCAGTTCCATGAGCCAGAAGTGACGTCCAGGCTTCGTGAAGAAGAGTAGAGTGCTAGCTAGTAGCAAGTGAGAAAACTAGTATGTTAATTAGGCGCTAGTTAAATAACGAGCGTGATGTAACCACGCATGAGTGTATCTTAGGAATCGTTGTAACGTGGATGCATGAGCACGTACTTATGGATTTGGTGGTTATTTTAATAAAGATGGTTGTTGCATAAGTTTCATTTGGAGTTCCTCATTCATGTATTCGTGTTTCTTCCATTATTATGTTGGAATGAAGATGTCTAACGTAAAATTTTCTTGGACAGAATGGTTGGAACAAGGAGACGTGATGAGCCAGAGAGTTCTCAACGCGGGGCGGAAACACCACCACCACCCCGACATTGGCACAGGCCATCGCAGCTGTGCTGGATTCTCGCACGGAGCAGCGAGAATTATTGGAGCAATTGGTCCGCAACATCGCTCCACAGGAACGTCACCAAGGCCGTAACGTACCGGAAGAGAGGGTGACCTTCTCGGACTTCTTATCGGTTCGCCCTCCGACTTTCTCGGATGCAGGAGAACCATTGGAGGCTGACCATTGGCTTCGCACCATCGAGTCGAAGTTGGAATTGTTCCCATGCACGGATCATCAAAAGACCCTCTTCGCTTCTCAGCAATTGCAAGGATTTGCTGGAGCCCGGTGGGCCAACTACAAGGCAATGTTTCCTCCAGGACATCAGATTTCATGGGCAAAGTTCACCAAGGCCTTCAGAGAGCACCATATCCCGGAAGGTTTAATGAATCGGAAGAGGAAGGAGTTCTTATCCCTGAAGCAAGGCGACATGAATGTGCGTACCTACTCCAAGGTATTCAACCGTCTTGCTCGAGTATGCTCCCGAACATGTGGACACGGATGCCAAGAAGAAGAATCTGTTCAAGGAAGGAATGAGTACCAAGCTGCAGTCACGCCTGGTGCTAAACAAGACCGATAGCTTCACCGACTTTGTGAGTGACGCTATCGCGCTGGAAGATTCTATCCGTCTTCATCGGACGGAGAAGAACAAGAAGAGGCCGGCTACTCGGAGAAGGAAGTGGCGGACCGTCAAAGTATAGGTTGATCTACACCGCACCGTCAGGTCGGTGTTATCAGCACATGCCTTCTCGTCCAAATTACTACCGGCAGTCTCAACCACCCCAACAACCTCAAGCAACAGCGACCGAATCAATATCGTCCACCCTATCAGCAGCAGAATAATCGGAATCCCGGACCGGTGAATCAAGCACCGCAACAGATGGACCGCCATGTTTCAATTGTAGCCGTCCAGGACATTACTACCGCAGTTGTCCATATACCCAAAAGGCACCATATGCACCTAGACCGCAAGGACAGCCGCAGAATCAGCCGAGGGCACCAGCCAAGAATACACCAGCGAAGACTGCCCGTGCCAACTTTACTACGGCTGAGGAGCTACCCGAAGGAGGACAAATTTTAGCGGGTATGTTTTCTATCGCTGATCATCCTGTTATGGTTTTATTTGATTCGGGAGCTACACATAATTTCATCAGCAAGTCATATATTGCTAAGCATTGCATCACACCATCTAAGTTGACATGGACACATATTATCTCAACACCTGGGGTAAAATTCTTACAAATGAAGCAGCTGCCAATATGCCATTAAGATTGGGTAGCAAGATTTATTCCACTTCATTAATCATACTGGATGGGCAAGGGTTAGATGCAATTATTGGCATGCAATGGATGAGTTTCCATAAGGCAAGTATTGGATATAGCATCTCGAGCCGTATATCTGAACTCTCCTGTTCATGGTCGAGATTGCTTACTCTTAACTTTTCCTCAAACTATGCTGCCAATGGTGAATAAGGCTATAGGTAAGAGTCCGGATGATATACCCATAGTCCGTGAGTACCCGGATGTCTTTCCGGACGACTTGTCGGGACTACCGCCGGACCGAGCGATAGAGTTTAAGATAGAACTACAGCTGGGAACAGCACCAATATCAAGGAGGCCGTATCGGATGCCACCAAATGAACTAGCGGAATTGAAGGTGCAACTAAAGGAGTTATTGGACAAAGGATATATACGACCAAGTTCATCACCATGGGGATGCCTAGCCTTGTTCGTGAAAAAGAAAGACAAGACATTGAGGCTATGTGTGGATTATAGGCCTTTGAATGCCGTTACCATCAAGAACAAGTACCCTCTTTCGAGGATTGATATCTTGTTTGATCAACCGATGGGAGCCAAGGTCTTCTCCAAGATAGATCTCCGCTCGGGATATCACCAGATTAAGATAAGAGCTGAAGACATACCGAAGACCGCATTCTCCACGAGATATGGACTTTATGAGTACCTGGTAATGTCTTTTGGATTGACTAATGCCCAGCACATTTCATGTATCTCATGAATTCCGTGTTCAGGCCTGAGCTGGACAAGTTTGTCATAGTGTTCATTGACGACATCTTGATCTACTCCAAGTCGGAAGAGGAACATGCTAATCACTTACGAGTGGTATTGCAACGACTAAGGGATCATCAACTATATGCTAAGTTTAGCAAGTGTGAATTTTGGCTGAAAGAAGTGCCATTCCTGGGTCATGTGATATCAGCTGAAGGAGTGGCAGTTGATCCCGGCAAAGTTCAAGACGTAATGGATTGGGAGCCGCCGAAGTCGGTTTCGTAAATCCGAAGTTTCTTAGGATTGGCTGGTTACTACAGAAGATTTATTCCAAACTTCTCGAAGATCGCCAAGCCAATGACTAAACTATTGGAAAAGGATAAGAAGTATGTATGGAGCACAGAATGTGAAGAAGCTTTTCGAACATTAAGGAAATTGCTGACAACAGCTCCAAGTACTCGCTCAACCAGATCCGACCAAGCCTTTTGATGTGTATTGTGACGCATCAGGAACATGACTTGGATGTGTTTTAATGCAGCAAGGTCGAGTGATTGCCTATGCATCTCGACAACTAAGGCGTCATGAGGAACACTATCCTACCCATGATCTGGAACTAGCAGCAATGGTGCTTGCATTGAAAGGTTGGAGGCATTATCTCTTGGGTAATCTGGTACATTTATACACAAACCACAAGAGTCTTAAGTACATTTTCACCCAAGCAGACCTGAATATGCGTCAACCAAGATGGTTGGAATTAATCAAGGATTATGAGCTAGAAATTCACTATCACCCCGGCAAGGCAAACGTGGTAGCCGATGCCTTAAGTCGCAAGGTACATTGCCATAATCTCACGGCACAACTCTTGATTCAAGAACCTCCATCCGAAAGTGATGAGCCAAATCTTCGGATTGTTCCGTATGGAGCATTGACAAACCTGGCTCTTATCCCTACCATTCGTGAAGAAGTGATAGCAGCTCAACAGAAAAGTGTTGGTATGGGACATATAAGAAGACGACTCAAGAAAGGCGAAGTCAAATGCTTCGGAGAAGATAACGAAGGAGTTATTTGGTTCAAGAATCGATTGGTAGTGCCAAAAGATCTATCCCTTCGCAAGAGGATAATGGATGAAGCTCATATGTCCAAATATTCTATTCATCCTGGAACCAATAAGATGTATCAAGATCCGAAGCAAAGATTTTGGTGGACACGCATGAAGCGAGAAATAGCCAAGTTTGTCAATGAGTGTGATGTCCGTCGTCGGCGAGTCAAAGCCGAGCACTTGAGGCAGGCAGGACCCTTACAACCTTTGAGTATTCCTGAATGGAAGTGGGAAGACATCAGCACGGACTTCATCGTTGGGTTACCACTAAGCCCACGAAAGCATGACTCAATCTGGATTATTGTGGACAGGTTGACGAAGTCAGCTCACTTCATACCCGTACATACTCGGTACACCGCCGAGAAGTATGTAGAGCTGTACCTTGCTCGAATTCTCTGTTTGCATGGAGTGCCGAAGACCATTATATCGGATAGGGGAACGCAGTTTGTCTCCAGATTTTGGGAGCAACTACACGAAGCATTGGGGACAAGATTGATACGAAGCTCGAGCATATCATCCTCAAACCGATGGACGGACGGAAAGGATCAATCAATATCTTGAGGATATGCTTCGAGCTCTGTGTCTTGACCTATGGTAAAGATTGGGAGAAGTGTTTACCGTTAGCAGAGTTCTCCTACAATAACAGCTATCAAGAGAGTGCCGGCATGTCACCGTTCCAAGCTCTATATGGGCGTAGTTGCCGTACACCCTTGAATTGGTCCGAGAGTGGGGAAAGAGTAATCTTCGGACCAGATCTAGTAAGAGATGCGAGAGGAACAAGTACGTCTCATTCAGCAGAACCTTAAAAGGGCTAAATCTCGACAGATCAGCTATACCGACAAAAGACGTCGAGAGTTAGTATTTCAGGTTGGAGATCAAGTCTATCTTCGAGTATCTCCTACCAAAGGTGTTCAAAGGTTTGGAATCAAGGGCAAGTTAGCACCACGATACATTGGACCTTTTCCAATCCTGGAAAGATGTGGAGCTGTGGCATATCGTTTGGAGTTGCCGACACACTGTGCAGGTATCCATAACATATTTCATGTATCCCAACCGAATAAGTGCTTAAAACCACCAATGGATATACCGACAGCTGAGATGGAACAGCTACAGCCGGACTTGACATATGACGAACGACCCGTTAAAGTTCTCGACACCAAGGATAGAGTGACTCGACATCGAACCATCAAGTTCTACAAAATCTAATGGAGTAATCATTCGAAAGCTGAAGCTACTTGGGAGCAAGAGGAGTTCCTTCGATCAAACTACCCCGAATTCTTTAGCACTATCGCATAGTCGTTTCAATCGTGAATCTCGGGACGAGATTCCTGTAAGAGGGAGGGCTGTAACAACTCTCAGAAAATAATGCATTTCATGTCATCATGAGCATGTCATCATGTTGTTGCATTTTGAAGATTTAACCTACACATAAAATATCAAAAAAGATAAAGAAGAAAGGAGGCGTTTAAAAAGAAATAAAATAAGAAGAAAATTTATGTTTAATATTTTCTATAGCTCAAATGTCATAAATAAAGATTTACAAAAATCTCCTCAAAGTATTTTGCTTTGTGAAAATATTTACAAGAAATAAACAAAGCCTCTTTTATTAATTTAGTTATGAATTTGTTTTAATCTGAAAAGGATTTGGAGTTTTACCCTGGACTTAATAGGAAAAATGCCTAAAATGTTTTCATTAACACCCCTGAAAAATTTGGGAATTTTTGAAGCTCGGGAAGATCACTTTTTAATTTCACGAAAGGAGAAGGGCCTTTTTGCAAAACCGCCAACCCGGGCCCAGCCGTCACTCTCTTCTCTCTCTCTCTCGCGCTCGGCGCCGCTCGCGGCCGCACCGCCTCGGCCGGGCGCCTCGCTTCGCCACGCAGCCGCTTGCGCAGCTGCTTGGCTGCTCGCCGTGCCGCCTCGGGAGGGGATAAAACCCTATGCCCGGTCTTATCCCTCACCCTTTCTCTCCCCTTCCTCACCGCCATTGCCGCAACCCCCTGCTCCACCGTCGCCGGGCCACTCCGGCCATCCTCCGTCCGAGTTAACCCCGCCACGGACTCCGCACCAAGCCCTAGAGCTCACCCGAGCCTCCAAGCAGGTTGAGCTCCCTCTGCTCTCGCCGGATTGGAAGCTTCATCTCCGTCCGGTGGCCACCGTCGTCCGTCACCGCGACTTCAAATTTGCCAACTCCGGTGAGCCGTTCGTCCATCTTTTTGTTCTTAATGAGGCACAACTTATTGCTCCACGTTCCTAGTCGCTTATTGTCGCATCTATTCCACGGAGGGACGAGCAATCGACGTTCTTCCGCAGCTCCGCCGTCGTTGTCCGCCACTCTCACGGTGAGCTACCATTCCCGGCTATGCTCATGCTGCTAGAGCACTCGGACGAGCTTGCGCATGCTCCGTAGAAGCTCCCCACTTGTTTTCCCCAAATTTTGTCCAGTGGAGCGAGCTCGTGCCATGGCCGGAGCTTCCGCCATGGTCGCCTCTCGCCGTGGTCTAGACTCCGGTCAAGCTCATGTGCGCGCGTCCCCACCCGGAGGGTTCGCTTGGTCGTGTAGAGTCCGTAGGTGCCTTCGCGACGAGCTTTGGGCCAAGCCCGGCCGTCTCCGGTGGCCGCGCCGCCGCCGCCGCCGCCGCGGTGGTGCCGGAATCTCGAAGTCGACCCAGCCGCCAAGGAAGCTAACTCCGAACAAGTATCAAGACAAGCCCCGGTGCATCCTACCTATGTTTTTAAATATTTTATTTTATCACATAGTACGGTTATGTTTGTGCATTAGGTGTTCGGGGATGATTGATACCTAGTTGCATTATGGTAGATTTCCATGTGTTTATTCTATACTCGGTACAGGTAGCTCAATAGAAGCTAGGCTTAATTCATAGTTGCAACGGTAGATGTTTTAGGGAATCTTAAAGCATGGAGGCTTTAAGGATTGATGTGTTAACACTAAAGATGAAGAGAGTGTTAATGAAATTGAGACCGGACGGGCCCCGTAGGAGAAAGGGCAAGACGGAGATGAGGTCTTGCAAGGTGGTAGCCCCGTCCGAGTCGGACAAGGACCGTACCGTTGTCGGCTTAGTTGAACAAGCTTGAACATACCGTGCTACATGGTGGTATCATGGGCCCGAGCAAGCCGAGATACCCTGTCGCCCCGAGAGATGTAGCGTAGCCGGCTCTCTTTATCGGGCTGTCGGTGAGAGGATAGTCTCACGGGAGGGAGATGGGTCGACCACGAGGGAAGTCGTGGCGTCGCCATACTCCCGGGGAGTTAGAAATGGCTAGTCTTCCGTCAGGTGCTAGCAAGAAAGGTTGCCGTATACGATCGGTGTGATGCGTATACGTCGTGTAGTCGGGTTTTGCCAGCTGGTATAATATCGATTCGAATCGCTGTCACTCGCAGTAATGAGTACCCCTTGTTTAGCTCGTCACATCGTAGTAAAGTATGTGGAAGTTGAAGATGAGAGATGAAAGGATTAATGATCTATTTATCTTGTCTTGCAAACTTGATTGCAATAGAGATAGGCTGCAAATGTCAAGGCTAATGAACTTAATACTGAGCTAAAATATTGAAAGTAAGGATCCACCCTTTTTAATATTGTTTTCGCAAAGGAGTAAACCCTACAGCCAGAAAGCCTTTGCATACTAGGCGTCGGCCTTAGCGTGCCATGTTGACGGGTCGGTCTTGCTGAGTATTAGAATACTCGGGGTTTGTTCGTTACCTTTCAGGGAACGAGTCGTATTACCACGACTTGTATGGCAGCTTCCCGGAAGAGGAGCAATGTCCGGAGGGAGGTTCCTTTCGGTGGGAACGCATCCCCACGCCGTGAAGAGGAAGGACCGTGGTGTACGACGGGCTCAGTACATCACGTTAATCGTTGAGAGGTCTTTTGGTGTATAAAGAACAAGCTTCTGCTGAATACTCGTAGGATGTTAAACTTCAATAATGTTATATTTCCGATGCACGAATGTTTGTATTTTGAAAACCTGGTTGTATTATACCATGATGTATATATTCTGGCTTGTATGAGATGATATTTCTGTTGTAACTCGCTTCGTTAAGTGTCCCTCTGTTCTGATTCCTGGGTATCCCGGAGGGGATGTCACAGAGGACACCAATTTGTTTCTATAGGACTAAGTCATGCATACCACACTGATGACTAAACGACCCACTTCAGTACTGTCAGGAGCACACCTAGAAAATATATGAGAGAAAACAGACAAGTTATGAACCAATTTATTCAGTACATTTGCTACCAATCTATCCAATAACTGCAAGTGACAGTAATTTTAATAATTCCAACTTAACATTTGCACCACTCCAACATCAGTACATTTGTTAGCATATTACATTCACACTATACATAGGTCAGGGATCACAATTAGAAATAGAAGTTGTTGTATGGGCGCCAGAATTAAATGATGAAGCTTCTTCATCTTTTCCTTCCTCGAAATGGACCTGTCAAAAATGGTAGGAAAATCTCCTAAGTCCCTCGATTGTCACAATGTTTTCTTAAATTTCTTCCATAGCTATGAGGCCAGTCTCAGTGGAGAGTGTCATTACACAGTTACCAAATTTTTTTTAAGAACCGTGCCAGCGGAGGGTCATGGTGATGACACTCATCTCTCATTCCATGACACTCCCCCTCTTCTCTCTCATGCCATGTCAGCAAATTTAATGCTCATGACACTATCATTGAGACTGACCTGATAGGCAGACGCCATGATATTGCAGCACGCCAGCAATTTTTCATCAAGCAGTAATGCGTGCCTGGCACCATAGAACCTTGGTGCTGAGGAGTACTGTATGCCATACGAGCAGGCCATCGGGTGATGAATTGTGTAGCTGCAGGGGGCCCCACAATGATGTATGGCGACCAGCTAGGAAGGCCCCTATCGACGGGAAAATTGATGGTGAAGCACCTCGGATCGGCGGATGTCGCTGCCGCTCATGTGGCCAGCGGGGAAGGTAGGCCGGGGATCTCTTGGAGTTATGTGCGTGGAGAATGCGGCTCCAAGGACGAAGGTTGAGATTGACGTGGACAAGCGGCCACCGAGCTCGTCATCACTGCCACGGACGATGAGGAAGAAGGTCGGGGATCAAGTCCCACGCTTTGAGGACGCGGAAGGAGGCCCAGCATCCCACGGATCTGCCCGTGGAGGATGCCACTCCCACGGCCGGGGGAGAACGGGGGCGGCACGGTGAGCTGGGCTCGTCGCTCCCGCTCCGAGGAGGAGGAAGCGCGGCCAGAGAAGAACGGGGACGACCTGACCGGGCCGTGGCTCGCCGCGGGCTCCTGCGGCCAGGAGGAGGAAGCGAGGCTGCAAGAGGAGAAGGAGGAAGCGAGGCGCGGGCTTCCGGGTGTAGAATAGTTCTGCCGGATATATATATATATATATATATATATATATATATATATATATATATATATATATATATATATATATATATATATAAATATCCGGCAGAACTATTCTACACCCAGATGTAGAATAAGTTATTCTACACCCTGAACCAACTAACCCACCCTGACCGAGCCAAACAACCCGACCGCGATCCACTGTCACGACCAAGGCCCGATTCGGATTCGAAACACCCACCACCCACCTGGACCCGCAAACTCCATCGACCCCTGCGTACGCGCCCGTGAGATCTCGACCTTCATCCCCGTCGGCAGCGGGAGCGGCGACGAACTGACGAGGAGCTCCGAGGCGCGTGGCACCCCATCCATACCAGCCTTCTTCACCACTACAGCGGCGTCGTTTGAGCTCACACTTTGAAGGATCCCGTCCTTCATTCCCGTCGTGTGCGTAAGCGGCGACAAGGTCAACAACACGTCCCCGTCGATCCCGGCCCACCCAGAGCGGCGTCCTTCGTGTGCAGTACCTGTAGGATGCTCGGCCGCCTTCTGCATCGGGAGTGAAAATGGCGACAAGCTCCGCGAGCTCGTCCTGTTGATCTCGGCATTTATCGCCGCCGAAGTGGCGGCCTCCATGCGCAGATCCATAGGGGATCCTCGACCTCCTTCTCGTCAACTGCGGGAGCGGAGACAAACTCCACGACGGCTTGCCGCCACGGATCTGGAGCATATTTCTGAGATTGATGAACTCCGTCGAGATCCTGAGCCGAGCAGGCACACATCGAAGGTCAAGGGCCGGAGAGGTCCGCGCCAATCAACACCGGACAAGCTTCGTTGTGCCTGCTCGTGCACTTTCACATATAGGACGAACTGAAATGGTATAGCAGGTAAGTGTGATCCTAATCACAAGCTTTGTGCATACTCGTTCCAATAAAAAAATCGATGGATTGAAGCAGAATCTTGCATCTAAATTTTGCAGCATCAACAACAAGTGCATGCTTCTCCTGCCAGCAATCGACGAATTGAAGAAAAATAGAAGTTATGTGGTAATCCCAGGCTCAGGTTGTTGTTGTGAGAATGAGCCCGAAGCTGCTTTGGTACGCAATGAAGAAGTTTCATAAGGACATGTTGGTCTAAGGAATACCAACATATGGACAACAAATGATTTGTATTTTATCACTTGGGATAGTGTTAGTTTTCTGAATTCTGCAACCAGGTGCTAGGATCTCTAGAGGAGAGCTAGTTAGCTTCCATGTCTTTTGTGGTTGAACTGACAGCAAAGGAATGGTGACAAGCCATTGTGGTTGTGGTGGAGTTTCACCAAACAACTGTTAATAATTACTAACACTGAAGAAGTGATATAACTAGCAAACCTGTCGTATGAATCTTAAATAAAGAGCTCTCTTTCGTGGAGAAATTGTTATTGGCACCTAAAGGCTATTGATAATTACTACCATATGAAATTACTTACATTTAAAGGCTCTTGATAATTACTGTCACATGAAATTACTAACACTTAAAGGCTATTGATAATTATTGATGATGGAACTATTGAAATTACTAAAAATATTTATTGCAGTCTCACAAATTCATAGGGAATAATTTTGAAAAAAAACACTATACAATTACTGAGAAAGATTATACAATTACTCACCCGTAGCTTCAATTATAGAATTACTGAAGAAAAGGTTATACAGTTATTCAAAAATTACTATTACTACAGTAACAAAGACAATACTATTGAACGAGATGATATAAACTTACTGAGAGATGCACAAAAGAAAATTACTGAATCTGACCAATCATGGTAGCATTACTGGACGCATGAAACTCACGAACAAGCATGTTGAAAAATTATTGGTGGTAGAAAAAACTATACATATACTATCATTGCAAGAATTACTGGTGATAGAAAAAGACTTACTAAATCATACCAATCATAGCAGCCATTATTGTACACAAAAGACTCACCAACAAGCATGTTAAAAAAATTACTAGTGATTAAAAAGAAAATTGGCTAGGAATTACTGGTGATAGAAAAAGAATTATTGTATCCGACCAATCATAGAAGCCATTATTGTACATAAGAAACTCGTGAACAAGCATGTTGAATAATTACTGGTGATAGAAAAAGAATTATTGGTAGTTTTAAATATCTGAAACTACTAGGAGAAATCATACTATGTTAGTTATGAAAAAAGTAGAGATAATTAGTGGTGATAGAAAAAGAATTACTGGTGGTTTCAAATGTCAAAAAACACTAGGAGAAATCATAATTAGTTAGTTATGAAATAAATTTGAGATAATTACTGGTGACAGAAAAAGAATTACTAGTGATAGATGTCACGAACTACTAGAATGATTTCTGATTAATGAAACTATTAATTACTGAATAATGAAACTATTAAAGCTACAAAAGTACTAAAGGAGAGACGACAAAGAAGATCAAGAGTAGAGACTAGCAGAAGAATTAATGAATAATAAAAAGTTATTGAAGTTGCAAAATTACTTTTTGAGATAGCAATTACTAGGAAATAAAATTATAAAATAACTCAAACCATGAATATAAGATGCCCTATAAATAAAATTACTAGGAAATTAAATTATTGAATACTAATGGCAATGATAACATTCATGAGAATTATTGACATATGTTTACTGGCTGTAAAACAAAGAATTACTGACATATGTTTACTGACTGTAATACAAAAATTACTGACATATGTTTCCTGGTGATATGTGATGATGCACAAAAATTACTGATTGTTTAGTCGTGAGCATTACTAACATATACTTAGTGATACTATCAAAATACTATATAATTCACTAGACATCATGTGCCGGTCATATTACTATATGAATTTGCCAGCAAGGGATAACATAAATAGTGGGAGAAGAATTACTGAGTGTGACACAAAAAATACTGAGCACAACACAAAGATTACTGACCCTAAATCTATATAAAAAATACAAGATACAATTACTCGACCCCAAATAAAAATTACTGGGCATTACACTACAATTATCGAGCATCAAATTTACTGGTCAAGCTTTTTCAAAATGCAAAACAAAGTGCAAATATACTAAGGGCACATGACAATTCAGAATGTGATGAAACAAATAATTGATGCAATTCGGATCAAAACAAAATCAACATAGACAATCATCAATACAAAAAATTACCGAGGTACCTCTCAAAATTACTGAAGCTTCAAAATAACAGAGGCAAATCGGATAAAAACCCAAGAAACATAGACAACAATCCATACAAAATTTACTGAGACAGCTAATAAAATTACTGAAACATCAAAATTACTGAAGTTACCCAACATTCTGCAGCATCCAAACATGAAAATGCGTACGTAGCAACAAAAGGCATGTTCTACAAAGGACATAACCCAACAGATTTTGAAGAACAAATTTATAAATAACCAGATTGCACAGCACAAAATATTTCTATAGGTAGTACATGACAATTTTTTTTAAAAGGCATCTATTATAAAGATACATAATCCTACAGAATTCCAAGTACACATGTATATTTCAACAGATGATATGACATATTTTTTTTCTATAGCTATACATGACACAATAATTTCTGAATGTCATCTTGTACATAAACACATCACAAAAATTTTCTATAGGTAATACATGACAAAATTTATTTTAAAGGCATCTTTTACAAAGGCACATAACCCTACAGATTTTCAAGTACACGTGTACATTCAACAGATGATATGACACAAAAAATTTCTATAGCTATACATGACACAACAATTTCTAAATGTCATCTTGAATATAGACTTATGATAAAATTTCTCTATAGGTAATACATGAAAAAAATATTTTAAAGGTAATCTTCTACAAAGTCTTTTACATATTCAGTTATGATGATACATGCAAACATACTTTGGATTCATCACATGCATACCGTTGTAAGAATAACCATTTCGTAAATATCATCGTTGTGAACAGATTAATAAAAGTGGTTAATTCACAAAAATGCCAGCAAACAAAGGAGGCCGAGATGGTAGTACATCTCACATCCCACTCACAAGATTTGACGAGACCTGGAGGTGCAGCAATGTTTTTTCTCGAATTTTTTGTTACAAAATCGAGCACTTACCTTTCGTGAAATGGACGAGTAAGACATGGAGCATACACCCAATCAATTACAGACATGGTGGTCATGGCTCATGAATTTATGGTGGCAGAAGAGCTAGCAAGTACGTGGTAGTGTAAAACTATTGATAGTAATTCTCCAATGTACAGATTATAAAAGCATGAATGAAAAAGAAAGTAGAAAAATTGTTCGACCTTTTTTATTCAGATCTCGGATGATAGCACTGTAGTAAACACAAATTACTGAAGGTTGCACCTTCTTTTGTTCTAATTTTAGTAAAATCTAGAGTTTTGTTGGCAACCTTTTTATCCTTTCCCTTCTTCAAACTTCCGGTTAGCCTCAGTCAAATTAGTCGCTGATAAAGCAAAATAAATTCATATATTTAGCACAAACTGAGATACTACTATATTTTCCATGTGGGATGACACAAAGATTACCGAAGGTATAATTTAAACGACGGACACACATCTAAGAAATTACTATAACCGTGTCCGTAGCTGACAAGTACAACAAGGTTGTCGGTAAACTAGATTTCATTTCAACACCATGACCTACACATATTTTTGTTTACAATGTGAACAAACAACTATCTATACATGAAGCTGAAACATTCAGCATGTCAACAAGTTCTATGGACATTGCCATGTCTCCTAGAAATACCATGTTTTCTTCAAATCTACTACAAGAGAGCCATTTATTTCCATCGATAAGGAAAAAAAAAGCCTTCTATTGTCTGCAATAAGGATCATCCATCCCAGGAAAGCCTGAGAAGCCGAGCACAACACAAAATTCACTACATATGAGTAGCAACAGGTCATGTAGAAGTATAGGGTCCAATCATATTTTTGCCCACCTTCAAAGCCTGTGATCTACTACAGAAGTGTTAGAACATTTTAACAAATGAAGAATAATATCAAAAGAGGAAGCTCATTATCAAAATAGAAATTGTTAAATATATGTCAGCAATTGTTAACAAAATAGAATACCACATTATCTAGCTAGAGTTCTAGTTTCAGGCCAGTCAACTAACTAATCACACAAACTCATTAATAAAAGGAGTCCTAACATAGAATTACTGAGTTCAAGGAGTACAAGCTTTAGTTATAATTTGAAGCGACAAAATCACTCGAGCATGCATAAAAAGAAAGGTCCTATCTCATAATTACTATTTGGGGCTATTGCATAACAACCATCGTTTTGCACTCCAATTGTGTTTTCACCATCGTTTTTTAGATTTTGCAAATTTACCATCACTTTCTGAATCTGAAGAACAAATGTACCACAAGTCCGGTTAAGTCCTCTAACGGTGTTAACTTGCTTGGTCAAAGACGAAAATACCCCTTTTAGATTTCACAATAGGTTTTATGTGATTTCACCATAATTTTGCCATGAGACACTGGAATCATTTCAAATTTCAAAATCTGGACATATAATAATTATGATCAAATTTTGTAAAGTACTAAATTCTGAACAGAAATTCAATTTCAAAATTAGAAAAAACTGCAATAAGAGATTGTGGTTCCTGTGAGGGAGGCACGGATGGTGGCCATGGTAGACATTGTAGCTTGCTCCGGAATCCCCGAATCATGAATCACAGCACAGCAGGGGCCGAGGCTCTTCTAATCTTAATCGGAGCCACCCTATTCTCCTAGGCCACCGTCACGCTCCCGCTTGCCCCAGACGTCGTGCGCTCCTTGCATGCCGAAGCCGCCTCGCCCGCTTGGCCCGTATGCTGGTCGCGCGCTCCGCTCGCACCGCCCCACACGCGGCCCGCCAGCCAGGATACTACCGACCCCATATTATACATGACACAATAATATGGCGCTCAGCCAGGATATTTTATCAGCATAGAATTCTATTAAATCAGAAACAAACATTTGTGGAAAATTATATCTTCAGTTGGCTTGGATACTGTCGAAATGGATCAATGCTCTTCTTAAACTAAATCAAGTAGGTATGGAAAATATACAGTTAAAAATATTTCTAAATAATCTAGTCAAAATTTTACACATTCCTGTTCACACTCATGTAAAATGGATGAATGAAGAAGCAGGTCTAACAATAAACAGCCATTGGATATTCATTTGCATTGTAATAAACTGAGACATATGAATTATTGGTTATTGAAGAAAAACTACTTGTTCGACAATACAAAAATTACTGGTGCTAAAAATCCCCAATGTGGATTGAAATCCAGCATGACCTGAATTCGAAGCAAAGAATTGACAGGATGCAGTAGTGGAGGGGGAATAGACACTCACTTAGAGGCAGCGAAGCTGCATTCATGTAGTCACAATGAGGATTCGAGCTGTAGAAGGAAAAATGAGAATATATTGACATACTTAGTAAGCACCATACTGAACTATCAAACAATCAAGAGGACCAAAGTGTTGGGTCTAGTGGAAGAATTACTGATTAACTATAAATTATTTAAGGTTACAAAAAATTACTGAAGCAGAGAACCACCAAGAGGACAAAGAGGCTTGATCCAGCAGAAGAGCTATTAAGTAATTACAAAGTACTGAAGCTTACAAAACTATTGAGTGAGATAGCAATAGAATTATGTTAAACAATTGACGCTTGCAAAATTACTCAACCACCAAATGACCGTGAGGACAAAAATGCTGGGTAGGTTAAAAAGCTGGGAGCACAACAAACTATCAAAGGTTAAAAATTTACTCACGAGCATTGGCGAAGATTTACTTAACAATTCAAATTGTTGAATATTACATTGAATAACTAAACTATTGAGCTACAAAATTACTGAGTAGGGTAGGAAAAAAATAATGTATCAAAGCATATCAAATTACTGAGCAGTATAGGACAAGAATTACTTAGAATTACTGAAAATTACTAAAAATTACTGAGAATTACTTAGCAGTATAAGACAAGAATTACTGAGAACAAAGTATCAAAAGTTATTAAATTACTGGGAAATAAAATTACTGTACATTTTTTCAATGGAGAATCATTTGTTGTGATATAGTTTCTTCTACCACCTAGACAAGTCAACACAAAGTGTGTGTCTCAGCATCCATGTAGCAGCCTCGTTGCTCCAAGATAGGTCACATTTGAAACTAACAAATTCTAAAGAAAACTGGAACAAAATAGAATTCATCTGACGGGAGCTGCACTCCTGCTCCATTGCGATTGGCGCCACACAGCGAGCTCTGCAGCACAGCACGAGCTCGTGCCTAGATCCTGGGATTTAGAGAGTGATTGTAATGAATGCTATGTTTTTTCATTTATGTCTTGATGCTTGAGGCCCGTGTGTAGGACAAAGGATCATATTCGACTTAGATTCAATGGTGCATTGTTGGAAGGTTCTATAGAATTCATTTCATTGGTGGCAGCTCAAGTGATGCATCAAAGGACAGATGAAGAACGCAGCCTGGTAGCCCGATAGTTACTATTGAACATGGCTTGTAATTACTGAACCTAGAGGAAGCAATGAAATGACTCAAGCATGAAAAGGAAGAACATGACTTGTAAAGCAATAAAATTACTGAGGCATTCACATAAAAAAGAATATCATAAGTCAAAATTACTGAACCAAAAAGCAATAAAACTACCGGGAGATAAAATTTCACTTTAAAAATGCTTGGACTTCCCATGGACTTCTACCACCATTCTTTCCCCTCTATCAAAATTACTACACAATTTTAACTAAGAAATGTTCATGCCAATGATCCATTCACTATTTTGGCCCAAACTACGTGTTATTGACAGTTTTGTTGGGCGCACATACTGCCGCAAGAAGAAGAAGGAGAAGGCACCAGCAACGGAAAGTGGCTAGAATCTAGCATGCGGCGCATCAGCGAATAAACAGGGGGATTTTTTAGTAGTTTGTTTCAGGATTAGCATTGCTAGTTTTCAGGGTTAGTTAGTCAATCAGTTAGCACGGCCCCTAGTATAAAGGGAGCCCAGGTTTCGGTTGTAATCTTATCGAAGAAGTAATCAATCCCCTTGACGGTGGATTGTTCTTCGGCACGGTGGCGGAGGACATCCCTCCGCCATCCGGCGAGAGCAATTCATCGTATTCTCGTGTTCCATACACTCTGCGTTCGCTTCCGCAATCCCAACTCTTGCTGCACTCGCCTCTTCGCTCACCACGCCGCCCACGCCGTAACAAATTGGTATCAGATTCATCTCGAGCATCGCCTTCCATGGCCGGCTGCGAGAGCGATCCCGACGCCATGACCGATTCCGCTAAGCTAGACCAAATCATCGCCCAGCTCACCACCATCAACAATCGCCTCGATTCCCACGACACCCGCATCGCTCGCACGGAGAAGTTCCAGGCCGGAGAAGATTCATCGCCCCGGCCACCGCCAAATCATTCCTCCGCAGCACCGGTGGCGGTGCGCCGCTCACCGGCCCTACGACGATGGTCGCCGGGATTCTTCGCGCTACCCCAAGCTGAGTTTTCCGCACTTTGATGGCGAGTCCGATCCGTTACCGTGGATCAACAAATGTGAATCCTACTTCCGCGGCATGCGCACCTTGGACGAAGACAAGGTGTGGATGGCGAGCTTGCATCTCGACGGTGTCGCGGCCGAATGGTTCTTTGCGTTGGAGAGGGACAACGGTGTCATGTCCCGGCCCCGGTTCGTTGATTTCGTCAATCTCCGATTCGGTCCGTCAATCCGCTCCAATCCGATGGCGGAGCTCAAGGAGCTTCGACGCACGGCGTCGGTAGAGGAGTACCGGCGCCGGTTTAATCTGCTCATCTGCCGATGCGAGGATCTAACTCCACGGCAACAAGTCCTCATGTTCACGGCCGGCTTGGGAGAACCGTCGTCAACGGATGTGACGCTACAAGCACCTGCTAATCTGCAAACGGCCATGAGCCCGGCCCGGACTTACGAACGGCGGAACGCGGCGGCCGGCATCCTGATGGCTCCACTGCGGTGCCGACTACCCGAACTCGCGCGATCCCCGTCTCGCATAGCTACATCGGCGACCGCGGCAGCACCGAGTCCGCGGGCTGGAGCACCGACGGCGGCCGCGTCATCAACTAACTCCCGCCCCGCTTTAAACGGTTGTCCCCGAGGAGTTGGCAGCCAAACGGGCCAACGGCGAGTGTTACCATTGCACGGAGAAATTTGTGCCTGGCCACAAATGTGCGGGCAAGGGCGTGTATCTGCTAGAGCTTGATGAAGACCAGGATCCGGAGGCGATAGCCGAAGAATTGGGCATCTCCTCGCATGCACTTATCGGCATCGGCGTCGCAAACACCATGCAGCTGCGTGTCACAATTGCCGGCGAAACTATGATTGCGCTGGTGGATTCGGGTTCCACCCATACTTTCGTGCGCGATACCGTCGCACGTCGGCTCGGCCTCGACATCACCCCTCGGCCTGGCTCTGTCGGTGAAGGTGGCCAACGGCGACCAAGTGACCGATGCGGGCGTGTGCACCAATACCGTCTTGGGGATCCAAGACGAGTCCTTCACTGTCAATTGCTACGTTACGCCTCTAGCTGGGTTTGACGTGGTCCTTGGCGTTCAATGGCTGCGCACATTGGGTCCAATTCGTGGGATTTTGAAGTTCTCTCTATGGCGTTTTGGTACAACAATAAACCGAGTAAAGTTGTCCGGCATCGGAGGATCTTCCAATCTGTTCGACGCGGTTGGCACCACACGGGCATTATTGGACGCTTCGCTCGGCTCCTATGCGGACCTGTTCGCGAGCCGCGCGGCTTACCACCGCCTCGCCGCCAGGACCATCGCATTCACTTGCTCCCTGGATCAGCTCCGGTAGCGGTACGCCCCTATCGCTACCCACAACTCCTCAAAGATGAGATTGAGCGGCAATGTGATGACATGTTAACACCGGGTATCATCCGGGAAAGTACATCTCCTTTCTCTTCCCGGTCTTCGCTGGTGCGCAAAGCGGACAAGACATGGCGATGGGGCATAATAACCCTTAAAAATTACTTAAGCATTTAAAGGATTAATAAATGAAAAATCGGGCTCGAGATCAAGCACAAGGTAGCTGCGGGAGTAACATGGTGCCCTACGGACATTGGCATCATCTCCTTGCCAATGTTTCTCGATGGAACAAATGCCCTAAAATGAAATAGAAAGTAAATTGAGGTTATGGGATGGAATGTTAAATGGGACTCGTAAATGATCACTACCTTTGCACAATCAAGTCTAACCACACAAACAAAGTGATCAATGTACACACTGTTCCATACAAAGCAACTCGACAAACCAATAGTAATAACAAAATTCAAAACACTGGCAACCCAAATCCACAAATTTTCTAAGAAATCGACAAGGGCATTCAATATACTTCGTGAACAAGGGATGCTCTACGAAATGGAAATCAAATAGCTTTGTTACAAGGCAAAAAAATGATCTCGGTGATCAGGAAAGAAATTTACTATTAGAGCTCACAAAATTACTAAAGCATCGAACCGCAAAGACGAACAAAAAGCTGGGTTGGTTTGGGTCTAGTTTATTTATTGGATATAATTAAACTATTGAATCTTGCAAAATTACTGAAGAAGGTAGCAAGAAAATTATTGATTAATCATTAATTGTGGAAGCCTACAAAAATTACTAATTACTGCTTAAAAGAGGTTGCAAGATAAATACTGACTAATAAAGAGGAGAATTACTGAGTAAGGTACAAGGAGAATTACTGTATAGAGAATTACTATTACAACTCACAAAATTACTGAAGCATCAAACCACAGACGGATGAAAAGTTGGGTAGGTTGAGGTCTAGTTTAATTACTGAATAATTAAACTATTGAAGCTTGCAAATTATTAAAGCATCAACTACCAAGAGGAGCAGTAGAACTAATGTTATATGCTTCTGTTATTGACCCATTCAATTACTTTTTGAATCCTATAACCAAGCATTAGGACATGCAACATATGGCAGGCACACAAAAATGTCAAAACAAAAAATAGAATTCGGTCCCAACATAGATCCAACACAACAATGCAGTGGGAGGGGCAGACTGACCTCATTCTCAGGTTCAAATCACAAAATCTAGAACTAGCTTGCTAGGTTTATATTTTCAGTCTGCAGTGATGAAACGACACAGACACTGCCAAAGGTCACCCACAGGTGCAGAAGCTAGGAGTCATGTGTGTTCTTCTGCGAGCTCCTTAATCCATTGGGTATGCGTGACATAACAAAAGAACACTACTACCGGTAGTTTTCTGAATTTTTATGCGACCAGAACAAAAGTGTGGCCAGATCCCATCATCAGGAAAATGGCATTCCATTTGGTAGTACACACTATTCATTCAATAATTATTCTACATAAAACTATTTATGTGAATGTTACAAATTACTGACACATAGGGATGTGTCAAAACTGTATTGAATTGAGGGCGGTGTCAATCCTTACCAACATATTATTCTATGGAAAAATCTCAGGAACTGCTAGGGGTATGAGAAAATGCTAATAGCAGTCGCTCGGCCTGATTATTTTGATCTTGCTGGGACTGTATCAAATTTGATGCAATTTATTTATGGGGCAGAGATAAGTTAAACAGAATTCATACTGTTCCTATAGCATATTCAGTTGGTTTATTTGTAGCACATACCTCTCTGTCGTAACTGAGTGAACAAGAAGCAAAGTGTGATCATATTCAATGGTTCATGGAACAAGGACAGCAGAAGAAAAAAACAAAATAAAGTGACAAATCAAATTTTTCATAGAATATAGAATAGAAGTTGAGAGTACTTGTGACTAGCTCTACTACAATTCCAGCTAGGACGCAATTGATTCAATTCCAAATCTGTGGGGATGATACTAATCATGATCAAATTGAATAAGCAAAGATTTGAAGACAAACACCTGTACTGCTTTGCTGTTCGAGATGAGGGAGACTCTCCAACAGAGCTCATTGCCAAAAACAACACCAAATTGGAACACCAGGATCTGCCTAAACAAGGGGGAAATAAGGATCCGCATCAAAATCAACATAAAATAGTACGAATCACTTCATCCCATGAGTACAATCGACCACAAATCGGTAAAATCAGAGTCGCGTCCGCTGTTCTAACACAAGCTAACATGACTTTTGCTCCAACCAAACATAAAATCCGCCACACAATCAAGCAATTCGAGCAAAAACTTCACTAATCTAACATATACAGGCACATAACAGCTCCAATCCTACACCATTCAAACAAATCGCAAGCATAATACAACGGATCTGAATATGGGGAGGAGTGGGGATGGGGGAGCGATGCCCATGGACAGAGAATCGACAGTGAAGCGATATGGAGAGTGGGGAAGAGCGGAATCTTACCAAGCACGTGTGGTGGTGTTTCATCATCCATGCCTTGACCTCTCCGATCTGCAGGGGCCTAGGGTTCATGAACCTGAGACCCGCCGCGAGCCCTCGCTGCCGTGGAAGTCGAGGACGCTTGAGGAAGCTCTCGTCAACAGCGACGTTTTCTGCTGGCCTTGTCCGCCTCGCCTCTATCCGCCTCCCGCGTCGCAGCCTCGAGCTACAGTGGAAGTCGGAGACCGTCAAGGGAGCACTCGTCGCTGGCCCGATCAGAGGAGACAAGCCGCGGCCTGTCGCCGCCGTGGAAGCCGAAGACAATCGAGGGAGCACTCGTCGCCGTCCGGAGCCGCCGCCTCGCCTTGCCCCACCTGCATCGCCTCCGGCGCCGCCTCTCTGGACTGCGCCTCGGCTCCGCAGTCGCGCCTCGCGTGGGGGTGGAATTGAAAATGACTGAAAGTGGGGCCGGGACAGCTGTGGTTCCTTTTATAGGGCCACGAGAATTGTGGGTGGGTTAGCGCGTCGCGCCCGAAACAAAGATTCGGGACCGGTAGCGCGGCGTGGGTTCGTTGGGTCAGCTGCTCGTTTGGCTATGTTGGGTCTAAGGTATTCTTTTATATATATAGGCCCGTTCGTTTCACCTCTAAAATTTAGATATCTGTCACATCAAAGAGAATCTTATTATTTAAGTAGATCTTTTATTAATTTAATAACAAAACCTATGTCGCGACCCCCTCTAATTTGCGAGACGAATCTAATGATCCTAATTAATCTATGTTTTGCTACGATGATGCTACGAGTAAACATCTTCTAATAACACTATAATTATCCTCGTTGGATTCGTTTCGTGAATTAGATAGGGGGTCTGCAATTAGTTTCGAGATTAGACTTTATTTATTACTCCAAAATGATAAAATTTTCTTTGATTTGACCCCTCTAAAAATTAGATAGGGGAAACGAACAGCCCATATATATATATATGTATATATATAGGGTAATTACATTCTACTTCCGGGTGTAGTTACTCCCACGTTCAAAAAATCAACTTGGGCATGTGTACATACCCATTTATCATTTTGAGTATGTACACATACCTAAAACAAGAATTTTTAAAATGATAACCATGAAAAAATTTGTATTGAAATCTTATATCTATGCACCTTGTTATATATTACATTTCCTCCATATAAAAGAAGTATGTATATATACTTGATTTATCCTCTTATAAAAAAGGAGTATGTCTACATACCACTTTTAAAATTCAAGTATGTGCACATACTTTATTTAGAAATCTCAAGTTTCAAAAGATACCCTCTAATTTGTAAGATACACACATAGGAGTAGAAAAAACGCTTCCTATATATATATATATATATAAGAGAGAGAGAGAGACGGTCAAGGCATAAAAGAAGGCCCAGCACGCGAGGGAGGCACCGCGGGGGAGGAGGGGGGGGCGGCGCGGCGTTAGAGGGGGAGGAGCGGTGCGGCGGGAGAGAGACAAAATGTAGGCAGCGGGAGGTGGAATCGGGAAGGTACGGTGGATTGTTTTTTTCGGCTCAGCGTATAAAATTTCGGAGAACCACCATGCGCACGCAGCATTGACACACTGAGGATGAAGTGAGACAAGCGTGGCTAACGAAAAAGGGTAAAAAGTGGAGCACAGTACCCGCCAGCGATGAGAATCCAACGTGCGTACGAAATCGGCATGACGTAAAGGTTTGGGTCAGCCGAGTCCTAGCCTAGGAGTAGAGTTTCCAATAATATCGTCGTCTCTCTCTCTCTTCAATCTTTCAATTACGATATGGCACGTCTTGGAATTGATAAAGAGTTAAGAGCGTAGTAGTCATATGGAAAATCTTACTACAAAAATTATTTGTTTATATAGTTCCCATGGGGCTTCTTCCCTCTCTCAATTTGCACACATCATGCAATTGATAAAGTGTTAAGGGGTAGTAGTCATATGGAAAATCTTACTATAAAAAATAATTTTGTGTTTATATACGGTTCCCATGGTGCTGGATTCAACGCAATATATATAGTAATAATATAATCGTAGGTTTTAATATACTAAAAACTTAGCAATAAATCACACATTACTCATATGTTCCATTCTTGTGGCCTTTAGGAGCCTACATGTGAGGAGCATTAAAGCTTAGTGAATTGTCAACTCTCTTCCCGGTCAGCTTAACTATGCAACTGGAGTAGCTCAACAATCTCGTAACGGGTACACCTCAGGCCCCAAGCTATAGCAGCCTCATTAATGCTTGTCTGTAGAAAATAGGCATGACATTAACACCCTTTCTTATTACAAAAAATTTAGAAAATTGTTCTTAGAAGAGGATAAACCACAAGAACGTGATATTAGTATATGAATGATTAAATGTTGAATGTTTAATGCTTGGTCGTCTAGTCAACCGATTATATATCTGTCCACACAAGCAATAGGGCAATCCTAACAATCCAGCATTAATTATTTTCGTAAAGTCTGATCCTAATGTTCCCTTTGTTGTGAAAAAATTGAGTTCATAGATTCATTAAGGTAGAAACATGGATCAATTGAGGCAAGGGAATTCCTTGATACGTTAGAAAATATGTTTAATATTATTATAGTAGTGTGAACGGAATGTTGCAGAAAAGCATGCTCAGATCCATTTTTTCCTTGCTAGATGCTAATGGAGAGTTAAAGAGCGCAAGAGGAAAATCCGAAGTGATACCATTATTTTCTCATTCAATGCATTTCTCTCCGCAAATTTGTCCAAGGTCATCTTCCCGAATTCACTTGTCATGGTTGTCTGTGCAAGATCAAAGACAGCATAAATTGGATTTTCCGCACTGTAGGAAGCTAGGTAGGGATCCATAATCTGCAAAACTCAACAAAACCATGAGTTAGCCCTTTGTAACTATGAAATTTCTCATATTGCAGGCCACTGTTTATGACACCAAGAATAATAAATGAGTTGCAACACAGAAGGCTTCAAATATCATAGATATAGCGTATAAATATATCATATCATAAATTCTGGTGATAGAAGAATCTTCTCTATCTCATTAGTTCTGATAAAAAAAGAATAAGCCGACAATCACTGGCTACAGTCACAATGAACAACAGGATTTGATGTAAATATACTAAGCTTCATCCAACGTGTTACATCACAATGAAATGAAATTCGTCCAGAATCACCATGACTAATTATTCTACATGATCAGTTTACATTACACCACCATGCATATAGCAGTTTATTTAGAACCACAATTAAGGTCACCACAATACATCTTTCGTGCTCTGTATACTCCAAAAGTTGGAAATAAATCTGAGTTATGATAGAAATAATATCTTAAATAGGAAATAAAAACTACAACAGAAATCCACCTAAAAGAGACCCAACTCAGAAGAAATGCATAAGCCCATTTCCTACAAAACTACTGCAAATTCTAGAACATTGAAAAAAAATTCTCCAGGACATTGTCAAGAAGTAAATTCAACCTCACATATATGCGAGCCAAATTTGAATAAACAAACTGCTCTAAAGATCCCACACATGCTTGTTATATATGAACAGAAATTGATATTACAAAATATAGAGGCCTATCATTGCAGCTAACGAAATTCATTCTACCACAGTTTGACAAGCTGTATCAACACACCGGGCTCAGACGACATTCACCCATCCCTTATCGAGGCTACAGGAGAAGCGCCAAATCACAAAAAAAGTTAGAGCATCAAGAGGGAGCATGAGAAGGTGAGAACTGTTGGACGTATACCTTAACGAAGATAACACTATCAATCTGTATGCTGACGTTATCCTTGGTGATGACCTTGTGTTTGGAGATGGGTATGGGCCTCTCTATGAGCGAGTGGACATAGGCAATGCGGTCTATGCCGGGGATCAGCGGGTGGATCCCAGTACTAAGCGTCCTGAGGTACTTGCCAAGCCGCTCCACCACAAAGGCTTTCTTCTCCGGTACGATGGTCATGCCCCAGTTACTTGGAGTCTTGGGCGGTGCAAACCTAAACGCCATTAACATGCACGCACAGTCGTCAGCAGGTTTTTGCTTCTAGAAAGATTACAAGAAGAAAAACAAGAGCGCGAGGGAGGAGGTTGCTAGGGTATTACCGAGTGTCGTCGTCACCTGGTTTGTAGCTGGAGAAGGAGCGGAAGGACGGGCCCGGGGAGGAAGAGGCAGCAAGGTGGAGCGGGGATTTATAGATGGAGAAGGAGCCGGAAACGCCGCGGGCACAGCCAGCGAGGTAGCGCTGGAAAGTAAAAAGCAGCCGCCCGGGGCCAGCGGATTGCCGGAGGAGGCTCGCCATCGTTTTCGACTTTCGGCGTGTTGCGAGAGCGAGATGTGTTCAGGAAAAGAAGGTTTTAAATTCTGATGGGTTTTCTCCACCTAATAAAGGTACGGGACGGGTCCCTCAAAAAAGAATACGGGTCGGGTCTTTCGCGGACTCTGTCTTTTTTGTTACGTAGACGTGTCGATGTCGCGGTGAACTTCTGCTCCAAGTTGCCTCGGCGTTAGTACTTTCCTTCCCTGACGACGACTCGGGTTAGTCTGCGACGACGACTAAGGGATACGAGTTGGGGGTCCTCTGGCTGTCGCTACGGAAACCTCGTAGTTTTTTTTAAAGATAAAAGCAGGTGCTCTGCTGATTAGAAAAACAGAGCCCGGAAAATTAAAAAGGTACAAACACAGTGGCAGCTGAGGCAGCGCTATGCAAAGAGGAAAAAAAAAACACAACGCACAGGTCAGGCTTGGCAGCCTTTGGTTCGGAGAGTTTCCGAGTGGATTGGACTGCTTGGTTTTATACCGAAGTCCTAGCCCGGGTCGAAAGGAAAATTTCTATTCGCCATATGATATTGGTCCGCTTCTTTCTTTGCCAGCAGTGCAACAGCGACGCTCGTCTGCTCCACGCCTTCAAAAATTCTCATGTTTCTTTCCTTCCAGAGATATTCCACCAGCCATAAAGGACGCGTCCAGTATGTTGTTTTTTGCTTGCCCCTGTCATGGATTCCGTTCTCACTTGGAACCAGTTGTGTATCGGCATTATCGCTCCAGGTTGCAACGGTTGCATCGTTGGCAGCATCCAGTTTCCGATCTGTTGCATGACCTCCTTTGCGAAGCTGCAGTCAATAAGCAAGTGGTAGTTAGTCTCACTTCCTACAAGCATAAGGGGCAGACCACGCTGTTGTCCCATCCTTTCGTCTCTAAGTTATCTGCCGTCAATGCCCTCTCATGCATGTCAATCCATGCAAAGAGTAGGACCTTTGGTTCGGCCTTAGCACTCCACAGGTTTTTGCTCTCAAATGGTTTGACAAAGTTTCAAACTTGTGTGCAGTAGGCTGATCTGGAGCTATATTCCCCATTTGCCGTGTGTTTCCAGATTGCCATGTCCCTTTCATTTTCGTCGGTCTGCACTTCTCTGAGGGAATTCCACAGCCTAACATATTCCTGTAGTTGTAGGTTTGTTGTTATTCTTCTGACCGATCTAATCCAGTCTCTGTCCTACAGGTCCACCAAAACTGTACGGTTTTTGTATTTAGCGATTGCATAGAGGTTGGGTAGTGTTTCCTTTAAAGGCTTATTACCCTGCCATACGTTGTGCCAGAACGAGGTTGATTGTCCGTCGCCAATTACGATTTTTGCGTTTTCTGCGAAGAATTGCACATCTGTGCCGTCACAAAACCTCATAGTTGTCTAGTGCAATTTCTTGGGCACTCGGCCGAGTGCTTAGCTCCCGGCACTCAGTAAAGCAGCGGCACTTGGCACATAGCCAGTTTACTGAGTGTCTAGAATGAATACACTGGGCAAATAATATTATTTGTGATTGTTGGATCCAGACCACTCGGCAAACCGGCACGCTGGTCATTAGCTCTTTGTCGAGTGCCTGTTAGGGACATTCGGCAAATCACTACTTTTTGCCAAGTGCCAATAGGAGACACTTATCAAAGAGGCTAATTTGACGATTGTTTTATTGCTCACTCGATAAATTGAGCTCTTTGCCGAGTATTTTCACCGTGCCCTCTGTAAGAAATATATTTTTCTTTTTCTACACACCAATTTTTTCTCAGCCTCCCGACAATTGATGCTACTTCATGTTGAAATTCGATATATTTCTCGGTTTGTTTGTTATAGTTATTTAATTTATTTCATTAATTGTATTTTTTTTGTGAAATGTCAAATTTGAACTGCACGTGATTCGAATAATGGAATAAAGTGAATGGAAAAAAAAATCATATTCATGTTAGTGAGTCCAATGTGAGGTCGTATCTAGGAAATGAAAGGAAATTCCGCGCATCATTTCATGAAATGTGACTACAATTACATGGTTGAACTGTATTTTAATTTTTTAAAAGAAAACGAAATGTGAAAATTATGAAAATTGGCATGAAATCATCGTATCATACTCACAGGTCGTGGTAGAAAGTAGAAAAGGTTTTCACACAAGTTATCACATACGTTGATTACGAAACAGGGAATCTACGAAGAAGAACCATACAATTGAGATTGAGTCATTAAGATTTGGAATAAAATTGATGGTTGAATTTGACTTCAAATCTTTTCATATAGGTAACAGATCATACAAATTATGTCACATCAAAATTTGGTTATTTTTTACTCAAATTATTTTTGAATATGCGAGGGAAATTTGTTTCTTCTGTGCCACTTGGTGGCACTTGCCAAAGGGGAGGGGGGGGAGGAGCGGCTTTGCCAACAAATCAGCTCTACTTAGCCATTGACGTCACCTCACTCTCGATCGCTCATTGCGCCGCAGGTCACCGGCCCGTCGGCCTGCATCACCACCCGCCACCCACTGCCCCGGTCATGAGCCCTGTTGGTGGCCATTAAGGACTGATTTAGGCCACCAATATACAGGAAATGGCAAGGTAAATGAACCAAAGTTCTCCAAAATAAATAAGGACTAATGTGGTTCCACAAGTTGTGTGAGTTCTATTTGACATAGGCATAAGACGATGAAAAGACCATATAAAAACAACAAATATGGTGGCCAACCGGCAAGTACCACCGGCCGACCACCATCTAGCCCATCAAGCTACCGGACTAGACACGGAAATTGACTTTTCAGGCCAACCAGCCCACCGTGCCCTCCGACCCATCAAAAGAGCCCAATCCAGTGGATAAGGCGGCAAACTATCAACTTGACTCGTTGCTCTCCCATCTAGCTTTCATTTATTTTGAGGGTATCTCCTTGCCTTTCACCCAATTGAACTTATTGAATATCCTTACCCCTAGCATTTGGTTTGTGTGTATATGTTTCTTAATAGATCACATGATAGTTACATGATAATTCTTTTTTTCCTAAGCTTCCGTTTGGAAATAAATACGATACCTTGAGGTGATATGCTACAACATTGTTCCGTGCACTTGCGGAATCCCTAGATTTTATTTGAGTGCACAGCAAATGCCAACAAGCCCTCTGCCCGGCCACACCCGATGCTCTCATTGATTAGCCACAAATACTAAACCCTTGATGTGTAAGTGGGCATCCTTGCGCCCATGTTTTGGAAATGGCGTTGACCTGGAATGCCCGAGCTATTATGACTTTTCGTTGGAAGGCACAACTAAAATATATGGGAACTGGTGAGGACATCCCGGCCACACTTGTAAACGATAATCAACATAACATAAATCAAGAGCCTGGTCGTACAACCACTAATGAAAACAATGAAAGTATTCATTTAGATTATGTTCCTAGCTATGGAGTTGCTGCATCAAGAGAAGAAGCAACTATGCCGCTACACGACTCCCGAAGCGACAAACCATCATGAGCAAGCTCCAAAGGCGAGCTACGCCGGCGGCCATGGCACGGCGGTGGCGGAGCTCGACGTGGAGTACCAATTCGCGGACAATTCGCGGGGAAGCAAGGGGAAACGAGACGGGGGCTCACCAGCAACGTTTTGGCGGCCAACGTAGGGACGAGGAGGCACCGACGACGGCTGGCGATGAAGCTCATCAATGGCGGACGACGCGGGCGCGACGGGACAAGGCGGTGACCACGATGATCTTCGTTCTGCTGCAACCGAGGGTCAACGGACAAGCGCTTAGCGTCGGAAGGAAGGGTGGATGATGGGGTGTCGGGAACACGGCATAAGCTGGATGGGAGTTTACCGGAGAGAGAGAACGGGGACGAAGACGAGGGGGCGGAAGCTTGGACGCACCCGCGTTCCTTCTCCTCTGCACCAATCACGACGAGGTCGGCGCCGTTGGACGCGGTGTTGCATGCCGAGCAAGAAGAGCAGCACGGGACTCACCAGCTCGACACCTCTCCCATGGCGGCGACGGAAACCGCACCCTAAGCGGCGACGGCTAGGGTTTGAGAGATTGGGGAGGAAGGGGGGCAACGCCGGGGTTTTGTTGAGCCAAAAGTGTGGAGGGGTGGTTGGTGAGGGGCCCAGGCCGTTGCGGCGGCGCAAGATGCCAAGCGTCCGAGGTGGCGAGCCCCGGAGACGCGCGCGCGCGGAACAGGTGGAAAAGGTGGAAGAAGAACCGTTGCTCGCGGGCTGGGCCGGATTGGGTCGGGTGTAGGAGAAAGAGAGGGATGGGCCGGCGGAGTTTTGGCCCATGCGCCGGAAATTCAAACCAAATCGTTTCGCAAATAAATCAGCCGAATAAAATTTAAATGCTGCTCCAAATTTGACACAAATTCGACCAACTCCACAAGTTTTTTATTAACAGACCATTTGATACATTTTCGGGATGTTATAGATACTTTATATTAATCGGTATCATGGAGCACGGTAAAGGTGCTCTAATGAGATACCATTTCCATTCATGCATGCATGCACCGGTTGTTAATGTGTCTTAGGGTGTGTTCGTTTCTGAGGTCTAAACTTTAGAGCTGTTACATCAAAAAGAATCTTACTATTTAGAAGTAGTAAATAAAGTTTAATTATAAAATAAATTACAGGCCCCAAGACTAATTTATGAGACGAATCTAATGAGGTTAATTAAGTCATGATTAGAAGACGGTTATTGTAGCATCACTTTAATAAAATCTAAATTAATTAAGCTCATTAGATTTATCTCGAAAATTAGCACCAATCTGTCAATAGGGTTTTGTCATTAAATTGATCGAAAAATTCATAAATAGTAAGATTCTCTTTGATGTGACGAGTGCTAAATTTTAGAGCGCAGGAAACGAATAGGGCCTTAGTTCCCTTTTGCATGCGTGTTCTGTGATGATCCGATTGGTTGAACCAGGTGGGGTGGGAGCTCGGGCCTGGGTACTGAATAACTATTCAGTACCCGGGTGCTCTATATATATATATATATATATATATATAGGGTAATTACATTCTACTCCCGGGTGTAGTTACTTCCACGTTCAAAAAACCACCTTGGGTATGTGTACATACCCATTTATCATTTTGAGTATGTACACATACCTAAAATAAGAATTTTTAAAATGATAACCATGAAAAAATTTGTGTTGAAATCTTATATCTATGCACCTTGTTATATATTGCATTTCCTCCATATAAAAGGAGTATGTATAGATACTTGATTTATCCTCTTATAAAAAAGGAGTATGTCTACATTCCACTTTTAAAATTCAAGTATGTGCACATACTTTATTTAGAAATCTCAAGTTTGAAAAGATACCCTCTAATTTGTAAGATACACACATAGGAGTAGAAAAAACGCTTCCTCTGTATATATATATATATACATATATATATATATAACCCGCGCTAATGGGCACCCTGGGTACTGAATAACTATTCAGTACCCCAGCCAAAGCAGGACACGGTCCGGTTGATTCCATCCAAGGCAGCGGACGCGCTCAGGCCATGTACTCAATTAATTAGGAAACAACCATCCACACGCATGCATGCAAAGAATTAATTAGACACGGTCCGGTTGATTCCATCCAAGGCAGGGGACGCGCACAGGCCATAGGAAACAACCATCCATACGCATGCATGCAAAGAATTAATTATGTTTAATCAATTCTCCGTTAACAAGGGGGCAACCATATCTAATTCATTCTGAGGTTTATTAGGAATGCAATTCCACCTGCAACTAACGTATCCATACATGGTTTCTTTCCTATACTATTTTGTACGTAATTCTTTAAATGGGTTTCTGATCTTTTTTATACACAAGATAGGATCCATGACAATAATATTTTCCAAAAATCCCATTGCCTCATAAGATGTTTACTAATATACTATAAATTTTATAAACTTTGTTACATGTTGATAATTTTCACTTGGGTACTTTTTCACTCAGCAATGTTAGTTTTTATGATTTGAAATATATAATTGAAGTAGTAAATAATAATCACCTGAATCATAAATACGTGTGTTCTCATGCTCAATGGTAACACTTTTTATTTATAAACTAGCACAACCAGGCTGCGCCTGCATACCATGCAAACGAAATCCCGAAAGAACACCATGTGTGCATGCATTGCATGCAAATTATTTCCTGTCCTATACGGTTCAGCACATGCATGCATAAAATTAATTAAAAGATACCCTCCAATGTTGGATAATTTTATGATTTGGAATGAAATAATAAATGGCATATTTTATACAGATCAATAGATCATAATATTCCTGGAAGCTCTAAGACAAGCGAGTCACAACTTTTAGGCTCTTTTAGGCTCATAAAAACTGTTTCATGCAATTAAAAAATTTTAGTAGTTTTACGGTCACAACATTTAACAACAAAATTTTATCATGCAATCAGAAATGTTTCATGGCTGCGTGATAATAGACCCATAAAAACTTTTCATGCAACAGTAAATATTATTATTTTTCTTCATCCCATAAAGACATTACTGTCGTGAGTTTATAGGCAGACATAAAAGTTTGTGACTTTTATGGTTGCTTGTATAGGTTTTATGGTTTAAAAGTGACCACGGAATAATCAATGTGCTGGTAAAAATGATTGAGATATGCCTGAGGATTATTGGCATGAAGCATCAAACCAGCATTACATATCTTTCTTTTGATATATACGGCAAACAAAACAATTTACAATTAAGAACCACGTTTTATTTCAGGCCATGGTTAGGAAATATTAAGTATTTCTACTCAATAACTATTAGTTTTAGACTGTAAAAACCTTCTCGAGCAGGCATACAAACTCTTAGTCAATTTTTAACTGTAAGAAGACTAAAAAAAGTTAACAATAAGAACCTACTTGACCAAGCATACAAATCTTATAACATTTGCATTTATTGTACTCATGGTGACTTTAAAACTGTATGGTTTTGGATACTCTTTTTACTATCAATGATTGTGCTTATAAAATTAATAATAGTTTATGATAACATGAAAATGTGTTTATGAGCTTATGCCATGCACCATCGAATGTTATTCAGGAATAATTACTAGTGCTATGAAATAATAAATATTGAATGTTAAGTCATAAAGACATAGATTGAGAGCACAAATATTTATCCCACATGTGCATTTGTCACAAATATGTTGTTTTCTTGGGATACAAAAATTGGTTATTTTTAATCTGCAGCAAATGTCATCTATTTCTTGTGTCCTACCCGTAAGGCCATAAATATTAAAGTGATCACATATTTCTGTCAAATTATCTGGTTTAATAGTTTAGGCTAAAAACATTATTTTTCTTCGTGTATAAATATTAGTGGTACAAATCATAAACCTTTAATTCTTAGTCAGAAGCACTAAATTCTATAACTCGTATAAAGATTATTGTTCTTGAGCATAAATACTAGTGTTATGAATCATAAACCTTTGAATATTAGTCATAAACAATACATTTGTGATCATAAATCCTTTAATTATATAATTATAAAATATTATTTTTTATAGTCCAACCCTTGGTACTAAACCTTTTACAGTACTAAATTAATATGTTCGTAAAAAATGTTTCATAAAATCGTAAAATATTATTGGTTTTATGATCTATACTTCAATACTAAAAAATTATATCGAAACCATAAAAACTCCGTGGTTATGAGCTTCAAGAAATGTTTGAATGTAAAAGGCTACAGGGATTATTGTTGTTAAAATAGGTTTTTACATTTAAGAAAACATTTATAAATAACCAGTGCAATATTTCAGTCACCTGTGAGGAAAAATGGATCGAGTGATTAATTACCTTGAACTACAACATGCCCTAGATTTTACTTTATTGGGGCACACAATAGCTTTCGCAAGGAGAACACATTTTATGATTTCAGGTTGTGTTTACGGAGGATATTTCTACTGAAGGGTATTAGTCTTTATGATAGATATGAAAAGATACTCTTTACACTTTGGATTACAATCTTTACAAAAGAAATATGGATTACAATCTTGGACTCTGGATCTTATCTGTCATAAACAATATGTTTGAGAGCATAATCAAAGCATGTGTGATCATATGAAGTTGAATTATTGAGACAAAAAAAAACTAATGATTTTAAATATTAGATTTTGGGTAGATACCTTTTTACATCAAGACACAATCTTTATACTATGGAATTATAATAAAAATCTATTGCAAATGACGTGTGCATCCTGGTGGAACACAAGAACCATGAGCATGGTTAGAGTTCTAGTTGGCGGCATAGCAGAATATGATGTCCTCCTCTCACAGAATGCTTGTACTCAGCAGGTTATACTATGTATAAAAAAAAAAACTGAGGATTGTATGGTTGGTTGTACCCAGCAGGTCGGTCGTGATCTCTGCATTCATATGGATAGTATCAAAATTAAATCATATTAATCTCCAACACTAGACAATAAAATTTGAAGCCATAACGACCTGGAAAAGCTAGCATGGAGGGTCTCATTACATACCTGATCTCCATGCATAAATCGTATGGTAGACAATAGAGGATTGGAGGACATACTATTGCCCACAAGGCCACAAGACCAGCGTACTCGGAGACTCGGAGCGATCAAAGTGTGCCTCTTTCATGGAACAAGGCAAGGTAGGACTCGACATCTGTGTTTCAAAAAAAAAAAAAGGACTCGACATCTGGAAAGGGAACAAATTATAACAGCTAATATAAAATGATTTATGTGCATCTTCCCTGGACAAGGCAAGGTAGCACCTCGGTTACCTGCGTAGAGTCGTACGCACACACACATGCTAGTGATTAGAAGCACGCTGCACACGGCAACGCACGTCGCGTGGTTCCTCGAAGAGACGGCAGGAATCATGTAGATGCAGCTGCGGAGGTGCCACCATCGGGTCGAATTGGACGCGCTCCGCCGATCATGCGAGTAAACGAGCCTGTCGAACTACCATGTGAGACACCCGTAGGATATGCCGCTGCTTCATTGCTGGGAGGGAAATGAGTAAAGAAAGAAAATAGAGCATAAATAGAATGAAGAAATGTGAAAATAAACAAATAATATTTTACCATAATTAATCCTATAAATAAGGAGCACTTAAATGGCAATTAATTGCTATATTAATATGTGCATGCGCTGGTCGATTGTGGCGATAGTTGACTGTTGGTTCGTGGAATAACGGCTTGGCTGTACAGAATGTGACCTGGGTACTGAATAGCTTATTCAGTACCCAGGGCCCTATATAGGGATTCTATATATATATATATATATATATATATATAAGAGAGAGAGAGAGACGGTCAAGGCATAAAAGAAGGCCCAGCGCGCGAGGGAGGCACCGCGGGGGAGGAGGGGGGGGCGGCGCGGCGTTAGAGGAGGAGGAGCGATGCGGCGGGAGAGAGACAGAATGTAGAATCGGGAAAGGTACGGTGGATTGTTTTTTTTCGGCTCAGCGTATAAAATTTCGGAGAACCACCATGCGCATGCAGCATTGACACACTGAGGATGAAGTGAGACAAGCGTGGCTAACGAAAAAGGGTAAAAAGTGGAGCACAGTACCCGCCAGCGATGAGAATCCAACGTGCGTACGAAATCGGCATGACGTAAAGGTTTGGGTCAGCCGAGTACTAGCCTAGGAGTAGAGTTTCCAATAATATCGTCGTCTCTCTCTCTCTTCAATCTTTCAATTACGATATGGCACGTCTTGGAATTGATAAAGAGTTAAGAGCGTAGTAGTCATATGGAAAATCTTACTACAAAAATTATTTGTTTATATAGTTCCCATGGGGCTTCTTCCCTCTCTCAATTTGCACACATCATGCAATTGATAAAGTGTTAAGGGGGTAGTAGTCATATGGAAAATCTTACTATAAAAAATAATTTTGTGTTTATATACGGTTCCCATGGTGCTGGATTCAACGCAATATATATAGTAATAATATAATCGTAGGTTTTAATATACTAAAAACCTAGCAATAAATCACACATTACTCATATGTTCCATTCTTGTGGCCTTTAGGAGCCTACATGTGAGGAGCATTAAAGCTTAGTGAATTGTCAACTCTCTTCCCGGTCAGCTTAACTATGCAACTGGAGTAGCTCAACAATCTCGTAACGGGTACACCTCAGGCCCCAAGCTATAGCAGCCTCATTAATGCTTGTCTGTAGAAAATAGGCATGACATTAACACCCTTTCTTATTACAAAAAATTTAGAAAATTGTTCTTAGAAGAGGATAAACCACAAGAACGTGATATTAGTATATGAATGATTAAATGTTGAATGTTTAATGCTTGGTCGTCTAGTCAACCGATTATATATCTGTCCACACAAGCAATAGGGCAATCCTAACAATCCAGCATTAATTATTTTCGTAAAGTCTGATCCTAATGTTCCCTTTGTTGTGAAAAAATTGAGTTCATAGATTCATTAAGGTAGAAACATGGATCAATTGAGGCAAGGGAATTCCTTGATACGTTAGAAAATATGTTTAATATTATTATAGTAGTGTGAACGGAATGTTGCAGAAAAGCATGCTCAGATCCATTTTTTCCTTGCTAGATGCTAATGGAGAGTTAAAGAGCGCAAGAGGAAAATCCGAAGTGATACCATTATTTTCTCATTCAATGCATTTCTCTCCGCAAATTTGTCCAAGGTCATCTTCCCGAATTCACTTGTCATGGTTGTCTGTGCAAGATCAAAGACAGCATAAATTGGATTTTCCGCACTGTAGGAAGCTAGGTAGGGATCCATAATCTGCAAAACTCAACAAAACCATGAGTTAGCCCTTTGTAACTATGAAATTTCTCATATTGCAGGCCACTGTTTATGACACCAAGAATAATAAATGAGTTGCAACACAGAAGGCTTCAAATATCATAGATATAGCGTATAAATATATCATATCATAAATTCTGGTGATAGAAGAATCTTCTCTATCTCATTAGTTCTGATAAAAAAAGAATAAGCCGACAATCACTGGCTACAGTCACAATGAACAACAGGATTTGATGTAAATATACTAAGCTTCATCCAACGTGTTACATCACAATGAAATGAAATTCGTCCAGAATCACCATGACTAATTATTCTACATGATCAGTTTACATTACACCACCATGCATATAGCAGTTTATTTAGAACCACAATTAAGGTCACCACAATACATCTTTCGTGCTCTGTATACTCCAAAAGTTGGAAATAAATCTGAGTTATGATAGAAATAATATCTTAAATAGGAAATAAAAACTACAACAGAAATCCACCTAAAAGA
Source organism: Chloris gayana (assembly GCA_031894775.1). Taxonomy (NCBI): domain Eukaryota; kingdom Viridiplantae; phylum Streptophyta; class Magnoliopsida; order Poales; family Poaceae; genus Chloris; species Chloris gayana. The sequence continues at coordinate 371,900 of JAUNZO010001929.1, forward strand.
GACCCAACTCAGAAGAAATGCATAAGCCCATTTCCTACAAAACTACTGCAAATTCTAGAACATTGAAAAAAAATTCTCCAGGACATTGTCAAGAAGTAAATTCAACCTCACATATATGCGAGCCAAATTTGAATAAACAAACTGCTCTAAAGATCCCACACATGCTTGTTATATATGAACAGAAATTGATATTACAAAATATAGAGGCCTATCATTGCAGCTAACGAAATTCATTCTACCACAGTTTGACAAGCTGTATCAACACACCGGGCTCAGACGACATTCACCCATCCCTTATCGAGGCTACAGGAGAAGCGCCAAATCACAAAAAAAGTTAGAGCATCAAGAGGGAGCATGAGAAGGTGAGAACTGTTGGACGTATACCTTAACGAAGATAACACTATCAATCTGTATGCTGACGTTATCCTTGGTGATGACCTTGTGTTTGGAGATGGGTATGGGCCTCTCTATGAGCGAGTGGACATAGGCAATGCGGTCTATGCCGGGGATCAGCGGGTGGATCCCAGTACTAAGCGTCCTGAGGTACTTGCCAAGCCGCTCCACCACAAAGGCTTTCTTCTCCGGTACGATGGTCATGCCCCAGTTACTTGGAGTCTTGGGCGGTGCAAACCTAAACGCCATTAACATGCACGCACAGTCGTCAGCAGGTTTTTGCTTCTAGAAAGATTACAAGAAGAAAAACAAGAGCGCGAGGGAGGAGGTTGCTAGGGTATTACCGAGTGTCGTCGTCACCTGGTTTGTAGCTGGAGAAGGAGCGGAAGGACGGGCCCGGGGAGGAAGAGGCAGCAAGGTGGAGCGGGGATTTATAGATGGAGAAGGAGCCGGAAACGCCGCGGGCACAGCCAGCGAGGTAGCGCTGGAAAGTAAAAAGCAGCCGCCCGGGGCCAGCGGATTGCCGGAGGAGGCTCGCCATCGTTTTCGACTTTCGGCGTGTTGCGAGAGCGAGATGTGTTCAGGAAAAGAAGGTTTTAAATTCTGATGGGTTTTCTCCACCTAATAAAGGTACGGGACGGGTCCCTCAAAAAAGAATACGGGTCGGGTCTTTCGCGGACTCTGTCTTTTTTGTTACGTAGACGTGTCGATGTCGCGGTGAACTTCTGCTCCAAGTTGCCTCGGCGTTAGTACTTTCCTTCCCTGACGACGACTCGGGTTAGTCTGCGACGACGACTAAGGGATACGAGTTGGGGGTCCTCTGGCTGTCGCTACGGAAACCTCGTAGTTTTTTTTAAAGATAAAAGCAGGTGCTCTGCTGATTAGAAAAACAGAGCCCGGAAAATTAAAAAGGTACAAACACAGTGGCAGCTGAGGCAGCGCTATGCAAAGAGGAAAAAAAAAAAACACAACGCACAGGTCAGGCTTGGCAGCCTTTGGTTCGGAGAGTTTCCGAGTGGATTGGACTGCTTGGTTTTATACCGAAGTCCTAGCCCGGGTCGAAAGGAAAATTTCTATTCGCCATATGATATTGGTCCGCTTCTTTCTTTGCCAGCAGTGCAACAGCGACGCTCGTCTGCTCCACGCCTTCAAAAATTCTCATGTTTCTTTCCTTCCAGAGATATTCCACCAGCCATAAAGGACGCGTCCAGTATGTTGTTTTTTGCTTGCCCCTGTCATGGATTCCGTTCTCACTTGGAACCAGTTGTGTATCGGCATTATCGCTCCAGGTTGCAACGGTTGCATCGTTGGCAGCATCCAGTTTCCGATCTGTTGCATGACCTCCTTTGCGAAGCTGCAGTCAATAAGCAAGTGGTAGTTAGTCTCACTTCCTACAAGCATAAGGGGCAGACCACGCTGTTGTCCCATCCTTTCGTCTCTAAGTTATCTGCCGTCAATGCCCTCTCATGCATGTCAATCCATGCAAAGAGTAGGACCTTTGGTTCGGCCTTAGCACTCCACAGGTTTTTGCTCTCAAATGGTTTGACAAAGTTTCAAACTTGTGTGCAGTAGGCTGATCTGGAGCTATATTCCCCATTTGCCGTGTGTTTCCAGATTGCCATGTCCCTTTCATTTTCGTCGGTCTGCACTTCTCTGAGGGAATTCCACAGCCTAACATATTCCTGTAGTTGTAGGTTTGTTGTTATTCTTCTGACCGATCTAATCCAGTCTCTGTCCTACAGGTCCACCAAAACTGTACGGTTTTTGTATTTAGCGATTGCATAGAGGTTGGGTAGTGTTTCCTTTAAAGGCTTATTACCCTGCCATACGTTGTGCCAGAACGAGGTTGATTGTCCGTCGCCAATTACGATTTTTGCGTTTTCTGCGAAGAATTGCACATCTGTGCCGTCACAAAACCTCATAGTTGTCTAGTGCAATTTCTTGGGCACTCGGCCGAGTGCTTAGCTCCCGGCACTCAGTAAAGCAGCGGCACTTGGCACATAGCCAGTTTACTGAGTGTCTAGAATGAATACACTGGGCAAATAATATTATTTGTGATTGTTGGATCCAGACCACTCGGCAAACCGGCACGCTGGTCATTAGCTCTTTGTCGAGTGCCTGTTAGGGACATTCGGCAAATCACTACTTTTTGCCAAGTGCCAATAGGAGACACTTATCAAAGAGGCTAATTTGACGATTGTTTTATTGCTCACTCGATAAATTGAGCTCTTTGCCGAGTATTTTCACCGTGCCCTCTGTAAGAAATATATTTTTCTTTTTCTACACACCAATTTTTTCTCAGCCTCCCGACAATTGATGCTACTTCATGTTGAAATTCGATATATTTCTCGGTTTGTTTGTTATAGTTATTTAATTTATTTCATTAATTGTATTTTTTTGTGAAATGTCAAATTTGAACTGCACGTGATTCGAATAATGGAATAAAGTGAATGGAAAAAAAAATCATATTCATGTTAGTGAGTCCAATGTGAGGTCGTATCTAGGAAATGAAAGGAAATTCCGCGCATCATTTCATGAAATGTGACTACAATTACATGGTTGAACTGTATTTTAATTTTTTAAAAGAAAACGAAATGTGAAAATTATGAAAATTGGCATGAAATCATCGTATCATACTCACAGGTCGTGGTAGAAAGTAGAAAAGGTTTTCACACAAGTTATCACATACGTTGATTACGAAACAGGGAATCTACGAAGAAGAACCATACAATTGAGATTGAGTCATTAAGATTTGGAATAAAATTGATGGTTGAATTTGACTTCAAATCTTTTCATATAGGTAACAGATCATACAAATTATGTCACATCAAAATTTGGTTATTTTTTACTCAAATTATTTTTGAATATGCGAGGGAAATTTGTTTCTTCTGTGCCACTTGGTGGCACTTGCCAAAGGGGAGGGGGGGGGAGGAGCGGCTTTGCCAACAAATCAGCTCTACTTAGCCATTGACGTCACCTCACTGCCCCGGTCATGAGCCCTGTTGGTGGCCATTAAGGACTGATTTAGGCCACCAATATACAGGAAATGGCAAGGTAAAGGAACCAAAGTTCTCCAAAATAAATAAGGACTAATGTGGTTCCACAAGTTGTGTGAGTTCTATTTGACATAGGCATAAGACGATGAAAAGACCATATAAAAACAACAAATATGGTGGCCAACCGGCAAGTACCACCGGCCGACCACCATCTAGCCCATCAAGCTACCGGACTAGACACGGAAATGGACTTTTCAGGCCAACCAGCCCACCGTGCCCTCCGACCCATCAAAAGAGCCCAATCCAGTGGATAAGGCGGCAAACTATCAACTTGACTCGTTGCTCTCCCATCTAGCTTTCATTTATTTTGAGGGTATCTCCTTGCCTTTCACCCAATTGAACTTATTGAATATCCTTACCCCTAGAATTTGGTTTGTGTGTATATGTTTCTTAATAGATCACATGATAGTTACATGATAATTCTTTTTTCCTAAGCTTCCGTTTGGAAATAAATACGATACCTTGAGGTGATATGCTACAACATTGTTCCGTGCACTTGCGGAATCCCTAGATTTTATTTGAGTGCACAGCAAATGCCAACAAGCCCTCTGCCCGGCCACACCCGACGCTCTCATTGATTAGCCACAAATACTAAACCCTTGATGTGTAAGTGGGCATCCTTGCGCCCATGTTTTGGAAATGGCGTTGACCTGGAATGCCCGAGCTATTATGACTTTTGGTTGGAAGGGTCAACTAAAATATATGGGAACTGGTGAGGACATCCCGGCCACACTTGTAAACGATAATCAACATAACATAAACCAAGAGCCTGGTCGTACAACCACTAATGAAAACAATGAAAGTATTCATTTAGATTATGTTCCTAGCAATGGAGCTGCTGCATCAAGAGAAGAAACAACTATGCCACTACAAGGACCGATTACTCGAAGCCGTGCAAAGAAACTACAACAAGAGGTGAACTCTCTCCTTACTGATTTTTTTCCTAGTATAAATAAGAATTTTATACTACCTAAATGTTGTACATGTGTCTTGATAAGGTGCACACATGAAGAAGATGTTGCTGGACAAGAGGAGATGAGTTACACCAAGAAGAAGATGGGTTACATGGAAGCTGAAGTACCACCCAACATGCTGACAGAAGGCTCAAACAATTGATGCAACACGCACAATTCCTTTGGGTTTCACCTGCATAATACACATTTCCGGAAAGATAATGAAGTCTACTTTTACCTCCAAAAAACGGCTTGTCATTTGGACTTCCCATTAAGAAGTTATGGTCATTTTATTGAAGACATGTCAGGACGACCGAAGGACATCCGAGACCTCTCGGGAATAACAGTTTTCACACCCTTCAACTTATTTACTTCATGAATAAGTTTCACCTCGTCCAAACCTAGCTAGGAGGGGTGTTCCTAGTATAAATACCAGTTGTATCTGTGACATCCCTTCCAGGACACCCAGGAATCGGTAAAGGGGACACTCGACGAAGCGAGTTACAACAGTGCATCATTTCATACAAGCCAGAATATATACATCATGGTATAATACAACCAGATTTTCGAAATACAAACATCGTACAACGGAAGTATAAACATTATTGAAGTTTAAAACACTACGAATCTTACAGCGGATCTTAGTCTTTGTACAACAAAATACTACTAAAACGTTTGTCGTGATGTACTGAGCCCGGCGTACACCACGGTCCTTCTCTTTCACGGCGTCGGGATCCGTTCCCATTGGAGGGAACCTCCCTCGGGGCACTGCTCCTCTTCCGAGAAACTACCGTATAAGTCGTGGAAGTACGACTCATGTCTGAAAACATAACGAACAAACCCCGAGTATTCTAATACTCAGCAAGACTCGACCCGTCAATAGGCACGCTAAGGTCGACGTCTAGAATGCAAAGGCTTTCCGGCTGTGGAGTTGACGCATTTGCAAAAACAGCACTAATAGTGGATCCTTACTTTCCATGTTTTAGCTCAACATTAAGTTTATTAAAAACCAAGGTTTGCAGTCTACAACTACTGCAATCAAGTTTTCTAGAAGAGATAAGATTAGTCCCACATTTCTTTCATCTCTCATCCTCATCTTCTAGTTGATTAACTACGATGTGACGAGCTAAACAAGCGGTACTCATTACTGCGAGGGATAGCGATTCGAAACGATTTATATCAGCTGGCAAAACCCGACTACACGACGTATACGCACCCCACTGGTCATATACGACAACCTTTCGCGCTAGCACCTGGCGGAAGACTAGCCATTTCCAAACTCCCCGGGAATATGGCGACTCCACGACTTCCTCCGTGGCCGACCCATTTCCCTCCCGTGAGACTGCCCTCTCACTATCTCTCGGGGCGGTAGGGTACATCAGCTTGCTGGGCCCATGACAGCAGCATGTAGTACGATACGTTCAAACTTGTTCAACTAAGCCGACAACGGTACGGTCCTTGACCGACACGGATGGGGCTACCACCTTGCAAGACCTCACTCCGTCTTGCCCTTTCTCCTACATGGCCCGTCCGGTCTCAACTTCATTAACACTCTCTTTAAAATATAACGACAACACATCAAACACTTAAAGCCTCCATGCTTTAAGATGCCTAAAACATCTAACGTTGCGACTATGAATTAAGCCTAGCTTCTATTGAGCTACCTGTACCAAGTATAGCAAGAATAACAAGGAACCTATCTCATGCATCTAGGGTGTCAATCATTCCCTAACACCTAATGCACAAACATAACTTAACTAGTGTGATAAAATAAAATATTTAAAACATAGGTAGGATGCACCGAGGCTTGCCTTGATTCACGTCGGTGTTCGGGTCGACTTCGTTGTTCCCGTCTCCTACCTTGACCTCGGATGTAAGCTCGATCACGTCAGGACCTAGGTTGACCAACAATACGTCGCGAATCACAACCATGCATGCATGAAGGTACATGATATGATGTGCAATGATTTTATTAACATGTTTATTAATTACCAATTAATAGTTAATTAATGACATGCAATAACACATAACATAATAAATTAAGGTCACATGAAATGACGGTGTTTATGTTTAATTTTGGAAAACATTTTTCATAATTACTTTCGTCTGCAGTATCTCCTTCATTTAAATAAATCCTTTTCTTAAATTAAAGATTTAATTAGCATAAAATAATAGCTTCTATTAATCAAAGAATGTAATTAATTAATACTTATGAAATAAAAATACTCAAAATAGAAATTTTATTTCATAATTAGATAGAGAATATTTTTCTGAATCTAACAAACTTGGTTTCACATTTTTCCGATTTTTATTTAATTTTCTACGAATTTTCAAAATTCAAAAAGGGTTCACGTGCCACACGCGGGGCCACGGGGTGGGCCGCAGGGAATCCCCACATGGCCACACGCGATCACGCACGTGTGGCCCGCGGTGTGGCGCCACCGCGGCGGCCGAGGCGGCGGCGCGGCCACCGGAGTTGGCCGGCGATGGCCCGAGCTCGCCGTGAGGCCACCTAACTACTCTACGCGACATGGCGAACCCGACGAGAGATGATGAGCTCGCTCGAGCTGCGCCGGAGACACGCCGATGGCGAGGTCCGAGCACGGCGGCGCTCCGGCACGGTGCGGAGCTCGCCGGAGAGCCCAAAAATTAGGGAAAATTTTGCCGAGAGCTTCTACGCAACATGAGCAAGCTCGACACGAGGTCACGGAGACTTGGTGATGGCCGGAGAGTGGTGCTCACCATGGAGGGAGCGGCGGCAGTGAAAGGAGCTCCGGGAGAAGACGAAATCCGCGACGACCCGAGGAACAAGCTCGCGGTTGAGTTGCCAAACAAGATGAACATCACCTTGCGCATCACCGGAAAGAAAGAAAAGAACGAGTGGCTCACCACAGCTCACCAATTCGGAGATGCGGCGGAAGAACACGGCCGGGGTCCCGACGAGGAAGACGACCGGATTGGAGAGGGCCACCGAGGTTTGTGTTTGTTGGTGGCCACGGGGAGCTGCAGCGAGGATGTTGTGGAGCTCACGGCGGTGGAAGGGTGGACAGGGAGTGGTTGGGACGGCCTGCCGGCGGTGAGAACCAAGGGCGGGGCTATGGCGGTGGCGGGGAAACCGAGGGGAGAGAGAGGGAAGAAGATAGGGACGGCTCCCGTTTTATCCCGACCGGGGAGCAGGTGAAGCGAGCAAGCGGCCCTGCGGCGTGGCTTGCTCGGGCGCGGACGCGCGGCCGGCCAACGGCGGCGAGCGGCGCGAGCGGGCGAGCGCGAGAGAGAGAGAGAGAGAGAGAGAGAGAGAGAGAGAGAGAGAGAGAGAAAATGACGCCCGGGCCCCGGCCTAGCGTTTTTGCAAAAACACCCTCCGACTTTCGTTAAATTGAAAAACTACTTTCCCGAGCTCGAAAAAGTTTATAAAAATTCTGGGTGGCTAATGAAATTATTTCAAACACTTTTCCTTTTAAGTCCAAGTCCAAATTCCAAATATTTTTCGAATTAAAAATTCATGTTTCAATTAAAAAGAGAGGCTTTAATTATTTCTTGTAGACAATTTTACAAAGCAAAATAATTTCGGAGCAATTTCATAATTCTTCTATTATTATGTTTAATCATTAGAAAATGTTAAACCTCAAAATTTACTTTAATTTAAATTCTTTTTAGGAATTTAATTTAGCTTAGGTTAAATTTGTATTTTATGTGCATTTCTTAACACAAAATTAAATATTTTTACAAATGTAACATGATAACATGATCATGAATGACATAAAATGCATGTTTATTATTTAGGGTTGTTACATCCCTCCCCCTTACAGGAATCTCGCCCGAGATTCACGATCGGAACGACTAGACGATGGTGTCTGAAGAATTCGGGGTAATTGGATCGAAGAAACTCTTCTTGTTCCCAAGTAGCTTCAGCTTCGAGTGATTGCTCCATCGAATGTTGTAGAACTTGATGGTTCTATGTCGAGTTACTCGATCCTTGGTGTCGAGAACTTTGATCGGATGTTCGTCATATGTCAAGTCCGGTTGTAATCTGTTCCACATCTCGCTGTCGGTATGTCTACCGGTGGTTTCGGACACTTCTTCGCTTGAGACACGTGGAACACATTGTGGATTCCCGATAAATGTGCTCGGCAATTCCAAACGATATGCCACGGCTCCCACATCTTTCTTGGATTGGAAAAGGTCCGATATACCGTGGTGCTAACTTGCCTTTGATTCCAAACCGTTGAACCCCTTTGGTAGGAGACACTCGGAGATAAACTTGGTCTCCCACCTTGAATACCAACTCTCGACGTCTTTTATCGGCATAGCTGATCCGTCGAGATTTAGCTCTCTTGAGGTTCTGTTGAATGAGACGTACTTGTTCCTCTCGCATCTTTTACCGGGTCAGGTCCGAAGATTACTCTTTCTCCACTTTCGGACCAATTCGGAGGGGTGCAACAACTACGTCCATATAGAGCTTGGAATGGTGACATTCCGGCACTCTCATGATAACCGTTGTTGTATGAGAACTCGCCAGCGGTAAACATTTCTCCCAATCCTTGCCATATGTCAAGACACAGAGCTCGAAGCATATCCTCGAGATACCGATTGATCCTTTCTGTCCGTCCATCCGTTTGAGGATGATAAGTCGAGCTTCGTATCAATCTTGTTCCCAACGTCTCCTGTAATTGTTCTCAAAATCTGGAGACAAACTGCGTTCCTCGATCGGAGATAATGGTCTTCGGTACTCCATGCAGACAGAGAATGCGAGCGATGTATAGCTCTGCATATTTCTCGACAAGTATACCGAGTATGTACCGGTATGAAGTGAGCTGACTTAGTCAATCTGTCCACAATAACCTAGATGGAGTCGTGTTTTCGTGGGCTTAACAAGTAACCCAACAATGAAATCCATGCTGATATCTTTCCACTTCCATTCAGAAATACTTAAGGGTTGCAATGGACCAGCTTGCTTTAAGTGCTCTGCCTTAACTCGTCGACAGTACATCACACTCATTCACATATTTGGCTATTTCCCGCTTCATGCGTGTCCACCAAAATCTTTGCTTCAGATCTTGATACAGCTTGTTGGTTCCAGGATGAATTGAGTACTTAGATGTATGAGCTTCATCCATTATCTTATTACGAAGTGATAGATCCTTTGGCACCACTAGTCGATTCTTGAACCAAATAACTCCTTCGTTGTCTTCCCCGAAACATTTAACTTCACCTTTCTTGAGTCGCCTTCTAATATGTTCTATACCAGCACTTTTCCGTTGAGCTGCTACCACTTCTTCACGAATGGTAGGGATAAGAGCTAAGTTGGTCAATGCTCCATACGGAAGAATCCGGAGATTAGGCTCATCACATTCCGGTGGAGGTGCTTGAATCAAGAGTTGAGCCGTAAGATTATTGGAATGAACCTTGCGACTCAAAGCATCGCCTACTACGTTTGCTTTGCCCGGGTGATAGTGAATCTCTAGTTCATATTCCTTTATTAACTCTAGCCATCTTCGTTGATGCATATTCAGATCCGCTTAGGTGAAGATGTACTTAAGACTCTTGTGGTCGGTGTATAAATGTACCAAATTTCCCAAGAGATAGTGCCTCCAGCTCTTCAATGTGAGAACTACCGCTGCTAGTTCCAGGTCATGTGTGGGATAATGTTCTTCATGACGCCTAAGTTGTCGAGAGGCATAGGCAATCACTCGACCTTCCTGCATTAGAACACATCCGAGTCCCGTTCCCGACGCATCACAAGTACACATCGAAAGGCTTCTTCGGATCTAGCCGAGCGAGCACCGGTGCTGTTGTCAACAACTTCTTCAATGTCCGGAAAGCTTCCTCGCAATCCTTGCTCCATTCATACTTCTTATCCTTTTCCAGCAGTTTGGTCATTGGCTTGGCAATCTTCGAGAAATTTAGAATAAATCTTCAGTATTAACCAGCCGATCCCAAGAAACTCCCGATTTGTGAGACCGACTTCGGTGGCATCCAATCCAACACTTCTTGAACTTTGCTTGGGTCAACGGCTACTCCTTCGGCTGATATCACGTGCCCTAGGAATGGCACTTCTTTTAACCAAAACTCACACTTGCTAAACTTGGCATATAGCCGATGATCCCTTAGACGTTGCAATACAATCCTTAAGTGATTGGCATGTTCCTCTTCCGACTTGGAATAGATCAAGATGTCGTCAATGAATACCATGACAAACTTGTCCAGCTCCGGCATGAATACTGAATTCATGAGGTACATGAAGTGTGCTGGTGCATTGGTCAATCCAAAAGACATCACCAAGTATTCATAGAGTCCATATCTGGTGGAAAATGCGGTCTTCGGTATATCTTCAGCTCTAATCTTAATCTGATGATAGCCTCGAGCGAAGATCTATCTTAGAGAAAACCTTGGCTCCCATCAATTGATCAAACAAGATGTCAATCCTCGGAAGAGGGTAGTTGTTCTTGAAGGTAACTGAATTCAAAGGCCTATAATCCACACATAGCCTTAATGTCTTGTCCTTCTTCTTCACCGATGAGGACATCACTCCTTTGGATACAAATGACACTCCTCCGCAGAACATTCAAGGACCAATCACTAGAGCTCGCGCCCGACAATTAAATTTAGAGGTGAGCTTGTTCCTAAGTCTTTCCTTTCATAATTTTGAGAATAGTTTGCTACCTAATGATTTTATTATGATTAGGAATCAAGGAGAGGACCATAATATGAATGGACTAGGGCTTGGAGGCGTGGAGGTCCAGCAAGAGGCGCAAGGCATTGTGGAGGCCCAAACCAAGTCGACTTCGAGTCTGTTTCGGAGTCCAGGAACAGTCTGAATTAAAATAGACGCCCAGATCGCATACGAAGTCGGATTTGGACGTTCTACATATGGATGGAAAGATAATTTCATAAGCTCTCCAGTGGAACCGGTCCCACGTCAAATTTCATCAGGAGTCGCCAGGAATCATCGAAACATTGAAACGTCCAAAATCTGTTTTTTGGTGTTGCGTCACCGTTTTTGGCCTTTGGGCCATGTATCTCGTGTGAGCCCATTAGGGGAGCGTCCAGGGGGTTCTTGCACGTCCCCAAGTCTTTATTAGCGGCAGCCGCCACCCATGTTAGGGTTGGGTTTTGCTTAGATTATTCTGCTTAGACAGTTTCGCCGTTCATCGGTTTGTGAGACCCCAACTTGTGAGTTTAATCATACATCTGCAAATTTGGTTGCGTTCTTTCTTGTTCTTGCTTGTGTTCTTGATTCACAGGTAGGGATTAGCCTTCTGGGTAAGGTCAACCGTGCAACACCGGTTGATAACCATAGAGGACGTGGTGCTGCGATTGCGGGGTTCGAACGTGTTGTTCGGGAGCCGGATCGACGTGTGTCACATCTTCACCAAATCAAGAGTTATCTGAACCTTTCGGAAGATCGGGACCCTAGTCCACATCAAGTGGTAATCAGAGCTTCAGGTGCACCGTCAGGTTCGCCCTACCTTTAGTTTAGTTTGTTTCTTTATTATCCTATCATCCACGAAAAAGCCAAAAAAAATTTAGTTTTAGGGTTCATCCTGTCCAAGCCGTGTTTAGCCTTTGCATGTTTCAATTTCAGAGTCCGTAGTGTTGAGTTTGTGTCCTAGTGATTGTTTTGTTGCTGGTTTAGTTCGTGTTCTTGTCGACAGTTTTGTGCCCCTCGAAACCCTAGCCGAATTCCCTCAAGTTTACTCTGTCTCGGGAGTTTTTGTCACCTCCGCTGCATCCACCATAGTCCCACCCTACACTCCCACCCTTGTCATCTAGAACTCAACACCTCACGACCAGGACCTTCGTTTCCGTTGCATACATTAATCGTCAAAAAAAAAAACAAAAAAAAGATCCTACCCGATCTCAATTCCGTCCACCGAAACCCTAATTCGGAGTCCCTTCCTTCAAACAGCCATAACTTTCGCATACGGACTCGAAATTAGGCAAAATTTTTTTTGAAATTGGGTAGAAACAAATTTCGCATCTGCTCGTCCCCGCTTCGCCGGGCAGGAAAAATCTCGAAAAAATCAAAAAAAAAAAAATAGTTAAGCCCACTGATCCGAGGAAAAAAGTTTGGAACCCGTCGTCGCTGCATCTTACAGAAAATCTGTAGGTCACATTCCTTCTCTATTTGACCTGAAACTTTGCATGGTTCCTATTTTGTTGCCTCTGAGTGGAAGAAAAATATCAAAAAATAATATCAAAAAAAAAAAAATTTGTGATTTCTACTAGTGCTAAAAGACAGAACAGGGTTTTGCCTGTTTTTTGTGTCTAGTTGCTATTTCTTCCTTGCTAGCTACGTTTTGCTTTGTTTTCCTTTGTGCCTGTCATCCTTGCTTTGCCTGCACTACTGTTCTAGGATACGTGTAGACCAGCAACTAAGGACAAGTAGCTTTGGACATTTATTCAGCATTACTATCTGTTTTTGAATTGTGTTTCACTCACATATTTGGCCCTCCTAGCTCCACATACTACTTCTGGACAGCACAGGTTTTGACCCTTGCAATCGTGGTACACGCCTTCTAGGTATCCTTTGCCTTGCTTGGTAAGACCCTTGTAAGAACTTGGTAAGACGTTCCATTTGCTTTTGTGAGAGTCACCACTGTCCACCATAGTAGTAGTGTTTATTAGGGATAACCTTCACTGTTTGTTCCTGTTTTGGTATTTGCTATGGCAGGAGATGATGCAGACGTTGGCACCCCTAAAGATTTCCACGAGTGTGTTAGTCAAGGGCAGCTTCGATCTGTTCTTGACAGGGCACGAGAGGAGATGACAGAAGCTGTTAACAAAGCCGTTACCGACGGCATCAACAAACTCAATCTCGGCAACCAGATTGAGCGGATGGATAAGCGGTTGTCCAAGATGACAGACACGGTTAATACTCTGCAGAAGTGGCGACAACGTTGGCTGGCAAGCTGACCGCGGTGGAGAACCGTGTGAAGATCCACGAAGATGAGGCCGGTAGCAACGCCGGTGGAAACAGAAAAGATGACACGATGAATGATGCCACTGTCAACGTCGATGACGCAGCTATACGAGCACAAAGGCTTCACCAGCGTCTACAACAGAACACCCAAGGTATGCGTGGCCAACATCGACAATAAGGTAACAATAATCGAGCCCCGATGATCCTTATGCTAAGATTAAGTTTACTATTCCACCTTTTTCGGGGCAATATGATGCGTAGGGTTATCTTGATTGGGAGATGACAGTAGAGCAAAAATTTAGTGGGCACCTAGTTCTCGAGCAGCATAGAGTTAGACAAGCCACTAGTGAATTTAAAGATTTTGCTATCATTTGGTGGAATTCTCTAACTGCTGATGATATTCCTGTAACTTGGACTCAACTTAAGGAAGCTATGCGTGATCGTTTTGTCCCTCCTTCTTATCATAGAGATTTACGCAAAAAACTTTAGCGCTTAGAACAAGGGGATAAATCTGTGCAGGACTATTATGGTGAGCTTCAAAAGGGTTTACAACGCTGCATGATAGTAGAGGATAATGAGAGCTCTATTGTTCGTTTTTACTCTGGTTTGAGACGTGATATACAGGACATTGTTGATTATAAGGAGTTTAACACCATCAACCAGTTGTTCCAGTTTGCTATGCTTGCAGAGAAAGAATTGCAGGGATGGGAGAAGCAACGAGAGGAGGCCTTCTTACACCCCACGGTCGACGCCGTCTTCGGGGTTTTCTTCCCGGCCATCTCCACCAGAAAGCAAACGGCCTCCCGCGTCCGCGAGTGGTGTTATGGCAGCCCCACACACACCTCCTACACGCCCTGCAAATTCAGGTAAAAATTCTGTGCAGGGTCCTGCTCAAAGTGCTTCATCGGTCGCCTCGACGGGACGCACTTCCAACATTCAGTGCCACCGCTGCCATGGACTAGGCCATGTGCAGAAGGATTGTCCAAGTCAGCGGGCATACGTGGCCACCGAAGATGGAGGATACATTAGCACCTCCGACATAGAAGATGATGATGAAGATGAAGTCGTCGACGACACCAACGAGGGCCATGTACTTGGTGGAGAAGACACTTCGGGTTACATGAACATCATTGTGCAGCGTGTACTTAGCACGCAAATTCAGACTTCTGAAAAGATACAACGCCACAACTTGTTCCAGATTTTCTTCGTCATCAAGAATCGACGAGCACGTGTGATCATTGATGGAGGAAGCTGCAACAACTTGGTGAGTTCAGATCTGGTTGAGAAGCTTGGTTTGGCCACACGACCACATCCTCATCCATACCACATTCAGTGGTTAAGCGACTCGGGAAAAGATAAGGTAACACAAACTTGTAGAGTTCCTTTTTCCATTGGTGTTTATTCGGATTATGCTGATTGTGATGTGGTTCCTATGCAAGCTTGTTCACTTTTATTGGGTCGTCCTTGGGAACATGATAATGATGCTACACACCATGGTAGAAGTAATAAATACATTTTTATGCATAAAGGACAGAAAATTACTTTAGTACCTTTGACCCCTGCTGAAATTATACAAGCTGATAGAGAACGCGCTGCTTCTTTGAATAATTCTAAATCTGAAAATCAGCAAGTTGCTAATTCAGTTTTCCCACCTATAAAGAATAAGTCTGCACCTATTTCTAAGGGCGATGGGATTAATTTGAAAGGCCGTGTTATGCTTGCTATAAAATCGGACCTTGCTGAAATTTCTAATGAGGATATTTTTTATGCTTTGATATGCAAACAAGCCTTGTATTCCTTTGATGATATTGCTAGCTCTTTGCCTTCTGCTATCACTGACCTTTTGCAGGAGTATGAGGATATTTTTCCAGCTGAGATTCCTCCTGGATTACCACCTTTGAGAGGAATAGAACATCAAATTGATTTGATTCCAGGAGCTACCTTGCCAAACCGTGCTGCTTATAGGACCAACCCCGAGGAGACAAAGGAAATTCAGCGACAAGTCCAAGACCTTTTGGACCGCGGGTATGTATGAGAAAGCCTTAGTCCTTGTGCTGTTCCTGTACTTTTGGTTCCTAAGAAAGATGGTAGCTGGCGCATGTGTGTTGATTGTAGAGCCATTAACAATATTACTATTCGCTATCGTCATCCTATTCCTAGGCTAGACGACATGCTTGATGAGTTATGCGGTTCTCTAATTTTCACTAAAATTGACTTGCGTAGTGGTTACCACCAAATTAGAATGAAACTTGGAGATGAATGGAAAACAGCTTTTAAAACTAAATTCGGATTGTATGAGTGGTTAGTAATGCCTTTTGGGTTAACTAATGCACCTAGTACTTTCATGCGCTTAATGAATGAGGTTTTGAGGGCTTTTATTGGGCGTTTTGTGGTGGTTTACTTTGATGATATCGTGATTTACAGCAAGTCTTTAGATGAACATATGGATCATTTACGTGCTGTTTTTACTGCTTTAAGAAATGCACGTTTATTTGCTAACTTTGAGAAGTGCACCTTTTGCACCGATCGAGTTTCTTTTCTTGGCTATGTTGTTACTCCACAGGGTATAGAGGTGGATGACAAGAAAATTGACGCTATTGCTAGCTGGCCGCAGCCCCAAACCATCACAGAGGTTCGAAGTTTTCTTGGTCTTGCAGGTTTCTATCGCCGCTTTGTCAAAGATTTCAGCACTATCGCTGCATCGTTGCATGAGTTGATAAAGAAGGGTGTTGTGTTTCAATGGAGCAAAGCACACGACGAGTCCTTTAGCTCTTTGAAGGACAAGCTTACACATGCACCGCTGCTGCAACTACCAGATTTCGGTAAGACTTTTGAACTTGAGTGTGATGCTAGTGGTATTGGCATTGGTGGAGTTTTAATGCAAAATGGCAAACCTATTGCTTATTTTAGTGAAAAGATAACTGGCCCTGTTCTGAATTATTCTACGTATGATAAAGAATTATATGCTCTTGTACGTTCTTTGCAAACATGGCGTCATTATTTATGGCCTAAAGAATTCGTTATTCATTCTGATCATGAATCGCATAAGTATATTCGTTCTCAAAGTAATTTGAACCGTAGACATGCTAAGTGGGTTGAGTTTATTGAGTCTTTTCCTTATATTATCAAGCATAAAAAAGGGAAGGATAATGTGATTGCCGATGCTTTGTCTAGACGATACACTATGTTGTCACACCTTGATTGTCGCGTTTTTGGGCTTGAATCAATTAAAGAACAATATGCTCTTGATGCTGATTTTAAAGATGTTTTGCTGCATTGTAGAGAGGGTCGTACATGGAACAAGTTTGTGATAAATGATGGATTTTTGTTTAGAGCTAACCGTCTTTGCATTCCAGTTGGTTCCGTTCGTCTTTTGTTGTTACAGGAAGCGCATGGAGGCGGATTGATGGGACATTTTGGTGCAAAGAAGACGGCGGATGTGTTGGCCACACACTTCGTTTGGCCACAGTTGAGAAGAGATGTTGAGCGTTTTGTGGCTCGCTGCACTACTTGTCAAAAAGCGAAGTCTCGCTTGAATCCACATGGTTTGTATATGCCTCTTCCTGTTCCTTCAATACCTTGGGCGGATATTTCTATGGATTTTGCTTTAGGACTGCCTAGGACTAAGAGTGGGAGGGATAGTATTTTTGTTGTCGTGGATAGATTTTCTAAGATGGCTCATTTTATACCTTGTCATAAGAGTGATGATGCTATTCATATTGCTGATCTATTTTTCAAAGAGATTGTTCGTTTGCATGGTATGCCTTCTACCATTTTTGGCGCACTCTATGGAATAAGTTGGGAACGAAGTTGTTGTTCTCTACAACATGTCACCCACAAACTGATGGCCAAACCGAGGTAGTGAACCGCACATTGGGCACCATGTTGAGAGCTATTTTAAAGACAAATCTGAAGATGTGGGAGGAATGTTTGCCTCATGTGGAGTTTGCATACAATCGTGCAACACATTCGACCACCAAGGTAAGTCCTTTTGAGGTAGTGTATGGTTTTAATCTCCGTGCTCCTATTGATATTTTGCCTTTGCCTACTAGTGAGAGAGTTCACTTCGATGCTAAGGAACGTGCTGAGTTTATTTTAAAAATGCATGAAACAACTGAGCACAACATTGAAAAGATGACTGAAAAGTATAGGATTGCTGGTAGTAAAGGTAAAAGGAAAGTTAAATTAGAACCAGATGATTTAGTATGGTTGCACTTGAGAAAGGATCGGTTTCCTGAGTTGAGAAAGTCTAAGTTAATGCCTAGAGCTGCTGGTCCTTTCAAGATAATTGAGAAGATTAATGATAATGCATATAAACTTGAGTTGCCTCCCGAGTTCGGGGTTAGTTCCGCTTTTAACATTGCAGATTTGAAGCCTTATTTGGGTGAGGAGCATGAGCTTGAGTCGAGGACGACTCCGATTCAAGAGGGGAGGATGATGAGGACATCACTCCTTTGGATACAAATGACACTCCTCCGCTGAACATTCAAGGACCAATCACTAGAGCTCGCGCCCGATAATTAAATTTAGAGGTGAGCTCGTTCCTAAGTCTTTCCTTTCATAATTTTAAGAATAGTTTGCTACCTAATGATTTTATTATGATTAGGAATCAAGGAGAGGACCATAATATGAATGGACTAGGGCTTGGAGGCGTGGAGGTCCAGCAAGAGGTGCAAGGCATTGTGGAGGCCCAAACCAAGTCGACTTCGAGTCTGTTTCGGAGTCCAGGAACAGTCTGAATTAAAATAGACGCCCAGATCGCATACGAAGTCGGATTTAGACGTTCTACATATGGATGGAAAGATAATTTCATAAGCTCTCCAGTGGAACCGGTCCCACGTCAAATTTCATCCGGAGTCGCCGGGAATCATCGAAACATTGGAACGTCGAGAATCTGTTTTTTGGTGTTGCGTCACCGTTTTTGGCCTTTGGGCCGTGTATCTCGTGTGAGCCCATTAGGGGAGCGTCCAGGGGGTTCTTGCACGTCCCCAAGTCTTTATTAGCGGCAGCCGCCACCCATGTTAGGGTTGGGTTTTGCTTAGATTATTCTGCTTAGACAGTTTCGCCGTTCATCGGTTTGTGAGACCCCAACTTGTGAGTTTAATCATACATCTGCAAATTTGGTTGCATTCTTTCTTGTTCTTGCTTGTGTTCTTGATTCGCAGGCAGGGATTAGCCTTCAGGCGAGGTCAACCATGCAACGCCGGTTGATAACCATAGAGGACGTGGTGCTGCGATTGCGGGGTTCGAACGTGTTGTTGAGGAGCCGGATCGACGTGTGTCACATCTTCGCCAAATCAAGAGTTATCTGAACCTTTCGGAAGATCGAGACTCTAGTCCACATCATTCACGAACAAGGCTTGGCATCCCCATGGTGACGAACTTGGGCGAATATACCCTTTATCCAGTAGTTCCTTTAATTGCACCTTCAACTCTGTTAACTCATTTGGTGGCATCCGATATGGTCTCCTTGATATTGGTGATGTTCCAGTGCTGTAGTCCCGGTAAGTCGTCCGGAAAGACATCCGGATACTCACGGACTATTGGTATATCCTCCAGACTTTTACTTATAACGTTATTAACCATTGGCAAAATAGTCTCGGGAAGAGTTAAAAGTAAGCAATCTCGACCATGAACAGGATAGTTCAGATATACGGCTCGAGATGCTATATCCGAGTACTACCTTATGGAAATTCATCCATTGCATGCCAATAATTGCATCTAACCCATGCAAGATGGAATCCTTGTGTGTGGGTGCCCAAAAGTGTTGTTTCTAAAGTTAAGGGACCCAAGCAAGTTTGGGTGCCTAAATCGTGTGCTTAATTGTGTGTAGGAATACTCCTCGGGCGGTTCAATATGGGTGCTCGACACCGGGTGCTCAAATCACATGACCGGGAGAAGAAGATGTTCTCCACACTTGACAAAGACAATCTACCAAGTGGGAGGATATCTTTTGGAAATGATCAACAAGGAAAGGTAATTGGTCGTGGTGGAATTCGAATCACCCATGACCTTTCAATTAGTAATGTGTTCCTTGTGAAAGGTTTAGGGTACAACTTAATGTCCATATCACAACTTTGTGGAATGGGCTTTAATTGTCTCTTTACCAATGAAGGCTTGACCGTCTTTAGAAAAACGGATTCCTCAATTGCATTCAAAGGGTACTTGGAGGATAAGATCTATCTTGTTGATTTCATCAACAAAGAGAGTCCAAATCTAAGTGCTTTCTTGATAGCAAAAACCACTTTGGGTTGGTTGTGGCATCGCCGACGAGCTCATGTTGGGATGAGGAATCTACATAAGCTTCTAAAGGGTGGCCACGTCGTTGGACTAAACGATGTTGCCTTTGAGAAGGACAAAGTGTGTAGTGCATGTCAAGCCGGAAAGCAAGTTGGAGCCAACCATCCATCCAAGACGATGATGACGACGACAAGACCATTGGAGATGCTTCACATGGACCTCTTCGGACCGGTTACATACCTAAGCATTGGCGGTAACAAGTATGGCCTTGTCATTGTTGATGATTATTCCCGTTTCACTTGGGTATTCTTTTTGAAGGATAAAAGTGAGACACAAGGTGTTCTAAAGAGCTTCTTGAGAAGAGCACAAAATGAATATGAAGTGAAGATCAAGAAGATTAGAAGTGACAACGGCACCGAGTTCAAGAATACACAAGTCGGGGAGTACCTAGATGAAGAAGGCATCAAGCATGAGTTCTCGGCACCATACACTCCACAACAAAATGGTGTAGCCGAGAGAAAGAACCGTACACTCATTGAGATGGCAAGAACCATGCTTGATGAATACAAGACTCCCGACACCTTTTGGGCCGAAGCCATCAACACCGCTTGCCATGCAACCAATCGGTTGTATCTTCACAAGATATTGAAAAAGACACCCTATGAGCTTCTCACCGGTAAAATTCCTAATGTGTCGTATTTTCGTGTCTTTGGGAGCAAGTGCTTTATTCTCAACAAGAAGCCAAGGTCTTCTAAGTTTGCTCCAAAGACCAATGAAGGTTTCTTACTTGGGTAAGGATCAAATGTGTATGCATACCGAGTTTTCAACAAAGTCACCGGCATTGTTGAGATCACGCGTGATGTAACATTTGATGAATCTAACGGCTCTCAAGTAGAGCAAGTTAACCCAAGTGATGTAGGTGATGAAGCTCCTTGTGAAGCAATAAGGAACATGGCAATTGGTGAAATAAGGCCACAAGACCCAACTCAAGTGCAAGGTGATCCATCTTCTCCAAGTCAAGATCAAGATCCCCCACAAGATCCACATAATGAACAAGATCAAGGTGATGGCCAAGATCATGGTGACGATCATGATCAACGCAACAACCAAGATCAAGAACAAGGTGGTGGATCATCAAGACGAACCACAAGAAGAAGAAGAAGATGCACCTAGGCCCCAACAACCCCGAGTGCGCCAAAGCATAAAAAAGATCATCCCGTTGATAACATTCTTGGTGACATTCAAAAAGGGGTAATCACTAGATCTCGAGTCGCTACCTTTTGCCATCATTACTCGTTTGTTTCCTCTTTGGAACCTCTTAAGGTGGAACAAGCGTTACAAGACTCGGATTGGGTGGTGGCCATGCAAGAAGAGTTGAACAACTTTGAAAGAAACAAAGTGTGGTCATTGGTGGAGAGACCCAAGCAAAATGTTGTGGGAACCAAGTGGGTGTTCCGCAATAAACAAGATGAACATGGTGTGGTGGTGAGGGACAAAGCAAGACTTGTTGCAAAAGGCTACTCACAAGTTGAAGGTTTGGACTTTGGGGAGACATATGCACCGGTAGCAAGGCTTGAGTCAATTCGCATATTGCTTGCCTATGCTACACATCATGGTTTCAAGTTATATCAAATGGATGTAAAGAGTGCATTCCTCAACGGTCCAATCCAAGAAGAAGTGTACGTGCAACAACCACCGGGTTTTGAAGATCCGAAGAAACCTCACCACGTGTACAAGCTTCACAAAGCTCTCTACGGGCTCAAGCAAGCAACAAGAGCTTGGTATGAACACCTCAAGGGATACCTCATCGACAAGGGCTTCATAATGGGCAAGGCCGATCCTACCCTCTTCACTAGAAAAGTTGGGAGTGATTTATTTGTGTGCCAAATATATGTCGATGACATAATATTTGGTTCTACTAACCAATCTTTTTGTGATGAGTTTGCCAAGATTATGACTAGGAAATTTGAGATGTCGATGATGGAGGAGTTGAAGTTCTTTCTAGGCTTTCAAGTCAAGCAACTAGAAGAAGGAACTTTTATAAGTCAAACCAAGTACACCCAAGACATCCTCAAGAAATTTGATATGAGCAAGGCAAAGCCAAGCAAGACTCCAATGAAGACAAATGGTCATCTAGGATTGGATGTGAACGGGAAGGCGGTTGACCAAAAGGTATATCGCTCCATGATTGGCTCTTTGCTTTATCTTTGTGCATCTAGGCCCGATATCATGCTTAGTGTGTGCATGTGTGCAAGATTTCAAGCCGCTCCAATAGAGAGCCACTTGGTGGCCGTTAAAAGAATCTTGAGATATTTGGTTTCACACTCCAAAGATAGGGTTGTGGTATCCTAAGAGCGCTAAATTCAAGCTAGTTGGCTACTCCGATGCCGACTACGCCGGATGTAAGGTAGATAGAAAGAGCACCTCCGGGACTTGCCAATTCTTGGGTAGGTCCCTCGTGTCATGGTCATCCAAGAAACAAAATTCCGTTGCCCTTTCCACAGCCGAAGCGGAGTATGTTGCAGCCGGTAGTTGTTGTGCACAACTCTTATGGATGCGACAAACTCTAAAGGACTTAGGATACTCTTTGACCCAAGTTCCCCTCCTATGTGACAATGAGAGTGCCATCATGATTGCATACAACCCCGTTGATCACAATAGGACTAAACATATAGATATCCGGCACCACTTCTTGAGAGATCATTCAATCAAAGGGGACATTGAGATTAGTTATGTGAGAACCGATAAACAACTGCCCGATATCTTCACTGTGACATCCCGTGTCACGATTAAGGTTAAGTAGGTAATTAGTACACTAATCACTGTGCTAATGAATCACTAAACACTAATGCCAATAACTCAAAGCAAATTGAGAAGAAAAATAAAAAGAGAAAAGGGAAAAACTAACCAAACCCTAGCCCTAACCCAACCCATAAGAGAAGTGCAAAAATTATAAATACACTACCCACATATTTTTGCACCACTGCATTGCTCATGTAAAGAGATGAATTTACAGCATTTTTACAAAATTTTCGAACAAAGTTTTGAATGCCCAAAAATTCAAATTCAAATCTGAAACATTCCTGTTTATGAATTTTGCATGAATTTTTGGAAACATTTTTAGAAGTTCAAACTATTAGATGAAAATTAAAGAACATCGTACTGAAGCTCTACCTATTTTTATTTCAAAATTTGGAGCAACGGAAGTACGAATTTTACTCAAATCTTCAAACCCCAGATTCAAATTTTGAATTTGACCTCCGTGCACTGTTGCCGCCCCGAGCACGCTCCCGCCCCGTTCCATCTGCAGCTCCCTCCCTGGCCATCTCCCCAACTGCCTGTACCCGCGAACCAACGGGAGAGGCCCGGCATTGAAGCCGCGCGGACCTCCCCTGCCGGCCGTGCGTCGCCCGTCCTTCGCCCCTTTAGAAAATGGCCCAAAGGCCGAGCTCCCATCCGCCCTTTGCCACAAATCGCTGACCCAGCCTCCTCCGCAGCTCGCAGTGCCCTCAGCTCACTCTCTCACCCTCTGCAGCCCGCGCAAGGAGAAGAATCGCCACCGCCACCATTTGCGCCGCCATGGCCGTCGCTCCGAGCCTTTCCGTCTAGGCAAGCCTGCTCATCCCTTCTTTTCCTCCCATCCGGCGCGCAAGCAGCCCCGCCACCCTCCCTCACGCTTGGGCGCAACATTGTGCAGGCACCACCTCGAATTTGGGGGAAATCTCGGGCCGCCACCGTCGTTCATCACCACCTCCCCGACGAGCTCCTACTTCCGGCCCTTCTCAACGCCGCCCAAGCCAACGCCGTTGTTCCCCAAGGTGAGGCGGAGCTTTTGCCCCAAGTCCGACCCCTCTCATCCTCTGTGCGCCACGCACGACGGCGCCGAGTGCAGCCCCTGCCGCCGCATCGTGGCCGCCGGCGCTCCGGCCGCACCGTGGCCCCTTGTCGCCACGCTCGTGTCTCCCACGCCACGCGGCGTCGCTAGACCCCCTCCCACCCTCTCCGAGCCGCCACAGCGCCCCACGGTGTGAATGCCGGCGAGCTCGGGCCGCCTCCGGCGAAGTCCCGCCGCGCGGGCCCTGCCCGATTTAAAAATTCCCGGGTGGCAAATCCGTAATTAGATCCGAACTTCATTCAAGTTTGAAAAATTCATATCTCACGTTGGATGTGTCCAAACATTACAAGCTAAAATGTTTTGGAAACTAGAAGGTCTGTACTTTCATAAAAGTAACATGAGCTGGCCAGATTTGCATGTTTTCACATTTTTACGAAAATGACAAAAGTCAACCCCTGAAAACTTAACTAAGCCATAACTTTAAAACTATAGATCCAAAAGAGATGCCACTTGGCCAAAACCTTCACCCTGGCATACATAAATTTTTGGCACAAGAAGATCTGCATTTCATCTCATATTTGTCTAGTTATTGCATTTCTTGCATTCTGTGTTTTTAATTTTTAATTAAATCTGTGTAAATTATTTTTGCATGAAACTTGGTAGTTAATTTCCTCTTAGTACTGTTCATGTGTAGAAAAGTCCATGTTAATTTTTGAGCATGTTAAATAATTAATTTGGCAAACCCCAGATCTAAATTCCAAAAGGGCTATTTTCAGCACATGTATAAATAGTTTTATGTTTCTAAAAATTATGTTTCTGCATGGTTATGTAATTTTCACTGTTCACCATGTCCCCTAGCACTTCATGGCAGGTTTAGTCAAAAGATTTCATGTATTTCACGTATGCGTTATTTTTTGAGATCGAATTCTTATTTAAAGTGAAAATCGTCATCGCATGTGATGTTAAACACTTAAGCTAAGTTTCTTCGAGATGTATTTTAACAACTTGCTAAAATGTTAGTGCTAAACCTGCAAGAACCACAGCACTCATGTCTCGTATATTAGTAGGGTTGTGCTTGTGCATGTAATTAATTTCTCGTAAATAGAACAAGAGTTGTATTCATGCTTATTAGGGTTTAATTAAACAAAGCTTTTGGTTAATTCATTCATATACATCCTTACAAAAACAGCACACATGCTTTGCCATTCTCATCGACCTTGTATTCATGTTACTTATGCATTGCATTTCATCCTCTAGGTGACGACGTCGAATTGAACCCGCCGGAAGAGACAATTGCAACGCTCAACGCTTGTGAGGCTAGTGCTAACTTCGACCACTCCCAAGGCAAGCCCCGGTGCATTCCTATTGTTTTGAAATGTCTTTCTTTGTCACTTAATTAAGGATGATGATTGTGCATTTAAAGTTCTAGGAGTTGATTGGAAATCCACATGCATAAATTCCTATATGTCCTATGGCGTTCATGTGTCATATCCTCGTTAGAATTGCTATGCTATGTTTATGGGGTCAACGATAGATTGGGTATCGCACTTATGGCTCATGATTAAATGTGAACATGATGAATTGGTTAAAAATTGAGAACATCCGCGAACAAGTTTGAGTTGTGTACCACTTGCATACCTTTCTTGTGGGGATTGGTAAACCTATGTAGCTTGCAAGATGTAAAGTGAGCCGGACATCTCACCGACCCGGAGGTGATGTGTTTGGCACGGTGGTTGCACGGGTTGAGGACCGTTGGAGAGTACATGGGTTAAGCCTTGGGCGCGTTGTTGAACGGTCGCAAGGGGACGTGTACTCGGGGTCGGTGGCCCCGTGTTTTACTTTACGATGAACTCGCGAACGGTGGCCATACGTGTTCTTAAATGATGCGTATGTCGTGCATTTGGGTTCTTTCCTGCAGGATTAATAATTCGATAATTATCGCCGCTTCTTCTCGGTTAAGGAGTACCACTTGATTTGAGCAGTTCGCAATGTGTAGTAATGGAAAGAGATGGAATAGCTTGCTGTTTTATATTGATATTAAATTGTATTACGAACTCTTGTATTGTTAGCATGCTCACTAAAGTTCCATTTATGCAATAACCCTATTAATTTGGCTAAGCCATAAAATTGCCAACCTAATTAGCATAGGTGCTATTTATGCAAAAAAGCCAAGTTAAACCGGTCAAGCCCCATGCATCTAGGAGTCGATCTTAGATGATCAATTTGACGGGTAAGACTTGCGGAGTATGTTAGATACTCGGGCTTTGCCACTACATGTTGATTTACGGGTTTCCCGCAAGCCGGGTTTTGCGATTGTTGTGGTAAGGTTGTTTGGGATGGAGAAGAGCCCAAAGAGTGGACCATTGAATGGGTTCCTAGCTCTCCGACCCATGATGAGTGAGCCGTGGCCTAGACCGGCACGGTTCATTTTAAGTTATCTATGTATCGTCGAGTGATGTATTTTCGCTTCCGCACTTTATTTCGAACAAAGATCATGGTTATGTAAGACTTATATTCGAACCTAATGTATCTTTTATTCGAACTCTATGTTGTAATCAAGACTTAATTATGTAACCTTGCAAATCGTGTATGTTTGTTAATGTGATGCTATGTATGGTTGCTTCGTCAATCATCTCCCAAGGCGATCCGTACCACACTTAACTATCTTTCGGGATAGGGGTGTGACACGTGGTATCGAGCCGACTTGGGATTTGCGTCACGCTAACACTCATTCTAAAAATCTTAAACCCGTTTTTGTGTCACGGTGAGGTACGAGTCTAGATAGAAAGGCCAACGTAAGGACTATATAGAATGGTGGCAAAACTAACTCCGTGTTATGATTGTTTAACTATTTTGCAACTACGGCTTTGGCAAAGGTATGAAATTGAGTGTTGTCAATTTTCTCATGATATTAACTCGTGTGACTCGAATACACTCTTATTCGAGAGCTCTCCATGTGAGGCGAGGTGACATAGATTTATTTTTGGCTTGTTTCTTTTGAATTTGATGTAATGTTTCTGGAATCTATCTCTTGCAGGTACATAACAATGCTTTAGTTCGTGTAGTATCGTGCGAGAGGTGTGTGTGCCACCGAGGCGCTTGTCCGATATTCATATCGGCGGGCGTGGTCTTTTAAGTTTGTGAGGACGTACGGAAACGACATATTGAGCATCCATCATCCTTGCATATCATGTCATCATGTCAAGCATATGCATGTGAACTCATCCAAATGAAACAATCACAAAAAATTTGATCACCTAGTTTAATTCTCACAAAAGGATGAAAACTGAAACACTAAAACGTGGTAAAACGTGGCAGAATTCTTGACTTTCGCGAAAGTAAGCATAACTTCCAAATTACTTATCCAAATAAGGCAAATAAGGACTTTCTGGAAAGCTTGTGTTATGCCCTTCAACAAAATTCTAGTCTCTGGTCTTGCAAAAATCTGGAACGTAGCTAGAACTGCCCATTACAGAGAGCAATTCTGGAATTCCAGAATGTGCTCCGGTTCTGTTTCGTAAGTTTCAAACGACAAGTTGGATTGAGCTGTTCTAGGATGCGTTGGAAAGCTTAAGAAATTGTCTAAAACTTTTGTAACAAACAAAATTTTAATTCTGTCCAGAAACAGGAGTAAAAGTTGGGTCTTCGTAACGTGTCAAACCTGTCCAGAAAATGGAACCCGTGTTAGGATTGTGCGAAAGGTTTTGTTGTATTCTTTTGCTAAGTTGGTGCCATTCCATCATTCATGCTCTACTTATTTAGCATGTTTTATTGTTGGATATTGAGTTTTGACTTGTGTTTCAAAATTCTCCGACAGATGGCCCCCGGCAAGCTCGTGTTGGACCGTGAGAACCTCGCGAGGCGGGTCCTCGAGTTGGAGCAGGAGCGTGCTGCCCTGCAGGCCACACTCACCACCCGTGACGCCGAGCTTGCTGCCCACACCGCCGAGCTAGCCGAGCGCACTACCGAGGTGGACACCCTCCGTACGCAGCTCGAGTATAGCGAGACGGAGCGTTGGAGCTTCTTCGAGCAGCTCCACGACGCCAACCTTGCCCATGAGGGCAATGGAGCTGCCGCTCTGCAGGCCACGCTCGATGAGCGTGATGCCCAGCTCACCGCCGCGAATGAGGAGAACTACATCCTCTCCGGCCAGGTGGATGCCCTTCTTGAGGAGAAGGATGAGTTGGAGGTTACTCTCCCGGAGACTCGGGGCGCTAGGGATGCTTTGGAGGGAGACCTCCAGAACGCCCAAGCGACCATCGCGCATAACAACGCCACCATTGAGCATCTCCAAGCCGCCAACGATGCCCTCCACGCCATCCTTAATGGCGGACCTCGCGAGCCACTTGAGATCATCCCACCCGAGGATGATGTGGAGGTGGGTGATGGTGAGGATGCTTCCGACGTCGAGGACGGAGCACCACCCTCTCCCATGAGGGGTGACGACGACTACTACGGCGATGACGACGAGTAGTTGTCACGACCGGTGGTCGTAGCTCTATGTGTGTAGGATTTGTGATCTCGTGAGGCATGTAACCGTGTATGGAAAACGATCCGCGTGTTGTTAATTAAGCTCTCCGAGATTTATGTTTGTTTATGGGTCACATGTGATGTAACCTAAGACCGTGTTGTATCGGATTCGTGGTTTCCCGTGTATCAAAAGTTTCTATCATGCTGCTACTATGTTGGAATCTATGGAATATGTGTGTTGCCAATGCATTATGCTTATTTCATTGTTATTTCTTTCATACATGCAATCTGAAATTTTTGGTCCCTTATGTCCAATGTTATGTTTTCTTGCTATTTTAGCTCTTGGTCTAATGAGCTAACGTGAGAAAATTTTTCATATGTGACAGATGGTGAATACCCACCGTGGTGAAGCTTCCGGAAGTGGTCATGGTGCGAGGGAAGAGCAACTCCCTAACCCTCCGCCTCTCACGCCGTTGGAACAACTCGTGTCCAACCAAAACAAGATGTTCCGCTTGTTCTTTGCGAGCCAAACCAACCAAGGACAAGGCCAAGGACCGCCACCCCAAGGGCCGAGGAATTCCACCTATGCCGACTTTTGGGCCACTCAACCGCCCAAGTTTGGTGAAGCCACTACCGATCCGTTGGAGGCGGATAATTTCCTCCGCATCATTGAGTCGAAGTTTGCTCTCCTCAATTGCACATCGGAGCAAAAGGTTCTCTTTGCGGCTCAACAACTTCGTGGCTCCGCTAGTGCATGGTGGGCAAGTTTCACCGCCGCCCTTCCCGCCGGAACTCAAGTGAATTGGCCGGACTTTTGCACCGCGTTTCGCGCGCATCACATTCCCGCCGGTCTCATGAAGCGCAAGTTGCAAGAGTTCCTCAATTTGAAGCAAGGAACCGGAACCGTGCAAGAGTATGCACGGAAGTTCAACTACTTGGCCCAATATGCATCCTATCATGCCGACACGGATGACAAGAAGAAGGATTGTTTTCGTTCGGGGCTAAGCCCAAAGTTGCAAGATCGCTTGGCTCAAGTCACCACCGGCACGTTCAATGACTTGATGAGTGCCGCAATTGTTCAAGAAGATGCTATACGTGCTCACCAAGAGGACAAGAAGAGGAAGCGTGCCGTAGGAAATCCATCCGGCTCCGCTCCGCCCAAGTACAAGCTAGCCATCACTTCCCCGTCCGGACAGAAGTTTCGGGCCGCATTGCCGCCGACGGGGGATCTCGTCGGTTTGTGCCGCAGCAAGACCACCACTCTCACGGTGGGAATCAGCAGCACAACAACTCCTCTCGCCCTCCACAGCAGCAATACCAAGGTGCTAGACCCGGTCCTCAAGGTCCGTGCTTTAATTGTGGACGTCCGGGTCACTTCACAAAGGATTGCCGTGTTCCGACACGCAACCCGGGCAACAACAACAACAACACCAACAATGGTTCCGGAAGTGGCAACAACAATCAAAACCGCAATGGGAATAATGGAAATGGGAACCGCAATCAATCCTCCACTCCGAATGCTAAGAATGGCCGAGTCAACTATACCACGGCCGAAGAGATTCAAGCGGGAGAACCGGTACTCTCGGGTATGTTTTCGGTCAACAACCATTCCACTTTGGTTCTTTTTGATTCGGGTGCAACTCATGATTTCATTAGTCAAGCATGTCCAAAAACATTACAACTCACTCCTACCGTTTTGGATATTCCCTACATCATCACATCACCCGGTGGAAAAATAAAAACAAACCTAGAGTTGAGACAAGTACCCCTAAACCTAGAAAGAAAAATATACCCCTCCTCTCTCATAATTTTAGGTGGGCAAGGAATGGACATAATCCTAGGTATGAGATGGATGAAGCTCCATAAAGCCGTTTTGCACATCGATTTCCGAGAAGTTCACCTAAACTCACCACTCCATGGTCCGTCTATTCTCCGATTACCCCATCCTACATTCTTCACCTCAAAAATCTACCATCTTGAGGGAAAGAGGATTGAGGATATTCCCGTGGTATGTGAGTTTCCCGATGTGTTCCCGGATGACTTACCGGGCATGCCACCCGATCGGGATGTCGAGTTTAAGATTGAGCTCCAACCCGGTACGGCACCGATTTCCGTAGGCCGTACAAAATGGCTCCCAATGAGCTAGCAATCTTAAAAGAGCAATTGGGCGAGCTTATGGATAAAGGGTATATTCGCCCTAGTTCATCTCCGTGGGGATGTCCCGCTCTCTTTGTGAAGAAGAAAGACAAGACGCTACGTCTATGTGTGGATTATCGCCCTCTCAATGCGGTAACTATCAAGAATAAATACCCGCTCCCTCGGATTGATATTCTCTTTGATCAACTAGTTGGTGCTAAGGTCTTCTCTAAGATTGATCTCCGATCCGGTTACCACCAAATCAAGATCCGCGCCGAAGATATTCCAAAAACCGCATTCTCTACACGGTATGGTCTCTTTGAGTATCTCGTCATGTCTTTTGGGCTCACAAATGCCCCGGCTCATTTCATGTACTTGATGAATTCGGTCTTCATGCCCGAGTTGGATAAGTTTGTCGTGGTCTTTATTGACGACATTCTTATTTATTCGAAGTCCGAAGAAGAGCATGCCGAACACCTTCGCATTGTTCTCCAACGGCTTCGTGATCATCAATTGTATGCCAAGTTTAGCAAGTGTGAATTTTGGTTGAAGCAAGTCCCGTTTTTGGGTCATATCATATCCGCGGAAGGTGTCGCCGTTGACCCAAGTAAAGTTGGAGAAGTGCTTACTTGGAAATCCCCAAGATCGGTGAGGCAAATCCGAAGCTTTCTTGGTCTTGCCGGCTATTATCGGAAATTCATTCCCAATTTTTCAAGCATAGCAAAGCCGATGACAAAATTGTTGGAGAAGGATGCTAAGTTTAAATGGAGCCGTGAATGTGAGGAAGCCTTCCAAACTCTCAAGAAGCATTTGACATCCGCTCCGGTGTTAGCCAAGCCGACATCACCAAGCCGTTTGACGTGTATTGTGATGCGTTCGGCACCGGTCTAGGATGTGTGCTAATGCAAGAAGGTCGTGTCATTGCTTATGCTTCTCGCCAACTTCGCAAGCACGAACAACACTACCCTACCCATGATTTGGAGCTAGCCTCGGTTGTCCTTGCTTTGAAAACTTGGACGCATGTTCTACTTGGAAATCTTGTCAATCTTTACACCGATCATAAGAGTCTCAAGTATATCTTCACCCAACAAGAGTTGAACATGAGGCAATGTAGATGGTTGGAATTAATCAAGGATTATGTGTTGGAAATCCATTATCACCCGGGTAAAGCAAATGTGGTTGCCGACGCTTTGAGTCGCAAAGATCAATGCAATCATATTACCGGTTGTTCTATGGAAAATTCTGAAATTTCAGATTCTAGTGCACCAAGTCTTCGAGTCATTCCCTATGGTTCGCTATATAACCTAGCTCTCATTCCTACCCTTCGTGAGGAAATTATTGAGGCACAAAAGAAGGATGAAGGAATGGAATTTATTCGGCAAAAGATTGAGAAAGATGAAGCTACATGTTTCCGACAAGATGACAATGGTGTGTTATGGTTCAACCAACGTCTCGTTGTTCCGAAGAATATGGAATTACGGAAGAAAATAATGGATGAGGCACATTTGTCTAAATATTCCATACACCCCGGTAGCAATAAAATGTATCGCAGCCTAAGAGAAAAGTTTTGGTGGACACGCATGAAGCGTGAGATTGCACGGTATGTGGCCGAGTGCGATACTTGTCAACGAGTGAAAGCCGACCACTTAAGAAAAGCCGGATTATTGAACCCATTGAAGATTCCCGTTTGGAAGTGGGAGGACATTGCCATGGATTTTATCGTTGGATTGCCTCTCACATCAAAGAAGCATGATTCAATTTGGGTTATTGTGGATAGATTAACCAAGTCTGCGCATTTCATCCCCGTCCATACTACCTACAATACCAAGAAGTATGCCGAGCTATACATCTCAAGAGTGTTATGTTTGCATGGAGTACCTAAAACCATTGTTTCCGATCGAGGTCCGTAATTTGTATCTCGCTTTTGGGAGCAATTGCATTCTTGTCTTGGTACCACTCTCATTAGAAGCTCCGCATATCACCCTCAAACGGATGGACAAACCGAAAGATTGAATCAATATTTGAAGGATATCTTGAGAGCATGTGCTATGGAGAATAGAGGAAATTGGGATGATTATCTTCCATTCGCCGAATTCTCGTACAACAATAGCTATCAAGAGAGTTCGGGAATGTCACCATTTGAAGCGTTGTATGGTCATTCTTGTCGTACACCCTTAAATTGGTCGGAAGCGGGAGAAAGAACCAATTTTGGTCCCGATCTTGTCACTCAAGCCGAAGAAAAGGTTCGACAAATTCAAGCTAACATGAAAGCCGCACAATCTCATCAAGTGAGTTACGCTAACAAAAGGAGATGCCCATTGGAATTTGAGAAAGGAGATCATGTTTATCTTCGTGTCTCTCCGAACAAGGGCGTATCTCGGTTTGGGATTAAAGGAAAGTTAGCACCCCGCTACGTCGGACCCTATCCGATTGTGGAAAAGCATAGCGCGGTTGCTTACCGATTGCAATTACCGGAAAGTCTTGCTCGTGTGCGCAACGTGTTCCACGTCTCTCAACTCAAGAAATGCTTGAAGCCTCCGATAGATGTGGTCATTTCCGACACCGATCAACTAGAAGAAGATCTCTCCTACCCCGAATATCCCGTCCGGATTGTTGATCAAAACGACCGAGTAACTCGCAATCGCACCATCACCTTCTATAAAGTGCAATGGAGTAACCACACCGAAGAAGAAGCAACTTGGGAACAAGAGGATTTTCTAAAGAAGAATTTTCCCGAGTTCCTCGCGTCACACAAATCGGTAAATTTCGCACTCCCTCTCCTTAATTCGTAACGATTCTCGGGACGAGAATTTCTTTAAAGGGGAGGGATGTGACATCCTGTGTCACGATTAAGGTTAAGTAGGTAATTAGCACACTAATCACTGTGCTAATGAATCACTAAACACTAATGCCAATAACTCAAAGCAAATTGAGAAGAAAAATAAAAAGAGAAAAGGGAAAAACTAACCAAACCCTAGCCCTAACCCAACCCATAAGAGAAGTGCAAAAATTATAAATACACTACCCACATATTTTTGCACCACTGCATTGCTCATGTAAAGAGATGAATTTATAGCATTTTTACAAAATTTTCGAACAAAGTTTTGAATGCCCAAAAATTCAAATTCAAATCTGAAACATTCCTGTTTATGAATTTTTCATGAATTTTTGGAAACGTTTTTAGAAGTTCAAACTATTAGATGAAAATTAAAGCACATCGTACTGAAGCTCTACATATTTTTATTTCAAAATTTCGAGCACCGGAAGTACGAATTTTACTCAAATATTCAAACCCCAGATTCAAATTTCGAATTTGACCTCCGGAACCTTGTTGCCCACCGGGCAATGGCGGCCGGACCGCCGGTCCGGCCAGCCTGGCCGCCGCCCCGGGCACACTCCCGCCCCGTCCCATCTGCAGCTCCCTCCCTGGCCATCTCCCCAACTGCCTGTACCCGCGAACCAACGGGAGAGGCCCGACATTGAAGCCGCGCGGACCTCCCCTGCCGGCCGTGCGCCGCCCGTCCTTCGCCCCTTTAGAAAATGGCCCAAAGGCCGAGCTCCCATCCGCCCTTCGCCACAAATCGCTGACCCAGCCTCCTCCGCAGCTCGCAGTGCCCTCAGCTCGCTCTCTCACCCTCTCGCAGCCCGCGCAAGGAGAAGAATCGCCACCGCCACCATTTGCGCCGCCATGGCCGTCGCTCCGAGCCTTTCCGTCTAGGCAAGCCTGCTCATCCCTTCTTTTTCCTCCCATCCGGCGCGCAAGCAGCCCCGCCACCCTCCCTCACGCTTGGGCGCAACATTGTGCAGGCACCACCTCGAATTTGGGGAAATCTCGGGCCGTCGCCGTCGTTCATCACCACCTCCCCGACGAGCTCCTACTTCCGGCCCTTCTCAACGCCGCCCAAGCCAACGCCGTTGTTCCCCAAGGTGAGGCGGAGCTTTGCCCCAAGTCCGACCCCCTCTCATCCTCTCGTGCACCATGCACGATGGCGCCGAAGTGCCGCCCTCGCCGCCGCACCGTGGCCCCTCGTCGCCACGCTTGTGTCTCCCACGCCACGCGGCGTCGCTAGACCCCCTCCCACCCTCTCCGAGCCGCCACAGCGCCCACGGCGTGAATGCCGGCGAGCTCGGGCCGCCTCCGGCGAAGTCCCGCCGTGCGGGCCCTGCCCGATTTAAAAATTCCCCGGGTGGCAAATCCGTAATTAGATCCGAACTTCATTCAAGTTTGAAAAATTCATATCTCACGTTTGATGTGTCCAAACATTACAAGCTAAAATGTTTTGGAGACTAGAAGGTCTGTACTTTCATAAAAGTAACATGAGCTGGCCAGATTTGCATGTTTTCACATTTTTAGAAAAATGACAAAAGTCAACCCCTGAAAACTTAACTAAGCCATAACTTTAAAACTATAGATCCAAAAGAGATGCCACTTGGCCAAAACCTTCACCCTGGCATACATAAATTTTTGGCACAAGAAGATCTGCATTTCATCTCATATTTGTCTAGTTATTGCATTTCTTGCATTCTGTGTTTTTAATTTTTAATTAAATCTGTGTAAATTATTTTTGCATGAAACTTGGTAGTTAATTTCCTCTTAGTACTGTTCATGTGTAGAAAAGTCCATGTTAATTTTTGAGCATGTTAAATAATTAATTTGGCAAACCCCAGATCTAAATTCCAAAAGGGCTATTTTCAGCACATGTATAAATAGTTTTATGTTTCTAAAAATTATGTTTCTGCATGGTTATGTAATTTTCACTGTTCACCATGTCCCCTAGCACTTCATGGCAGGTTTAGTCAAAAGATTTCATGTATTTCACGTATGCGTTATTTTTTGAGATCGAATTCTTATTTAAAGTGAAAATCGTCATCGCATGTGGTGTTAAACACTTAAGCTAAGTTTCTTCCAGATGTATTTTAAAAACTTGCTAAAATGTTAGTGCTAAACCTGCAAGAACCACAGCGCTCATGTCTAGGAAATCAAGTCATTGCTCATATATTAGTAGGGTTGTGCTTGTGCATGTAATTAATTTCTCGTAAATAGAACAAGAGTTGTATTCATGCTTATTAGGGTTTAATTAAACAAAGCTTTTGGTTAATTCATTCATATACATCCTTACAAAAACAGCACAAATGCTTTGCCATTCTCATCGACCTTGTATTCATGTTACTTATGCATTGCATTTCATCCTCTAGGTGACGACGTCGAATTGAACCCGTCGGAAGAGACAATTGCAACGCTCAACGCTTGTGAGGCTAGTGCTAACTTCGACCACTCCCAAGGCAAGCCTCGAGTGCATTCCTATTATTTTGAAATGTCTTTCTTTGTCACTTAATTAAGGATGATGATTGTGCATTTAAAGTTCTAGGAGTTGATTGGAAATCCACATGCATAAATTCCTATATGTCCTATGGCGTTCATGTGTCATATCCTCGTTAGAATTGCTATGCTATGTTTATGGGGTCAACGATAGATTGGGGATCGCACTTATGGCTCATGATTAAATGTGAACATGATGAATTGGTTAAAAATTGAGAACACCCCATTGTGGCTCCGCGAACAAGTTTGAGTTGTGTACCACTTGCATGCCTTTCTTATGGGGATTGGTAAACCTATGTAGCTTGCAAGTTGTAAAGTGAGCCGGACATCTCACCGACCTAGAGGTGATGTGTTTGGCACTGTGGTTGCACGGGTTGAGGACCGTTGGAGAGTACATGGGTTAAGCCTTGGGCGCGTTGTTGAACGGTCGCAAGGGGGACATGTACTCGGGGTCGGTGGCCCCGTGTTTTACTTTACGATGAACTCGCGAACGGTGGCCATACGTGTTCTTAAATGATGCGTATGTCGTGCATTTGGGTTCTTTCCTGCAGGATTAATAATTCGATAATTATCGCCGCTTCCTCTCGGTTAAGGAGTACCACTTGATTCGAGCAGTTCGCAATGTGTAGTAATGGAAAGAGATGGAATAGCTTGCTGTTTTATATTGATATTGAATTGTATTGCAAACTCTTATATTGTTAGTATGCTCACTAAAGTTCCATTTATGCAATAACCCTATTAATTTGGCTAAGCCATTAAATTGCCAACCTAATTAGCATAGGTACTATTTATGCAAAAAGGCCAAGTTAAACCGGTCAAGCCCCATGCATTTAGGAGTCGATCTTAGATGATCAATTTGACGGGTAAGACTTGCAGAGTATGTTAGATACTCGGGCTTTGCCACTACATGTTGATTTACGGGTTTCCCGTAAGCCGGGTTTTGCGATTGTTGTGGTACGGTTGTTTGGGATGGAGAAGAGCCCAAAGAGTGGACCATTGAATGGGTTCCTAGCTCTCCGACCCATGACGAGTGAGCCGTGGCCTAGGCCGGCACGGTTCATTTTAAGTTATCTATGTATCGTCGAGTGATGTATTTTCGCTTCCGCACTTTATTTCGAACAAAGATCATGGTCATGTAAGACTTATATTCGAACCTAATGTATCTTTTATTCGAACTCTATGTTGTAATCAAGACTTAATTATGTAACCTTGCAAATCGTGTATGTTTGTTAATGTGATGCTATGTATGGTTGCTTCGTCAATCATCTCCCAAGGCGATCCGTACCACACTTAACTATCTTTCGGGATAGGGGTGTGACATTCACCAAGCCATTAGATGAGAAGAGATTTTGTGAGATTAGGAGTGAACTTAATATACTTGATTCTTCTAATGTGGAATGAATTTTTGTGCATCTTGGTGATATTGATTGTTGTTGTTATTCTCTCAAAAACTATTTGCAAAAATATAGCTTTTTTTGTATTGAAAATATTTTGATGTTGATCTTATGATCATATTGTGTTCATTGTGAGTATTGTTATATTTGGTTGATTGTTGGCTACTCACACTTGGACACAAACCCTAGTTCCAACTTCTCTAGTTCCAACCTCAAAACTCTACATCTTCCGCTTCCACGGAAGTTCCGTGACCTTGACGGAACTTCCGTCGGTCCTTGTCTTTTCCAGAAACCAGCACAGCGGAAGTTGCAACCTCCGCCTCGTACTCTCCGGTTCGCGACGGAACTTCCGTCGCGAGTGACTGAACTTCCGTCACTTCGGGTTTAACCCTATCCGAATTGAAAACTTACCCCTTCATCCTTTCATTTCAACCTCCACGTTCTCTCTCCTCTCCAAACCTCTCTCGGCGGCTCCCATGGCGATTTGAAGATCTAACCGTCGATTTGAGGAAGGAATCTGTGCAAAAGCTTCTTCAACCTCCGGAACTTCCGTCCCCGTCGATCTTCCATGATTTTCCCGCGTCTTTTTGAACTCACGGTACGGTCCTTAGTGCCTATTTCTCGATCTCTCAATATTCACTAGATCCGTTAGTTTCACTTCCATAAACTTGTTGGCTAGGGACTAGTGAACATTCTTGTGCAAGGACTTCAATAGTTAGGGGTAGATTTGTAGATATGAAGATTTTTATCCAACCCTATCCGTTCGGGCGGATCTTCCGCACTCGACGGAACTTCCATCCCAACCGACGGAACTTCCGACCCCACGGACAAGGCTGCATCTAAATCTTTCTATGTTTCATTTTTGCCCTTTACTCTACTAAGATCCTTCTTGCTTCCTTGCTTCTCCGTGTCGGATGGGCCGCACTAAGACTCCCGCTCAACGGAGCCACCATGACGATGAGGAAGACTTTGAGGGAAGTGACGACGGCGAGTGTGTTGGCATCTCTTAAGGTCACGCGGAAAGAAACACGTGACCGCGGGAGAGCCAAGGGTTTAAGTCACTTGCACTATTTAACCAAATAATCCACATCCAAGTACAAGTACTAGATATGTATTATAAGGTGGGTCATGAATATCCGCAAGCGGACGGATAACCCGTTGTAGCATTTCACCCGAGAGTATTCAAGGGTATCGTATTTATATTTTCCCAAAGGAAGACATGGTTGATAAGAGTACTTATGCTCATGGTGTTACAAAAGAGTGATGAAGTAATCACATTCCAATGCAGGGGTTAGGAGCAATAAATTGAGGATAGT
Organism: Chloris gayana; assembly: GCA_031894775.1. Taxonomy (NCBI): domain Eukaryota; kingdom Viridiplantae; phylum Streptophyta; class Magnoliopsida; order Poales; family Poaceae; genus Chloris; species Chloris gayana. Next base: position 409,936 of record JAUNZO010001929.1, read on the forward strand.
GTGACACACACCAAGGCAATGCATTCTCTAATGAAAGGGATAGAGGCAATCCTAGATAAAGCTAAACTAGACTAGCAGACCACTACTCCTAATGATACAACATTCATATGAGTGCGCAGCTTCTACCTAACATCCAAGATCATGCAAGCGCAAGCAAGCGTCTAATGCCTAGGCATCATCGGGAGATCCGTCTTACGCGAGGTCCGCCTCGCGACTCCGGCCTTTTAGACTCCTATGCCATGCCCGAACGTGGAGGATTACTTTGGATGACAAGGCTGTCACTTCTTGTCACCTACCTCTACAAACCGTGGGACACGAAGCACATTCAAAGGTGGGTAGATAACCCCAGCACCATGCCGGCGTCACTAACCACAACTCTAGATCCCTCGAGGCACCCCAATCCTACGGATCGACATGGTGGTAAATCTAGAGCACCCTTGCGGGACGATGAACCCGAAGCCTATTCATAAGAACACTAGTCTAACTAGCATAAGCCGGACGAAAGGATCAAAGCTAGCACTAAGTCATGCAAAGGCGTTCGTCGCTCAAGAATGAGCGACGAACGGCAATCAACCAAGTAAGATCAAGAGTAATCGATGATCAAGTATGAACGAACGAAGAACATTCGATATGTGTTCATCTTCTATTAATGAAGAACGAAGAACGAACGATGAACTCATATGAACGAACGATGAACGATCAAGCAAGATCATGACTACTCTGTCAAGCTCATGACAAGGATATAAACGAAAGTATTCCATATATAAAAGATCAAGTCTTACAAAGAGAGGATACAAGAGCTATACCCAATTCTCCACAAGACCTTGGGAGCAATGAGGCAGCCCACTACTAAGCCTAGCACTACCTAGAAAGCCTCTAAACTTCTAGTGTGAGGAGAGAATGATCCTTGTGTTGTTGTGTGTGTGTTAAGGAGGGGGGTACCCCTCCTTATATAGGCTTGAAAGGTCGGCTCCTGGAGGCGGTTTCGTAGGTCGGTGGCATTTAATGCGCGTGGAACCGACCTCCGGAGGCGGTGGGCAAACCGCCGAGAAAAGTGGGCCGGGGGGCCACCGGACCGGTTCGGCCGAACCACCCCGGTGGGTTCGGCCGAACCGGTCCTGGCCCCTCCTGGGCTGGGCTTTGGCAGTTGGCTCCCCCACTGGATGTTGGTCTTTGTTCCAGTTGCTTGTGGCCTTCTTTGTGTTGGATTTCGTGGTCATTGGCCTTTTATCTTGGAGTTGATTCCCGCGGCGAAATGGAAGTTTTGTAAAAGTGTTGATTTGTCGCCTCGGGGCCTGGAATTCATCATTATCCACCTGCACACTAAAAATCTAGAGGTACAAGTGGAACTAGGTTATTTCTAAGTAAAATGCGTGTAAGACATGCCTAGTCCTTCTCATTTATTTGACTAATTGACGGTCGAAATTGGTCATAACGACCGTCAACACGAGTGAGGAAATGGAAATCATGCCGGAGCGCAAGAAGAGAAAAGCTGTAGTGACTCGTGAGCCTAGAGGAGCACGGACAGCTCGTGTGGAGCGTGGTGGTCCCCTTCCGGCTAGGAGGGCCGGAGGCAAAGGACCGGCAAGGGGTCAAGGATCTTCTCGTGGTCATGAGGGGTCATCTGCCAATGTGATAAGGGGCTTGGTTGTGCGCCCGCCGGTTTACCCACCAAACCGCGACCCTTATGATTACAAGAAAAGAGCCACTGCTCTATTTGATGATAGGGTCACCGATCCTCGCCCGGTGGATGAGCAAGAGGCAAGTGATGACACGTTCTTTACTTGGTTCCAGCGAGGACTACTACACCTCGATGTTCATCCATATGCCACCCAAGAAGATCCACCACCTCTCACCCCACCAATAGGTCGATCGGCGTTTCATGGAAAACAAGGAAAATGTGCTTGTTCAATGAGGTGATTAATGCTTGCAAGGAAAGGGGAGTATATGACATGATGGGGTTCCGGTATGATTGGAATGAAGAGGTGCTATGTCGGTTTTGGGCAACCGTTTTTCTTGAGGGAGCTACCGAAACGAGTGCATTGGATGACCCAGGGCATCTCCTACGAGTGTTAGCTACAAGAAGTCGGGCACCTACTTCGTCTCCCGAGGAATCTCAGCCGGCTGCCTAGTATTGCCAATGAGGACGCACTCACCGATGAGGCAATCAAATTCATGTACATTGATCCGGAAAATGCTGTGATTGGAGATACCACCGGGTTGCTACCCTACTACGAGCTCATGAATCGGCTTCTCCGTCACAACATCGCTCCAAAGGATGGGTATGCCACTACGCTTGCCTCTTACTCTCGCAATGTCCGTGCTCGTTTTGCACCCGATTCTCCTAGATTTGACGTGCTTGGATTCATCATTGAGGAGATTCACCGTGCTTCCTATCACACTCGCCGCACTTTGCCTTATGCTCCGTGGCTCATGGCCATGATTGAGAAGGAAACCGGGCTGACTTTCGACAAGGAGTGCAAGCATCAATAGTACCAGCCCAAGCTTATCCGGTCTCGTGTGGGTCGCCGTCGCCCCACCTGTTCCTATGGATGCAGGACCCTCCTCCGGTGCTCCTCGTAGGCGCCGTTCTCCCACCTCTCGTCTCATGTCCGGGCTGAAGAAAGTGTTTGGAATGTGCTCAGCCATTGGGGCAAGGACCCAAAGAAATGAGGAACGCTCCGAGAGGAATGCTCGCAGGTTTAAGGCTCTCATACGGGCCCAAGGGCTAGAGGTTTCCTCCGATGGTTCGGAAGTTGATCCCACCGATGACTTTCCGGTCTTTGTGTGGATAGATGATGAAGATGAGGATGCTTCGACCGTGGTCATGATGGAGACGAGGTGGAAGTCGATGATGATGAAGAAGCCACTCCCATCGCCTCGGACTCCGAGTGATTCCCTTCTTGTTTCCTTTTCTCATCCTCCTTTCACTCCTTTTTGGTGCCTTGATGCCAAAGGGGAGAGAAAGAGGGCGAAAGAGGGGTCTCACTATTATTATCTATCTTCTTTTAGTGTTGGAACTTATGGGAACCTATGTTTTGTATGAAGACTATGTGGTTGCTCTATTGTAATAGGGCTAGTTTTACTCGTTGCAAAACTATGTGCTTGAATGTTGAATGGTGAACGTCTATCGCTTTAATGTGTGTTAATTGCTTATGTCGATATTTGTGGCTTGCTTTATGTGGTGTGCCGCTTGCGCTCCGAAATTGCGTTTACTTCTACACCTTTACTTGTCACTTGAGCACCTTGTTGGTTAGGCACCCCACAAGTACCAAATATAGGGGAGCTCTCTCACATGTTTGTGTGATACATGCATCTCTTTAGGGGGAGCTCCGTTATATTTTGGTTGTCTGTTTTTCCTTCGTTTTAATATCTTTATCTCTTTTAATTGTTTGTCATCAATCACCAAAAAGGGGGAGATTGAAAATGCAACTAGGCCCCCTAGTGGGTTTTGGTGATAAATGACAAAGAATTAAAATGACTAATGTGTTAATTGAGCTAATGTGCAGGATACCTAAGTTGACTAACCCACATTATGAGATTGATAGCCCCTCATACAAAAGTCAAAAGATGGACTCAAAAAGGAGCTTAAATTAGTTTTTATAGTTCTTTGAGTCTAGACATGCCAAAACTATAAAGAGGGGTGAATTAGTCTTTGTTGCAGGGAATATGTGCTCTTTGTTTCATACACAAGCTTGGATAAAATCAAATCCACCAAAAGTTCGGAAGAAGCCAACCCACAAAAACCAGAACTCACGGAAGTTCCGTGACCCCCACGGAACTTCCGTCAACTCCTAAGTGGTTCCAGTGAGTTGCAAGATGGAACTTGCAAGTTCCGTCCTTGGAAGTTGTGAACTAGCTAAGTCTCGACGGAAGTTCCGTGGAGCCCACGGAAGTTCCGTTAGTTGTTTTCGAGAGAGTGTAGGATGGAACTTCCATGTTCCGTCCAGTTTGTTCATGCCCTAGGTCAAATCTCACGGAAGTTCCGTGAGGGTCACTGAAGTTCCGTCAAACCACCTTTTCACACTTCCCAACGGCTCTTTTGGCCTCTTCCTATATATAGCTTTGACCAACCCGTGAGCAAAGGTGCTGGTGCTTTTTGAACACTCCCATCTCACTCGGGCACTTGATCTCATCTCTCTCTCATCTCCCTTGTGATCCCAAACCATTTGTGAGAGCCCATAATCAAATCCAAGCTTGAGAAGCATCACCCCAACCTTGAGCACATCTTCCCTTAGCAAGCAAACCCTACTTCACTTGTTACTCTTGGAGATTTGTTCTCCTAGATTGGCTAGGTGTCACCCTAGAGCTCCCAAGATTGTGGTGAGTCTAGGGAAGTTTGTGAAGGTTGTGATTCGCCTCCGAAAGGAAAGGAATCAACCAAGAAGAAGAAGAAGGAAACCAAGTTTGACATTTGTGGTTGCTTGGGAGGATTAGGGTTGAAAGAAACCCGGCTCTTTGTGAGCTCCTCAACGGAGACGTAGGAACCTCTTTGTGAGGGGTCCGAACTTCGGTCAACAAATCTTGTGTCTCCCTTGTGTTGTTCTTGTTTGTGTTTCCTTGTTCTTGTTTCTCTTGAGAAAGCTTGTGGCCGATCTACATGTGTGGTGTGTGGATTTACTTTTCCTGCAGGTGGAACACTTGTCATCGATCAAGGAAGGATTGTATTCAACCACATTTGTGAGATCTCGATCTCATCTCTTTAGATTCCTTGCTTTCCCTAGGAGGAACGGAAGTTCCGTGAGAGTCACGGAAGTTCCGTCGAGTGCGGAAGTTCCGTGGATAACGGAAGTTCCGTCCTTTCTGGTTTGAATGCTTGTTTAGTGTTGTGATTTTCAGGAATTATTTTGTATTGCCTATTCACCCCCCCTCTAGGCAACTTTCACTCTTCTTCTTCGATTCATCCGCTACGGGATTCTCCTGCACTTCGGTTCATCTTTAGGAGGTTGCTGTCCAATTTCTTCATTCGGTAGCGCATTGTGTGCTTGGAGTAAATCTTGCTCTAACCGATGAATCGGGCGTTTGCGGTTGCCGGTTGTTGATCCTTGAATTGAATCTGCTCCTCCTTATTTCACAACTGCGCCTCTCTAATAGCTAACAACTCCTCCTTTTCCTGCAGTTGTCTCTCCAACTTCGCTACACGAACATCCTCCCTTCGTCCTCTCACGTCACTAATGACGTTACTTGTGTTGTCCATCTCTGTGGAGAATTAAACATATCAAACACAGGCAGAAACCAATCCAGTATTTCAGCAAACTCTTTTGTACTACACTAACAACTGCATAGATATATTATACACTACCACATTTTCTTTTTACATTATTTGTTTGTAGACATCCGACCCAACTTTCCCATACACTCGCCACATTACCAACACCTGCTACTACCCTATGCTACAGTGTGACCTACGTCAGCAAAATATGACTACCATCCTACTCCTGCCTACTATCCTACATCAACACTAAGCTAGCACGGGCTAAGCCGGCGGCGCGTGGCTGTCGGCGTCCGACTCGGCGTCCTCCTCTGGTGGGGTCGGTGGTGCCTCGTAGTCCACACCGGAGATCTTCTCGGTGTCATCGGGTGGACCCTGCTGCTGCTGCTGTAGCTGCTGGAACTGCCCGAACAACTCGTTGTGGTCGTGCAACAGTGCGTGGTGCGCCTCGGCCGATCCGTCGTACAACTCCTCAAGCTGGTTCATCTGGTTCTCGATCTTAATCACGGTCTCCACAGCGTGGTTACGCTGTGCTGTCACTCCTGCCAACTCGCCACGTGTGCCTCGTCTACGTCGCGAGCGGCGTCACGCTGGGCAATAACCGTGACCAGCTGCTCATCCAAAGCTATAGACATCCCGTGAAACCCATCACCGTCCTGGGTAACCTCCACTAGCTGCTCCTCCAGCTCGGCGATCCGGGCGTGAGACCTCCGGATCTCCCGGCAGTCCACTCGGAAGCGGTTCTTCCAAGCGCCGATCTGTCTGTCCCGACTCGCACCTGCGCCTCCAAGTGGTGGATCCTCTGCTCCAGCTCGGTGACTCGTGCAGCCCGTGCGTCCTCCTCCTCCTACACACGCTTCCTAACGCGAGTCATCGGCATCTGCAGGGAACATGTTTAAACTGGTTAAACACTTCTTCCCACGTAAAAGAAAACGAAAGTACAACCTATTACGAGTACTACGAGACTAGCTAAATCTAATCCCATCTTTTTATTATAGCACTCAATATGACATGATGCATGCTCGGCGGACTAACTATACGTACTATAGTATATAAAACTACAACGAATAGTTAGCACTACCCAAAACCCGAACGTTGAACAGTTAGTAAAAATCTAACTATTCTACATCCTTATAGGGCTCCGTACTCCCTCGTACTCTAAACGTGCTAACCGTGTTAAGTTTTGAAAACAAGCTTGTAACAATGTATTGTTGCCCCCGAACCGCTCCGATACCAGCTGTGACATCCCTTCCGGGACACCCAGGAATCGGTAGAGGGGACACTCGACGAAGCGAGTTACAACGAGTGCATCATTTCATACAAGCCGGAATATATACATCATGGTGTAATACAACCAGATTTTCAAAATACAAACATCGTACAACGAAAGCATAAACATTATTGAAGTTTAAAACACTACGAATCTTATAGCGGAACTTAGTCTTTGTACAACAAAATACTACTAAAATGTTTGTCGTGATGTACTAAGCCCGGCGTTCACCACGGTCCTTCTCCTTCACGGCGTCGGGATCCGTTCCCATTGGAGGGAACCTCCCTCGGAGCACTCGCTCCTCTTCCGGAAACTACCGTATAAGTCGTGGAAGTACGACTCATGTCCTGAAAGATAACGAACAAACCCCGAGTATTCTAATACTCAGCAAGATCGACCCGTCAACGAGCACGCTAAGGCCGACGCCTAGAATGCAAAGGCTTTCCGGCTGTGGAGTTGACGCATTTGCAAAAACAGCACTAATAGTGGATCCTTACTTTCCATGTTTTAGCTCAACATTAAGTTCATTAGAAATCAAGGTTTGCAGTCTACAACTACTGCAATCAAGTTTTCCGGAAGAGATAAGATTAGTCCAACATTTCTTTCATCTCTCATCCTCATCTTCTAGTTGATTAACTACGATGTGACGAGCTAAACAAGCGGTACTCATTATCTGCGAGTGTCGTATACTTGCCTTATGGGTATACGAGATGATGAAGGAATGGATACGCAGAGACATGGTGACAAATTAAGGAAGATAAAGATGATGGCGATAGACAACGGATCGGTTTTTGACTGGTCCGGAATATCGGAAGATCCCGTATACCGATATGGAAACAAGACGGATACTAAGACCGGTGTACGATAACTTGAGGAGCAAGTTATTGAGCGATTTGTAGTCCGATTAGGACTCCGAATCAATAAAAAAGTTAGAAATAGAACTCTATATATGTAATCTGTGTAATTGACTAGGACTCTGCATGTAACCCCGACTCCCCTGGATATATAAGGCGGAGCAGGGACCCCGAAAGTCTCCGAGATCTTGCAATTAGCAAATCGCTAAAGGCAATACATAACATACAGGACGTAGGGTATTACTCTCGATCCGTGGGGCCTGAACCTGTCTAAAATCGCGTGTTCCTGTGTGTTCTGTGTGTTGCACCATCGAATTCCACGCTCGTGAAGGACCGGGTAGTACTAGTGCCGAGTTTAAGACTCGACATTTGGCGCGCCAGGAAGGGGTCCCGGCGAGTTCTTAGCGAGTTCGATGGCTTCTTCGTTCGACATCGACTTCGAGCCCGGCTTCAAGATCCGCTTCGGATCCTTAGACTTCGAAGCTGATTCTGCCGGAAAATTGTTTTTGACGAATCCGACTCGTTGCCGGGCCGCAGCTTCGAAGCGCGATCACCGCCACGGTTGATGCCGTTGACTCAGAATTTAGCGGATCCGACGCAGCTTTAGCGCGAAACATCGGACCGCCTGCGCCTCGGACCGATGTCCGGTCAACAGCGATAAGCCGCTCTACCGGGCTTGATAACGACTTCGGAGAAGGATCTCTAGCCTTCTTCCAAGTATTTATGACGTGTCCAGTTCTTCAACAACTTACCCTCGAGGAGGCTGCTGCTGAAGCAGCCAGGATGGCAGAAGATGAAGCTAACAATCGTCAACACGAAGACAATGAAGCGGATGGACATGAACGACCTCCACAACCTTCAGCTGCGAATCATCGCGCAAACATTGTCGGTACTAGTCGGGAGGCAGGAAGCGTTCCTGCGATCGCTCCCCTGCTACCGGACCGTTATCGGGCGAGTCTGGAGAATCGGAGGAAAACTCTCCAGGATATAACAATCGACGGGGATGTCGCAGTGGAAGACGCCATCGATCTTCAAGCGAGCATTGGATTTAAACTTCATGGAAGTGGAGATGAATGGCGCCCAAGTCTTCACATCGCCGATTCACAATATCGTGGGAGTAAAGCAAATTCTTGAGACGATACCGGAAGAAGTTTTCAATGCTACGCCAGGATTGCGACGCGCGCTGAATTTGGTAGACGCGGCAGCTCTACAAACAAATCAGCTCGTCCATGATCGAGCGGAATCCTCTAGTCGCTCGCGTTCCCACTCGGAGCGGCCGGCAAGGGCTCGATCCGAAGGAGCTTCCTCCGGTGGAAGGCTTGGACCCCGGCACACCCCAATCGCAGATGCACATGAACGGGCTCCGGATCAAGATTTGCGTGTACCACTCAATGGAAATCGTGACGTTCGAAACGTGCTGATCGATCGCCATGCAGAAAGGGCGGACGAGCGCAGAAGACATGAAGAAGATGAGAGGCGACGGACTGGTCATGTCGATGATCGTCGATAGGATCTTGCCCCGCCACGCCCGCGTGCGAACAATTTGCCACGTCACGGGCCGGCCGCTCGGCGCCGCCCCTGGTGGAAATTATCCGCGCAATGATCATCGAGGGCATAGTAATAGACATGCTTATCGAAATGAACGGCCCGAGAAGGGATGATCGTCGTGACACTAGAGACCGAAGAGGGCGAGATAACCGGGACAGAGACGTCGAACCCCGGCGCGCCGACAATGATCGCCAAGCGGCACCTCCGCCTCCACCTCCATCACAACATGAAGAACCAGCGAACAATGATCGTCAAGCGGCGCCTCCACCTCCGCCTCCGCTTCCTTCACGGCACGCGGAGCCGGTGAATAATGATGGTCGGGGTGGTTCGGGAGATAGATATCAAGATGATCGCTATTACGACTATTCCGACGATGACGGGGATCGCAATTATCGGCATCGCCCTAGCCGTCGATCTCCGTCACCGGTCCGGACCGGTCTGGAAGATGATGAATACTCCGTAATCCCCGCTTTCACGCGAGATTTACGCATTTGCAAATACCCCGGGGATTTAAGCCCGGGGCCATTGACAAGTATGATGGCAAAGCACCTCCCGCTGAGTGGCTTCGTATGTACACCACTGCTATTCGGTCAGCGAGGAGGAGATACATTTGTGCTAGCTAATTATCCGTCGATGTGCATGGAGCAGGCTGGACGCTTGTGGTTGCAATCCCTACCCGAGAGATCCATCTCTTCCTGGGGAGACCTCACTAAAAAGTTCGTAGAAAACTTTCGGGCGACTTGTGAGGAGCCGGGGAATTACTTCGACCTCAACAGGCTGAAGCGAAGCCCGACGAGACCCTCACCGACTTCATCGGACGTTTACTGCAATAAGAAGGCCTTAATCCCCAATGTTCTCGATCAGCAAGTAATTGCTGCGTTTCAAGCTGGCATCCGAAGTGAAGCATTAGTTCACAAGATTGGAAGGCGAAATCGGAACCTTACCATGACGGCGTCGAGTGCTTCAAGATAGCAGACGATTATGCTTGCTGGTGAATCGAACGGGGTTAATTTGCGCGGGAACAAAGGGAAGGAACCGAAGCATGACCAAGGCAACCAGTCTGGATCCAAGAACAACAATAAGCGCAAGGCTGATCACCTTGTTGCAGCTGTCGACCAGTCTCATGGAGGAGACCGGCCGGCACCTCCTAAGAGAGGTCCAAGAGAACGATTGTCGTTTGAGACACTTCTAGATGGCCCTTGCATGATTCATAATGGGAATCATAAAGCTAAGGAATGCTTCCTGTTAAGGCCATTTGCTCGGTTTGCCTTAAAGGTTGCACCCTAGTCTGCTCATAGGAATCGGAGAGATGACAAGGGCAAAGATAAGGAGCGCGACGACAATGAGGATGACGAAGGCTTTCAAGAACCAGCTCGAGAGGTGAACATGATCTATGGAGGCCCGGACGCATATGAGTCAAAGCGGAAGCAAAAATTGGCTATTCGAGAGGTAAACGCCGTTGCTCCCGCCACTCCCGAATATCTTCGGTGGTCCGAGGTACCCATCACATTCAGCAGGGCGGATCATCCGGAGGTATTGCCGAAGGCTGGTAAATATCCACTCATCCTGGCCCCCATTGTTCACAAGGTGCGGCCGAAGAGAACTTTCATTGATGGAGGGAGCTACCTGGATATCTTGTTTGCTAAAACTCTGCCGGAGCTTGGCCTTTACGTAGCTGATTTGGAGCACAGCGTTTCACCGTTTCATGGTATAATACCCGGGCGGAATAGTTACCCCTTGGGGCAGATTTCTCTGCCGGTGACTTTTGGGACAAAGGAGAACTACGGGAGGGAGAATATTATCTTTCGGGTCCTCGACATAGAATCGGCGTATCATGCTATTCTCGAAAGACCGGCTCCGGCAAAATTTATGGCCATCCCAAATTATCAATATTTGATGTTGAAGATGCCTGGGCCAAATGGGGTCCTGTCGTTCCGGGGTGATATCAAGACCGCTTATGCTTGTGAAGTACATAGCACGAGTTGGCCTCTCGGGCCAATTCAGAAGTTGAACGTCGAGAGATTAGGGAAGCAGCTGAAGCTTTGGAAGTCCAAGCAAGATTAGAAGATGAAGTTCCAGTCAAGAAGGTTGCAAAGGAGAAATTGAAAGCCGATGCGGTGGTTTTCAAGATTGTCCAGCTTGATGAGTCGGACCCCTCCGAGGTCACCCATATAGGGGCTGACTTGGGGGATAAATAGGAAAGTGCGCTCATTCTTTTCCTCTAGGAAAATAGGGATATCTTCGCATGGCATCCTTCGACATGCCGGGTGTTCTTTAGGGAGAAGATTGAGCACGCACTCGTTAGTGCGTCCCGATGCGAAGCCAATGAAACAGAAGCTTCGGAGGTTTGCTCAAGACCGCAAGGAGGCCATCAAGAAAGAGATAACTAGGTTGTTAGCAGCTAAGTTCATTAGGGAGGTGTATCATCCAGATTGGCTTGCCAATCCGGTCTTTGTACCAAAAAAGAATACTAAAGAATTAAGAATATGCGTTGATTATACTGATCTCAACAAAGCTTGCCCCAAAGACCCTTTCGCGCTGCCTCGAATTGACCAAGTTGTTGATTCGACCGCTGGCTGCGGTCGTCTTTGCTTCCTTGATGCTTATTCAGGGTATCATCAAATACCGCCGAGGGTTGAGGATCAAATAAAGACCGCGTTTATCACCCCCTTCGGAGCATACTGCTACACAACTATACCAGTTGGATTGAAAAATATCGGAGCTACATATCGGTGTGGCATACAACGTTGCTTGGATTCGCAATTAGGAAGGAACGCAGAAGCTTATGTTGATGATATAGTGGTAAAATCCCGAAAACCGAAGATCTTCTCTCGACCTGACGAGAGACCTTCGATAATCTGCGGAGTTTTTCCATGAAGCTAAACCCTGGGAAGTGTGTGTTTGGAGTTCGTTCCGGAAAGCTACTCGGGTTATCCGGTGTCATGGAGAGGCATTGAAGCTAACCCGGAAAAAATCCAGACGATCGTTAACATGAAACCCCGAGTTGCTTGAAGGATGTCAAGAAGTTGACGGGCAGTATGGCGGCTCTTAGCCGTTTTATTTCAAGGCTGGGAGTACGAGGACTTCCATTCTTCAAGTTACTCAAAAAGCAAGATAAGTTTGTGTGGACTGATGAAGCACAAGTTGCGCTTGATCAACTTAAGGAGTATCTTAGTAACCCTCCGGTATTGGTGCCTCCAGAGCCGGATGAGGTTATTCGGTTATATATCTCCGCAACAACCCATGTGGTGAGCATGGTTACGGCGGTTGATCGGAAGAAAGAAGGACACCTGCAACTGGTGCAACATCCGGTATATTTTGTAAGTGAAGTTCTTACTGAATCAAAGATACGATATCTCCGATTACAGAAGTTAATATATGCTGTAGTGATAACTTCTCGGAAGTTGAAGCATTATGTCCAAGCGCATCCTATTGAGGTTAAGACTGGGTTTGCCATTGGAGATATTGTCCGAAACCGAGAAGCAATTGGCCAAGTTGCTAAGTGGGCTACAGAACTTGGCCAATATGAAATTACGTTTTCTTCGTGAACGGCTATTAAGGGACAAGCATTAGCTGATTTCATAACAGAGTGGTTGGAGACACAAGTACCGCAGGAGATTCAAGCATTGGAGTATTGGGAGATGTTCTTTGATGGTTTGCGATTTTCTCATATACTGCGCGGAAATAACTCTGCTGCGGATGAGTTGGCCGGACCGGGGTCTTCACGACAAGCGGTTCCTCCCGGCGTTTTTCTTCAAGTATTGGATAAACCATCTATAAAGCTGGAGCGCAAGATTACTATTACGAGAGATCGTGGATGAATCGGTCTTAAAGAGTCGGGAGGAGAAAGCAGTCTTGAAGGACCTGTCCGATGATGCGGTCTTGCCGAGAAAAGATAATAGGCGAGACCAACGTTGATGATGTTCAGCCACTGGATGTTATGATTATTGATTCCGATTGGCGTACCCCGTACCTTGACTATCTGCAGTTTGGTAAAACTCCGGAGGATAAAGTGGAGAAGCAAAGATTAGAGGTTCGAGCCCGCAGTTATTTAATTCTTGAAGGAGAATTATACGGACGTGGAGCTAATATCTTAATGAAATGTGTATCGGTTTCGATGGCATTTAGTTGCTTGAAGACGTGCACAAGGGAATTTGTGGGAATCATGCTTCTTCAAAAACACTAGTTGGGAAAGTATTCAGACAAGGATTTTATTGGCCTACGGTGACGGATGATGCGCACGAGTGGTCAAGAATTGTCGGGGATGTCGGTTTTTTGCAAGACAGACCTCATACTCCGGCTCATGAGTTACAGTTGATTCCAATGACTTGGCCTTTTTCTACTTGGGGGCTGGATATAGTTGGACCTTTTAAGCGGGCACCGGGAGGATTTGCGCACATTTTTGTGGCAGTAGATAAGTTTTCCAAGTGGATCGAGGCTGAAGCGGTTACTAGTACAACTACAGCTCGAGCAATCAAGTTTCTGCTGAACATCTTTGTACGTTTTGGGGTACCGTACAGTATTATTACTGATAATGGGCCTCAATTCACTTCGAGCTTTTCAAAGACTATGCTTGAGAGTTTAGGAATTAAGGTACAATATGCGTCGGTATCACACCCACAAAGCAATGGACAAGTGGAACGAGCTAATGGAATGATTTTGACCGGTCTTAAACCAAGAATTTTTGACCGATTGAAGCCATGTGCAGGAAAATGGGTTAAGGAATTGCCCTGGGTGCTTTGGGGGTTGCGTACTAATGTTAGCGAGCTACGGGGCAGTCTCCTTTTTCTTTGGTGTATGGATGCGAAGCCATGCTACCTACAGAAGTGAATATGGTGTCAGCTCGGGTACGATACTACGATGAAGAAAAATATGATGATCAACGTCGAGGTTGAACTGGTTGCTGCGGAAGAATTGAGGGATCAAGCTCGATTCAAGCTGCTAAATATCATCGAGGATTGCGTCGTTATCATGATCGAAATGTTCGCACACGGGAGTTCCAAGTAGGAAGCTTGGTTCTTAGGAAGATTCGATCTAACAAGAGCAGGCATAAGTTGTCCCCGGTCCGGGAAGGACCTTGTTTGGTTAAATCGGTCTCCGGACCAGGGGCTTATAGGCTTATGACCCTGGAGGAAGAAGAAATCCCAAATTCCTGGAACATTGATCAGCTTCGTCGTTTTTATACTTAATAGTATTTCTTGTAAAGTTTTTCATATTATAATAAAGTAATTTTATCTAATGATAATGTGTTTGTTTTTTGTGTCTCCATACTTTAATTTTGAATTAAATTATTGAGCCAGGGGGCTGCTATGTTAAGAGCAGTTTGTGATATTTTGCTATTCTTGAATAATAAGACCAGTCATTTAGTTGACAGATTGCTGAGTTAAGAGCGGTCTATTTAAATTTAAGTTTAAGACTGGTATATTCAGGAAAGGATATTGTATAGCATTCTTTCTTATGAATACTGATTGGTAGGCTGTTGTGTTAAGGACGATCTGTGAAATCTTAAAATCCTACAAACTAGCTTTTTTGCTTATGTTACATGATCTTGTTAAAGTAAGCTATAATTATGAATTGTGATCTGTGCTGATTAAGAGCCGAGTTTGATCATAATTATTTAGTTGAAATAACCATCATGTCTTAGGTAAATAAGTTAGTAAGTATCATGGTGAAACCAGTATTCATATAGAAAAGAAAAGTGACTGGTATTTAAAAATAAACAATGTGATGATCAAGATATTTGATTACAAAATGGCCCTATTACAAAATTTTCTAAGCAGGACCGTTGGAAGTACCGGTGTCACCGGTCTTAGGATTTTCTTCGAGTCTATCATCCAGCGTTTCTTCAGAATCGGAAGAAGATACTGAAAATTGTCTATCAAGATTTTCGAAGGCATCTTCTATTGACTGCTCGGCGGCGGTTGCTTGCGTCCTGAGCATCTTGGTCCAGAGCAAAAGCTGCTGGCGCTATGTTTAGAGGGACACCTGTTGGATCAAGAGGAACATCTTCCACCAACTGCTGAAACGGTGCCAATGAGTGAGTTCTTCAGCTCATTAAACCGGTCTTCGATAGTCTCGGGGTGAGCGCCATCTTTGATGAAATTGAAATCACATTCTTCGACCGGAGTCCAAGACTGGATTATAGCGGCGATGTGTCCTCCTCCCGCAGCAGCAACCATCCTTGAATGTTCTCCGATTCTTCTAGGGATTGCCCGGATGGCGGACTCGAGGTCTGTCTCATTGGGATCAATAGTTTGACCGCCATTGAGATATTCCGAGTGCGCACTGTACCTGCAGTAAGTTCTGAAAAAATAGGCAAAAATTTAAGAGAAAGATATTGCTGAAGACCGGTATTTTCAAAAAGATGTCATAAGAGTGAACAAGAAAGATGGGACTTACGCCTGTGCCTGATCTCGGCAGCTCCGAATCTGCCCTTGATGTTCGTATTAGATTCTCTCAGCTTGGCTTCGATTTTCAGCAAACACTGAATTTCGCGATCTTTTGCCCGGAGAGCAAGTTGAGCGGATTCTTGGGCAGTCCTCGGGGCGCTCTCCTTGTCCGCTTGCGCTGATTTTGCTGCCTCTAAGGCTTCAGCTAGTTCAGCCTTCAAGCGAGCTTTCTCGGTATCCAGCATCTTGTTGGAGCGAAGTGTTTGAGCTAAGATACTATCTTTAGCAGTAAGCTCGCCTTCAAGTTCTCCAATTCGTGCCGCCTGCTGCTCTTCGACACGAGAACCCTCTTCAAGTGCTTGCTCTTGAGCGGTTGCCTTTTCGGTGAGGACTTCTTCAGCTTTTTTGTGAGCAGCCACAAGGCTCTCGAGCGCTGAAATCAAGAGTGGGACCGGTCGGAAGGGAGACAACTGGGAAAAATATGGAATACATAGGAAAAATCGAGAGTATTACTCCGATTAACTTGACGGAGCTCGATGATTTCTTGTCGGCGCTCCTCCATCATTCGATGGGTATTTTTCAAATTGGCCTCTCTTTTACGAAGATCATTTTCCTTGGCCTTTAGATCGGCGGTCCGAGATTCCGAGTTCAACCAATCGTTCTTGATTGGTGCAGAGCTCCTCCTGTAAGCGGGCGATGATAACGGTTTTGGCTTCGAGCTTTTGAGGAGAACCTAAAGAGAAGATTGAGAGAGTTAATAATTAAAATACAATTGCCTAGAGAAATTTTTGAAGCAGAGGATATACCCGGCCGGATTCTCGAGAAATTCTTTAGGGCCTCTTCTTCTTGGAGGGCGTCCCATTGAGCTGTTGCGGTGAATGTTACTGCTCCGCTCGAACTATCCACCTCCACGTCTCCAACTACCATTTTAGCCAGCTTTAGTTCTCCAGGAGATTTGCGTGTTGTCCTAGGTCGGCGAGGAATTTCTTCCGTCCATACCGGTCCCAGTGATAGCTCCGGAGGAATTTGGAACAAGGTAGCTTGGGGAGGAGGATTACCGAGAAGATGGGCTTTCGACAATGGTAACCTGCTCTTCGGTTTCTATATGCGAGGCGGCAGGGAGTTCCTTTGTGGATGCCGCACTCTGAATTCCCGTGATTGAAGCAGTAGGAGTGGAAGCGGGAGCACTACCGGTCGGAGAGGAAGACAGAGGAGCGGTACTGGTTTGAGAAGCGCCGGGAGCAGGACCCGATCCGAGATGCGCCGAGGGTAGAGACAGAAACACTGCTGGCGGGAGCTGTTGAAGAAGCTTTATTTCTTAAAAAACTAGCTATGCTAGCTTGGAAGTTCGAAGGATCCTGTAAGAAAGCGGATGTAATAAGACCGGGGCAAGGAGCTTTGGCGGGTGGTTCAATTCGGACAAAATTATTAGTAATATAAAAGACTTACGAGGAAGCCTTCTTGAAGCCGGTGGAGGTCTTGATCTTCTTGGGTGGGCCTTGGGTGTCCCCACCAGTTCTTTCTGCGAGTCCTTTTTCCGCGAGGATTAGTTTGCGGAGTTGGAACTGCCTCTACAGACATCATTGGGACCGGTCCGGTGGCCATACCGGGACCTTTTGGGGACTTTGGATAAGGGATCAACCAAGGAAGGAGTACCTTGAGTTTTCCCCAATGAAGCTTCGAGAATGGCCGAGCCGCACTGGCGATCCTTTTCGACGGCTTCTTCTTCTCGTCGTCGATCTTCAAGCCTTTGTGCCTCCGAGCGAGTATCGCCGGGAGCAGCGGAAGAAGTAGCAGGTCTGCCAATGGTCAAGGAAGTAGTACGTTTTCTTGTACTAGGTGCTTGAACCACGGTCCCGGACTTGGTGATTTTCGGAGCCATGCTCGGGAGGTAGAGGAAAGGACCGGTCCGAAGGCCTCCGAGTCGGACCGGCTTGAACAGCCAGGGGAGCGGTATTATTGGCATAATCTTCTCCCCAAGTGTCATTGGGAGGAAGAGGAGGGTGACTCCTGTAGTTGTCCATTTTCTACAATTGTAAAGATTGAGTTTTCGTAAGAAAATGATGGTAACAAACGACAAAGATTTGAAGAAACAGAAAGAGATACTTACGGGGTCGCGAGGATTGCATGAGCTGAAGGCCGGACCCACTCTTGTGCATCCGGATAGATCTAGTTTTGGCTGGAGCATTTTCTTGATGCGAGCTTCTAATCGCTCTTTGTCGGAAGCGGGGTTCCATCGAAAGGCATATCGGTATCTTCGTCAAAGCACCAAGCTGGGTGCTCTTGCCTTTTGAGAGGTTGAACTCCCCGCACTATGAAGCTCCAAAGAACTGTCTCGGTAGTAACACCTCCGACGTTATTCAAGTATCTAATGCATGCTAGGAGCGCAAGAATTTTGTTGTCTTCTTTGAGCTTTTCCCTAGTCTCTGCGGTAGGGAAATTCTTGGCTATCTTAGCGCCGAAGGCGAGGAAGTGCTTGGTCGGGGATTGTCGCGAGAAAAACCATCCGTTTTTCCAATGGGCTATGCTCGTGTTCAAGGACGAGAGAAAAATATTCATCTACGCTCCAGCATTGGATTCCTACTTCGCCAAGCTGCAGCTTGGCGGTCCGATGAAGGAAGTGGGCGAATTTGGAGCAGAAGCTGGAATAGCTTGAAGTGGGGGAGAACTCCAAGGAAAGCTTCACACAGGTGGATGAAAATAGCAATTTGTAGGATGGAGTTAGGGTTGAGGTTCACTAACTCCCATCCGTAAAAGAAAAGAAGTCCTCCGAAAAAGGAACAGCAAGGGAGATCGAAGCTGCGAAGGAAAAAAGCCTTGAAAACTAACTGTTGAGAATCATCTATTCCCCATGGGATTTGGCCGGGGGAAGGGACGTTCCAATTCAGAATGGGTTGAGGAGGAAGATATCCGTGATGAACTGCCTCATTGAGGGAGGTTTCGGTGACCTTGCTTGTTACCAAGGTCTTGGATACCAAAAGGAAGGCGATCGCGAGGAACGAGAGGAAGAAGATGCGGGGACGGCGGCGGATTTCTTCTTGCCCATCTTGAGAGATGGAAAAGGAAAGCTTGAGATTGGTTTATGTGGAAGAAGAGAGCAAAAGAACAAAGGCAAATGGCGGGCGCGTATGAGCTTTCGGGAGCGGGGTTGACCTAGGTCGACCTTTCGTCTCTTTTTATAGACACCGGGATGGGCCCGGTGTTGACGGTCCTTATGGTCCAATTTTACCGTCAACATGTTGCATCTTTTTGAATCAAACACCATCACCAAGAATAGACATAGGGATTATTTCTAACAAATTCCACTAGTCTTGGTGAAATTATGAATGCAGGTGCAATTCATATGAAAACAGGGGAAAACATGCACGAAACATGGACTTTGCAATCGACGGATTTTCCCGGACTAAAGAATATAGTCCAAAAGCCCAAAACCACAAAACAGAGCCTCAACATCAAACCAAGCAAGTGGATTGGGCCAGTACACAGCCGGGGAAGGCACCGAGAGAAGAATCAAGCCCGGGGGAATCCAGGCCGGTTCGGCCGAACCACCCTAGTGGGTTCGGCCGAACCGACAGTGGGCCCCCCGGCCCATCTTTCTCCGGCGGTTTGTCACCGACGTCCGGAGGTCGGTTCCACCTGCAATTAATGCCACCGACGTCCGGAACCGCCTCCAAGTTGCCGACCTTCCAAGGCTATAAATAAAGGGCTACACCCCCTCTCTCAACACACCACCAACATCAAGATACAAGACAAAACTCTCATCCTTAGGCCAAGGGCCTCTTGTATTTTAGTAGAATAGGAGAGAGGGCAAGGAAGAGGAAGGAGTGTTCCTCCCTTTTGGAAAGTGGAGTAGTATTTCCTTTTCTTTTACCTTGGCGTGTAAACACTCTTTTTGGTGATTTATACGTGGTGATCTACTTATCTATCGTGACATATCTTTGTGTTAGACGTAATTCTTGTTATACTTGTTTACGGGATCATCGCTTCGCAAGAAGTACTCTAGCTTTCGAACTCGGTTCTAGGCCGAGGCTAGAGTAGTGGTCAATAGCATAGACGTGGTGTCTAGGCTGGAGATCGCCTTTGTTTGTTGTGTGCCCCACGGTTTGTAGAGGTAGGTGGCAGGAAGTGACAGCCTCGTCATCCAAAGGAACCCTCCACGTTCGGGTACATAGTAGAGCTTTCGTAGACCGGAGTGGCTTGGCGGACCAAGCCTAAGACGGTGCCCGAAGTAAACAAGTCTAGCTTGCGTTCGTCTACCTTTAAAGGATAAATAGATAAGAGTCACCCTCTCGACCCTGTTTTGCTACGTTGTCTTGGTTGTCCTTGGGTAAACTAACCTTGTTGCAGAAATACTCTGTTCCCTGCGGATATAAATACGATACCTTGGAATACTCCGGGTGAAGTGCTACAACGGTATTCCGTGCGCTTGCGGATTCATTCGTGACGTAAGAAATACCAACACCCGGGAGCTGAAAAGTTGGGCTATTTTGATAGGCCCGGTGGATTTTTATTGTTAATAACCTATGTCGTAACTATGCAATTATGACCTAACGGCCATAAGGAAGTTAATGATCTGTTATTTGCGTTAATTATGACTTAACGGTCATAAGAATAAGCCGTCGTGTTTTTGTGAAAGTAAAGGCGGTCTGAAATATGGGAGTTTTCAGATGGAAATTCAAGTAATACTGAGTTTTATAATTCAGTAGTAGGAAAGAGTTAAATTTTACATGACTCGGTGATAAAGGATGCCATAGGTCAGTGGGTGTTAATCATCCGGCTGATTATAGGCTTTGGAGACTCGAGTCGTTGTGAGAATATAGGTGTCGTATACTTGCCTTATGGGTATACGGATGATAAAGGAATGGATGCGCAAAGATATGGTAACAAATCAATAAAGATAAAGATGATGGAGATAGCTGGTAGACTGGTTCCTGACCGGTCCGGAATAATGGAGGATACTATATACCGGTATGGAGATCGAGCGGATATCAATACCGGCGTATGATGACTTGAGGAGCAAGTTAAGGAGTAATTTGTAGTCCGTTAGGACTCTGAATTAATAAAGAAAGCTAGAGATAGAGCTCCCATATATGTGATTCATGTAACCGACTAGGACTCTACATGTAATCCTAGCTCCCCGGATATATAAGGCGGAGCAAGGACCCCGAAAACTCTATGAGATCTTGCAATTAGCAAATCGCTAAAGGCAATACATAACATACGGGACGTAGGATATTACTCTCGATCCGAGGGGCCCGAACCTGTCTAAAATCGTGCATTCCTGTGTGTTCCGTGTGTTGCACCATCGAATTCTACGCTCGTGAGGGACCGGGTAGTACTAGTGCCGAGTTTAAGACTCGACATTTGGCGCGCCGAGTAGGGGTCCCGGCGAGTTCTTAGCGAGTTCGATGGCTTCTTCGTTCAACATTGACTTCGAGCCCGGCTTCAAGTTCCGCTTCGGATCCTTGTACTTCGAAGCTGATTTCGCTGGAAAATTGTTTTTGACGAATCCGACTCGTTGCCAGGCCGCAGCTTCAAAAGCGCGATCACCTGCCACGGTTGATGCCTTTGACTCGGAATTTAGTGGATCCGACGCAGCTTTAGCGCGAAACATCGAGACCGCTGCGCCTCGGACCGGTGTTCGGTCTGCTGCGATAAGCCGCTCTACCGAGCTTGATAACGACTTCGAAGAAGGATCTTCAGCCTTCTTCCAAGTATTTATGACGTGTCCAGCTTCTTCAACAACTTACCCTCGAGGAGGCTGCTGCTGAAGCAGCCGGGATGGCGAAGACGAAGCTAACAATCGTCAACGCGAAGACAATGAAGCGGATGGACGTGAACGACCTCCGCAACCTTCGGCTGCGAATCATCGCGCAAACGTTGTCGGTACTAGTCGGGAGGGAGGAAGCGTTCCTGCGACTGCTCCCCTGCTACCGGACCGTTACCGGGGCTGTCCGGAGACCCGGAGGAAAATTCTCCATGATATAACAATCGACGGGGATGTCGCAGTGGAAGGCACCATCGATCTTCCAGCAGAGCATTGGATTTAAACTCCATGGAAGTGGAGATGAATGGCGCCCGAGTCTTCACATCGCCGATTAATAATATCGTGGGAGTAAAGCAAATTTTTGAGACAATACCGGAAGAAGTTTTCAATGCTACGCCAAGATTGCGGCGCGCGCTGAATTTGGTAGACGCGGCAGCTCTACAAACAAATCAGCTCGTCCATGATCGAGCGGAATCCTCCGGTCGCTCGCGTTCCCACTCGGAGTGGCCAGCAAGGGCTCGATCCGAAGGAGCTTCCTCCGGTGGAAGGCTTGGACCCCGGCACACCCCAATCGCAGATGCACATGAGCGGGCTCCGGATCAAGATTTGCGTGTACCGCTCATTGGTAATCGTGACATTCGAAACGTGCTGATCGATCGCCATGCAGAGAGGGCAGAGGAGCGTAGAAGACATGAAGAAGACGAGAGGCGACGGACTGGTCGGTTGATGATCGTCCACGGGATCTTGCCCCGCCATGATCGCGTTTGAACAATTCGCCACGTCACGGGCCGGCTGCTTCGGCGCCGCCCCGGTGGAAATTATCCGCGCAATGATCATCGAGGGCATAGTAATAGGCATGCTCATCGGGATGAACGGCCCGAAGGGATGATCGTCGTGACACTAGAGACCGAAGAGGACGAGATAACCGGGACAGAGACGTCGAACCCCGGCGCACCGACAATGATCGTCAAACAGCACCTCCGCCTCCACCTCCATCACAACGTGAAGAACCAGCGAACAATGATCGTCAAGCGGCGCCTCCACCTCCGTCTCCGCCTCCTTCACGGCACGCGGAGCCGGTGAATAATGATGGACAGGGTGGTTCGGGAGATAGATACCAAGATGGCCGCTATTACGACTATTCCGACGATGACGAGGGATCGCAATTATCGGCATCGCCCTAGCCGTCGATCTCCATCGCCGGTCCGGACCGGTCTAGAAGATGATGAATACTCCGTAATCCCCGCTTTCACGCGAGATTTACGCATTTGCAAATACCCCGGGGATTTAAGCATGGGGCCATTGACAAGTATGATGGCCAAGCACCTCCCGCCGAGTGGCTTCGTATGTACACCACCGCTATTCGGTCGGCGAGGAGGAGACACGTTCGTGCTAGCTAATTATCTGCCGATGTGCATGGAGCAGGCTGGACGCTTGTGGTTGCAATCCCTACCCGAGAGATCCATCTCTTCTTGGGGAGAGCTCACTAAAAAGTTCGTAGAAAACTTCCAAGCGACTTGTGAGAAGCCAGGGAATTACTTCGACCTCAACAGTCGAAGTAGAAGCCTGACGAGACCCTCACCGATTTCATCGAGCGTTTCTGCAATAAGAAGGCCTTAATCCCCAATGTTCCTGATCACCAAGTAATTGCTTGTGTTTCAAGTCGGCATCCGAAGTGAAGCATTGGTTCACAAGATTGGAAGGCGAAATCGGAACCTTACCATGACGGCGTCGAGTGCTTCAAGATAGCAAACGATTATGCTGCTAGTGAATCGAACGTGATCAATTGGCGCGGGAACAAAGGGAAGGAACCGAAGCATAACCAAGGCAACCCGTCCGGATCCAAGAACAACAATAAGCGCAAGGCTGATCACCTTGTTGCAGTCGTCGACCGGTCTCATGGAGGAGACCGGCCGGCACCTCCTAAGAGAGGTCCAAGAGAACGATTGTCGTTTGAGACACTTCTAGATGGCCCTTGCATGATCCATAACGGGAATCATAAAGCTAAGGAGTGCTTCTGTTAAGGCCATTTGCTCGGCTTGCCTTGAAGGTTGCACTCCGGTCCGCCCACGGGAATCGGAGGGATGACAAGGGCAAGGATAAGGATCGCGACGACAATGAGGATGACGAAGGCTTTCGAGAACCAGCTCGAGAGTGTGACATCCCCTCCGGGACACCCGGGAATCGGTGCGAGGGACACTCGACGAAGCGAGTTACAACGAAACATCATCTCATACAAGCCGAATATATACATCATGGTATAATACAACCAGGTTTTCAAAATACAAACATACGTGCAGCGGAAATATCACATTGTTGAAGTTTAACATCCTACGGTTGTTCGACGGAAGCTTGTACTTTATACAACAAAAGACCTATCAACAATTAACGTGGTGTACCGAGCCCGCCGTACACCACGGTCCTTCCTCTTCACGGCGTGGGGATACGTTCCCACCGAAGGGAACCTCCCTCGAGACACCTGCTCTTCTTCCGGAAGCTACCATACAAGTCGTGGTAGTACGACTCGTTCCCCGAAAGATAACGAACAAACCCCGAGTATGCTAATACTCAGCAAGACCGGCCCGTCAACATGGCACGCTAAGGCCGACGCCTAGTATGCAAAGGCTTTACGGTTGTGGTGTTTACTCCTTTGCGAAAACAGCATTAAAAAACAAAAGTGGATCCTTACTTTCAATATTTTAGCTCCGTATTAAGTTCATTAGCCTTGACATTTGCAGCCTATCACTATTGCAATCAAGTTTGCAAGACAAGATAAATAGATCATTTATCCTTTCATCTCTCATCTTCATCTTTCATATAACTTACTATGATGTGACGAGCTAAACAAGCGGTACTCATTACTGCGAGGGACGACGATTCGAATCGATTTATACCAGCTGGCAAAACCCGACTACACGACGTATACGCACCACACTCGGTCGTATACGACAACTTTTCCCGCTAGCACCGACGAAGACTAGCCATTTCCAACTCCCCGGAGTATGGCGACTCCACGACTTCCCTCGTGGCCGACCCATCTCCCTCCCGTGAGACTATCATCTCACTAATAGCTCGTAAAAGAGAGCCGGCTACGCTACATCTCCGGGGCGATAGGGTACATCGGCTTGCTCGGACCCATGATACCAGCATGTAGTACGGTACGTTCAAACTTGTTCAACTAAACCGACAACGGTACGGTCCTTGACCAGACACGGACGGGGCTACCACCTTGCAAGACCTCATCTCCGTCTTGCCCTTTCTCCTACGGGGCCCGTCCGGTCTCAACTTCATTAACACTCTCTTCATCTTAGTGTTAACACATCAACCCTTAAAGCCTCCATGCTTTAAGATTCCCTAAAACAACTACCGTTGCGACTATGAAATAAGCTTAGCCTCTATTGAGCTACCTGTACCAAGTATAGTATAAACATACGGAAACCTACCATCATGCAACTAGGGTGTCAATCATTCTTGAACACATAATGCACAAACATAACCGTACTATGTGATAAAGTAAAATATTTAAAAACATAGGTAGGATGCACTCGGGGCTTGCCTTGATACGAGTTGGTGTTAGCTTCCTCGCGCGCGGGTCGACTTCGAGATTCCCGTCTCCCGACTCGACTTCGGTGGAACCTCGATCACTTCGAACCTAGGTCGACCAACAATGCGTTGCGAATCACCGTCATGTATGCATGAATGATTATGATATGATCATGCAAAAAGGGTATTAATTACACTCATTAACTAATAATTAGTGCTTAATCATACTTAGCAATTAAGTATTACTTAATCATGTTCCATAATTAATAATTAAAATTAATAGATTAATAATTAATACTCTATTATATTAGTTAATCAACAATTTATAGTTAAGCATATTCATTAAGCAAGCAATTAGTAATTGGTTATGCTTATTAATAAATGTTTCATCAAGGTTATCAATCATTAATTAGTCCTGTTCCTTAATTAAGTTCACTAATTACTTAGGTTTAGGAATTAATAATTATTCATGTTTATCAAACAATAAATAATCATTACTTAAATGACATGTGATAAATAGGTTAATAAATTGGAATCACATAAAATAATAAAGTTTAGGTTTAATTTTGGAAAATAATTTTCATAATTAATTTTGTCTGCAGATATCTCCTTCATATAATTAAATTATCTTCCTTAATTAAACATTTAATTAGCATAAAATAATAGTTTTTCTTTAAACCAAGAAAGTGATTAAATACTAATTATAAAATAAATTTACTCAAAATAACTATTTTATTTCACAAATAAATAGATCTTATTTTTCCGAGTCTAACAAACTTGGTTTGACATTTTTCCGATTTTTAATGAATTTTCTACGAATTTTCGAAAATTGAAAACCTTTCCGTGCCACACGATGGGCCACGGGGTTGACCGCACGGGATCCCGACGTGGCCACACGCGATCCCGCGCGTGTGGTCCACGGTTTGGCACCACCGCGGTGACCAGGGAGCGGCGGCGCGGCCACCGGACTTGGCCGGCGTTGAGCTAAACCTCGCCACGCGACCACTCACGTGCTCTACTCACTCGCGGGGAACATGCTCGGTGTGACATACGGAGCATGAGCTCGGCTCTAACTACGCCGGCGGCGAAGCTTGGGCACGGCGGCGCTCCGAGCACGGGGCTAGGCTCGCCAAAGAGCTCGAACATTAGGATGAACGACACCGGGAGCTTCTACGCAACATGGGCAAGCTCGTCATGCGGTCATAGGTACATGAGCAAGGTCGGAAAGGAGAGCTCACCGGGAGTGATGCGGCGGCGGTGATCGAACTCCGGGAAAACGGTCGATTCTTGCCGGACCTAAGGAAGAAACGGGCGGATGAGTTACCAAACTAGAGGAACATCATCTTGCGCATCACGTAAATGAACAAGCAAGCACAAGTGCCTCACCACAGCTCACCAATTTGACGAAGCGGCGGAAGAACACGGCCGGGAGCTCGGGGAGGAAGATGGCTCGATTGGCAAGGGCTACTGCGATTGGTGAGGGTTGATGGCCACAGAGAGTTGAAGTGTGTTCCCGCGGACCTTTTGGTGGCGTTGGTCGGAGGAACGGTCTGCCGGAGCGGCCCGGCGGCGGTGCTCCGGAGGCGGTGGTGGTGGTGAGGTGCGGAGAGGAGAATGGGGGAGAGAAAAAAGAAATGGGACCGGGAGGGGCTCTTAGCTCGCCCCGGGAGGCGGTGCGGGCGCCGAGCGAGCAGCTGGGCAAGCAGCTGCGTGGCGACGCCGCCGGGAGGCGGCTCCGCGAGCGGCGCCGAGAGCGCGGTGAGAGAGGGAGAGAGAAGATGAGACCGGCGCCGGGGCCGATCCCGGACATTTTGCAAAAACACCCCGGGCTTTTGGAAAATTAAAAAATAGCTTTCACGGTGCTCCAAAAATTCCCAAACATTTCAAGGGTTTAAATGAAAACATTTTAGGCATTTTTCCTATTGAGTCCAGGTTAAAATTCCAAATCATTTTCTGATTAAAATTTCATAGCTAAATTAATAAAAGAAGCTTTGTTTATTTCTTGTGATTATTTTTACAAGGCAAAACAATTTCAGGAGATTTTCATAAGTCTCTATTTATGATAATTAAGCCATAGAAAATGCTAAACCTATATTTTCCTCTTAGTTAATTTCTTTTTAAGAACTTCCTTTCTTCTTTATCTATTTTGATATTTTATGTGTATGTTCTCAACATAAACTTGAATATCTTCACAAATGCAATAATGTGATGAAATGCTCATGATGACATGAAATGCATTTATTTTTCCGAGAGTTGTTACAGCCCTCCCCCTTACGAGAATCTCGTTCCGAGATTCACGATCGAAGCGACTATGCGATAGTGCTAAAGAACTCGGGGTACTTTGATCGGAGAAACTCCTCTTGCTCCCAAGTAGCTTCGGCTTCCGAGTGATTACTCCATTGGATCTTGTAGAACTTTATAGTCCGGTGTCGAGTCACCCTATCCTTGGTATCGAGAACTTTAACCGACCGTTCGTCATATGTCAAGTCCGGTCAGTAATCGTTCCACCTCTACTGTCGGTATATCCATGGGTGGTTTTAAACACTTCTTCGGTTTAGATACATGAAATATGTTATGGATACCCGCCAAGTGTGAGGGCAATTCCGGACGATATGCCACGGCTCCACATCTTTCCAGGATTGGAAATGGTCTAATGTATCGTGGTGCTAACTTGCCCTTGATTCCAAACCTTTGAACACCTTTGGTAGGAGATACTCGAAGATAGACTTGATCTCCAACCTTGAATACCAACTCTCGACGTCTTTTATCGGCATAGCCGATCAATCGAGATTTAGCCCTTTTAAGGTTCCGTTGAATGAGACGCACTTGTTCCTCTCGCATCTTTTACAAGGTCAGGTCCGAAGATTATTCTTTCTCCACTTTCGGACTAATTCGGAGGTGTGCGATAACTACGTCCATATAGATCTTGGAACGGTGACATTCCCGCACTCTCTTGATAGCTGTTATTGTATGAGAACTCGCCAATGGTAAACACTTCTCCCAATCTTTACCATAGGTCAAGACACATGCTCGAAGCATATCCTCAAGATATTGATTTATCCTTTCGTCTCGTCCATCCGTTTGAGGATGATACGCCGAGCTTCGTATTAGTTTTGTTCCCAGCGATTCATGTAGTTGCTCCCAAAATCTGGAGACAAATTGTGTTCCTCTATCCGATATAATGGTCTTCGGCACTCCATGCAGACGAGAGAATACGAGCGATGTACAGCTCGGCATACTTCTCCGTAGTGTAGCGAGTATGTACCGGTATGAAGTGAGCTGATTTCGTCAACTCTGTCCACAATAACCCGGATCGAGTCATGCTTTCGTGGGCTCGGTGGTAACCCAACAATGAAATCCATACTAATGTCTTCCCACTTCCATTCAGGAATACTCAAAGGTTGTAAGGTCCCGCTTGCTTCAAGTGCTCGGCTTTGACTCGCCGACGGACATCACACTCATTGACATACTTAGCTATTTCTCGCTTCATGCGTATCCACCAAAATCTTTGCTTCAGATCTTGATACATCTTGTTGGTTCCGGGTGAATAGAATACTTGGACATATGAGCTTCATCCATTATCCTCTTGCGAAGGGATAGGTTCTTTGGTACAACCAATCGATTTTTGAACCAAATAACTCCCTCGTCATCTTCTCTCGAAGCATTTGACTTCGCCTTTCTTGAGTCGTCTTCTTATATGTCCCATACCAACACTTTGCTGCTGAGCTGCTATTACTTCTTCACGAATGGTAGGAATAAGAGCCAGATTTGTCAATGCTCCATACGGAACAATCCTAAGAGTTGGCTCATCACTTTTGGGTGGAGATGCTTGAATCAAGAATTGAGCCATGAGATTATGGCAATGAACCTTGCGACTTAATGCATCGGCTACCACATTTGCCTTGCCTGGATGATAGTGAATTTCTAGCTCATAATCCTTGATTAATTCCAACCATCTTCGTTGACGCATATTCAGATCTGCTTGGGTAAAGATATACTTGAGACTCTTATGGTCGGTGTATAAATGTACCAAATTACCCAAGAGATAATGCCTCCAACCTTTCAATACAAGCACCACTGTTGCTAGTTCCGGATCATGTGTAGGATAGTGTTCCTCATGACACCTTAGTTGTCGAGATGCATAGGCAATCACTCGACCTTCCCGCATTAGAACACATCCGAGTCCTGTTCCCGATGCATCACAAGTATACATCAAAAGGCTTTGTCGGATCCGGTTGAACGAGTACTCGGAGCTGTTGTCAGCAATTTCCTTAATGTTTGAAAAGCTTCTGCACATTCTTTGCTCCATACATACTTCTTATCTTTTTCCAATAGCTTAGTCATTGGCTTGGCGATCTTCGAGAAGTTAGGAATAAACCTTCCGTAGTAACCAGCCAATCCTAAGAAACTTCGAATTTGCGAAACCGACTTCGGCGGCTCCCAATCCAAGTACTTCTTGAAGTTTGTCGGGATCATCTGCCACTCCTTCCGCTGATATCACATGACCTAGGAACGGCACTTCCTTCAGCCAAAACTCACACTTGCTAAACTTAGCATATAGTTGATGATCCCTTAGTCGTTGCAACACCACTCGTAAGTGATTAGCATATTCCTCTTCGACTTGGACTAGATCAAGATGTCGTCAATGAACACTACGACAAACTTGTTCAGCTCGGGCATGAATACGGAATTCATGAGATACATAAAGTGTGCTTGGTGCATTAGTCAATCCAAAAGACATTACCGGATACTCATAAAGTCCATATCTCATGGAGAATGCGGTCTTCGGTATGTCTTCGACTCTTATCTTAATCTGGTGATATCCCGAGCGAAGATCTATCTTGGAGAAGACTTTAGCTCCCATCGGTTGATCAAACAAGATATCAATCCTCGGAAGAGGGTACTTGTTCTTGATGGTAACCGAATTCGGAGGTCTATAATCCACACATAGCCTCGGTGTCTTGTCTTTCTTCTTCACGAACAAGGTCGGGCATCCCCATGGTGATGAACTTGAACGTATATATCCTTTGTCCAATAACTCCTTTAGTTGCACCTTCAATTCCGCTAGCTCGTTTGGCGGCATCCGAAACGGTCTCCTTGATATTGGTGCTGTTCCAGGCTGTAATTCTATCTTAAACTCTACCACTCGTCTGGCGGTAGTCCCGGTAAGTCGTCCGGAAAGACATCCGGGTACTCACGGACTATGGGTATATCTTCCGGACTTTTACCTACCACCGTATTAACCATTGGCAGCATAGCTCGGGGAGAGGTTAAGAGTAAGCAATCTCGACCATGAACAGGAGAGTTCATATATACGGCTCGAGATGCTATATCCAATACTGCCTTATGGAAATCCATCCATTGCATGCCAATAATTGCATCTAACCCTTGCCCATCCAATATGATTAACGAAGTGGAATAAACCTTGCTACCCAATCTTAATGGCATATTGGCAGCTGCTTCATTTGTAAGAATTTTACCCCCAGGTGTTGAGATAATATGCGTCCATGTCAACTTAGATGGTGTGATGCAATGCCTAGTAATATATGACTTGCTCGATGAAATTATGCGTAGCTCCCGAATCAAATAAAACCATAGCAGGGTGATTAGCGATAGAAAACATACCCGCTAAGATTTGTCCTCCTTCGGGTAGCTCCTCGGCTCTAGTAAAGTTGGCACGGCCGGTCTTCACCGGTGCATTCTTGGCTGGTGCCCTCGGCTGATTCTGCGGCTGTCCCCGAGGTCTAGGTGCATATGGTGCCTTCCGAGGATATGGACAACTGCGGTAATAATGCCCTGGACGGCCACAATTGAAACATGGCGGTCCATTCCGTTGCGGTGCTTGATTCGCCGGCCTAGGGTTCTAAGTATTCTGCTGCCGATAGGGCGGACGATATTGATTCGACTCGTTGTTGCTGAGGTTGTTGGGGCTGCTGGGACTGCCGGTAGTAATTTGGACGAGAAGGCGTGTGCTGATAACGCCGACCCGACGGTGCAGTGTAGACCAGCCTATACTTTGAGGGTCCGCCACTTCCTTGTCTAGTAGCCGGCCTTTTCTTGTTCTTCTCTCGTCCGATGAAGACGGATAGAATCTTCCAGCGTGATAGCGTCGCTCACAAAGTCGGTGAAGCTATCGGTCTTGTTTAGCACCAGAGCGGGACTGCAGCTTGGTACACATTCCTTCCTTGAACAAATTCTTTTTCTTGGCATCCGTGTCCACATGTTCGGGAGCGTACCGAGCAAGACGGTTAAATATCTTGGAGTAGGTATGCACATTCATGTCGCCTTGCTTCGGGGATAAGAACTCCTTCCTCTTCCGATTCATTAAACCTTCCGGAATATGGTGCTCCCTGAAGGCTTTGGTGAACTCGGCCCATGAAATTTGATGTCCTGGAGAAAACATTGCTTTGTAGTTGGCCCACCGTGCTCCAGCAAATCCTTGCAATTGCTCGGGAAGCGAAGAGGGTCTTCCGATGATCCGTGCGTGGAAACAATTCCAGCTTCGACTCGATGGTGCGAAGCCGGTGATCAGCTTCCAAGGGTTCACCCGCATCGGAGAAGACCGGGGGCGAACCGATAAGAAGTCCGAGAAAGTCACCCTTTCTTCCGGGGCATTCCGGCCTTGGTGACGTTCTTGTGGAGCGAGTGTTGCGGACCAATTGCTCCAATAATTCTCGCTGCTCCGCGCGAGAATCCAGCACTCGCTGCGATGGCTCGTGCCAATATCGGGGTGGTGGTGGTGTTTCCGCCCGCGTTGAGAACTCTCCGGCTCATCACGTCTCCTTGTTCCAACCATTATGTCCAAGAAAATTTTACGTTAGACATCTTCATTCCAACATAATAATGGAAGAAACAAGAATACATGAATGAGGAACTCCAAATGAAACTTATGCAACAACCATCTTTATTAGAACAACCACCAAATCCATAATTACGTGCTCATACATCCACGTTACAACGATTCCTAAGATACACTCATGCGTGGTTACATCACGCTCGTTATTTAACTAGCGCCTAATTTACGTACTAGTTTTCTCACTTGCTACTAGCTAACACTCTACTCTTCTTCACGAAGCCCGGACGTCACTTTCCGGCTCATGGAACCGCTCGTCTCGGATTCTCGCATCCTCCGGTTGGGGAATCTCCGTGAAGTCTATGACGGAATCCACATCCATTATCTCTTCGAGGATCCTCCTCTTCTTCTTCAAATTCTGCCACCATAGGATTTTCCTGCACTCACTGGTTCATCCTCGGGGGTTGCTGTCCTATTGCCGCATTCGGTATCGCATTGTGTGCCTGCAGTAAATCTTGCTCTAACCGAGTGATCGGGGCATGTGCGTTGGACAGCTGTTGATCCTTAAATTGAATCTGTTGCCCCTTGTTTAGCAACTGCGCCTCTCTTAGTGCTAACAACTCCTCCTTTTCCTGCAGTTGTCTCTCCAGCCTTACCATATGAACATGCTCCCTTTGTCCTCTTACTTCACTAACACCGGTACTCGTGCTGTCCATCTCTCGTGGAGAAGTAAGAATATCGGATACAAGCAGAACTAATCCTATTATTTCAGCAATTCTTTTATTCTAGCAACTGCATAGATATATTACTACCACTTCTTTTTCATTATTTATTGTTTGTACAACTCAAACCCACTTTTCATACACTCCCATCCGGCCAACACCTACTACTACCCTATCTACATCCGACCTATGTCAGCAAAATGTGGCTATCCTCCTACATCGGTGAAGTCACAACACAACTAGGCCGACGGCGCGTGGCTGTCGGCGTCCGACTCAACGTCCTCTCGCCGATGAGGCGGGTGGTGGCTCGTAGTCCATCCCGGAGACCTCCTCGGCGTCGTCTCGTGGACCCTGCTGCTGCTGCTGCTGCAACTGCTAGAACTGCTCAAGTAGGTCGTCGTGGTCGTGGATCGGTGCGTGGTGTGCGTCGGCTACCCCGTCAAACATCGCCTCAAGCTCAGCCATCCGGTCCTGCACCACGACCGGCGTCTCCACGGCGTGGTTACGCTGCTCGTCATCTCGGCCAACCGTAGCTCGTGCTCCCCGTCCGCCTCGCGAGCGGCGTCTCGCTCCTCGGTGACCGTGGTCAGCTGTGCGTCCAACGCTATAGCCGCCTCGCGAAACCCGTCACGGTCCCGGGCAACCTCCACTAGCTGCTCCTCCAGCTCGGCGATCCTGGCGTGGGACCTCCGAACCTCCTGGCAGTCCACCCGACGGCGGTTCTTACAAGCGCCAAGCTGTCGGTCCTGGCTCGTGTCCGCAACTCCGTGCCGTGGACCCGCTGCTCCAGCTCTGCGAACCGTGCATCCCGTGTGTCCTCCTCCTCCCGGGCGCGCTTCCTACCGCGAGTCATCGGCATCCGCACGGAACATGTTTAAACGAGTTAAACACTTCTTCCCACGAAGAAAACGAACAGAAACAACCTATAAAGTACTACGAAACTAACTAAGTGTATACCCCAATATTTGTTTAACACCCAATATGACATGATGCATGCTCGTAAACCAACTATACGTACTATAGTATATAAAACTATGACGAATAGTTAGCACTTCCCAAAACCCGTACTTCGAATAGTTAGCAAAAATCTATCTATTCTCGCATCCTTATATGGCTCGCACGCTCTCGTGTTCTAACGTACTAGCGTGTTAAGTTTTGAAAACAAGGTTGCAAAGATGATCTGTTGCCTACGAACCGCTCCGATACCAGCTATGACATCCTCTCGGGACACCCGAGAATCGGTACAGAGGGACACTCGACGAAGCGAGTTACAACAGAAACATCATCTCATACAAGCCGAATATATACATCATGGTATAATACAACCAGGTTTTCAAAATACAAACATACGTGCAGCGGAAATATCACATTGTTGAAGTTTAACATCCTACGGTTATTCAGCGGAAGCTTGTACTTTATACAACAAAAGACCTATCAACAATTAACGTGGTGTACTCGAGCCCGTCATACACCACGGTCCTTCCTCTTCACGGCGTGGGGATACGTTCCCACCGAAGGCAACCTCCCTCAGGACACCGCTCTTCTTCCGGAAGCTACCATACAAGTCGTGGTAGTACGACTCGTTCCCCGAAAGATAACGAACAAACCCCGAGTATGCTAATACTCAGCAAGACCGACCCGTCAACATGGCACGCTAAGGCCGACGCCTAGTATGCAAAGGCTTTCCGGCTGTGGTGTTTACTCCTTTGCGAAAACAGCGTTAAAAAAAGTGGATCCTTACTTTCAATATTTTAGCTCCGTATTAAGTTCATTAGCCTTGACATTTGCAGCCTATCACTATTGCAATCAAGTTTGCAAGACAAGATAAATAGATCATTTATCCTTTCATCTCTCATCTTCATGTTTCATATTACTTACTACGACGTGACGAGCTAAACAAGCGGTACTCATTACTCGCGAGGGACGTCGATTCGAATCGATTTATACCAGCTGGCAAAACCCGACTACACGACGTATACGCACCACACCGGTCGTATACGACAATTTTTCCCGCTAGCACCTGACGTAAGACTAGCCATTTCCAACTCCCCAGGAGTATGGCGACTCCACGACTTCCCTCGTGGCCGACCCATCTCCCTCCCGTGAGACTATCCTCTCACTAACAGCCGAGTAAAGAGAGCCGGCTACGCTACATCTCTAGGGCGATAGGGTACATCAGCTTGCCGGGCCCATGATACCAGCATGTAGTACGGTACGTTCAAACTTGTTCAACTAAGCCGACAACGGTACGGTCCTTGACCGACACGGACGGGGCTACCACCTTGCAAGACCTCATCTCCCGTCTTGCCCTTTCTCCTACGGGGCCCGTCCGGTCTCAACTTCATTAACACTCTCTTCATCTCAGTGTTAACACATCAACCCTTAAAGCCTCCATGCTTTAAGATTCCCTAAAACAACTACCGTTGCGACTATGAAATAAGCTTAGCCTCTATTGAGCTACCTGTACCAAGTATAGTATAAACATACGGAAACCTACCATAATGCAACTAGGGTGTCAATCATTCTTGAACACATAATGCACAAACATAACCGTACTATGTGATAAAGTAAAATATTTAAAAACATAGGTAGGATTCACCGGGGCTTGCCTTGATACGAGTTGGTGTTAGCTTCCTCGCGCGCGGGTCGACTTCGAGATTCCCGTCTCCGACTCGACTCCGGTGGAACCTCGATCACTTCGTAACCTAGGTCGACCAACAATGCGTTGCGAATCACCATCATGTATGCATGAATGATTATGATATGATCATGCAAAAAGGGTATTAATTACACTCATTAACTAATAATTAGTTCTTAATCATACTTAGCAATTAAGGTTAATCATGGTTACTAAGTATTACTTAATCATGTTCCGTAATTAACAATTAAAATTAATAGATTAATAATTAATACAGTATTATATTAGTTAATCAACAATTTATAATTAAGCATATTCATTAAGCAAGCAATTAGTAATTGGTTATGCTTATTAATAAATGTTTCATCAAGGTTATCAATCATTAATTAGTCCTGTTCCTTAATTAAGTTCACTAATTACTTAGGTTTAGCAATTAATAATTATTCATGTTTATCAAACAATAAATAATCATTACTTAAATGACATGTGATAAATAGGTTAATAAATTGGAATCACATAAAATAATAAAGTTTAGGTTTAATTTTGGAAAATAATTTTCATAATTAATTTCGTCTGCAGATATCTCCTTCATCTAATTAAATTATTTTCCTTAATTAAACATTTAATTAGCATAAAATAATAGTTTTTCTTTAAACAAGGAAAGTGATTAAATACTAATTATAAAATAAATTTACTCAAAATAACTATTTTTTTTTACAAATAAATATATCTTATTTTTCCGAGTCTAACAAACTTGGTTTGACATTTTTCCGATTTTTAATGAATTTTCTACGAATTTTCGAAAATTGAAAACCTTTTTGTGCCACACGATGGGCCACGGGGTTGACCGCACGGGATCCCCACGTGGCCACACGCAATCCCGCGCGTGTGGTCCACGGTTTGGCACCACCGCGGTGACCAGGGAGCGGCGGCGCGGCCACCGGACTTGGCCGGCGTTGAGCTAAACCTCGCCGCGCGACCATTCACGTGCTCTACTCACTCGCGGGGAACATGCCGGTGTGACAGACGGAGCATGAGCTCGGCTCTAACTACGCCGGCGGCGAAGCTTGGGCACGGTGGCGCTCCGGCACGGGGCTAGGCTCGCCAAAGAGCTCAAACATTAGGATGAATGGCACCGGGAGCTTCTATGCAACATGGGCAAGCTCGTCATGCGGTCATAGGTACATGAGCAAGGTCGGAAAGGAGAGCTCACCGGGAGTGATGCGGCGGCGGTGATCGAACTCCGGGGAAAAACGGTCGATTCTTGCCGGACCTAAGGAAGAAACGGGCGGATGAGTTACCAAACTAGAGGAACATCATCTTGCGCATCACGGAAATGAACAGCAAGCACAAGTGCCTCACCACAGCTCACCAATTTGACGAAGCGGCGGAAGAACACGGCCGGGAGCTCGGGGAGGAAGATGGCTCGATTGGCAAGGGTTACTGCGATTGGTGAGGGTTGATGGCCACAGAGTGTTGAAGTGTGTTCCTCGCGGACCTTTTGGTGGCGTCTGGTCGTAGGAACGGTCTGCCGGAGCGGCCCGGCGGCGGTGCTCTAGAGGCGGTGGTGGTGGTGAGGTGCGGAGAGGAGAATGAGGGAGAGAAGAAAAGAAATGGGGCCGGGAGGGGCTCTTAGCTCGCCTCGGGAGGCGGTGCGGGCGCCGAGCGAGCGACTGCGCAAGCAGCTGCGTGGCGACGCCGCCGGGAGGTGGTTCTCGCGGGCTGCGCCGAGAGCGCGGTGAGAGAGGGAGAGAGAAGAAGAGACCGGCGCCGGAGCCAGTCCCGGACATTTTGCAAAAACACCCCGGGCTTTTGGAAAATTAAAAAATAGCTTTCACGGTGCTCCAAAAATTCCCAAAAATTTCAGGGGTTTAAATGAAAACATTTTAGACATTTTTCCTATTGAGTCCAGGTTAAAATTCCAAATCATTTTCGGATTAAAATTTCATGGCTCAATTAATAAAAGAAGCTTTGTTTATTTCTTGTGATTATTTTTACAAGGCAAAACAATTTCAGGAGATTTTTATAATTCTCTATTTATGATAATTAAGCCATAGAAAATGCTAAACCTATATTTTCCTCTTAGTTAATTTCTTTTTAAGCACTTCCTTTCTTCTTTATCTATTTTGATATTTTATGTGTATGTTCTCAACATAAACTTTAATATCTTCACAAATGCAATAATGTGATGAAATGCTCATGATGACATGAAATGCATTTATTTTTCCGAGAGTTGTTACGGAGAGGTGAACATGATCTATGGAGGCCCGGATGCATATGAGTCAAAGCGGAAGCAAAAATTGGCGTTCCGGAGGTTAACGTTGTTGCTCCCGCCACTCCCGAGTATCTTCGGTGGTCCGAGGTGCCCATCACATTCAACAGGGCAGATCATCCGGAGGTATTGCCGAAGGCTGGTAAATATCCACTCATCCCGGCCCCCATTGTTCAAAAGGTGCGATCGAAGAGAACTTTCATTGACGGAGGGAGCTGCCTGGATATCTTGTTTGCTAAAACTCGCGCGAGCTTGGCCTTTCCGTAGCTGATCCGGAGCGTAGCGTTTCACCGTTTCATGGCATAATACCCAGGCGGAATAGTTACCCCTTGGGGTAGATTTCTCTGCCGATGACTTTTGGGACAAAGGAAAACTAGAGGGAGAATATTATCTTTCGGGTGGCCGACATAGAATCGGCGTATCATGTTATTCTTGGAAGACCGGCTCGGCAAAATTTATGGCCATCCCAAATTATCAATATTTGATGTTGAAGATGCCCGGGCCAAATGGGCTCCTGTCGTTCCGGGGTGATATCAAGACTCGCTTATGCTTGTGAAGTACATAGCACGAGTTGGCCTCTCATGCCAATTCGTAAGTTGAACGTCGAGAGTTCGGAGAAGCAGCTGAAGCTTTGGAAGTCCAGGCAAGATTAGAAGATGAAGTTCCAGTCAAGAAGGTTGCGAAGGAGAAATTGAAAGCCGATGCGAGTGGTTTCCAAGACTGTCCAGACTTGATGAGTCGGACGCCTCCAAGGTCACCCATATAGGGGCTGACTTGGGGGATAAATAGGAAAACGCGCTCATTCTTTTCCTCCAGGAAAATAGGGATATCTTCGCATGGCAGCCTTCCGACATGCCGGGTGTTCCTAGGGAGAAGATTGAGCACGCACCGTTAGTGCGTCCCGATGCGAGCCGATGAAACAGAAGCTTCGGAGGTTAGCTTAAGACCGCAAGGAGGCCATCAAGAAAGAGATAACTAGGTTGTTAGCAGCTAAGTTCATTAGGGAGGTGTATCATCCAGATTGGCTTGCCACTCCGGTCCTTGTACCAAAAAAGAATACT
The DNA here is from genome assembly GCA_031894775.1 of Chloris gayana. Taxonomy (NCBI): domain Eukaryota; kingdom Viridiplantae; phylum Streptophyta; class Magnoliopsida; order Poales; family Poaceae; genus Chloris; species Chloris gayana. Next base: position 448,005 of record JAUNZO010001929.1, read on the forward strand.
AAAGAATTAAGAATGTGCGTTGATTGGACTGATCTCAACAAAGCTTGCCCGAAAGACCCTTTCGCGCTGCCTCGAATTGACCAAGTTGTTGATTCGACCGCTGGCTGCGAGCGTCTTTGCTTCCTTGATGCTTATTCAGGGTATCATCAAATACCGCCGAGGGTTGAGGATCAAATAAAGACCGCGTTTATCACCCCCTTCGGAGCATACTGCTACACAACTATGCCATTTGGATTGAAAAACGTCGGAGCTACATATCAGCGGGGCATACAACGTTGCTTGGATTCGCAATTAGGAAGGAACGCAGAAGCTTATGTTGATGATATAGTGGTAAAATCCCGAAAACTCGAAGATCTTCTCTCTAACCCGGCAGAGACCTTCAGAATCTGCGGAGTTTTTCCATGAAGCTAAACCCCGGGAAGTGTGTGTTTGGAGTTCGTTCCGGAAAGCTACTCGGGTTATCCGGTGTCATGGAGAGGCATTGAAGCTAACCCGGAAAAAATCCAGACGATCGTTAACATGAAACTCCCGAGTTGCTTGAAGGATGTCCGAGAAGTTGACGGGCAGTATGGCAGCTCTCGACCGTTTTATTTCAAGACTGGGAGTACGAGGACTTCCATTCTTCAAGTTACTCAAAAAGCAAGATAAGTTTGTGTGGACTGATGAAGCACAAGTTGCGCTTGATCAACTTAAGGAGTATCTTAGTAATCCTCCGGTATTGGTGCCTCTAGAGCCGGATGAGGTTATTCAGTTATATATCTCTGCAATAACCCATGTGGTGAGCACGGTTTTGGCGGTTGATCGGAAGGAAGAAGGACACCTGCAACCGGTGCAACATCCGGTATATTTTGTAAGTGAAGTTCTTACTCGAATCAAAGGTACGATATCTCCGATTACAGAAGTTAATATATGTCTGTAGTGATAACTTCTTGGAAGTTGAAGCATTATTTCCAAGCGCATCCTATTGAGGTTAAGACTGGGTTTGCCATTGGAGATATTGTCCGAAACCAAGAAGCAATTGGCCAAGTTGCTAAGTGGGCTATAGAACTTGGCCTGTATGAAATTACGTTTTCTTCGCGAACGGCTATTAAAGGACAAGCATTAGCTGATTTCATAACGTGAATGGTTGGAGACACAAGTACCGAAGGAGATTCAAGCATTGGAGTATTGGGAGATGTTCTTTGATGGGTCCCTGCAGCTTTCGAGCGCGGGGCTGGGGTTGTTCTTCTCACCCCGCAAAAGGAACCACTCGGATATGTGTTACAAATGCATTTCCGAGCCTCCAACAATACAGCAGAATATGAAGCTTTGCTTCATTTGCTTAGAGTAGTCTGTTTCGTTAGGAGTCCGACGATTGGACATCTATGGTGATTCAATGTTGGTGATAAGCCAAGTTAACAAGGTGTGGGATGCTCATGATGATCATATGATCGCTTACCGTCAAGAGGTTCGGAAACTTGAAGATAAATTTGATGGTTTGCGATTTTCTCATATACTTGCGCGGAAATAACTCTGCTGCGGATGAGTTGGCTAGACCGGGGTCTTCACGACAAGCGGTTCCTCCTGGCATTTTTTTCAAGTATTGGATAAAACATCTATAAAGATGGAGAGCAAGGCTACTATTACAGAGATTGTGGGTGAATCAATCTTAAAGAGTCGGAAGAGAAAGCGAGTCTTGAAGGACCGGTCCGATGAGGCGGTCTTGCCGAGAAAAGATAATAGACGAGACTAACGTTGATGATGTTCAACCACTCGGATGTTATGATTATTGATTCCGATTGGCGTACCTCGTACCTTGACTATCTGCGATGCCGGTAAAACTCCGGAGGATAAAGCGAGAGAAGCAAAGATTAGAGGTTCGAGCCCGCGAGTTATTTAATTCTCGAAGGAGAATTATACGGACGTGGAGCTAATATTTTAATGAAATGTGTATCGGTTTCGATGGCATTCGGTTGCTTGAAGACGTGCATAAGGGAATTTGCGGGAATCATGCTTCTTCAAAAAACACTTGTTGGAAAGGTATTCGGACAAGGATTTTATTTGCCTACGGTGACGGATGATGCGCACGAGTGGTAAAAAATTGTCAAGGATGTCGGCTTTTCGCAAGACAGGCTCATACTCCGGCTCATGAGTTGCGGTTGATTCCAATGACTTGGCCTTTTTCTACTTGGGGGCTGGATATAGTTGGACCTTTTAAGCGAGCACCGGGAGGATTTACGCACATTTTTGTGGCAGTAGATAAGTTTTCCAAGTGGATCGAGGTCTGAAGCGGTCACTAGTACAACTACAGCTCGAGCAATCAAGTTTCTGCAGAACATCTTTGTACGTTTTGGGGTACCGTACGGTATTATTACTGATAATGGGCCTCAATTCACTTCAAAGCTTTTCAAAGACTATGCTTGAGAGTTTAGGGATTAAGGTACAATTTGCGTCGGTATCACACCCGCAAAGAAATGGACAAGTGGAACGAGCTAATGGAATGATTTTGACCGGTCTTAAACCGAGAATTTTTGACCGATTGAAGTCATATGCAGGAAAGTAGGTTAAGGAATTGCCCTGGGTGCTTTGGGGGTTACGCACTAATGTTAGCGAGCTACGGGGCAGTCTCCTTTTTCTTTGGTATATGGATGCTGAAGCCATGCTACCTACGGAAGTGAATATGGTGTCGGCTCGGGTACGATACTACGATGAAGAAAAATATGATGATCAACGTCGGGTTGAATTGATTGTTGCGGAAGAATTGAGGGATCAATCTCCGATTCAAGCTGCTAAATATCATCGAGGATTGCGTCGTTATCATAATCGTAATTTTCGCACACGGGAGTTCCAAGTAGGAGACTTGGTTCTTCGGAAGATTCAGTCTAACAAGAACAGGCATAAGTTGTCCCCGGTCTGGGTGTTGACGTCAAAAGTCGCCAACACACCGTTGTCCGGAGAGTCCACCGAAACCCGGCCGACGCAGGGCCCTGTGCTCCCAACGGACCGGCTTGGCTCGCCGATTCTCGTGTGCGCTGGTGCGTGCCGGATGGTTTTCCTGCAAACCAACAAAGACAATAAAAAGTGTAAAATTCCAGGTCATCGGCCCGGATAGACCGATGTGCAGCCGTGGCCGATTATGACGTAAGATAGACAAAATCGGCCATAGACAGAGGAACAGCACGGCCCATCCATTTATGTATTAAATGCCAGGCAAACGAACTGTGATACAAACGACACGAAATCGGCCGACGCTATAACATGCGATCGGTGGCTAACAACCGATTTCGTCGATAAACGATCAAATCATTATGACTTTGTAGGGATGTATTATCGAATAAAATGTAAACAAGATAATTATTAATGGGATGTCATTAATTCGATAGCAAGAAGATAGTTTAATCATCAATTAGAGCAATAAATCGGCCAATCGAGTATCCGCCGATTCTGCCATCGATTATAGCGATGAATTATTAGATCTATCTACATGGATGATGATGATCAGTAAAATCATACTAATAACTCGGGTTCAAAAGCAGCTTTAACAGATTTGGTACTAATTGAACATAAAACAGCTAATGAACGTGATAAGCAATCGGCTAAACACTCCGAAAGAACAGTAAGACAAATACAACCACACAGATCCCAAATCGACCGAGTCGCTCCAACAGGACAAGTCAACCGATGGCACGCGGTCGGACCAGATCTAACGGCCGCGCACGCCCGGCCGATTCAGGACAAGCACAATCATAAACGCCTTAACTATGAAAGTAAATCTACACCCTAGCCAATCGGCTGCATGCGCCTAGGACAAGTCAACTATCGCAAAGGCAAACACGGGACACGTCAACCGAATCTGCACGATCGAATCGGCCAAGATGTAAAAGAACTTTTATAGCGGCTATCGTGACTCGAACGACCAAATCTGAGCCAATCGGCGTTGTGAGCAAAGACTGGAACGGGGAGGCAGGACAAGTCAAACTACCTCCACCACGAGCCGGGACCGGGTCGACTTGACTCATCCGAGGCCGATACTCACTACGACAATTAGGGACAGATTTGGTCGCCGGATAACTAGCAATTACGCCATCTAATTACGAACAATGCGCCGAGAACTAGACAACATAATTACCTTATCAAGCCAACGTGTCGTCGACCGGAGCCCCGAAGATCCCGCGCGAAAACAGTAAAACTTGACGAGAAAATTAGGGTTTAGCGATGCGCCGAAAATTGTATTGGATGTGAATCGAGTTTACATGTTACATCCGAGTATGTATTTATACTCGGCACAAAGAATCCTACTCGGACCCTCTTCGGGCCGATTTCCTAACCGACTAGGATCTTTTTCCAAAATTAAACTATTATTTCTAATTTTACGACGTGGGCCAAGCCCATCAATGTTATGCTCTTCCGTTGGCGTCCGCGCACGATTCCCGGGAGGGACGCGCCTTTACTCGCCCAAGCGGCCGTCGGACTTCGCCCACCGGCCCTCTTTTGACCTATAGTCGTCGACAATGGGTCCCTTGGTCAAAAACCGGCGTCAACACATGTCCCCCGAGTCCGGGGTATGCAACGCATGCGTCGGACTGATTTATCCTCTTTCTCTGCGCCGGTTTTCTCGCCCGTCACTTCTCCATAAAACCCGGGGCCACCCCGGTCATTTCCCATCTGTTTCTTCTCCTTGGCTTTCATCTTCACCTGTGCTAGCGACCTTTGCCTTCTCGAGCCTTTTCAACTTCTTACCGCGCCGCCGCCGTTTTTCTTCTCCGGCGACCATGAATCCTGCTTGTTGCTGCTGCTGCATGCTGCCGCCGCCGGCCGCGTCGTCGCCACCACCAACGCCGTTCCGGAGGTAATGTACATCCGAGCATCCCTCTTTTCTACCTTTGCAATTTTCTTCGTGTTCTTGTTCTTGTTCATTTTCACAATTTATTTCTGTTCCGCTTCTCATTTTAGCCCTATTCCCTGTTTTTAGGAGATCCGGAACCAAGTTGTTATTCCATCCAATATCCCAACTCATTTCTTCTTGGGTCCTATGGGCGATCCCGACCCCACGGATCTCATCCGTGCCGAAACGAACCGGGTCCCGTTTCGGCAACGAGTCTCCTCTATCGGCCGAGTGGGCCAACAGCTTTCGGTCATGGCCGACTCCCGTTGCAGGATGGCGCGATTGGTACAACCGAGTATCGGCCGTCCATCGGCAAGGTTGGGCCAACATCGGCATCGCCCACGCCATCAAACTCTCTTTGGCCGATCACCACAAGAACGAACCATTGCCGGCGGCAGCTTCTTATCTCCGGTCGGATGCCCCGAACCGCTTCATGTTCGGCCACGGCCGGCTACCATGACCCTCCCGGACACGGTCATGTTGGCCGATTTGAATATCACGGCGGAGGCCACTCCGGATGCCATTCGCATTAAGTCCCCCCACCGGATCAACCCTAAGGACACCGAGGGCTGGAAGGTCTACATCCGGACCTACAACAAGGGGCACGGCACGGTCGATTGCCGCGAGCACGTTGCCTTCCTCAACATGTGGCTTGACCACTTCTTCTTTTGTGGGGTCGGCGTGAGCCCCACAAACAACTTTCTGCCGATAGCCGATAGGGTCGGGCGACGACTATGCCCTTCCTATGGGCAAGTATCTTCCGGGATCGACGTACCTCCTTCTTCACCGAGGTCTCGGTGGAGTTGCGCTCCGGCCGATCAGTCAAGAACACGGGAGGCCCTTGGTGGTTCATCCAAATGTGGTTGTCCCTTCATACCACCAAGGCCATCGATCCGGACCTCGGTGTCCTCACCTTCCCCGGCAACTATGCCGAATCGGCCACGCCCGATCCAGCCGATGTATCTCTTTCGGGAAGCGTTGTCCATGGCACCGGGGCGGCCATGTCGGATGACAACCTCGGCGTATTGGTTCGCCGCCCTCTACAAGGGCCTCAACAACGAAAGTACGGATTGGTACCCGTACATCGATTTCTTCGAGAAGGGGTATGACACTCCTTTTCCGATCGACCCCGGCTTCCCAACGGCCGACGGGGAGGCGGTCAAGATCTTCACCACCTGCCTCCGCCCCGTGCCGCTACCGACGGGACTCATTGCTTGGGAGCAAGGCTTTCGCTCCTATGAGTTCTACCACCCGTCGGTGGCGGCCCGCCAACTCGGCTTCGGCCGGTTGCTCCCGACCTCTTCTATGTGGGGCAAATAAAGGCGCGGGCTACCGTCGACAACGCCATTCGGTGGAATTGGCTCGTCGGCCGCACCGCCGATGTCGTCACCGGCGACTTAGCCGGATTTTCCCCGGCGCCCGGAGTACCCGCCTTTTGACCGTTGGTGGGGCGAGTGGAACCGGCACCTCCGCAGCCGGAACACCGCCTCCTTCTTCTCCGGCTTAGTCCCGAGAGAAGCTTTCGCCGAGGTACGTGTAGCCGATTTATTTTATAAGGCCGATTTTGTAAATGAAATCGGCCACTCCAAATGCTCACCCTTTATATTCTTTTTCGATCGGACACGGAGGAGCCGCCGACCCGGAGTATCGGTGGCCGGCCGATTGCATACTTAATGCCGAGCCCAATTGCTCCAAATATCGGCTTCACCGATCGCACTCCTGCCCAAGCTTTTGCCGCGATGAGTCGAGGGCACCAGCTGCCCGCAAGGCCAAGACTAAAACAGCCGCCCTCGGCAAGAGGAAGGCTAATTTGCCAGCTGCGGGGCCGACTCAAGCCCCGAGCGACACCGCGCGCCGCTAAAGCAGCTTCGTGCGCCGTCCGACCCGGACTACTTCGATGAACCATCTCCGCCGCGTCGAGTTATTATTGCATGATTGCCGATTCCTTTTTACTTTACATGTTGTCTAACTATGAGTTCTTAGCGGGAATCGGCGGTTCTTCCTCCTCGGGCCCGGACGTCAACGCCCGATAGGCCGATCCGCTCGTCGACTCCTCCACGGGCCAGGACGTCGACGCCCGAAAGGCCGATTCAAGCAGCTCCGGAACTTGGAGTCATACCAAGCCAGGCCGATCCAAACCTTACGGAGAGCTCAACTCGCTCGGATCGGCTCGCGTCTTCGATGTTGCCACCGAAGCTGAACAAGCTGTCCATGTGTCGCCCATCGCTCCCCCAAAGGCAATATTGCTGTCGAAGAATCGGCCGGCCAGGAGCCGCCCGCAGCTTCTCCTGTAGGTACTGCTGCCGATGAGCTCGCCGATGAGCCCGCCGAAGCCGAACAAGCTGGCCATGTGCCCGATGCCGCCTCCGAGGATGCCGCTGGTGAAGGGGGATCGGCCGGCCGAGAGCTGATTGGAACACACGAACCTGTGGGTTCAATGGCGCAGCCGATAGACGTCCGGCCGCTTCGCATCGACGCTTCGCAGGTTTGTTTTTACTATCTTTTTTTTGATTCGCTGCTGGTCATTAGCTTCACTTTATTTCTCTTGGTATTTCGGGCGCTCGGCTTCCCTCGTCCTGCGCCGATTTTGGTATCCGCTTCGGTCTTACCACCATGGCCGAAATCGCGCGCAGGCTTGAGGCTTCTTCGGTTGATCGCTTGGTGGCCGACGCCCACCCCATAAGGGCCCGGTACTTGGAGGTCCGGACCGAGCTCCCGGAGGACGTTCGCGACGCTCCGCACCGTGTGGCATACATGGAGTACGGCAAATGGACTTCATTCGTGCCCGGCAGCGTCCGGCTCGCCACGCGGAGCAGCAGCAAGCCGCGTTACTTGCCGAGGACTCCATCAAGCGCTCCGAGGAGGAAGCCCACAAGACCCGGGAGATGCAAGAGCAACTCTCAAATCGGCAGGATGAACTGCAGGTAATCAACCAAGAGATTGCCGATTTGAGAGCATCGCCGGCTCTCAAGGAGAAGGAAGCGGCAGCCTTGGAAGCCCCCATTGCACAGCTGTCGGTTGACGTGGCGGCTCAACGAAGACGACGGACGAAGCAATTCAAGCGGCCGAGAAGATGGCTGCCGCGGCGCACGCCGATGTCGGCCCCATCGAGGATGACCTGTTGGTCATGGCCAACCTCGACTCCATGCTGGCCCGTGCACTATCTCGCCGTCCAAGACTTCTTGTCTCGTGCCGAGGCCGTCGATTATGCTTAGGTGTAATAGGACCTTGAACAAAAATTTGTTATAAATATTTTTTGCACCAAGGGCGATATACAATCATATCGGCCATCCGAAGACGATGTTTAAAACATCGGCTAATTTATCGGTGACTTCTATGTTTTTCTTTCATATTTTTTTTTTTTTGGCTAAGGGCGATACTCTCGGTATCGGCCGTTTCAAGGCGATGTGCATCGACATCGGCTGTAGTCTCTTTTAGGCCGAACACTATGAGTTAATCCAAATACTAGGATAATACTTGCTTCAAATACTTCCCATTAAGTGCTCGGCCGAATTCTTCTCCTGCTAACTCTTTCAAAATATATGCGTTACCCGATGCCGATCGGCTAATCAAATAGGGTCCTTCCCAATTAGGCGATCATTTACCAAACCGATTGTCTTTCACACCGATCGGCATCCTAAGCTTCCGGACCAAATCGCCCTCTTGAAACTGTTTACGCACAACCTTCTTATCATAATGGCGGGCAATCCTCGCCTTATTCTGCTCTATTTTTCCCAATGCATCCAGCCGATTTTGTACTACATCTTCTAATTCATCCATCATCAATCCGTAGTACTTGATCGGCCGAAAGCTTTTGTTGCAATTCAATCCTCCTGGAGCCGATAGTCTGTCTCCCATGGCGATACGGCTTCGTGCCCATATACAAGCTGATACGGCGCGACTTGCATGGCCCCATGCCGTGACATACGATAAGCCCACAAAGCGTCCATCAATTTCATGTGCCACTTACGAGGATACTCTTGTATTTTCCGCTTGATCAACTTGATCGGACTCTTATTTGCCGCTTCAGCTTGGCCATTGGCTTGGGCATAATACGGCGACGAATTAATCAACTTAATCCCCATCTCCTCAGCAAAAGATTGAAATTCGTCCGACGTAAATACTGATCCTTGATCTGTCGTGATTGTTTCCGGAATCCCAAATCTATAAATGATATGCTCTTTAACAAACGTTATCACGTCAGCCGTCGAAACTTTACGATAGGGCGCCGCTTCAACCCACTTCGTGAAATAATCTGTAGCTACCAATATGTATTGATGTCCTTTGCTTGATGCTGGATTTATCCGGCCGATCATATCCATGGCCCAGCCTCCGAACGGCCAAGGTTTGATCACCGGATTCATAACCGACGCAGCGCCCTCCGTATAGGCCCGAATTTCTGGCAATCTTGACAACTTTTATAATATTTAAAACAATCGGCCAACATTGTCGACCGAGTAATAACCAGCTCGCCTTAGCAGCCACTTCATTTTATGGGCCGATTGATGCGTTCCGCAAATCCCATCATGTACTTCGCTCATTACCACTACGCTTCGGTGTCATCAATACATTTGAGAAGCACCCCATCAATTGTCTTGAAAAATAATTGATCATCCAACAGCACATACTTCAAGGCTTTATATCTTATCTTCTTATCTCGTAGGTTGGGATGGATTGCTCAAAAATTTTTGAATTTACGTGCGCCGATCGGCCTTTTCAATATCGGCTATTTCCAAGCTATTTCCGGCAAGCCGATATCCGGATGCTAGTTGAGCCAAGTTATTTGCTTCGAAGTTCTGCTCTCTTGGTATATGGCTGATTTTAACACACTTGAATCTTTTCATCAACTTCGGCACTTTTTATGATATTGCAACAATATTTCATCTTTACACTCATACTCATCGGCCAGCTGACTCACGACCAACAAGGAATCGCCGAAAATTTCCACAAAATCAGCCCCGGCATCGATGAGTAACTCCAGATCCTTTCAATATCGCCTCATATTCGACTTGGTTGTTGGTGTGCGCCTCTACTGCAATAGAGTATCCACGTATTGCCCCCGAGGCGACACAACAACCAAGCCGATTCCACTTCCTTCCTTGCAAATTGAACCATCAAAGAATACTGTCCATGGCACCGGTTCAACGTATCTTACCGAGTGCTCACCGTGCTGCACTATTAAATCAGCCAATACTTGTGCTTTTACTGCTTTGGCCGATTCATAGCCTAGATCAAATTCCGCAATTGCCAACATCCATTTGCCCAACCGGCCTTTGGGGACCGGGGCCGATAGCATATATTTTACGACATCGGCCTGGCAAACCACGAGTGCACTCTTCGGCTAACGAGATAATGCCTTAGTTTTGTACATGAAAAATACGAGACAGAGACATAACCTTTCCACCTCCGGATACCGCGTTTCTGCATCAATCAATTTGCGGCTGAGATAAAATATAACCCGCTTTTTTCCCTCCTGTTCTTGAGTCAACGCTGAGCCGATGCACCTATCATCGGCCGATAAATATAACTTAAAGGGTGTGCCCGACTTTGGCGGAACCATCATCGGTGGGGACACCAAATACTTCTTGATATCTTCTAAAGCTTTTTGATGGATTGGCTCCCACCGAAATTCTTGATTGGCCTTGAGCTTTAATAATGGCGTAAATACATCAAGTCGACCGGACAAGTTTGAGATAAATCGCCTAATAAAATTTATCTTGCCGATCGGGGATCGGAGCTTCGTCTTGTTCGTCGGCGGTTCCAGACTTTCGGATAGAATCAATACTCTTAGGGCCGACTTCAATTCCCTTTTCATGCACAATAAACCCCAGAAATTGCCCAGTCGAGACACCAAATGCACACTTGAGCGGGTTCATCTTCAAGCCGTATTGTCTTGTTCTCTTCAACACTTCTCCGAGATCAGCCACATGATTTCCAACCGATTTTGATTTCATCATGACATCATCAATATAAATTTCCACCAAACGGCCGATCAAATCGTGATATATAAAATTCATGGCTCTCCGATATGTAGCACCAGCATTTTTTAGCCCGAAGGTCATGACAACCCACTCATATAGTCCTAACGCTCCAGGGCACTCGAACGCTGTCTTCGGTATATCTTCTTCGGCCATAAAAATCAGATTGTACCCAGCATTTCCATCCATAAAGCTCAAAATTTTGTTGCCGGCGGCTGCATCAACTAACAAATCGGCGTTTGGCATTGGGTACTCATCTTTCGGGGTTGCTTTATTCAAATTTCTGAAGTCAATGCAGACCCGCATCTTTCCATTTTTCTTTTCCACCGGCACAATACTGGAAACCCACTCCGCATATCGGCATGGCCTAATGAAGCCGGCTTCATATAATCTAATAATCTCTTCTTTGACGGCTTCATAATACCTAGGGTCAATTTTCCGAGCCCCCGCTTATATGGCCGATATCCGGGTTTGGTGGGCAACCGATGTTCAACGATTGATCGGTCGAGTCCGAGCATCTCGCTATAATCCCAAGCAAAACAATCTTTAAATTCTTCCAATAAGGCCACTAATTCATCTCTTACTTCTTTACACAATTTCTTGCTAATATATGTCGGCCGAGGCTTGTCTCCATCCCCTATATCTACCTCTTCTAACTCGTCGGCCGACACAAAACCGTGACCTAGTTTCCCATCTTCTGTTTCGTTAATCGGCCGACTCATCATATCCTCAATGCGTGTATCGATCGGCCGATTATCCGCCAATTCTCCCGTGGGGCCCATCGAGCAGCCGGGGATACCCGACCCCCGGTCACAATAACTCCGTCGTCCGTAATGTTTATGGCCTCCGCATCCCAATATGTGCCCGATAAACAAGGCAAGCTCTCCAGCACCGGCAAACTCGAAATCGGCGGTTGCAATGGTTACGGACTTATCGGCCCGCACGATTTCAACCTTGTTGCCGACCCATTGAATCAAACACCGGTGCATGGTCGATGGGATGCAACAATTGGCATGAATCCAGTCTCTCCCCAACAAAGTTGTGTATGCACCTTTCCCGTCGATGATGAAAAAAGTGGTGGGTATGGTTTTGCTTCCCACGGTGATCTCCATTATTGCGGCCCCACGCACATCTTGGCTTCTCCCGCTGTAATCCTTGAGCGTCGGATTAGCCCTCATCATTTCTTCCGGCGTCTTCCCGAGCTTGCGGTATGTAGTAATCGGCATGACATTGACCGCTGCTCCTCCGTCGACCAACATTTTCCTCATCGGCGACCCATTGACGTAGCCGCTAATTTACAATGCCTTGAGATGCAAATGATCGTAGTTGATCGGCTTATCAAATACCGCCGATTCTGGCGTCCAAAGAATCTCTCGAAGTCTCCCCAATCGGTTCTTCTTCAGCCGAATTTTCATCGGCCGATCCGACAATCCCGGGCATCGGGGACATCATATTCACCGCGGCTTCAGCTCGGACCACCCGAGACCGCACTTTCGGCCTCCATTCCTTCTTGGGCTTGGGCTCATCATCTTGGTCATCTCTATGATGCCGTCCACCCTTGATTTCTCGACAACGCATTCTTTGAAGCCTTCTCTTTTGGGTTTTGCTGAGCAAACCACCGGGCACCACTCGTCCTTCGTTCTCGGTTTGATCATCTCTCGAATCTTCATGGTATTGGTAATCAAACCCTTCTTCGTCATTGATTGGCCCCAGCCGATCGTGAACGGAGGTCCTCTTTGGCACTATGTATCTTCGTTCATCATATCCGTGATCATAGCCGATCGCTCTTCCGGGAGCCGATTGTTGTGATTCGTAGTTGCGACCAATCGGCCGTCCCTCGGTAACTTGATGACCCGCCATCACGCTACTCTTTCCGGCCAGTGCACTCGGGCAGTTCTCGATAGATGGAAGCTTCATGTTTTGGTCCCAGCAGATCTGAAAGAAAGGACAATCCCGGTGTGGGTCAAAATCTTCTCGGCGGATCACACCTTGCCTCGTACTGCCGACTTTGACCGATAGCTTCCTGTTCATGTGCCATCCGATCTCTTTCTTCCCTCTCTCTCTTCCTCTCATATCGGCGTATGAAACCAGCTGATCCACCACCGATGGTATTGATGTACATCGTATTAGCCGGGAAAGGGTGCCCATCAACTTTCATCTTCTTCTTTATATCAGCTGCTCGCAATACCCCACTCGTCAACCGCCTTCCGGATCTCATCTCTCATAGCATAACAATCAACGGTGTTATGATGTGAATTTCCATGCCACTTGCACCACTTAGCCATTTTCTTCAATTCCTCCGGCGTAGGAATTTTGTGATGAGGGGAAAGCTGGATTTTCTTTTCCCGCAGCAGCTGATCAAATATCTCGTCGGCCTTGGATAAATCAAAATCATATTTCCTCTCCTTAGGATTGACATGTGGAGAAAATATCGGCCGTTTGTTATTAGTCCACTCAACTGCATTAATTCCCTCTTCATCATCCTCACTCGTCGAAATCAGCATAAGCTACCCGATACCGCCGATTCCTCGGTGAGTCGGAGATTCTCTTCCTCGGCCGACCGCCTCGCGGGTCAGCTGTGCCAGCCCATCAAACTCATGTGGGGTAAATTTTTCTTTGATGTTGGGGAACAGCCCCGCATAAGCAATTTCGGCCAACTGTTGCTCTGTCGATTCAGGTTGTAGCATCGTCCCCTCGTAGTCCCGAACCTCTCGTATATAATCAGCCACCGATTCCCCGTTTCTGTTTCACCGCCATTAAATCGGACAAACTAAGCTCGGTAATGCCCGTGAAGAAATACGAGTGAAACCTTTTCTCCGGATCGGCCCAACTCTGAATAGAACCGGGCGACAGCGAAGCAAACCATGAAAAGGCCGATCCGGACAATGACAGGTGGGAATAGCCGAACCCGCAAAGCCTCCCGAGTAGACGCCTCACCAAGCTGTGCGTCATATCGGCTGATGTGCTCCATAGTTGATGTGTTATCTTGCCCAGAAAACTTGGAAAACTCGGGAATTTTATACTTATTGGGTAAAGCCACGGAATCCATCCGATCAGGGTAAGGTCGTCGATACAATGCACTCTTCTCCTTAGGCTTCAAATCGAACCGATCTTTCATCATATCGGCGATCTTAGTCATGAGGCTACTCATATCATTGGGTTCAGCAATTGCTAATCCGGTCCCCGTCATATAAGCTGTGTTGGGCTGTCCCCGATCAGGTGTATCAACCGGCTGTTCCCGGAAATCCCAGTGCCGTAGCCGGGAATAGTGTCCGCGGAGCGATTCCATAATTCATGGCCGATTGGATCGGCCGTCCAATCATGAATCCCTGTCCCCGCACCGATGCGGTTGGCTGTGGAATACCGGATATCGGCCGTACTATAGTGGGTGAGTTCTCAATTCTACTCGGGCCGGTATTTGGTACGTAGAAGAAATTGGGCTGTTGTGCCATCCGTGGGATCGCTGCCACATTGGTTGCTGCCCCCAACTCGAAGTCGGCTGTTGTACATCTTGTCCGTCGCATTCTTCCGTTACCGACTTCTTGGGGCCACTGTCATCCTCTTTGCCTGGCTGGGTTGCACTGGTACTTGCATTTGCATTGTCCTTGCCAGGCCATAGGTGAGGTGGCATGCCGTACGAGGCTGAAACCCCGCTCGCGGTGTGGTACTCGGAGGCTAATTCCCCGATTCGTCCGTACAGGAGTGCCGAAAGGCTGAGTGTATGCAGGTGCAGAATACCCTTCGATGAACAGCCTGCCATCAATTGTGTCCTTGATCAAATTCCCGATGGTGTTGGTCAACACGCCCGATTGATTGATTAGGGCCCGATGAACGGACGAGTTGACCATATCACCGAGTTGGTTGGCATCCGGCAGTCTCCGGGCTTTGATTTGGTCTAGTTCTTCCGGATGCAAAATCTGAGGGAAGTCTCCTTTTGTGGCCACTCTGCCACGTGTCACCGTCGGGGCTTGAAAGTACTTTTTCATTGCTTCGGCCAGGTATTCCTGGTACTGCAGCTTTTGTTCTGTCGTCATCTTTCCCCAGTGCCGAAACCCCGTTATCATCGAAACTTCTCCATGCCCTTTGCCATCCGTCCCGAGAGGAACCGGAACCAAAATCGGCCGATTTTCAGCATCGACCATTGGTGTTCCGTCCTCCCCGACAGACTCGTATGTACGACATCTTGATCTTGGTTGCTCCTGTCCCACCGGGCGTGCCAAAAAGTGTGTTGACGTCAAAAGTCGCCAACACACCGTTGTCCGGAGAGTCCACCGAAACCCCGGCCGACGCAGGGCCCCGTGCTCCCAACGGACCGGCTTGGCTCGCCGATTCTCGTGTGCGCTGGTGCGTGCCGGATGGTTTTCCTGCAAACCAACAAAGACAATAAAAAGTGTAAAATTCCAGGTCATCGGCCCGGATAGACCGATGTGCAGCCGTGGCCGATTATGGCGTAAGATAGACAAAATCGGCCATAGACAGGAACAGCACGGCCCATCCATTTATGTATTAAATGCCAGTGCAAACGAATCGTGATACAAACGACACGAAATCGGCCGACGCTATAACATGCGATCGGTGGCTAATGACCGATTTCGTCGGTAAACGATCAAATCATTATGACTTTGTAGGGATGTATTATCGAATAAAATGTAAACAAGATAATTATTAATGGGATGTAATTAATTCGATAGCAAGAAGATAGTTTAATCATCAATTAGAGCAATAAATCGGCCAATCGAGTATCCGCCGATTCTGCCATCGATTATAGCAATGAATTATTAGATCTATCTACATGGATGATGATGATCAGTAAAATCATACTAATAACTCGGGTTCAAAAGCAGCTTTAACAGATTTGGTACTAATTGAACATAAAACAGCTAATGAACGTGATAAGCAATCGGCTAAACACTCCGAAAGAACAATAAGACAAATACAACCACACAGATCCCAAATCGACCGATCGCTCCAACAGACAAGTCAACCGATGGCACGCGATCGGACCAGGTCTAACGGCCGCGCACGCCCGGCCGATTCAGGACAAGCACAATCATAAACGCCTTAACTATGAAAGTAAATCTACACCCTAGCCAATCGGCTGCATGCGCCTAGGACAAGTCAACTATCGCAAAGGCAAACACAGGACACGTCAACTGAATCTGCACAGTCGAATCGGCCAAGATGTAAAAGAACTTTTATAGCGGCTATCGTGACTCGAACGACCAAATCCGAGCCAATCGGCGTTGTGAGCAAAGACCGGAACGGGGAGGCAGGACAAGTCAAACTACCTCCACCACGAGCCCGGACCAGGTCGACTTGACTCATCCAGGCCGATACTCACTACGACAATTAGGGGCAGATTTGGTCGCCGGATAATTAGCAATTACGCCATCTAATTACGAACAATGCGCCGAGAACTAGACAACATAATTACCTTATCAAGCCAACGTGTCGTCGACCGGAGCCCCGAAGATCCCCGCGCGAAAACAGTAGAAACTTGACAGAAAATTAGGGTTTGGCGATGCGCCGAAAATTGTATTGGATGTGAATCGAGTTTACATGTTACATCCGAGTATGTATTTATACTCGGCACAAAGAATCCTACTCGGACCCTCTTCGGGCCGATTTCCTAACCGACTAGGATCTTTTTCCAAAATTAAACTATTATTTCTAATTTTACGACGTGGGCCAAGCCCATCAATGTTATGCTCTTCCGTTGGCGTCCGCGCACGATTCCCGGGAGGGACGCGCCTTTACTCGCCCAAGCGGCCGTCGGACTTCCGCCCACCGGCCCTCTTTTGACCTATAGTCACCGACAATGGGTCCCTTGGTCAAAAACCGGCGTCAACACCGGGAAGGACCTTTTTGGTTAAATCGGTCTCCGGACCGGGGCTTTGTGAGGACCCAGATTTCACCAACGTGAAATCTGAGCCCTTTGTACCTCATTGCCACTCCCGGGAGTGTGGCACGTACATCCAACCCAAGTTAGTACAGTAAAACCATAATTAAAGAAATAACAAGGCAAGATAATAGATTCTCCAAGTACATTATTATTAAGCATAAGTCTCAATCTCAAGAGTACAAGAGCGTGGCACGCGAGCCATCGCGAAATGAAAGTAAGAAACTAGCGAAAGCGAAGCGGAAGCAACTCGATGATGATCGTCGATGAAGTCCATACCCACAAGCAACTCGAGTGTAGGCGAGACCGTCACTCCTCTCCGTCGGCTCCTCGGCTGGCGCGGTCGGCTCTTCAGACAACGGCGTCCGAAAAGCAAAGTGGAAAGCCGTGAGTACATAGAGTACTCAGCAAGCCGCAAACTACCTAGCAACAATGTATGCATGTTGGGATAGTTCAAGGAAAGGCAAGGGCTAGCACCTAAAGCATTATTCCTCAAGTCTATGTGAATCACATTTTATTATTAGTCAAATTTTATAAGTGGCCTTGCAGGAAACAACACAATCCTGCAAGGGTCAAGTTTTATGTCCCGCACACCTCCACGGGACCACAGCTCGATGCCGGAAGTAAAACATCTATCGGAGGGGAGAAGTAGTAAATGCTAATCAAGTGGATTTCTCTCGGTAGTGCCCATACTTTGGGCTAGACTATACGTATAGATTTATATATCTCTGCAGAGAGTAAGCAAGCTGTACCCACGTGAAGAGGTACTCAAACAAAAGACCACCGTCGTGGCCCAAGCAAAGCAACACTCACAAGATCACTACTCAAAGCATCGAATGGGTGGCGCCCGTCCCTCAGTGTCCGGGATCCTCTAACCACAACATAGGAAAAGAAGGGCCTGAAGGGTGTGACAAGGCGTACCACGGGCCAGGTGGGATATCCTCCGCTCGCGGGTCGAGACAAACGCTCCGACACCCGCTACCACTAATCTCTACACCACGGCGGGCCACCCATTCCTCCGCTAAGTATCATGATCCAGCTCGCCCATACAAGTCACGTGGTATGCTAGTAAGACCAAGAGAGGCATACGCACAAGAACCGGTCCTTAAGCTGCCGGGGCGAGTCACCATCCCTCTCCTCAAAACAACGAGTCTCAACAACAAGTGTCACCACACAGGGGTCCCATAGCCCAAGACCCCTACACAACCGTACCCGCAACGGTACTCTCCAAGTAGAGACTCCCCGAAGTGTCCCAGCACCTAACCACCTACACACTCACCCTCGCAAAAGGTCCAACAGGGTATCTAGTACGTAAACTCGACACCTAAGAAACAACTATAATTTATTTTACACAAAAACATGTATAGTCATCATGTGGTTTAATTAAGCAACTAAGCAACATACTAAGCATGCGAGTAACGAGTAGAACAACCTATGGTAAATAGTGGCAAGGATGGCATAATATGGCATAGGTAGACTACAAGTGCAAGTAACCATTAATCATGCATGGTCCAATTTAATGCAAGTACTAAATAGGATCAAGAGTGGTCAAGGATTGCGGCTTGCCCGGATAGGGCTGCTCCCGGACCGGGTCGGGGTACTCGTACTGCTGCACTCGGCGGAAACTCCTCAAACTGCGGCTCGGACGGGAATTCCTCGGCACCGTCCGACGGACGGATCGTGAAACAGGGGTTAGGCACGCTTATCGAGACAAAAGGAAATAGTACGGAAATAACGACGGAAATTACGGTATTAGAACATGACCAAAAGCTACACTAACGCGTAGAGAACGTCGCTACGAGTCCAACGCAACTCGACCGCGTATTTTTCCGAGGCCCCGGGAAAAAGATATGAATTTCCAAAGATAAAAGGAATTATGGAAATTCGGGAAAAACCAATAAAAAGAAATGGAATATTCTCTCGGCATATTTTGCGACACGCGCGCTCCACGCCAGCGCCACGTCGATGCCACGTAGGTCAAAACCCTACCAGATCAGCAACACGTGGAACCATATTGTGCTAAGTGGACACCACATCGGCGCCATCCGGACGCCACGCCGGCAGAACGCCCGCCACGCTAGCTGCTACCTAGACGCCACGTGCGCACCAACTCTACCACGTGGACGCCACGTGGCCTGATTTTCTGCCACGTCGGCTGCGTTGCGGGGCTGCCGGAGACAGGTGGCGCCGCCTCGCCCCGCCGCGGCTCTTGTCGAATTGGCCCGCCCGGCCGCTACAGCTCGCCGGCGGCCATGCCGTGCACACCAGGACGGAGCCCATCCCACGGCGGACCTGCCGGCGCCGGTCTCGGACACCAGCTCCCCTCCGACGAGCGGCCGAGCTCGCCGGAGTTGGCGACGGCGGCGGGCGAAAGGGGAATCCCCCGACTACCAAAGGACCACGTTTTGAGACCACCAAACCGAAGCTTGAGCACTTGCGAACCCAACAAGCATCCTTCCCGGGCCAAGAAACCCACCGGAGCGTCGCCGGCGGCGAGTTCCGCGGCGGCGGCTCAACGGAGTCCCGCAAACTTCCCCCAAACCAACTCCTTTCAACCAATTGACGCGCGCACGAGCTTCGGAGGAACTAGGGGAAGCTATTCGACCGAGACAGAGAGCTTGAGCTCGCCTCCCGCGACGAGCTCACCGGCGCCCATGGTGGCGCGGTGGCGGAACTCGACGAAGAACCCCAAATCGCGACGAATAGAGGAAGAAGGAGGGGGTCGGGAGCGGCAACTTACGGGGAAGCTCCCGGAGGTCGAGGCTTGGGCCGAGAGGCTCCAACGGCGAGGGGCGTAGAGCTTCCGTCGATGGCGGACGACGCGCGCGGCGGAAGAAGACGGTGACCACGCTCCTCTGCGTTCTAGAGCTACAAGGCGGAGACATGGCCGCGCTTAGGACCGAGGAGACAGGGTATTCAACGCGGAGCAAGGAATGGTGCACGAGCTAACCCGGGAGGCACGGACGACGATGATTGACGGAGATGAAGATGATGGCGGTGGACTCGCTCGGGTCGCTCGCGCGCTCCACTGCTCGAACGATCGCGAGGCTAGCACCACTCGACGCAGCACCGCACGCCGCACACGAAGACCACGACGCGCACCGCTAGCTCCGAACTTCGCCCATGGCGGAGGTAGAAACCGCGAGCGGCGGTGGCAGCTAGGGTTTGAGGCGGAAGGGGAGGAAGAAGAAGAGCGGCGGCCGGTGAGAGGGTTTTGTAGACAGCTGGGCGGCGGGAGCACGCAACTTTGGTGCCGCTATGCGATGAGCATCCGAGCCGGCGCGCTCCGGTGCCGCCGCGGTGCGCGTGACCTGGAAAGGCGAGGGGAAGAAGATGCTCCGGGCCGGACCGGGCTGCGGGGAAAGGAGAAGAAAAGTGGGCCGCGCGGTGAAGTTTCGGCCCAAGCGCCAGGAAATTTAAAAAAAAGGCTTTGCGAATTGTTTCAATCGATTTGAATTCAAACTTTGCCCAAAAACAAATGTTTTTATTACACTTCACTTGGGGAAATATTTGGGCTGTTACGGACTTCCCCCTTACAAGAATCTCGTCCTCGAGATTTCACTCCTCATCCTCGAACAAGTGAGGGAAGTCCTTCCTCAAGTTATCCTCCATCTCCCAAGTGGCCTCCCGCTCGGTGTGGTTACTCCACAACACCTTGCAGAACTTGATCTTGCGGCTCCGTGTTTCCTTGAAAGCCACATCCAAGATCTTGACGGGATACTCCAAGTACTCAACGCTGTCCTGCAGATCCAACACCTCCGGTGCAACCTGCTCCTCCGGCACACGAAGACATTTCTTGAGCTGCGAAACATGGAACACATCATGCACTCCGGCAAGGTGTCCCGGCAACTCAAGCCGATAGGCGAGATCTCCAATCCTCCTCACCACACGAAAAGGTCCAACAAACCTTGATGCCAACTTGCCACGCACGTGGAATCTGCGCGTCCCACGAAGTGGAGAGACCTTGAGATAGACATAGTCCTCAACAAAGAACTCCAAAGGTCTCCTCCTCTTATCCGCATAGCTCTTCCTCGCCTGCTCCGAGCAACTCCGATATGCTCTCTCACTTGCTCAACCTTTTCCTCAGCCTCTCTCACAAGATCCGGTCCATAGAAAGACCTCTCTCCAACCTCTCGCCCACATGAGAGGTGTCCTACACTTCCTTCCATACAAGAGCTCATTGGGTGACATCTTGATGCTTGCCCGGTAGCTGTTGTTGTAAGAGAACTCAGCAAACGACAGGCTCTCCTCCCAATTCTTGCTGTAGGTGAGCACACAAGCCCTCAACATGTCCTCCAAGGTCCGATTCAGCCGCTCTGTCCGACCATCCGTCCGAGGGTGATAAGCTGTGCTAAAGTCCAAGTGAGTGCCCATAGCTGCATGCAAACTCCTCCGTAACTTAGACACAAACCGAGAACCACGATCCGAAACAATAGTGAGAGGTGCCCTATGTAGTCTCGGAATGTTATCAATGTACAGACTTGGCAAGCTTCTCCACACGGTAGTCCGTCCCGACAGCTACGAAGTGAGCGGCCTTGGAGAACCGATCCACAATCACCCGGATGGAATCATGACCCTTCGGCGTGCGAGGTAGACCAACAATGAAATCCATGCTGATGTTCTCCCATTTCCACATGGGAATCTCAAGAGGCTTGAGCAAACCGGCCGGCTTCGATGCTCCGCCTTGACCCTCCCGCAAATGTCACACATCCCCACAAACCGAGCAATGTCCCTCTTCATGCCTTCCCACCGGAACTCGGTACGGAGATCCTCATACATCTTTGTGTTCCCCGGGTGGATCGAGTAGCGAGAACAGTGAGCCTCTCGCAAGATCTCATCTCGAATCCCTGCACCTCCAGGAACCACAATCCGATCCTTGTACCAAAGTACACCATCACCATCCACTCGAACCCGGTGCCTTATCCTCCTTTATCTTTCCCTTGATCGACTCCACAAGACTCGTCAACCTTTTGCTTTTCCTTGATCCGATCTCCAAGAAGACTCGTGATCCTCAACTCATAGAGATAGCCCTCGAGATTGAGCTCCACTCCATCCCTCATCATCTCCTCAAACACCTCCGATTGACTAGTCATGAGTGAAGTGCAATAGGCCTTGCGACTCAGCGCATCTGCAACAACATTAGCCTTGCCAGGATGGTAGCTGATGCTCGGATCATAGTCCTTGATCAACTCAAGCCATCTCCTCTCGCCTCATGTTCAGCTGTGACTCGCGTGAAGATATACTTGATACTCTTGTGATCCGTGAAGATCTCACATCCGCCACTCGATGAGATAGTGCCTCCAAATCTTCAAAGCATGAACCACCGCTGCAAGCTCAAGATCATGAGTGGGGTAATGCTTCTCATGAGTCTTCAACCGCCTCGAAGCATAAGCCACAACCTTCCTCGTTCTGCATGAGCACACAACCAATCCCCCGAGTGGAAGCATCACAAGACACCCGGAAGTCCCGACTAAGATCCGGCAAGGTGAGCACCGGTGCGGTGGTCAATCTAGTCTTGAGCTCCCGAAAGCTCCTCTCACGCTCCGGGGTCCACTCAAAGGTAACCTTATCCCGCAAGAGCTCCGTCATGGGACGAGCTATCCGAGAGAAATCCTCAACAAAGCGACGGTAGTATCCAGCCATTCCCAAGAAACTCCTCACATCCTTGACACACTGCAGCGACTTCCAACTCACAACCGTCCGCACCTTTCCAGGATCCACACATACTCCCTCGGCATTGATGACATGCCCTAGGAAAGCCACTTCCTCAAGCCGAACTTACACTTGCTGAACTTGGCATACAACCGATTTGCCTTCAACCTCTCCAAGACAACCCTCAAGTGATGTGCATGCTCTTCGGCGGACTTCGAGTACACAAGAATGTCGTCAATGAAAACCACCACAAACTTATCCAACTCTGCCATGAAGACCTTGTTCATCATGTTCATGAAGTAGGGAGGGGCATTAGTCAAGCCAAAGGAAGCAACAGTGAACTCAAACTGCCCATACCTGTCCGTAAATAGATAAGAGGTAAAATTCAAGAAGGGGCGATCCGGCATGGTAGATAACAATAGAATTGACAAGGTGGTAACAAAGATCCATACCTACTCACGAAGGCAGTCTTAGGAATGTCGCTCTCTCGGATTTTCATTTGATGATAGCCGGATCTCAAATCAATGGAAGAGAAGTACTTTGCACCCTTCAGCTGATCAAACAAATCATCAATCCACGGCAAGGGGTACTTATTCTTGATGGTGACCTCGTTTAAGGAACGATAGTCAACACACATCCCGTCAGCACCATCCTTCTTCTTCACAAATAGAACAGGGATCCCCAAGGCGAGGCACTTGGGCGAATGAACCCCTTCCTCAACAAATCATCAATCTCCTGCTTCAGCAACACCAACTCATCGGAAGACATGCGATACGGCCTCTTAGCAATAGGGGCCGTGCCAGAAGAAGATCAATCACAAACTCAACATCCCTATCTGGTGGATGCCCTGGCAAATCATCGGGAAAGACCTCGGGATACTCACAAACCACGGGTATCCGCTCAAGTGACAACCCCCGCAAGTGACAAAGCTGTGTCGGCAACTTAGGAGCAACCGGTGTGAAACACACGACCACTCCTCGGTGGTTCACCAAGGTCACAATCCGCTCATCACAATAAATCACCCCCTTGTTCCTTGTCAACCAATCCATCCCAAGAATAACCTCAATCCCGGAAGATGGCAAGAGAGCCAAATCAGCCAAGAACCGAACACCCTCAATCGGAATCTGAACTCGGCGGCAACCCGTCACACACTTTGAAGCACCAAGTGGAGAAATAGCGAGCACAGGAAAATCGAGCAAGATGACAGGAATCTTAAGCTTCGCAACGAACGCAGAAGACCCGAACGATCTAGTCGCACCAGTATCGAAAAGAACAGAAGCTAAACAGGAGTTAACCGGAAACTCACCAAGGACGACGTCCGGTGCTCGCTGTGCATCCTCAACAGTGAGGTGGTGAAGTCTAGCAAGAGAAGCGCTCTGTCGTGGCTGCTGCCTAGCTGCGGTCCGCACAGGACGTGGGGCACTGCGGAACTGCTGCTCGCTGCGGCGGCCGTGCTGCCGGCTCTGGGGGTAGTGTAGGTAGTAGGAGCTCTCGACCCATGTTGGGACACGCGTAGTACTTGTGTCCCGGCTGCCCACACCGGAAGCACCTGTTGGCGAAGGGCATCCCACCGCTCGGGGCCTCCACCCCGACCGCCGTGGTGCTGGAGCACACCGGTACTGCTGCCCCCGTGGTGCGTATCGCCTCTCGCCCAGGACTGCCAAACTGCCCTCGTGGTGGACGGGCGGTCCGCTACTGCTGTCCTCCAAACCTCGGCCTCTCGCCGACCTCCGTAACGGTCTAGCTGTCCTCCGATCCTCTTGTGTGCCTCAACCCTCCTGATCTTCTCGATGCTCGTCCTCAACCTCAATAGCCTTGTCCACCAGCTCCTTCGGGGTAGAGCACCCTGCCACGTGGGGACCAATCTCAGCTTTGAGACCCCACTTGAAGTAATAGATCTTATCCTGCTCATTGGAAAGATAGAAAACCACGAAGGGAAATGAGATGAAGAGATAGCAACATAGAACGTGTTAAGCACAAAATCATTGGGAGGAGTAGATAGGGATTAATTGAGATGAAAAGCTGGATAAGAGATTTCGACCTGCTCGGTGGACACGTCACGAGGTGAGTAGCGGGACAGCTCAGTCCACCTGTGGTAGTACTCGAGCACACCCATAGATCCCATCTTCAGGTTACGGAACTCGTCCGCCTTCCTCGTCCATCACTCCCTTGGGGATGTGCTCGAGCTCCGAACTCCTGCTCAAACTCATCCCAAGAGATACTGTCTCGGGTCCTCGTGGTTGGCCACGTAAGTGTCCCACCACGCGCTAGCTGCGCCTCCGAGCAAGTAAGTAGCAAGTGACATACACTCGGCGTCGGTGCAATCCATCATCACTAGCTGCTTGGACACCGTCCCGAGCCGCTTGTCGGCGTCCGTAGGGTCGGTGCAGTAAGAGAACATCTCGAGCTGAAGTCCGTGGAAGGCCTCCTTCCTCGGGTCCGACCGATCGCGGATTGCGAAATGCTGCGGCTGCTGCTATAGAACCTGCTCTTGGTGCTGCTGCTGCAGCATCCGCATCAGACCTCCCAAGATGTTGGTCCGCACAGCCATCACCTTAGCAAGAGTCCGAGCAGGGGGTGGTGGTGGCACCTCCTCGCTGCTCGCCGCCCTCCTCGCTGTCCCGGTGCCTCCTCGCTCGGCACCCTCTCGCCTCTCCAGCTGCGGGATCCGATGGTGCCTCTCCACCGCGACCACGCCCTCGCCACGAGCACGGCCTCGGCCACGTCCTCTCGGGGGCCCGCTCGTCAACCTCCATAGCTGCCTGGTCAAACCGCACGTGTAGACCCCTTCCTCTCGGCATCCGTTAACAAGGCACATTTCCAACGATTAGTACGGGTTATCCAACACTTTCTTCAAATCTCGAAAGGATCTTCATGAGTAAAAGAACAGTATGCAGATCATTCATCCAAGCAAACATAGTACAAACTTATCCATTCAGTCATATCTTATGTTAAGAACTTTAAACGATGAGACAGATTTCAAAGTTTGATGAAAGGAGTTTAGCAGATTAGAGAACTAGATCATGTCCTTATGGTTACATCCAGCTTTCTACGGGTCTCGTTCCTACAGTCAAGTATGGCTCGATACCAACCGTGAGGACCCGATTTCACCAACGTGAAATCCGAGCCCTTTGTACCTCATTGCCACACCCGAAGTGTGGCACGTACATCCAACACAAATTAGTACAGTAAAACCATAATTAAAGGAAATAACAAGGCAAGATAATAGATTCTCCAAGTACATTATTATTAAGCATAAGTCTCAATCTCAAGAGTACAAGAGCGTGGCACGCGAGCCATCGCGAAATGAAAGTAAGAAACTAGCGAAGCGAAGCGGAAGCAACTCGATGATGATCGTCGATGAAGTCCATACCCACAAGCAACTCGAGTGTAGGCGAGACCGTCACTCCTCTCCGTCGCCTCCTCAGCTGGCGCGGTCGGCTCCTCAACGAACGGCGTCCGAAAAGCAAAGTGGAAAGCCGTGAGTACATAGAGTACTCAGCAAGCCGCAAACTACTTAGCAACAATGTATGCATGTTGGGATAGTTCAAGGAAAGGCAAGGGCTAGCACCTAAAGCATTATTCCTCAAGTCTATGTGAATCACATTTTATTATTAGTCAAATTTTATAAGTGGCCTTGCAGGAAACAACACAATCCCGCAAGGGTCAAGTTTTATGTCCCGCACACCTCCACGGGACCACAACTCGATGCCGGAAGTAAAACATCTATCGAGGGGAGAAGTAGTAAATGCTAATCAAGTGGATTTCTCTCGGTAGTGCCCATACTTTGGGCTAGACTATACGTATAGATTTATATATCTCTCGCAGAGAGTAAGCAACTGTACCCACGTGAAGAGGTACTCAAACAAAAGACCACCGTCGTGGCCCAAGCAAAGCAACACTCACAAGATCACTACTCAAAGCATCGAATGGGTGGCGCCCGTCCCTCGTGTCCGGGATCCTCTAACCACAACATAGGAAAAGAAGGGCCCGAAGGGTGTGACAAGGCGTACCACGGGCCAGGTGGGATATCCTCTCGCTCGCGGGTCGAGACAAACGCTCCGACACCCGCTACCACTAATCTCTACACCACGGCGGGCCACCCATTCCTCCGCTAAGTATTATGATCCAGCCCGCCCATACAAGTCACGTGGTATGCTAGTAAGACCAAGAGAGGCATACGCACAAGAACCGGTCCTTAAGCTGCCGGGCGAGTCACCATCCCTCTCCTCAAAATAACAGTCTCAACAACGAGTGTCACCACACAGGGGTCCCATAGCCCAAGACCCCTACACAACCGTACCTCGCAATGGTACTCTCCAAGTAGAGACTCCCCGAAGTCTCCCAACACCTAACCACCTACACACTCGCCCCGCAAAAGGTCCTACAGGGTATCTAGTACGGAAACTCGACACCTAAGAAACACCTACAATTTATTTTCCACAAAAACATGTATAGTCATCATGGGGTTCAATTAAGCAACTAAGCAACATACTAAGCATGCGAGTAACAGTAGAAGAACCTATGGTAAACCGTGGCAAGGATGGCATAATATGGCATAGGTAGACTACAAGTGCAAGTAACCATTAATCATGCTTGGTCCAATTTAATGCAAGTACTAAATAGGATCAAGAGTGGTCAAGGATTGCGGCTTGCCCGGATAGGGCTGCTCCCGGGCCGGGTCGGGGTACTCGTATCTGCTGCCCCGGCGGAAACTCCTCAAACTGCGGCTCGGACGGGAATTCCTCGGCACCGTCCGACGGACGGATCGTGAAACAGGGGTTAGGCACGCTTATCGAGACACAAGGAAATAGTACGGAAATAACGACAGAAATTACGGTACTAGAACATGACCAAAAGCTACACTAACGCGTAGAGAACGTCGCTACGAGTCCAACACAACCGACCGCGTATTTTTCGAGGCTCCAGGAAAAGATATGAATTTCCAAAGATAAAAGGAATTATGGAAATTCGGGAAAAACCAATAAAAAGAAATGGAATATTCTCCGGCATATTCTGCGACACGCGCGCTCCACGCCAGCGCCACGTCGATGCCACCTAGGTCAAAACCCTACCAGATCAGCAACACGTGGAACCATATTGTGCTAAGTGGACACCACATCGGCGCCATCCGGACGCCACGCCAGCAGAACGCCCGCCACGCTAGCTGCTACCTAGACGCCACGTGCGCACCAACTCTACCATGTGGACGCCACGTGGCCTGATTTTCTGCCACGTCAGCCTGAGTTGCGGGGCTGCCGGAGACAGGTGGCGCCGCCTCGCCCCGCCGCGGCTCTTGCCGGAATTGGCCCGCCCGGCCGCTACAGCTCGCCGGCGGCCATGCCGTGCACACCAGGACGGAGCCCATCCCACGGCGCACCTGCCGGCGCCGGTCCCGGACACCGGCTCCCCTCCGACGAGCGGCCGAGCTCGCCGGAGTTGGCGACGGCGGCGGGCGAAAGGGGGAATCCCCCGACTACCAAAGGACCACGTTATGAGACCACCAAACCGAAGTTTGAGCACTTGCGAACCCAACGAGCATCCTTCCCGGGCCAAGAAACCCACCGGAGCGTCGCCGGCGGCGAGTTCCGCGGCGGCGGCTCAACGGAGTCCCGCAAACTTCCCCCAAACCAACTCCTTTCAACCAATTGACGCGCGCACGAGCTTCGGAGGAACTAGGGGAAGCTATTCGACCGAGACAGAGAGCTTGAGCTCGCCTCCCGCGACGAGCTCACCGGCGCCCATGGCGGCACGGTGGCGGAACTCGACGAAGAACCCCAAATCGCGACGAATAGAGGAAGAAGGAGGGAGGGGGTCGGGAGCGGCAACTTACGGGGAAGCTCCCGGAGGTCGTGGCTTGGGCTGAGAGGCTCCAACGGCGAGGGCGTAGAGCTTCCGTCGATGGCGGACGACGCGCGCAGCGGAAGAAGACGGTGACCACGCTCCTCTGCGTTCCGGAGCTACAAGGCGGAGACATGGCCGCGCTTAGGACCGATGAGACGGGGTATTCAACGCGGAGCAAGGAACGGTGCACGAGCTAACCCGGGAGGCACGGACGACGATGATTGACGGAGATGAAGATGATGGCGGTGGACTCCGCTCGGGTCGCTGCGCGCTCCACCGCTCGAACGATCGCGAGGCTAGCACCAATCGACGCAGCACCGCACGCCGCACATGAAGACCATGACGCGCACCGCTAGCTCCGAACTTCGCCCATGGCGGAGGTAGAAACCGCAGGCGGCGGTGGCAGCTAGGGTTTGAGGCGGAAGGGGAGGAAGAAGAAGAGCGGCGGCCGGTGAGAGGGTTTTGTAGACGGCTGGGCGGCGGGAGCACGCAACTTTGGTGCCGCTACGCGACGAGCGTCCGAGCTGGCGCGCTCGGTGCCGCCGCGGTGCTCGTGACCTGGAAAGGCGAGGGGAAGAAGATGCTCCTGTTGGCGTGGGTCGGGCCGGACCGGGCTGCGGGGAAAGGAGAAGAAAAGTGGGCCGCGCGGTGAAGTTTCGGCCCAAGCGCCAGGAAATTTGAAAAAAGGCTTTGCGAATTGTTTCAATCGTTTTTCAATCGATTTGTATTCAAACTTTGCCCAAAAACAAATGTTTTTATTACACTTCACTTGGGGAAATATTTGGGCTATTACAGGCTTATAGGCTTATGACCCTGGAGGAAGAAGAGATTCCAAATTCTTGGAACATTAATCAGCTTCAGTCGTTTTTATACTTAAGAGTATTTCTTGTAAAGTTTTTCATATTATAATAAAGTAATTTTATCTAATGATAATGTGTTTGTTTTTTGTGTCTCCATACTTTAATTTTGAATTAAATTATTGAGCCAGGGGGCTGCTATGTTAAGAGCGATCTGTGATATTTTGCTATTCTTGAATAATAAAACCAGTCATTTAGCTGACGGATTGCTGTGTTAAGAGCGGTCTATTTAAATTTAAGTTTAAAACTGGTATATTCAGGAAAGGATATTGTATAAGCCTTCTTTCCTATGAATACTGATTGTTAGGCTGTTGTGTTAAGAACAATCTGTGAAATCTTAAAATCCTACAAACTAGCTTTTTTGCTTATGTTACATGATCTTGTTAAAGTAAGCTATAATTATGAATTGTGATCTCGTGCTGATTAAGAGCCGAGTTTGATCATAATTATTTAGTTGAAATAACCATCATGTCTTAGGTAAATAAGTTAGTAAGTATGATGGTGAAACCAGTATTCATATAGAAAAGAAAAGTGACTGGTATTTAAAAATAAACAATGTGATGATCAAGATGTTTGATTACAAAATGGCCCTATTACAAAGTTTTCTAAGCAGGACCGCTGGAAGTACCGGTGTCACCGGTCTTAGGATTTTCTTCGAGTCTATCATCCAGCGTTTCTTCGGAATCGAAGAAGATACTCGGTAAATCCCTATCAACATCTTCGAAAGCATTTTCTATTGTCCGCTCGGCGGCAGCTTGCTGCGTCCCGAGCATCTTGGTCCAGAGCAAAAGCTGCTGGCGCTATGTTTAGAGGGACACCTGTTGGATCAAGAGGAACATCTTCCACCAACTCTGAAACGGTGCCAATGAGTGAGTTCTTCAGCTCATTGAACCGGTCTTCGTAGTCTCAGTGGTGAGCGCCATCCTTGATGAACTTGAAATCACATTCTTCGACCGGAGTCCAAGACTGGATTATAGCAGCGATGTGTCCTCCTCCCACAGCAGCAACCATCCTTGAATGTTCTCTCGATTCTTCTAGGGATTGCCCGGATGGCGGACTCGAGGTCTATCCCATTGGGATCAATAGTTTGACCGCCATTGAGATATTCCGTAGTACGCACCGTGCCTGCAGTAAGTTCTGAAAAAACAAGCACAAATTTAAGAGAAAGATATTGCTGAAGACCGGTATTTTCAAAAGGATGACATAAGAGTGAACAAGAAAGATGGGACTTACGCCCGTGCCTAATCTCGTAGCTCTGAATCTGCCCTTGATGTTTGTATTTGATTCTCTCAGCTTGGCTTCGATTTTTAGCAAACGCTGAATTTCGCGATCTTTTGCCCGGAGAGCAAGTTGAATGGATTCTTGGGCAGTCCTCGGGGCACTTTCCTTGTCCGCTTGCGCTGATTTTGTTGCTTCTAAGGCTTCAGCTAGTTCAGCCTTCAAGCGAGCATTGTCGGTATCCAGCATCTTGTTGGAGTGAAGTGTTTGAGCCAAGATACTATCTTTGGCAGTAAGCTCGCCTTCGAGTTCTCCAATCCGCGCCGTTTGTTGCTCTTCGACACGAGAACCCTCTTCAAGCGCTTGCTCTTGAGCAGCTGCCTTTTCAGTAAGGAGTTCTTCAGCTTTTTTGTGAGCAGCAACAAGGTTCTCGAGCGCTGAAGTCAAGAGTGGGACTGGTCGGGAAGGGAGGCAGCTGGGAAAAATATGGAATATATAGGAAAAATCGAGAATATTACTCCGATTAACTTGACGGAGCCTCGATGATTTATTGCTGGCGCTCTTCCATCATTCGATGGGTGTTTTGCAGATTGGCTTCTCTTTTCGAAGATCATCTTCCTTGGCCTTCGGATCGGCGGTCCGAGATTCCAGTTCAACCAATCGCTCTTGATTGGTGCAAAGCTCCTCCCAGTAAGCGGGCGATGATAGCGGTTTTGGCTTCGTAGCTTTTGAGGAGAACCTAAAGAGAAGATTGAGAGAGTTGATAATTAAAATGTGATTGCCCGGAGAGATTTTTGAAGCGAGAGGATGTACCTGGCCGGATTTTGAGAAATTCTTTAAGGCCTCTTCTTCTTGGAGGGCGTCCCATTGAGCTGTAGCGGCGAAAGTTCCGGCTCCGCTCGAACTGTCTACCTCCACGTCTCCAACTACCATTTTAGCCAGCTTGGTTCTCCAGGAGATTTGCGTGTTGTCCTAGGCCGGCGAGGAATTTCTTCCGTCCATACCGGTCCTAGTGATAGCTCTGGAGGAATCTGGAATAAGGTGGTTTGGGGAGGAGAATTACCGGAAGATGGGTTTTCGACAATGGTAACATGCTCTTCGGTTTCAATGTGCGAGGCGGCAGGGAGTTCCTTCGTGGATGCCGCACTCCGAGTTCCCGTGATTGGAGCAGCAGGAGCGGTACTCGGTTTGAGAAGCGCCAGGAGCGGGACCGGTCCGAGATGCGCCAGGAGTAGAGGCAGAAACACCACCGGTAGGGGCTGTTGAAGAAGCTTTATTTCTTAAAAACTAGCTATGCTAGCTTGGAAGTTAGAAGGGATCCTGTAAGGAAAAAGCAGACGTGATAAGACTGGGACAAGGAGTTTTGACAGGTGGAACAATTCAGAATAGAATTAGCAAATATAAAAGACTTACGAGGAAGCTTTCTTGAAGCCGATGGAGGTCTTGATCTTCTTCGGCGGGCCTTGGGTGTCCCCACCGCTTCTCTCTGCAGTCCTTTTTCCGCTAGATTGACTTGCGGAGTTGGAACTGTTTCTCTAGCATCACCGTGACCGGTCCGGTGGCCATATCGGGACCTTTTGGAGACTTTAGATAAAGGATCGACCAAGGAAGAGGTACCTTGAGTCTTTCCCAATGAAGTTTCAAGAATGGCCGTAGCTGGCCGGCGATCCCTTTCGACGGCTTCTTCTTCGCGTCGTTGATCTTCAAGCTTTTGTGCCTCCGGGCGGATATCGCCGGGAGCAGCGAAAGAAGTAGCAGGTCCGCCAATGGTCAAGGAAGTAGTACGTTTTCTTGTACTAGGTGCTTGAACCACGGTCCCGGACTTGGTGATTTTTGGAGCAATGCTCGGGAGGTAGAGGAAAGGACCGGTCCGAAAGCCTTCGAGTCGGACCGGCTTGAAGAGCCAGGGAGCGGTATTATTGGCGTAATCTTCTCCCCAAGTATCATTGGGAGGAAGAGGAGGGTGACTCCTGTACTTGTCCATTTTCTGCAATTGTAAAGATTGAGTTTTCGTAAGAAAATGATGGTAACAAGCGACAAAGATTTGAAGAAACAGAAAGAGATACTTACAGTGGTCACGAGGATTGCATGAGCTAAAGGCCGGACCCACTCTTGTGCATCCGGATAGATCTGGTTTTGGCTGGAGCATTTGCTTGATGCGAGCTTCTAATCGCTCTTTGTCGTGAAGCAGGGTTCCATCCAAAGGCATAGCGGTGTCTTCGTCAAAGCACCAAGCTGGATGCTCTTGCCTTTTGAGAGGTTGAACTCCCCGCACTATGAAGCTCCGGAGAACTGTCTCGGCGGTAACACCTCCGACGTTCTTCAAGTATCTAATGCAAGCTAGGAGCGCAAGAATTTCATTGTCTTCTTTGAGATTTTCCCTAGTCTCTGTGGTAGGGAAATTCTTGGCTATCTTAGCGCCGACGGCAGGAAGTGCTGGCTGGGATTGTCGCAGAAAAACCATCCGTTTTTCCAATGGGCTATGCTCTTGTTCAAGGACAGAGAAAAGTATTCATCTACGTTCCAGCATTGGATTCCTACTCCGCTAACTGCAGCTTGGCGGTCCGATGAAGGAAGTGGGCGAATTTGGAACAGTCATCGGAATAGCTTGAAGTGGGGGAGAACTCCAAGAAAAGCTTCACACGGATGGATGAAAAAAGCAATTTGTAGGATGGAGTTAGGGTTGAGGTTCACTAACTCCCATCCGTAAAAGAAAAGAAGTCCTCTCGAAAAAGGAATAGCAAGGGAGATCAAGGCCGCGAAGGAAAAAAGCCTTGAAAACTAACCGTTGAGAATCATCTATTCCCCATGGGATTTGGCTAGGGGAAGGGACGCTCCAATTCGGAATGGGTTGAGGAGGAAGATATCCGTCATGAACTCGCCTCATTGAGGGAGGTTTCGGTGACCTTGCTATTACCAAGGTCTTGGATACCAAAAGGAAGCTAATCGCGAGGAACAAAGGAAGAAGACGCGGGGACGGCGGCGGATTTCTTCTTGCCCATCTTGAGAGATGGAAAAGGAAAGCTTGAGATTGGTTAATGTGGAAGAAGAGAGCAAAAGAACAAAGGCGAATGGCGGGCAAGTATGAGCTTTCGGGAGCAGAGGTTGACCTAGGTCGACCTTTCGTCTCTTTTTACGGACACCTGGGATGGGCCCGGGGCTGAAAAGTTATTGGGCTATTTTGAGAGGCCCGATAGATTTTTTATTGTTAATAACCTATGTCGTAACTATGCAATTATGACCTAACGGCCATAAGGAAGTTAATGATCTGTTATTTGCGTTAATTATGACTTAACGGTCATAAGAATAGGCCGTCGTGCTTTTGTGAAAGAAAAAGCGGTCTCGAAATATGGGAGTTTTCAGATGGAAATTAAAGTAATACTGAGTTTTATAATTCAGTAGTAAGAAAGAGTTAAATTTTACATAACTCGGTGATAAAGGATGCCTTAGGCTGTGGGTGTTAATCATCCGGCTGATTATAGGCTTTGGAGACTCGAGTCGTCTGTGAGAATATAGGGAATAAACTGGTCCGATCAACCAGAATTTTGGTTCTTAGTGAAATTTTCACTAAGCGGATTATGAGTTCAGAGCTGATTTAGACGGTCCGTTATGTGAAACTGGTGTAAATATCCAGGAGATATGAAATTCTGACCGGTATAACCGGTCCGAAAAATATGTTCTTGGCAAAAATTGCTGAGAGGAATGTGATTTGATAGGAAATAATGAAGCATAGTCTCTCAAGAAAGACTCTTGCATTACTTGCGATTCTCAAATGATACAAGAGTCGGGGCTATACCTAATTAGGTGCACCCGATCGGTGCACCGTGTTCAAAGAGCGATCTGTAGAGATCTTGGAAGTAGAAAAAGATGGAAATTGAAAGGAGCGGTCTGTAGAAATTGTATATTAAAGGAAATAATGAAGAATCAACTAGTGGACTCTTGCATTATTTGAAAGGAGTTCAAATGATCCAAGAGTCGGGGCTATACCCAATTGGGTGCACCGAGAGAAGAATTTGCAATGGTTACCTAATTAGGTGATATGAAGGATAAACATACTATTTTTTTGGCTTTTTCAAGCGCTTCGGAGAAAGAAGAACCATTGTAGCAGATTAGAGTTCTTTTTAATTTTACCATGGAATCAAGATCAACATGCAGAAGACTGGTCGGTCTTATTCAAGGTCAAATCAAAAATTAGTTCGGAGCTACTGTCGTATACTTGCCTTATGGGTATACAGATGATAAAGGAATGGATGCGCAAAGATACGGTAACAAATCAATAAAGATAAAGATGATGGAGATAGCTGGTAAACCGGTTCCCGACCGGTCTTGAATAACGGAGGATACTATACACCGGTATGGAGATCGAAGCGGATATCAATACCGGCGTATGATGACTTGAGGAGCAAGTTAAAGAGTAATTTGTAGTCCGTTAGGACTCGAATTAATAAAGAAAGCTAGAGATAGAGCTCCCATATATGTGATTCATGTAACCGACTAGGACTCGCATGTAATCCTAGCTCCCCGGATATATAAGGTGGAGCAAGGACCGCCCGAAAACTCTATGAGATCTTGCAATTAGCAAATTGCTAAAGGCAATACATAACATACAGGACGTAGGGTATTACTCTCGATCCGAGGGGCCCGAACTCGTCTAAAATCGCGCGTTCTCGTGTGTTCCGTGTGTTGCACCATCGAATTCCACGCTCGTGAGGGACCGGGTAGTACTAGTGCCGAGTTTAAGACTCGACAATAGGGAATAAACTGGTTTGATCAACCAGAATTTTGGTTCTTAGTGAAATTTTCACTAAGCGGATTATGAGTTTATGCTGATTTAGACGGTCTCGTTATGTGAAACTGGTGTAAATATCCAGGAGATATGAAATTCTGACCGGTATAACCTGTCTCGAAAAATATGTTCTTGACAAAAATTGCTGAGAGGAATGTGAGTTGATGGGAAATAATAAAGCATAGTCTCTCAAGAAAGACTCTTGCATTATTTGCGATTCTCAAATGATACAAGAGTCGGGGCTATACCTAATCGGTGCACCCGACCGGTGCACCGTGTTCAAGAGCAGATCTATAGAGATCTTGGAAGTAGAAAAAGATGGAAATTGAAAGGAGCGGTTCTGTCGAAGGAAATAATGAAGAATCAACTAGTGGACTCTTGCATTATTTGAAAGGAGTTCAAATGATCCAAGAGTCGGGGCTATACCTAATTGGGTGCACCTAGTCGGCGCACCGTGAGAAGAATAAGCTATGATTACCTAATTAGGTGATGTGAAGGGTGAAAAACAATAATTTTTTGGCTTCTTTTTAAGCACTTGTGAAGAAAGAAGAACGAGTGCAGCATATTAGAGTTCTTTTTAATTTTACCATAAATTAAGACCAACATGCGTAAGACTCGGTTAGTCTTATTCAAGGTTAAATAAAAAATTACTCGGGGCTACTGTCGTGTACTTGCCTTATGGGTATACGAGATGATGAAGGAATGGATACGTAGAGACATGGTGACAAATTAAGGAAGATAAAGATGATGGCGATAGACAACAGAATGGTTTTCGACCGGTCCGGAATATCGGAAGATCCTCGTATACCGATATGGAAACAAGGCGGATACTAAGACCGGTGTACGATAACTTGAGTAGCAAGTTATTGAGCGATTTGTAGTCTGATTAGGACTCGAATCAATAAAGAAAGTTAGAAATAGAACTCCATATATGTAATCCGTGTAATTGACTAGGACTCGCATGTAACCCCGACTCCCCGGATATATAAGGCGGAGCAGGGACCCCCGAAAGTCTCCGAGATCTTGCAATTAGAAAATCGCTAAAGGCAATACATAACATACAGGACGTAGGGTATTACTCTTGATACGAGGGCCCGAACCTGTCTAAAATCGCGTGTTCCCGTGTGTTCGTGTGTTGCACCATCGAATTCCACGCTCGTGAGGGACCGGGTAGTACTAGTGCCGAGTTTAAGACTCGACGGCGAGGGACAGCGATTTGAATTGATTTATACCAGCTGGCAAAACCCGACTACACGACGTATACGCACCCCACCGGTCGTATACGATAACCTTTCCCGCTAGCACTGGCGGAAGACTAGCCATTTCCAAACTCCCCGGGAATATGGCGACTCCACGACTTCTTCCGTAGCCGACCCATTTCCCTCCCGTGAGACCGCCCTCTCACTATCGGCCGACAAAAGAGAGTTGGCTACGCTACATCTCTCGGGGCGGTTGGGTACATCACCTTGTCAGGGCCATGACACCAAGCATGTAGTACGGTACGTTCAAACTTGTTCAACTAAGCCGACAACGGTACGGTCCTTGACCGACACAGACGGGGCTACCACCTTGCAAGACCTCACTCCGTCTTGCCCTTTCTCCTACATGGCCCGTCCGGTCTCAACTTCATTAACACTCTCTTTAAAATATAACGACAACACATCAAGCACTTAAAGCCTCCATGCTTTAAGATCCCAAAAACATCTACCGTTGCGACTATGAATTAAGCCTAGCTTCTATTGAGCTACATGTACCAAGTATAGCAAGAATAACATGGAACCTATCTCATGCATCTAGGGTGTCAATCATTCCCTAACACCTAATGCACAAACATAACTTAACTAGTGTGATGAAATAAAATATTTAAAACATAGGTAGGATGCACCGGGCTTGCCTTGATTCACGTCGGTGTTCGCTTCCTCGGTGTCGGGTTGACTTCGATGTTCCCGTCTCCTACCTCGACCTCGGACGGAAGCTCGATCACGTCAGGACCTAGGTTGACCAACAATACGTCGCGAATCACAACCATGCATGCATGAAGGTACATGATATGATGTGCAATGATTTTATTAACATGTTTATTAATTACCAATTAATAGTTAATTAATGACATGCAATAACACATAACGTAATAAATTAAGGACACATGAAATGACGATGTTTATAATTAATTTTGGAAAACATTTTTCAAAATTACTTTCGTCTCAAGTATCTCCTTCCTTTAAATAAATCCTTTTCTTAAATTAAAGATTTAATTAGCATAAAATAATAACTTCTATTAATCAAAGAATGTAATTAATTAATACTTATGAAATAAAAATACTCAAAATAGAAATTTTATTTCATAATTAGATAGAGAATATTTTTCTGAATCTAACAAACTTGGTTTCACATTTTTCCGATTTTTATTTAATTTTCTACGAATTTTCAAAATTCAAAAAGTGTGGTCCGCGGTGTGGCGCCACCGCGGCGGCCGAGACGGTGGCGTGGCCACCGGAGTTGGCCGGCGATGGCCCGAGCTCGCCGTGAGGCCACCTAACTACTCTACGCGACATGGCGAACCCGACAGGGATGATGAGCTCGCCCGAGCTGCGCGGAGATACGCCGGCGGCGAGGTCCGAGCACGGCAGCGCTCCAGGCACGGTGCAGAGCTCGCCGGAGAGCCCAAAAATTAGGGAAAATTGTGCTCGAGAGCTTCTACGCAACAAGAGCAAGCTCGACACGAGGTCACGGAGACTTGGTGATGGCCGGAGAGTGGTGCTCACCGTGGAGGGAGCGGCGGCGGTGAAAGAAGCTCCGGGAGAAGACGAAATCCACGACGACCCGAGGAACAAGCTCGCGGTTGAGTTGCCAAACAAGATGAACATCACCTTGCGCATGATCGGAAAGAAAGAAAAGAACGAGTGGCTCACCACAGCTCACCAATTCGGAGATGCGGCGGAAGAACACGGCCGGGGTCCCGACGAGAAAGACGACCGGATTGGAGAGGGCTACCGAGGTTTGTGTTGATTGGTGGCCACGGGGAGCTGCGGCAGGATGTTGCGGAGCTCACGGCGGTGGAAGGGTGGACGGGGAGTGGTTGGGACGGCTCGCCGGCGGTGAGAATCGAGGGCGGGGCTATGGCGGTGGCGGGGAAACCGAGGGGAGAGAGAGGGTAGAAGATAGGGACGGCTCCCGTTTTATCCCGGCCAACGGCGGCGGCGGCGCCGAGCGGGCGAGCGCGGAGAGAGAGAGAGAAAATGACGCTCGGGCCCCGGCCCGGCGTTTTTGCAAAAACACCCTCCGACTTTCGTTAAATTGAAAAACTACTTTCCCGAGCTCGGAAAAGTTTATAAAAATTCAGGGAGGCTAATGAAATTATTTCAAACACTTTTCCTTTTAAGTCCAAGTCCAAATTCCAAATATTTTTCGAATTAAAACTTCATGTTTCAATTAAAAAGAGAGGCTTTAATTATTTCTTGTAGACAATTTTACAAAGCAAAATAATTTCGGAGCAATTTCATAATTCTTCTATTATTATGTTTAATCAGTAGAAAATGTTAAACCTTAAAATTTACTTTTATTTAAATTCTTTTTAACAATTTAATTTAGCTTAGGTTAAATTTGTATTTTATGTGCATTTCTTAACATTAAATTAAATATTTTTACAAATGTAACATGATGACATGATCATGAATGACATGAAATGACCATATGGTTTTCCAATCAAGAGTTGAGTGACTTGCTCCAAATTTCTTGCGAGTTCTATATCGACACGACCTCGTGAGAGACCGGTTCATCGGTATATGTGAAGGTTCCTCTAGGACCCCCTAATTCGTGCTCTACGGTTTCCGGTTCGGCTACATCATTTTATTTGGATTAGTCCCGGTTGCGGTTCTGCGGTCGTTCGGAGATCGAGTCGAAGTCCACAAGGTTCGGTGCCTCTCTCCCCATCGCTTGGTCGCATCCAACCTTGGCCAGGTCCGAAGCTACCCGCATTGTGTTCTAAGTTCGTGAGATCAAGTCGAGTTATAGGATGGTGTCTCTCTCACGTTGCTTTACACATCTCCAACATTTGTTAGGTATAAAGCTATTTATCCCTGCTGATTTTTAGCTAGTTATCCTCCATTGTACCTACTGCCGTGAAGATCGGGCCAACCCCCGGGTTTTCTCCTATTAGGAACTGTCGGGATCGATGAATATCTCCCCGAGGTCCGACCAGCCTAGTCGAGTTGTTCATGGTACTCTACTCTTTGTGTGATAGATTCTTATGATTTTGATGTATCGCTAAGTTTGTGCCGATGCTATATCCTACATGTTCTCCATCAGCTGTGTACTTAAGTAATAAATAAGAAGTTTGCACCATTCAAATTTCTGCGTGTTTAAAATTAAATTTGAATGAGGTTTGTTCAAGTTTGGAGGGAGAGAAAAATTCGAAAACAAATTTAATCGCGCGTGGGCCGATCTTTTCCTTCTTTTAGCTGCGGCCCGTTCCTTTCTTCTTCTCTCCCCTTCCACTTCGCGCGGCCCAGCCGGCCCACCAGCCCAGCCCGAGCCAACTCCCACTGTTTTTCTTCCCCACCTCGCCCGTACGCGCTCGCGCTCGTGAGCTCCACGTCGGACGCCCGTCGCATAGCGCCGCCCCTGCGTCACCCGGGCCCGCGGCCACCAACTCCTCCGAAGCATCTAGCGAACTCCCCGCCGCCCTTGTGAGCTCCTTCCCCCGTTTAAAACCGCCGGCGCCCCAAACCCAAGACTTCGCCGCCTTCCCGGCTCGCCTCGCCGCCGGTGCAACCCACCGTCGTGGTGAGTTGCGTCGCCACAATCCGGTTCTCCTTCCGTCGCCCTCCCCGGTGGCGCTAACAGCTTTGCGTTTCGTCGTAGGTGGAGCACGAACGAGGCGAGAGAAGTCCGCGGCCGCACCTTTCCCCACCGCCGCTCGTCGTCGACGGTGGGTATCCCGCGAGCTCAACCTTGGTCCTAGAATACCCTCCGCTTGCTCTCTCGCTTGGCGTTGAGCGCGTCTTTGTCATCGCCTTGTAGCGGGGAACGCCACCGGACGTAGTCACCACCCGAGCCAAGGCCGCCGCCGTCGTCGTCCGCCGCCGCCCTCTCCGTCGCGCGTCGTCGCTCGTCCCCCTCCGCCCCGTCCGAACCTCGTCCGAGTACTCCGGTGAGCCCGCGCTCCATTCCCCCTCCTTTTTCCCATGAATTAGCCAAGAATCGACCCGTTCGTCGTGGTCCGCCGCCGCGCGCCATGGCCGCCGGTGGGCCTTAGGCTATAGGCTAGCTCATGCTCCTTGGGCAGCTCCTTTAGCTTCGCTCGGCCATGTTGGTGCTCGTGTGCGCGTAAGCTAGGCAAGTGGAGCTCGCTGTCCTGCGTGGCGTCGAGCTCGGATCTCTGCCGCCGCTTTTCTCGCCGCCGGTGTCACTCCGGTCGTCCTTCCGACCGGGGTTGCTCCCGTTAGCTTCGCGTGTAGATAGGTGTTGGTTTGGTGCTGGTTTTGGGTGGTGCGGTGCACTCGGGGAGTTCCCCTTATGCGCCGCCGCGGAGCTCGGCTCCGGCGAGCTCGCGCCACCGCCTCGGGGCAAGTTGGTCCTCGTGCCGGGTGCCGGCAGTGCGCAAGGGTGTGGCGAACTCCATGGTGGCCGTCGTTTGGTTGCCGGCGAGCCCTAGCGCCACCGCGCCGCAATTCCGGCATGCCCCCTGTCCTGGCCCGGCAGCGCCGCCCGCCTCCGGTGGGTGCCGGCGTCGTGCCGACGCCGGTGTGACGTCGCCCGTGGGGCCCGCGGGCAAGGCCTCGGGTCCAAGGCGGTTTCTTCCCCCTATTGCGTGGACTCGGTCTATGTAGACCGTAGACCGTGGGGAGTAGATGGGCCCGGTCCACAGCATAGTCCGGACCGGAGGGATATTCCAAGGGAATATTCTGGAGGGAATATTCCTGGTTTTTCTTTTTCCATTTTCAAAATTTCCGATAAATCCTTTTTCCATCGGAAATTCATATCTTTTACCGGAGCGTCGGAAAAATATGCGGTCGGTTGTGTTGGATTCATAGAGACGAGATCTACGCGTTAGTGTAGTTATTAGCTATGTTCTAGTGTCGTAGATTCCGTCGTCCGTTTCGTTGCTCTCATACTTATCTCATTTTGCATGCCCAACCCGTTTCGTACGTTCGTCCGCGCGAGAGCTACGAGGAGTTTCCGCCCGAGCCGCAGCTTGAGGAGTTCCCGCCAGAGCAGCCATACGAATACCCCGACCCGGCTTGGGACCAGCATTTCGCAGGCAAGCCGCAATCCTTGACCACTCTTGCTCCTATTTAGCAATTTGCATTAAATTGATCCATGCATGATTAATGGTTACTTGCACTTGTAGTTTACCTATGCCATGCTATGCCATCCTTGCCACTGTTTGCCATAGGGTGTTTTACTCGTTACTCGCATGCTTAGTACTTGCCTAGTTGCTTAATTGAACCCCATGATGACTATACATGTTTTTGTGTAAAATAAATTGTAGGTGTTTCTTAGGTGTCGAGTTTCGTACTAGATACCTCGTAGGACTTTTGCGGGGAGAGTGTAGGTGGTCGGTGCTGGGGGACTTTTGGGGAGTCGCCGTTTGGAGAGTGCCTCGTTGCGGGCACAGCTTGTGTAGGGGCCTTGGGTTATGGGGCCCATGTTGTGGTGACACCTGTTGTTGAGACCGTTGTTTTTGAGGAGAGGGTTGGTGACTCGCCCGGCAGCTTGAGGACCGATTCCCGGTTGCTCGCTCTTTGGTATACTAGCTTACCACGTGACCCGTATGGGCGAGCTGGATTGAGACGCTTAGCGGAGGATTGGTGGGCCCGCCGTGGTGTAGAGTTAGTGTTAGTGGGTTTTTGGAGCTTTTGTCTCGACCCATGAGTAGAGGATACCCCACCTGGCCCGTGGTAGACCTTTCACACCTTCATGACCCTTTTCCGCGTTGTGGTTGGGGATCCCAGCACTCGAGGGACGGGCGCCCGTCGGTCGATGCTTTGTTTATTGATCTTGTGAGTGTTGCTGTGCTTTAGCCACGACGGTGGTTGTAGTTATAGTACCTCTTCACGTGGGTACAGCTTGCTTACTCTCTGCAGAGATATATAATCTATACGTATAGCCTAGCCCTCGGGTAAGGGGGCAACACCATTGAGCGACACGCTTGATTAGCATTTACTACTTCTCCCCTCCGATAGGTGTTTTACTTCCGGCTTTGAGCTGTGGTCCAGTTGTTGGTGTGCTGGACATAAAAATCTTGACCCTTGCAGGATTGTGTTGTTTTCTCGTAAGGCCACTTATAAAATTTGACTAATAATAAAATATGAATCATATAGACTTTAGGATTAATTGCTTTAGGTGCTAGCCCTTGCCTTTCCTTGAATAATCCCAACATGCATACATTGTTGCTAGGTAGTTGCGGCTTGTTGAGTACATGTTGTACTCACGGCTTTCCCACTTTGTTTTTCGGACGCTGATCCGGAGGATCCCGCCGAGCCTACCGCAGGAGCCGCCGGAGAGGAGTGACGTTCTCGCCTACACACGAGTGCTTGTGGGCTTTGGGTCTTTACCGTCGATCTTCATGTGAGACGCTTCCGCTAGTTTCCTTCATGTTCTCTCGTTGGCCTGCGTGCCACGTGTTTTGTACCCATGAGATTTGAGCATTGAATTATGATGATGTACTTTGGAGATTCTATTATCTTGCCTTGCATTTACTCTATCTTACGATTTTTATGATGTTAACTGTATTGGATGTACGTGTCACCCTCCCGGGAGTGGCATAAAGGTACAAAGGGTTCGGATTTCACTTAGGTGAAATTCCGGTCCTCACAAGTGGGAGGATGCTATGGTGGAATTTTATAGGATTGGTGAATTGCCATTAACCCAGTTGGTAAATTTATCAAAGAAAACCATCTCTTATCATGTATATTTATGGTTGTGGAATTTGAAACAGAAGCATGGTGAGAACTATTGTAGTTCTTGGGTAGAGTGGAAGGAAGTATTACGACATAAATTTGACCCACCAGTTGTTAAGGCTAAATGTTTTGCTAGCACCAAACAGCATGCTGGTCCTATGGTGTCCGGTGGAATGGACATGTGTGCTGCTGCTAATATGGATTCTATCCCTAAACAAAAGCTATCATCTGATAATGCTCCTACTCCTTTGGGTATCGATGAAATTAAAGCTTCTACTGGGACAGAAGTATTACTGCCAAAAGGTGACTCTGATCTGTTGCTTCAAAATTGTGTTGAAGAGAAAGATGTACCTGGTATTGCTGAAATATCTTCTACGTTAGAGCTACAAATTGATGGTCCTAATCCACCAGCAATGGAACAATCTGATGATACCTCAACTGGCTTATCTCTGATGTCTCTTGGGCACTGCTTCAATATTTTCCAATCAGAGTGTAATATTAAAGAAAAGGTATGCAAATTAATTATTGATGGTGGAAGTTTTACTAATGTCATTAGTTCAGATTTAGTGCATGCTTTATCTCTGTCTACTTGGAGGCTTCCTCTGCCTCGTTACATACAATGGATGAATCAAAGTGGCACACTAAAATTACCCATAAGGCAAGAATAAAATTTTCAGTTGGCACTTATGTTGATGCAGTGGAATGCGATGTGGCACCATTGAGTGCATGTCATTTGTTATTAGGGAGGCCATGGCCGTTTGATCTTGATGCAGCCCATGGTGGCCGATCAAACTGTTATTCATTTGTGCACAAGGGAGTGTCTCATGTATTGACGCCAATGAAAGAAAGTGATATTAAAGCTGAGCTATTTGCTCCTATGAAAAAGAAGACACATGCTGCAGAAATTATTTCAAAGCCGAGGACGGCATTGTTTCAAGGGGAAGGGAATGATGTGGCTATTGTAGAATTAGATGTTGTTGACGATGGTGCTAAAACAGCCTGCAAAGATCCAACAAGTCCTTCTATTAATGTTGGTTCTCTTTTTATTAATGTCAATGAGGAGAAACAATGGGAAAATGTGATCGTGAACTCTACTCCTGCTCAAGTTTCACCAGCACATCTTACTGAAGCTGCTCCTAATGTTGTTTCTCGTCATCCTTCCAAATATCCTGATATTACATTTGATGAGTCGTGCCAAATATTTTCTGTTCAGGTTGGTTCTATTGCTTGTGAGGTTACTTCAAAAGCTACAACTGATATCGTTTCCTTAGATGCTTTGGCAGCTGAAAATGTATCTTCAGAAATTTTTGCTAGCAATGTAGAAATGGAGAAGGGAGGAAATGATACGATTGTACTAGTTCAGTTACATGGTTCGGGTCTTTCTAGAGACAGTGCTTCCTCTGGAGCTATGTGCTTGAGCCAACATAATTCACCATTGCATATTGGTTCTCCTGCTATAGTGAAAAAGAAAAAGCCATCAAATGATACCACAAAGACAAATGTTATGGCTACAGGTTTGAAAGTTCTCCCTGCTAATTCTGAAATAGAGTGCAAGGATCCAATTGATTCTTTTATAAAAGTTGGTTCTATTCCTATAAATTTGCATGAGAAGACCAATGTTATTTTATCTGAACCTATGCTTGGAATATATACTTCATTTGGTAGTGATTCCAAGGCAAACAATGAGAACACAACTACTGCAAACAAGAGCAAATCGACTAGCGTTTCCTCAAAGCCGAGGACGGCTTTGGTTCAAGGAGGGGAGGATGATGAGACCATGGCTCATCAAATAAGTTTTGCTAAGATTCCTGAATATACATGCAATAATTCAGTAATTGAAGATGAT
This sequence comes from Chloris gayana, assembly GCA_031894775.1. NCBI lineage: Eukaryota > Viridiplantae > Streptophyta > Magnoliopsida > Poales > Poaceae > Chloris > Chloris gayana. The sequence goes on from JAUNZO010001929.1 coordinate 492,853, forward strand.
GAACATAAGAAAAGCTATATTATTCAGTTTGGGGGTCTTCTAATTTTAGTGAATCAATACAGTGCAATCGAGAATAACTTGTCTGCTAGATTTGTACATCCTTGGAGCAAGAAGGCATTTGTTGGAGTTAATCTGCTAAAGAGGAAGCCAACCAAATATATTTTTATTGGCTCCATGAAGGTAGAGGTCAAAGAAGATATGGATCGTTCTCATGTGTAACTAAAGCAGCTCACGATTATGAGTCCAAGGTTTCATGGGGCTGATTTATCATGTTAGTTTTCCTAAGTACCAGCATTAGGCAAGGTGCCGCAATATTTTATTATTTCCATACCAGAGTCAATTAGCTAATTGAGTCGTAGCTAGTCTGGTATGACCGTATGAGTCAATCAGGCATCTTTGTTTCTTTTTTGACTCGGACTTGTGTTGGTGCCTGTGCGCACATATAGGAGCCGTCGCTCCTTGTAACAGAGATTAGGTTTTATCTGAGTTTATTTGTTGAGAGTTTCTCCTCTAGAGCTCACGGTGGCGTCGCCATCTGCCTTGCCGTCGTGACGGCCATTGCTATTGTGACATCCCCTCCGGGACACCCAGGAATCGGAACAGAGGGACACTCGACGAAGCGAGTTACAACAGTGTATCATCTCATACAAGCCAGAATATATACATCATGGTATAATACAACCAGGTTTTCGAAATACAAACATTCGTGCAGAGGAAATATAACATTATTGAAGTTTACATCCTACGAGTATTGCAGCAGAAACTTGTACTTTATACAACAAAACACTATTAGACGATCAGCGTGATGGACTCAACCGAGTCCTTCGTACATCATGGTCCTTCCTCTTCGGGATGTCGGGATGCGTTCCCATTGGTGGGAACCACCCTCGGGACACTGCTCCACTCCCGGGAACTACCGTCCAAGTCGTGGAGGTACGACTCGGGTCCTGAAAAACATAAAGAACAAACCCCGAGTATTCTAATACTCAGCAAGACCGACCCGTCAACATGGCACGCTAAGGCCGATGCCTAGTATGCAAAGGCTTTCCGGCTGTGGGGTTTACTCCTTTGCGAAAACAGCTTTAAAGGTTGGATCCTTACTTTCAAAGTTTTAGCTCAGCATTAAGTTCATTCACCTCTAGGTTTGCAGTCTATCACTATTGCAATCAAGTTTGCAGGAAAAGATAAATTCCAAACAACGAGTCCTTTCATCCATCTTCCTTCATCCTTCACTTGATTAACTACGATGTGACACGGTGAACAAGCGGTACTCATTACTGCGAGGGACAGCGATTCGAATCGATTTCACCAGCTGGGAAAACCTGTTTACACGGCGTATACGCACCCCTTTGGTCGCATACGACAACCTTTCACGCTTATTCCTGGCAGTGGCCGGGTTAGTCTCCCATCCGCCCGAGAACCCGGGGACCCCACGCGATACCCGTCCTCGACGTTATCCGTGAGCGACCACCCATTCCTCTCCCTTTGAGACATGAGGCCTCACCTCATTCTCCAGCCAATTAGGGGATTTGCTACGTCCAACCGCCGTGGCAATTAGGTTACATCGGCTTCCTGGCCCCATAAACACCAGTATGTAAATCGGTACGTTCAAATACTTGCTCAGCAGAGCCAACAACGGTACGGTCCTTGATCGACACGAGACGGGGCTACCACCTTGCAAGACCTCGTCTTTACCCTTTGTCCTACAGGGTCCGTCCGGTCTCAATTTCATCTTCATCTTCATCTTTAACTTCAACTTGAACGCTATCAAACAACTTATAGCCTCCATGCTTTAAGATCGGACCGTATCAGCTCGCGAGTGTGCTCAACACCACTCGACTTCTACCGTAGTCCTATGAATTAAGCGTAGCAACTATCGAGATACGAACCAACATGGGATAAACATATAACATCGGAATTCTACTCAAGCATCTAGGGTGTCAAGCAATTCCTATAACCTAATGCACAATCACGACGCAATAACCGTGATAGAAGAAAAGACTTTAAAACATAGGTGGGATGCACCGGGGCTTGCCTTGATTCGAGTCGGGGTTAGCTTCTCGATGGGCTGGTCGACTTCGAAGCTTCCGTCTCCTTTCTCGACCTCGGACGGAACCTCGATCACGCCGGGACCTAGGTCGACCAACAATACGCCGCGAATCACAACCATGTATGCATGAATGAAGATGATATGATCATGCAAAGGTTTTGTTAATTATGTTCATCAACTCATACTGATTGATTAAGTAGGTTCAGCATTTAACAATTAACAATTACTCTTGTTTATTAATTAACAACTACTCATGTTCATTAAGCACTAAGTAACGATTGATCATGCTCATTAATTACTGCTTAATCATGGTCATTAATTAATAATTAAACATTAATCATGTTCATTACTTAATAATTAATCAGGTTCATTCATTAATAAATAATCATGCTTTAAACCACAATTATAAATGCTTAATAACATGTGATAACACTTAAGCTATTAATTTGGGATCACATAAAATGACGGTGTTTATGTTTAATTTTGGAAAACTAACTTAACAAAAACTTTCGTCTGCAGTATCTCTAATTTTTAAAGAAATTTATTTTTCAAAAAAAATAATTAGCATAAAATAATAGATTATCTTAAATTAAAGAAAGGTAATTAATTAAACTATGAAATTATAATTTCTCAAAATAGTCATTTGATTACCTAACTAAATAGAGAATAATTTTATGAATCCAAGGAACTTTGTTTGACATTTTTGTGATTTTTATGGAATTTTCTATGAATTTTTGAAGTTTGAATAAAATCTGGAATTGAATAAATTCGAAAAAAAAAGGAGTAATGAACTCTTGGGCCGAAAGCCGCCGAGGCCCATCCGGCGCCTTGGCAGCCCAGCGACTCAGCCCGGCCCAGCAGCCCGCGCGCGTGCCAGCTCAAGCTGGAGCTGGCCAGCCATGGCCGCGACGGCCGGGCAGAGCGGCGCTCGCCGGAGGGGCGCCGGAGGGGTGGGAAAGCGGGTGGTTTGGCCCGGGAACTCCACGCGACACGGCGAGCAAAGGGGTGAGGTCCGAGGCGGTAGGGGTGGCCGGAAAAGACGCCGGCGGCGAGCAACTCGTTTGCGCGCGGCTCCGGCGAGACCTAGTGACCGCCGTGGTGCACAAAAATTAAGGGAAAAATCATGAGGAGCATCTACGAGACATAAGCAAGAGCGGCACGGTGATGATTCACCTATGAGATGGCCGGAGGTGGACTTCACCGGCGAGGTGGAGCCGGCGGCGGTCCGCGCTTGTGGAAGATGGCGAAATTAACAGTAGTCCTGCAGGAAAAAGCGAGGGTAAGTGTTCCCAAGGATAGAGGATTAGATGGCGCACCATGGTGATAAAAAATCACAGCAAACGACGCACCGGAGCGGAAGGAATCGGAGAAATGGCGACGGCCGACGGTGGTGACCGTCCATGAGAAAATTGCTTCGATCTTGGGCTCTAGTGCGGGAAAGCTTGATTGGAAGCCATGGTGAGCTTCAGGAGAGGCACGCGCACCGTTTGGAAGTGGTAGCTCACGCGGGGACAGCCGGAGGCGGCCGAGCGGCGGAGGGCGAGGAAGGCGGTGCTTCAACAGAGAAAACCGGAGAGGAAAAAGGAAGTGAGCTCCGGCTTTTATCCCCAACTGCGAGAGGAGTGATGTGGCGAGGAGGCAGCTGCGTGGCGCAGGAGGAGAAGGGCACGCGGCCAGGGCGAGCTGCGTGGCACGGCAAGGCGGCGGGTGAGGCGGTTCTCCGAGAGAGAGAAGGAAGAAGGAGAGTGATCGGTGGGGCTACGGCGATTTTACATAAACACCCTCGGATTTTTCATTATTTGAAAACGGCCTTTCTAGTGCTCAGAAAAATCCGAGAAAAAATAGGGGTGTTAATAAAAACATTTCACACACTTTTCTTTTTAGGTCCAGGTTAAGATTCCAAATTATTTTTGGATTAAAAAAATTCAAGGATAAATTAATAAAAGAAGCTTTGTTTATTTCTTACAAATATTTTCACAAAGCAAAATAATTTCAGGAGAGTTTTGTAAATCTTTATTTATAATATTTGAGCCATAGAAAATATTAAACATGAATTTTTCTTCTGATTTTATTTCTTTTTAAGCATTTCCTTTATTCCTTAGCTAGTTTAATATTTTACGTGCATTTCTTCACACCATGCTTAACAATTTCATAAATGAAATGTGTTGACATGCTCATGAATGCCATGAAATGCATCTTATTTCTGTGAGTTGTTACAGCTACTGATCCAATTGTGGATTAAGGAACCGTGATTAGGTTGCTACAACCTGGGTGTGGTTTACTACTACAAAAAGAGCCAACAATATCGGGGGCATTTTCCAGCAATAGCGGGCACACAAAAAAAAATGCTATTGCTTGGGTGCCATTGCTGACGTCATCGGGGTGTAACGCTATTGCAGGGGTCACTACAATAGCAGGCGTAGAAGACGTCATCGGAGGCAACAATATTACGGATGGGGGTCACCTAGTAATAGCGGCCACCGGTGACGCCACCTGTCGGCCGCTATTAATGGCCGAGTCCGTAATATCGGCCTCGCGATGACGTCACTACCGGTCGATATTATCGGGTAGCCTGCAATAGCGGCCACGTGTGACGTTACCAGGTCCGTAATTACAGGGTTCCTGTAATATCGTCGCCGAGTGACGTCATCATGCCCGCTATTGAAGGCAACCGTGTATAAATTCGTCCCCTTCCTCCCAATAGGAGCTCTGTTTCGTGAGCTCACGGACGAGCTGTCCGTACGGAGGGTGGAAAAACCAAAAAGAAGGGGGAAGGTTTTGAACCTGTTTTTTTTGGAAGGATATTGTTCTATGAGGTAAATCCATACCGTTCCATGTATTTTTTTGGTGTTTAACCATAGTTTTAGTCTCTTTTTTTATGGTTACTTTTCCTAGGATTTGGATCCATTTTTTACCTATAAATGGCATGGTTAGTGCTCCCCATGCATATCATAGGTTGTTTATTACTTAAACTTATCCTCTCCATACATATATGTAGGCTTTTATATGTAGTGATCTAGTTTTGGATCTAGGTTTTATTCATAAATCTTTTTTAACGAGTAATTTATGTAGAGATTTTATTATTAACTTTTAAATCATACGTAACTATAGTATGTAATATTCTTGTGTCTAGATTTTATTATGAACCTGTAATATAGCCTTTACTTTTGCTTTTTAGCATATAATTCCTTTTTGACTTAGATTTTAATTATTATTCATTTCTTTATTTACGAGTGTATAGAAAGATGGAAGATTCATCTTCGATGCACACCGGTGGGGGTGGTGATGCTGTTGTATATTTCTAAAAGGTCACGGGTTTCGTTGAAGAAGCGAAGCGACACGCAAGAAGAAGGGGTACACAATATATCTATTGTTCTTGTACCCGTTGCAAGAACATGTTTATGTTTGAGACACTCGAGACTATCCGTGAGCACTTGTTGGAGAAAGGATATATCAAGGACTACTATATCTGGATAAAACACGGTGAAATAGGACCTCATGCATAAGGTGACCACGTCGAAGAGGTGATAAGGGCAAGAGTTGACCACGACGAGCGTAGGGTGAGGGCTGAAAGTAGCACGGAATATGCAACGACATCGGGTCACACGGATGGTCCGGAACTTGTCAATGAAAGCGAGGACTTTGATGGCGGTCTCGATGTGGAGGAATTGTTGATCCACATTAACAACGAGAACCTAGTGCAAAAGAAAAGGCGAGCTATGGATAACTTGGATGCATTGGAGAAGGCGTCAAAGGAGTTTCTATACGAGGATTCCAAGGGGTGTCATAAGGATTGCACGGTCTTGTAGACAGTGCTAGATCTTGTCATACTTAAGGCTAAGAATGGGTGGTCGGACACAAACTTCAACCAACTTTTAGAGCTGTTAGCCAAAACTTTACCAAAACCAAACTCTTTGCCCACCAACACATACAATGCAAAGAAAGTATTGCCACCGTTGACCCTAGGCGTACAGAAAATTGTACCATAAAGAGCATGCCAGTAAGACTAGATGTCCAACGTGCAACGCCGTCGATACAAAACTAATGATGGAACCGATGATACGAGACATCATGGATAAGTCCAAAAGTAGAAAGAAAACTGGGCAGGAAGAAAACCAATATTGATCGTGTTCCTCATGATTGTGACACCCCGTGTCACAAAATCATGTGGTTACTGTACCAAATGAAAATTTACATGTGCAAAACAATAATCATTTGCCAAGTTACATAAAATAATGCAATAGGGTCCTATTAGGGTTTTTATTGTTCCCAAAACCCTAGCTATTGGGATCTCAAATATTCTCCAAGGTGGTAACCCCCAAATTTTTGCACAATCTGGTAGAGCACATCAAGACATGAATTCAGGATATTTTCCCTAAATTTTTGGAGTAGCACAAATCCCTAGAAAAATCCAACTCTAAGCAGAAACAGCATCTGTTCATCAATTTTTATAAAATTTTACATTTCGAATCTGAACTTTTGCCTATAACAAAAGTTGTTCCTTACAATGCCGTGAACCTCCAGAAAATTTGGTTTGCGAAAAATCCAAACGGATCAAATTCTATGAGCAAATTACAGAAAAGGGCATCAGTGGCAAAACTGTAATTACATCTGAATAATATTGAACAGGGAGGCTCAGGAACCGGGGCCACCGTCGGCGGCGTTCGCTGTCGGTGCCCATGCCGGTTAGGCGCCGCCCGTCCTCGCAGCGCTGCGCAGCTCCACGTGTCGAGCATCACCCCCTGCCTTCGCCCGGAAGCCAGCTCGCGCGGCCGTTGATGGCGGAGCCATTTTCCCGCCATGGCCGCCGTCCTTCCCTTTTCCGTGCACCGTCCCTCCCCGCGCCGCAGTCCCCGGTCCAGACCAGCCCAGCACCTCCTCCGCGTGCCAAAGGCTGTGCCCTAACCCTAGCTAACCGCCAGGAGCACGAGCCCCCCATCTCGCAGCGATTTGGGAGGATTTCCGGTTCTTCCCCACGGCGCCGCTCTCCGCCATTGTTGGCCGTTCTCCCTCTCCGGTGAGCTAGCTTGCAATCCCTCTCACTGGTAGCATCCCTTGGCCCCAATCTACATCATGTAAGCTTGGCTCCCTGTTCCATGCAGTGACTCGCCGGGAACGCCATCGAGTCGTCGCGCCGCCCACGCCCACCCGCCACCTCCACGACAACTCGCCACCATGGTGCGACTCCTAGGCTTTGGGGCCCCGCGGCGCATGTGCGGGCCCTCCCTGGTCCTCACCAGCCCGCGCCCCCTTCTATCTCGCCTCGACTCGCCGCCGGCGGCCTCGCCACGCCGCCGCGCTCGCCGCGACGACGCGCACGCCACGGCTGCATCGGCCACGCTCTGGCACTTAGAAAATTTTCGATCGTGCTGGCTAAGTTGAAACCGTGAACGTCAAGCGTTTTACAAATTGCCTAACATTAAAATTACTCGTCGGTTTTGAATGATTCAAAGTGCATTGGAAAGTCTATAACTTGTACTACAACATGGTGTACATGAACACATATGGTTATATAGTAAAAATAAATTGTTGAGCAAGATGAAAAGGCTATCATGACCACGCTGCTTAACAAGATTGCATTTTGAAAATGGTGTAACTTCTAGGCCCTGGATCCAAAATTCTTGAACACGGGTTCTTTAGAAAGTAGATGGATTGTACTTTAATGTAGTAACATAATCCAAGTACTTCGTGTGTATAAAAATAAAGATACGAGTACTCTAAGGTGCTAATCTGTTATGCCCGCGTGACAACTTGGCGTTTTTGAAATTCAATAACTTTTTAAATACAGATCCAAATAAAACAGCTATACGTTCGTTGTAAACCTTGAACAACGTACTTTACATGAACCAACATGGTTCACCTAAGTTCTATAGCGAAATATTGAAATTTGGACACCTTAAGGTGGCTCCGCAGTCAGCCTATCAGCCCAGACTTAGCTAAACAGAACGGCTGAGAATTTGCTAAGCTCAAGTTTGTTTATTTTGCTTGCTGTTTTGGTGAATCATTTTCCATAGTTGCATGGTATGTTTAAGCATGTCATAATCATGTTTATATTTTGGGCAAGAACAGTCATCTATCATATATAAGTTATTGTATAAATTTTGCACAAATGAACATGAGTGCTAATTAAGTGGGGGAAACGATGAGAACGTCACCCTAAGAAGTGAACATCAAGTTTTGGTATAATAAATTGATGAACGCCAGATGGGTAATAGGCTATACCAGGAGATGTAATGAAATAAATTACTCCAAGATTGGGTCACGTCAATATTGAGATATGACCACAACACTAAACGTCATCATATGAATATATGTGGGCATATAGACATTTCATTCCACTCGTTTCAATAATGAAGCCTACCCTATTTTCTTGATCTAAAAATCAGCATGTTCAACTATACTAAATGATGAGAAATTTACCTAATTAGAAGGTTGTCCCCATGAAATAAACCACACGTACCAACATCGTGACCATGTCATCACGATTCGTGAACATGTTTAATTTATGCAGACATTTTGTTACATTACATTATTGAGAAATTTCCATGAACTATATAAATATGAATTCATCCATTGCTCATACACTACATGTGCATTCATATAGGAACCCCGACCGGAGCTGAAGATCAAGGAGGGCACCAGCTTGAAGTGAGCGAGTTCGAGTGTGCTAACTCGCGAACCGAACCAAGGCAAGCCCCGGAGCATAACCTATGTTCTAAATTTTTATTTTACTTCACATACGTCTATGAATGTATTGTGCATTTACGTTTAGGAGTTGTTCGGAAACCTAGTTGCACTAGATTCCTGTTCCCCGTGGTCTTCGTTAAGTATAATCCTGAACGCTAGTTGCTATGCTCAATAATCTTATCGGTAGCAACACCGAGTGATTTGGAGATCACCCGGTCCAGGAATTTAAATTTTGGATACTCTCACATGATTAAATGGAGACCGTACGGGGAAGTGCATGTGTAGGATGCGGTGACAAGGTTGGCCCTTGTGCGCCATAGCCCCGTACGTGTCGGTCAAGGACCGTTCGTTGTGACTCCGCGAGCAAGTATTGAGTTGTGTACCAAATGCATACCTTCGTATGGGAGTTGGTAAACTGATGTAACTTGAGAGTCGTAGTGTTGGACGGTATCTCCACCCTTTGTGCAAAGTGTTGGTCACGGTGGATGCACAGGTTTGTGAGTAGTTGGAGGGTGTGTTATTACCCTTGGACCCGACGCTACTGTGGTTGCATGTGGAATGCACACTCGGAGGGAGGACCCGGCTCATATCTATGGTGATCTTGTGAAAGGTGGCCATACATGTTCTTAAATGATGCGTATGTCGTGCATTTGGGTTTCCCTGCAGGGTGTAAATCGATATATATCGCCGTCCCTCGCGGTGATGAGTACCACTTGTCTCGAGCAGATTGCATCGTAGTAACAAGAGAATATGATGACTAAGTTTGCTGTTTTTTTGAGTATTAAATTCATGTATTGCAACCATGCTTGTTAGTCTTGCTCACTAAAATTTATGATTATGTTTCTACCCTCTTAACTTGGCTAAAACATGAGTCAGACAAATTCTATAAAAGCGGTTTTTGCAAGTTCCCGCAAGCCAGGTCAAGCCCCCTGCATGATAGGGTCGGTTCTTAGAACCATTTTGACGGGTAAGCCTTGCGGAGTATATTAGATACTCAGGGTTTGTGTTGAAATCATTTTCAGGATTCCCGCAGCCCGATTATTGTGATTGTTGCGGGAAGTATGTGTGTCAAGGTGAGGAACCGCAAGAGTGGACCGTGGAGTGGGTTCCCGCTTCACCGACACAAGAGTGAGACCACGCCGTTTGGGCTGGTGTCGTTCTCATAGCTAAGCTATATATATGTATCGTCGAGATGTTTACGCTTCCGCAAAGATGTTTATTAAGTATTGTAAGTCAACATTTCACTTATGTATTGTAATCTGAAATTTGAACAATGGCTTGTAATAATTAAGAGATTAAGTATGAAAATTTCTACTCAAGCATTTCCCTATGTAATATAAATGGTGAATGTATCCCTAATGTATGTGCAATGTACGTTCGCTTCGTCGAATGTCTCCCGATACGATCCTGTTCGACAATCCCTCTCGCTTCGCGAGGTAGGGGTGTCACAGCTGGTATCGAGCCGTGTCGGATATGCCGTACACTACGGGTCATTCTAAAAATCGCCAACACGCTTATACGGTGAGGAACGACCTAGAAAGCCCAAGTAAGGTCTATAGTAGAAATAGATGTGTCAAACTAACCCTGGGTTATGCTTGTTTAAATTTTTGCAACTACGGCCCGGCCTAGGTATGTTTGCAATTTAAATTAGCGCTCCGTGCCCGCGGAAGTAATAATACGGGACAATGTTGGCTCGTGGCAATCCACGGGGCGGTTCTTTCTATGAACCGTTACTATGAGAAAGATGATGTTATGAGGAAGTTGATGAGATTGTGGAATATTGTTTTCATAGTTTCTTTTGAATTTGATGTACTGTTTCTGAAATGGTCTCTTGCAGGTACACTAATCACGAAATTTAGATCGTATAGTTTCCGTGATGAGGTCGCGTGTGTGTTGCCACAAAAACGAGTGGTCGGCTATATATAGACCGATCACGCTCTTTTATTTTGGAAAGGACGTAGGTTAAACGACATTCCATGTCATCATGCATGCCATGCATCATAATTGCATAATATACTTGACCAAGAAGGCAAAAACACGGTCATGAACAACTCATAAAAAGTCCGACACGATTCGTACATGCTATTAAAAATTGGGTAGGAAACCACACCCGATCGATAACTAAACCCTAACCGATTGTTGGTTTCACGAAAACGGTCATAACTTTTGAGTTGCTCACTCAAACGAAAAGATCAAATACAATCTGGGAAGCTCATAATATGTACTATCACCCTGTCATAATGATAAAGGTAAAAATAAAGTGCAATTGTACTGAAAGTAAATTATCCGAAAACCTGGCAAAAGGTTGCCAGATTTCACCGAATCGCCGGGTTGGCAGATTCGGTTGCTTCACAAAAATCGCGATAACTTTTGCATTACTTGTCCAAATAAAATGATCTACCCCATTCTAGAAAGCCCGTGATATTCCCCACATTTCCTCTAACATCAATTTGTCCAGGAAAATTCGTTAAGCTGGTCAAATAAGCAAAAACAGAGAGCTATTTTATGCTCCCGGCAATTCCAGAAAAATCCTGGCAGAAAACCGTCGAGTCGAAAATCGCCGTATCTTTTGATCCGCTTAAGATTTTTACGTGTTTTAGGATGCGTTGGAAAGCTTAGGAAATTTTCTAGCATCTAGTTATAAATTTTGGTAAATTTTACTGTACAAACAGAGACGAAATTGGGTGAGAACAGAGGGGGTTCAGAACCGGTTACGTTGTAGAGGATGTTAGTTCATTCTGTTTTTCAGTATATTACTTTGAGCCTTTTTATGCTTTAAATGTTGATAATAATGGTGCTTAAAAATGTATCCCTAACCTTGATCTATAGATGGATGCGAGGCAACTCATGACCGAACGGAACCAGCTAAGGTCTGAGGTGGAAGACCTCACTGACCGTCTGACAGACGTCACCGATGACTACTACTCAGCCAAAGAAGAGAACAAGCAGCTGACGGCCCGTATTGCTGAGCTAGAAAAAGACAATGCTGCCCTGACTGCACGTATCAAGGAAGTGCAGGATGACCTTGTCTTCAGCGATAACCTGCGTGTTGTCGCGGACAGGGCAAAAGAAAGGGCTGAACAGGAAAAGGCAGAACATGAGCAGATGGCTACGTTCTGTGATGAGGAACGGATCGAGGTACTGAACGAGCTAAATACCGCTAAGACAGCTATCACTCAGAAGGATGAGACCATCCACTCCCAGCAGGCAACCATGCAGTTCCTGCACGGACAGCTTGAGACAGCACAAACCAACATGAACCAATTGTTCACGGAGATAGGAAATTTCCAGCACCAGTTGGCAGAGTTACAACAGCACCACCAGGCGTTGCTGGCAGCTCATTGGAATCTATTGCAGCCACCACCACCGGCGAACAACGGGAACGACGCTGCTAGTGATGCTTCCGATGTGAACAACCCGGAAGACACTGATAGTGATGCCTAGGCTGCTAGCTAGCCTTAAGAAAGAAACTTGTAAAAATTAATGGTAGTGTACTAAAGAACAAGAACTAGTGGCTTGTACGTACGTACGGACGTCGTGGTCGCTGTGTTTTGGGTAGGTTTGACAGCGTAGAAAGTATGGATGACTAGCTAGGTCTGGATAAGACTAAATGTGTGACCCCGTGCTAGGAAGTGTTATTATCACGCGCTTTTGTGTACAAATGGGTTGCACCTCGAAATATATGAACCACTGAGCTTATGTGAAATAAAAATATGTTTCATTCCGTTAAATTCAGATCATAAGAAAATTCTCACAAATACGAATGATGTGAAAATATGAGAACCGAAATTTTATTCTATGGATTTCAGATCATAGCAGATGTTTCTCCATATTTATGCAATCTGAAATTTCATACCGAAGCTCTTATTCCGTCATTTCAGCTCCTAATAAAATTTTTCCTCCTATGGATTGCGTCCTGAAATTCATATTCATACCATCTCCCTTAATTATTATCATTGTCTATGGCTCCGAAATGCTGAGACTAATGGTATAATTATATTATGTGACAGATGGTGAACACTCGTCGCACGGTGGATCCTTCTGGGGAGGGTGCTTCGTCGCAGCCACCTCCTCCACCACCATTGACTGCTGTGGAGCAACTCGTCCAAAATCAGAACGAGATGTTTCGGCTGTTCCTGGCAAGTCAGAACAATAATGCCCAGGCAGCAGCTCCTCCATCGCAGCCCCGTCCCACCTCTTATGGGGATTTCTGGGCAACTCAACCGCCGTCATTCTCGGAAGCAAAGGACCCCCTGGAAGCAGATAATTTTCTGCGTATTGTGGAGTCCAAGTTTGCTCTTCTTAATTGCACCGAGCACCAGAAGACTCTGTTTGCAGCACAGCAGCTCCGTGGGTCGGCTAGTGCATGGTGGGCAAACTATGCTGCTGCACTCCCCGCGGATCACCAGGTGCTCTGGCCGGAATACTCGGCAGCCTTCCGTGCACACCACATTCCCGACGGTGTCATGCGAAGGAAGCCTCAGGAATTTGTTGACCTGAAGCAAGGCTCCAGCACTGTGCAAGAGTATGCTCGGAAGTTCAACTACCTTGCCCAGTATGCTTCTTATCACGCTGACACCGATGCAAAGAAGCGTGAGTGCTTTCGGAAGGGCCTGAATCCGAAACTGCAAGACCGTCTCGCTCTCTTGAATGGCACATTCAACGAGCTGGTTAGTGCTGCCATTGTGCAAGAGGACGCCATTCGCGTCAACCAGGACGACAAGAAGAGGAAGCGCACCGCTGGAAGTTCATCCGGTGCGCCACCTCACAAGTTTAAGCTTGCAGTGACCAGCCCCACCGGTCAGAAATTCCGTGTCCCGGTGCCTCCAATGGGCGGGCAGCGTACTACTTTCCAGCAACCTTATCGTGCGCCTCAAAATTCTTATCAGCACCGAGGTCACCAATACTTTCTGCAGCAGCACAACCAAGGTGCCGGACCATCCCCGCAGCAGCCGTGTTTCAACTGCGGCGGCGTTGGTCACTTCATCGGAGAATGCCCACATCCTCGCCGCAACAACGGCAACAATGGTGGGAATAATCAGCATCAGCACCACCGCGGAAATAATGGCAACAATAATAACCGCGGCAACAACAACAACAACCACAACAAAACCCCCACCAAGACCGGCCGCGTGAATTTTACTACGGTCGCAGATGTGCAAGCCGGAGAACCGGTCCTCTCGGGTATGTTCTCCATTTCCGGACATCCCACTTTTGTTCTTTTTTATTCCGGCGCCACACATGATTTTGTTAGTCAAGCATGTGTGAATAAATTGCATCTACCATCTACCGTCTTGCAAACTCCCTACACTATCACCTCTCCCGGTGGCCTCATTCACACGAACCGTGAGGCAAGGAACGTTCCCCTTGAACTTGCCGGAAATACATATCTCTCACCACTGATTATTTTAAATGGTCAAGCCCCCTGCATGATAGGGTCGGTTCTTAGAACCATTTTGATGGGTAAGCCTTGCGGAGTATATTAGATACTCGGGGTTTGTGTTGAAATCATTTTCAGGATTCCCGCAGCCCGATTATTGTGATTGCTGCGGGAAGTATGTGTGTCAAGGTGAAGAACCTCAAGAGTGGACCGTGGAGTGGGTTCCCGCTTCACCGACACAAGAGTGAGACCACGCCGTATGGGCTGGTGTGGTTCTCATAGATAAGCTATATATATGTATCGTCGAGATGTTTACGCTTCCGCAAAGATGTTTATTAAGTATTGTAAGTCAACATTTCACTTATGTATTGTAATCTGAAATTTGAACAATGGCTTGTAATAATTAAGAGGTTAAGTATGAAAATTTCTACTCAAGCATTTCCCCTATGTAATATAAATGGTGAATGTATCCCTAATGTATGTACTTGTGACATCCCTCCGGGACACCCGGGAATCGGAACAGAGGGACACTTGACGAAGCGAGTTACAACGAGTGTATCATCTCATACAAGCCAGAATATATATATACATCATGGTATAATACAACCAGGTTTTTGAAATACAACCATTGGTGCAGCGGAAATATAAATCTTATTGAAGTTTAACAACCTACGAGTATTACAGCGGAAACTTGAACTTTGAACACCAAAACACTATTAAACGATCAACGTGATGCACTCGAGCCCTTCGTACATCACGGTCCTTCCTCTTCACGACGTCGGAAACCGTTCCCATTGGTGGGAACCACACCGGGACACTCCACTTCCAGGAACTACTGTACAAGTCGTGATCGCACGACTCATTTCCTGAAAGATAACGAACAAACCTTGAGTATTCTAATACTCAGCAAGACCGACCCGTCAACATGGCACGCTAAGGCCGACGCCTAGTATGCAAAGGCTTTCTGGCTGTGGGGTTTACTCCTTTGCGAAAACAGCATTAAAGGTTGAGTCCTTACTTTCAGTATTTTAGCTCACGTTAAGTTCATTAACCTCTAGGTTTGCAGACTATCACTATTGCAATCAAGTTTGCAGGAAAAGAAATAATTTCAAACAACCACTCTTTCATTCCTCTTCCTTTATCTTCCACTTGATTAACTACGATGTGACACGGTGAACAAGCGGTACTCATTACTGCGAGGGACAGCGATTCGAATCGATTTCACCAGCTGGGAAAACCCGTTTACACGGCGTATACGCACCCCGTTGGTCGCATACGACAACCTTTCACGCTAATTCCTGGCAGTGGCCGGGTTAGTCTCCCATCCGCCCGAGAACCTAGGGACCCCACGCGATATCCGTCCTCGACGTTATCCGTGAGCGACCACCCATTCCTCTCCCTTTGAGACATGAGGCCGCACCTCATTCTCCAGCCAATTAGGGGATAGGCTACGTCCAACCGCCGTGGCAATTAGGTTACATCGGCTTCCCGGCCCCATAAACATCGGTATGTAAATCGGTACGTTCAATACTTGCTCAGCAGGGCCAACAACGGTACGGTCCTTGACCGACACGGACGGGGCTACCACCTTGCAAGACCTCGTCTCTGCCCTTTCTCCTATAGGGCCCGTCCGGTCTCCATTTCATTTTTTTCTCTTCATCTTTACTTTCAACTTAAAAGACATCAATCAACTTAAAGCCTCCATGCTTTAAGATCGGACCAGTACCAGCTCGCGAGTGTGCTCAGCACCACTCGACTTCTACCGTAACCCCGTGAATTAAGCGTAGCATCTATCGAGACACAACACCAACATGGATAAACAGGTAACATAGGGATCCTACTCATGCATCTAGGGTGTCAATCAATTCCTGTAACCTAATGCACAATCACGACACAATTACTCGTGATAAAAGAAAAGACTTTAAAAACATAGGTGGGATGCACCGGGCTTGCCTTGATTCGAGTCGGGGTTAGCGTCCTCGATGTGCTGGTCGACTTCGAAGCTTCCGTCTCCTTTCTCGACCTCGGACGGAACCTCGATCACGCCAGGACCTAGGTCGACCAACAATACGCCACGAATCACAACCATGTATGCATGAATGAAGATGATATGATCATGCAAAGGTTTTGTTGATTTTGTTCATCAACTAATACTTATTGATTAATTAGGTTCAAGTAATTAACAATTAATCATGCTCGTTAAGCAATAAGAAAGAATTGATCAAGCTCATTAATTATTGCTTAATCAAGGTCATTAATTAATAATCAAACGTTAATCATGTTCATTAATTAATGATTAACCAGGTTCATCCATTAATAATTAATCATGATTTTAAACGACAATTATAAATGTTTAACGATAGGTGATAACACTTAAGCTATTAATTTGGGACCATATAAAATGACGGTGTTTATGTTGAATTTTGGAAAACTAACTTAACAAAAACTTTCGTCTGCAGTATCTCTAATTTTTAAAGAAATTTATTTTTCAAAAACAATTAATAATTAGCATAAAATAATAGCTCCTATTAAATAAAGAAAGGTAATTAATTAAACTATGAAATTATAATTTCTCAAAATAGGTATTTGAATACATAATTAAATAGAGAATAATTTTAGGAGTCTAATGAACTTGGTTTGACATTTTTCTGATTTTTCCTGAATTTTCTATGAATTTTTGAAGTTTGAAACAATCCGGAAATGGATAAATTCGAAAAGAAAAAAATATTAAACCAATGGGCCGAAAGCAGCTAGGCCCAGCTGGCGCCTTGGCGGCCCAGCGGCCCAATCCGGCCCAAGCAGGCCCGCGCGCGGCCCAACTCCAGGAACACCACGGCCATGGCCGTGGTGGTCGGAGACTGCGCCGGCGCTACGCCGGAGTGAGGCGGAGGGGAGTGAGGCAGGTGGGGAAATGGCTCGGAACACTCCGCGAACACGGGGAATCGCGGAGGCAGGACCACGGCGGCGGGGTGGCCGGAAAAGGCGTCGGCGGCGAGGGGCGGCTCAACCGGATGTTCGGCGAGGTCGCACGCGGCCTACGGTGCATGAAAACCACTCCCGTTTCTTCCTACGGCAACAGGAGGGTGCGGCCTTCACCGGCATCGGCATGGTTGACGCCTAGGGTGGCCGGAAACCTATGTTCACCGGGGAGCCATAGGCGGTGGTGCATGGAGCGATGGAAAAATGAGGAAAATTGCATCGTGCCGGCACGGGAACGTCGAGGGTGAGTACATGAAGAGATAGAGGAGCTCATGGCGCACACCGGGAAGAGAGAGCGGGTAAGACAACTAACCATGGAAGGTGAATTTCGAGTTGTGGCGGCGGCCGGTCGTGGCGATGGCTCGGTGAAGAATGGCCTCGATCTCGGGCTCTAGTGCGGGGGTCTCGATTGGTCACCGGGGCGAGTTTCGGGAGGGCCGGCGCACCTGTTTGGGGTAGGGGCTCGCCGGGGACGGCCGGAGAGGGCCGGTCCGTGGGGAAACAGAGGGGCGCGGCGGTGGTGTCCGGGTGGGGAAAACCAAAGAAGAAAAGGAGGGGAGCTCGGGCCATGCTTTATCCCCACGTCCCGAACCGAGGCGGTAACGAGCAACCAGCTGCGTGGCGTGGAGGGAGGGAGGCACGCGGCCCGGACGAGCTGCGCCTGGCGCCGGGAGGCGGTGCGGTCGAGCGGTTCGGAGGGAGAGAAAGAAGAAAAGGATTTGGGGCTGCGGCAGTTTTACATAAAACCCCCTCGTCTTTGACTTAATTAAAACTCGCATTTCTAGCACTCGAAAAATTCGACGAAAAATACAGGGACGGAAATGAAAACATTTTAAGAACTTTTCTTTTTAGGTCCAGGTTAAGATTCCAAAAGGTTTTCGAATTAAAAAATTCCAAGATAAATTAATAAAAGAAGCTTTGTTTATTTCTTGCAAATATTTTCACAAAGCAAAATAATTTCAGAGTACTTTTATAATTCCTTATTTAGCATGTTTAAGAAATAGAAAATGTTAAACACATTATTTTCTCTTTTATTTAAATTCTTTTTAAGCCTTTCCTTTAATCTTTAACTAGTTTGATATTTTATGTGTATTTTCTCTAACAAAATTCAATATTTTCACAATGCACAAGATGATATGCTTATGAATGACATGAAATGCATGCTTAGCATTTAGGGTTGTTACAGCCCTCCCCTTACAGGAATCTCGTCCCGAGATTCACGATGAAAGCAACCGGACGATAGTGCTAAAGAACTCGGGGTAGTTGGATCGGAGAAATTCTTCTCGCTCCCAAGTAGCTTCAGACTTCCGAGTTATTACTCCACCCGATCATCCTTCTCTCTGATCGCCTTTAATCATCTCGTAGATGAAGATCTTAAAATTACTCATTCCATTGCCTCGGTGGAAGAGTTCCGCTTGCCTTCCATTTCACTCGCATAAACTTCTTCTATAACCGTCCATAGGAAACTAACTCTACACTACGATACTAACTAAGTATAACCCCAGACTTTTTATTATAGCACTCAATATGACATGATGCATGCTCGATAATCTAACTATACGTACTATAGTATATAAAACTATAACGAATAGTTAGCACTTTCCCAAAAACCCGAACGTCGAACAGCTTAGTAAAAAGTCTAACTATCCTACATCCTTATAGGGCTCCGTATTCTCTCGTGTTCTAAACGCACTAAACGTGTTAAGTTTTGAAAACAAGCTCGTAATGATGAACTGTTGCCTTCGAACCGCTCCGATACCAGCTGTGACATCCCCTCCGGGACACCCAGGAATCGGAACAGAGGGACACTCGACGAAGCGAGTTACAACGAGTGTATCATCTCATACAAGCCGAATATATATATACATCATGGTATAATACAACCAGGTTTTCGAAATACAACCATTGGTGCAGCGGAAATATAAATCTTATTGAAGTTTAACAACCTACGAGTATTACAGACGGAAACTTGAACTTTGAACACCAAAACACTATTAAACGATCAACGTGATGCACCGAGCCCTTCGTACATCACGGTCCTTCCTCTTCACGACGTCGGAAACCGTTCCCATTGGTGGGAACCACACTGGGACACTCCACTTCCAGGAACTACTCGTACAAGTCGTGATCGCACGACTCATTTCCTGAAAGATAACGAACAAACCTTGAGTATTCTAATACTCGACAAGACCGACCCGTCAACATGGCACGCTAAGGCCGACGCCTAGTATGCAAAGGCTTTCGGTCGTGGGGTTTACTCCTTTACGAAAACAGCATTAAAGGTTGAGTCCTTACTTTCAGTATTTTAGCTCACGTTAAGTTCATTAACCTCTAGGTTTGCAGACTATCACTATTGCAATCAAGTTTGCAGGAAAAGAAATAATTTCAAACAACCACTCTTTCATTCCTCTTCCTTTATCTTCCACTTGATTAACTACGATGTGACACGGTGAACAAGCGGTACTCATTACTTGCGAGGGACAGCGATTCGAATCGATTTCACCAGCTGGGAAAACCCGTTTACACGGCGTATACGCACCCCGTTGGTCGCATACGACAACCTTTCACGCTAATTCCTGGCGATGGCCGGGTTAGTCTCCCATCCGTCCGAGAACCCAGGGACCCCACGCGATACCCGTCCTCGACGTTATCCGTGAGCGACCAACCATTCCTCTCCCTTTGAGACATGAGGCCGCACCTCATTCTCCGGCCAATTAGGGGATGGGCTACGTCCAACCGCCGTGGCAATTAGGTTACATCGGCTTCCTGGCCCCATAAACACCAGTATGTAAATCGGTACGTTCAATACTTGCTCGGCAGGGCCAACAACGGTACGGTCCTTGACCGACACGGATGGGGCTACCACCTTGCAAGACCTCGTCTCTGCCCTTTCTCCTACAGGGCCCGTCCGGTCTCCATTTCATTTTTTTCTCTTCATCTTTACTTTCAACTTAAAAGACATCAATCAACTTAAAGCCTCCATGCTTTAAGATCGGATCAGATACCAGCTCGCGAGTGTGCTCAAGCACCACTCGACTTCTACCGTAACCCCGTGAATTAAGCGTAGCATCTATCGAGACACAACACCAACATGGATAAACAGGTAACATAGGGATCCTACTCATGCATCTAGGGTGTCAATCAATTCCTGTAACCTAATGCACAATCACGACACAATTACTCGTGATAAAAGAAAAGACTTTAAAAACATAGGTGGGATGCACCGGGCTTGCCTTGATTCGAGTCGGGGTTAGCGTCCTCGATGTGCCTGGTCGACTTCGAAGCTTCCGTCTCCTTTCTCGACCTCGGACGGAACCTCGATCACGCCAGGACCTAGGTCGACCAACAATACGCCACGAATCACAACCATGTATGCATGAATGAAGATGATATGATCATGCAAAGGTTTTGTTGATTTTGTTCATCAACTAATACTTATTGATTAATTAGGTTCAAGTAATTAACAATTAATCATGCTCGTTAAGCAATAAGAAAGAATTGATCAAGCTCATTAATTATTGCTTAATCAAGGTCATTAATTAATAATCAAACGTTAATCATGTTCATTAATTAATGATTAACCAGGTTCATCCATTAATAATTAATCATGATTTTAAACGACAATTATAAATGTTTAACGATAGGTGATAACACTTAAGCTATTAATTTGGGACCATATAAAATGACGGTGTTTATGTTGAATTTTGGAAAACTAACTTAACAAAAACTTTCGTCTGCAGTATCTCTAATTTTTAAAGAAATTTATTTTTCAAAAACAATTAATAATTAGCATAAAATAATAGCTCCTATTAAATAAAGAAAGGTAATTAATTAAACTATGAAATTATAATTTCTCAAAATAGGTATTTGAATACATAATTAAATAGAGAATAATTTTAGGAGTCTAATGAACTTGGTTTGACATTTTTCTGATTTTTCCTGAATTTTCTATGAATTTTTGAAGTTTGAAACAATCTGGAAATGGATAAATTCGAAAAGAAAAAAATATTAAACCAATGGGCCGAAAGCAGCTAGGCCCAGCTGGCGCCTTGGCGGCCCAGCGGCCCAATCCGGCCCAGCAGGCCCGCGCGCGGCCCAACTCCAGGAACACCACGGCCATGGCCGTGGTGGCCGGAGACTGCGCGCCGCGCTACGCCGGAGTGAGGCGGAGGGGAGTGAGGCAGGTGGGGAAATGGCTCGGAACACTCCGCGAACACGGGGAATCGCGGAGGCAGGACCACGGCGGCGGGGGTGGCCGGAAAAGGCGTCGGCGGCGAGGGGCGGCTCAACCGGATGTTCGGCGAGGTCGCACGCGGCCTACGGTGCATGAAAACCACTCCCGTTTCTTCCTACGGCAACGGGAGGGTGCGGCCTTCACCGGCATCGGCATGGTTGACGCCTAGGGTGGCCGGAAACCTATGTTCACCGGGGAGCCATAGGCGGTGGTGCATGGAGCGATGGAAAAATGAGGAAAATTGCATCGTGCCGGCACGGGAACGTCGAGGGTGAGTACATGAAGAGATAGAGGAGCTCATGGCGCACACCGGGAAGAGAGAGCGGGTAAGACAACTAACCATGGAAGGTGAATTTCGAGTTGTGGCGGCGGCCGGTCGTGGCGATGGCTCGGTGAAGAATGGCCTCGATCTCGGGCTCTAGTGCGGGGGTCTCGATTGGTCACCGGGCGAGTTTCGGGAGGGCCGGCGCACTGTTTGGGGTAGGGGCTCGCCGGGGACGGCCGGAGAGGGCCGGTCCGTGGGGAAACGAGAGGGCGCGGCGGTGGTGTCCGGGTGGGGAAAACCAAAGAAGAAAAGGAGGGGAGCTCGGGCCATGCTTTATCCCCACGTCCCGAACCGAGGCGGTAACGAGCAACCAGCTGCGTGGCGTGGAGGGAGGGAGGCACGCGGCCCGGACGAGCTGCGCCTGGCGCCGGGAGGCGGTGCGGTCGAGCGGTTCGGAGGGAGAGAAAGAAGAAAAGGATTTGGGGCTGCGGCAGTTTTACATAAAACCCCCTCGTCTTTGACTTAATTAAAACTCGCATTTCTAGCACTCGAAAAATTCGACGAAAAATACAGGGACGGAAATGAAAACATTTTAAGAACTTTTCTTTTTAGGTCCAGGTTAAGATTCCAAAAGGTTTTCGAATTAAAAAAATTCCAAGATAAATTAATAAAAGAAGCTTTGTTTATTTCTTGCAAATATTTTCACAAAGCAAAATAATTTCAGAGTACTTTTATAATTCCTTATTTAGCATGTTTAAGAAATAGAAAATGTTAAACACATTATTTTCTCTTTTATTTAAATTCTTTTTAAGCCTTTCCTTTAATCTTTAACTAGTTTGATATTTTATGTGTATTTTCTCTAACAAAATTCAATATTTTCACAATGCACAAGATGATATGCTTATGAATGACATGAAATGCATGCTTAGCATTTAGGGTTGTTACAGCCCTCCCCCTTACAGGAATCTCGTCCCGAGATTCACGATGAAAGCAACCGGACGATAGTGCTAAAGAACTCGGGGTAGTTGGATCGGAGAAATTCTTCTCGCTCCCAAGTAGCTTCGACTTCCGAGTTATTACTCCACCCGATCATCCTTCTCTCTCGATCGCCTTTAATCATCTGTAGATGAAGATCTTAAAATTACTCATTCCATTGCCTCGGTGGAAGAGTTCCGCTTGCCTTCCATTTCACTCGCATAAACTTCTTCTATAACCGTCCATAGGAAACTAACTCTACACTACGATACTAACTAAGTATAACCCCAGCTTTTTATTATAGCACTCAATATGACATGATGCATGCTCGATAATCTAACTATACGTACTATAGTATATAAAACTATAACGAATAGTTAGCACTTTCCCAAAACCCGAACGTCGAACAGTTAGTAAAAAGTCTAACTATCCTACATCCTTATAGGGCTCCGTATTCTCTCGTGTTCTAAACGCACTAAACGTGTTAAGTTTTGAAAACAAGCTCGTAATGATGAACTCGTTGCCTTCGAACCGCTCCGATACCAGCTGTGACATCCCTCCGGGACACCCAGGAATCGGAACGGAGGGACACTCGACGAAGCGAGTTACAACGATGTATCATCTCATACAAGCCAGAATATATATATACATCATGGTATAATACAACCAGGTTTTCGAAATACAACCATTGGTGCAGCGGAAATATAAATCTTATTGAAGTTTAACAACCTACGAGTATTACAGATGGAAACTTGAACTTTGAACACCAAAACACTATTAAACGATCAACGTGATGCACTCGAGCCCTTCGTACATCACGGTCCTTCCTCTTCACGACGTCGGAAACCGTTCCCATTGGTGGGAACCACACCGGGACACTCCACTTCCAGGAACTATCGTACAAGTCGTGATCGCACGACTCATTTCCTGAAAGATAACGAACAAACCTTGAGTATTCTAATACTCAGCAAGACCGACCCGTCAACATGGCACGCTAAGGCCGACGCCTAGTATGCAAAGGCTTTACGGTCGTGGGGTTTACTCCTTTACGAAAACAGCATTAAAGGTTGAGTCCTTACTTTCGATATTTTAGCTCACGTTAAGTTCATTAACCTCTAGGTTTGCAGACTATCACTATTGCAATCAAGTTTGCAGGAAAAGAAATAATTTCAAACAACCACTCTTTCATTCCTCTTCCTTTATCTTCCACTTGATTAACTACGATGTGACACGGTGAACAAGCGGTACTCATTACTGCGAGGGACAGCGATTCGAATCGATTTCACCAGCTGGGAAAACCCGTTTACACGGCGTATACGCACTCCGTTGGTCGCATACGACAACCTTTCACGCTAATTCCCGGCAGTGGCCGGGTTAGTCTCCCATCCGTCCGAGAACCCGGGGACCCCACGCGATACCCGTCCTCGACGTTATCCGTGAGCGACCAACCATTCCTCTCCCTTTGAGACATGAGGCCGCACCTCATTCTCCAGCCAATTAGGGGATGGGCTACGTCCAACCGCTGTGGCAATTAGGTTACATCGGCTTCCTCGGCCCCATAAACACCGGTATGTAAATCGGTACGTTCAATACTTGCTCGGCAGGGCCAACAACGGTACGGTCCTTGACCGACACGGATGGGGCTACCACCTTGCAAGACCTCGTCTCCGCCCTTTCTCCTACAGGGCCCGTCCGGTCTCCATTTCATTTTTTTCTCTTCATCTTTACTTTCAACTTAAAAGACATCAATCAACTTAAAGCCTCCATGCTTTAAGATCGGACCAGTACTAGCTCGCGAGTGTGCTCAGCACCACTCGACTTCTACCGTAACCCCGTGAATTAAGCGTAGCATCTATCGAGACACAACACCAACATGGATAAACAGGTAACATAGGGATCCTACTCATGCATCTAGGGTGTCAATCAATTCCTCGTAACCTAATGCACAATCACGACACAATTACTCGTGATAAAAGAAAAGACTTTAAAAACATAGGTGGGATGCACCGGGGCTTGCCTTGATTCGAGTCGGGGTTAGCGTCCTCGATGTGCTGGTCGACTTCGAAGCTTCCGTCTCCTTTCTCGACCTCGGACGGAACCTCGATCACGCCAGGACCTAGGTCGACCAACAATACGCCACGAATCACAACCATGTATGCATGAATGAAGATGATATGATCATGCAAAGGTTTTGTTGATTTTGTTCATCAACTAATACTTATTGATTAATTAGGTTCAGTAATTAACAATTAATCATGCTCGTTAAGCAATAAGAAAGAATTGATCAAGCTCATTAATTATTGCTTAATCAAGGTCATTAATTAATAATCAAACGTTAATCATGTTCATTAATTAATGATTAACCAGGTTCATCCATTAATAATTAATCATGATTTTAAACGACAATTATAAATGTTTAACGATAGGTGATAACACTTAAGCTATTAATTTGGGACCATATAAAATGACGGTGTTTATGTTGAATTTTGGAAAACTAACTTAACAAAAACTTTCGTCTGCAGTATCTCTAATTTTTAAAGAAATTTATTTTTCAAAAACAATTAATAATTAGCATAAAATAATAGCTCCTATTAAATAAAGAAAGGTAATTAATTAAACTATGAAATTATAATTTCTCAAAATAGGTATTTGAATACATAATTAAATAGAGAATAATTTTAGGAGTCTAATGAACTTGGTTTGACATTTTTCTGATTTTTCCTGAATTTTCTATGAATTTTTGAAGTTTGAAACAATCCGGAAATGGATAAATTCGAAAAGAAAAAAATATTAAACCAATGGGCCGAAAGCAGCTAGGCCCAGCTGGCGCCTTGGCGGCCCAGCGCCCAATCCGGCCCAGCAGGCCCGCGCGCGCCCAACTCCAGGAACACCACGGCCATGGCCGTGGTGGCCGGAGACAGCGCCGGCGCTACGCCGGAGTGAGGCGGAGGGGAGTGAGGCGGGTGGGGAAATGGCTCGGAACACTCCGCAGAACACGGGGAATCGCGGAGGCAGGACCACGGCGGCGGGGGTGGCCGGAAAAGGCGTCGGCGGCGAGGGGCGGCTCAACCGGATGTTCGGCGAGGTCGCACGCGGCCTACGAGTGCATGAAAACCACTCCCGTTTCTTCCTACGGCAACAGGAGGGTGCGGCCTTCACCGGCATCGGCATGGTTGACGCCTAGGGTGGCCGGAAACCTATGTTCACCGGGGAGCCATAGGCGGTGGTGCATGGAGCGATGGAAAAATGAGGAAAATTGCATCGTGCCGGCACGGGAACGTCGAGGGTGAGTACATGAAGAGATAGAGGAGCTCATGGCGCACACCGGGAAGAGAGAGCGGGTAAGACAACTAACCATGGAAGGTGAATTTCGAGTTGTGGCGGCGGCCGGTCGTGGCGATGGCTCGGTGAAGAATGGCCTCGATCTCGGGCTCTAGTGCGGGGGTCTCGATTGGTCACCGGGCGAGTTTCGGGAGGGCCGGCGCACTGTTTGGGGTAGGGGCTCGCCGGGGACGGCCGGAGAGGGCCGGTCCGTGGGGAAACGAGAGGGCGCGGCGGTGGTGTCCGGGTGGGGAAAACCAAAGAAGAAAAGGAGGGGAGCTCGGGCCATGCTTTATCCCCACGTCCCGAATCGAGGCGGTAACGAGCAACCAGCTGCGTGGCGTGGAGGGAGGGAGGCACGCGGCCCGGACGAGCTGCGCCTGGCGCCGGGAGGCGGTGCGGTCGAGCGGTTCGGAGGGAGAGAAAGAAGAAAAGGATTTGGGGCTGCGGCAGTTTTACATAAAACCCCCTTGTCTTTGACTTAATTAAAACTCGCATTTCTAGCACTCGAAAAATTCGACGAAAAATACAGGGACGGAAATGAAAACATTTTAAGAACTTTTCTTTTTAGGTCCAGGTTAAGATTCCAAAAGGTTTTCGAATTAAAAAATTCCAAGATAAATTAATAAAAGAAGCTTTGTTTATTTCTTGCAAATATTTTCACAAAGCAAAATAATTTCAGAGTACTTTTATAATTCCTTATTTAGCATGTTTAAGAAATAGAAAATGTTAAACACATTATTTTCTCTTTTATTTAAATTCTTTTTAAGCCTTTCCTTTAATCTTTAACTAGTTTGATATTTTATGTGTATTTTCTCTAACAAAATTCAATATTTTCACAATGCACAAGATGATATGCTTATGAATGACATGAAATGCATGCTTAGCATTTAGGGTTGTTACATGTACAATGTACGTTCGCTTCGTCGAATGTCTCCCGATACGATCCTCGTTCGACAATCCCTCTCGCTTCGCGAGGTAGGGGTGTCACAATGATGTGCAAGAAGATGTGGTTTATGAAAGAAAAGTGCCAGCCCTTGTGATGTGTGTAACACCCCGAAATTTCCAATTTTGGGTTGTGCATAAATTTCACTAAATTTTAAAACTTTTCAACCTATGTTTGAATATTTTTCTAAAACTAACTATAGTGTTATGATTTTCATGTAAGAAAAAGAGCTATTTTATAAATTAAATAAATTTCTATTTACGAAAATAGTTTATTTTAGAAAGGATGAATTTGTTTATTGTATTTTACCTTGTAACAAGGAGTTTTAGTCTAAAATATTTTTCACATATAAAACCAGCTTTCTCTTGTTTTTGACGAATTTTGTTTTATAACCAATTATATTGCCTTTCTCCTATTTTTATTAAAATAATTAGGGTATGATTGTTGCTTGTTGCATGCATGCTGAAATAGTATTGTATTAGGCTTTGTTTGTGTGGAAAAATATATTTACAAACTCGAGTCAAATTTGGTTGGTTCAGATTATAAATTAGGAAGTAGAGAATAGGAAAAGAAAAACAAAAGAAGGAAGACCGTCCGTGTCCTTGGGCCTAAATCCCTCCGCAGCCTAGCATCTCTCTCTCTCTGTTTTTTTCCTCAACCAACTCATCCCAGTAGCCGCACGCACCTTGCAGGCCCAGGTCACGCAAGCATCGACGCACGCACGATCGCTGCCGTGTTCGATTCGACCGCGTTATCGTACGCGCTCAGGATCCCTAGGGGTCCCGTGCCTCCAAAACAAACCAGCACCGCACACACGGCCGACTCGAGAAAGCAGCAGCTCGTGCAAGCCCTAGCAACGCCGCCAGTCTCCAACACGCAGCCGAGTCCGCCGCCAACGAGTCAGAACCGAGCCCCTCCACGTGCGTACCAAGATAGGACCCGCGCATATAAAATCCAGCTGCACCCGGCCCTAACCCGTCGCTAATCTGTGCCTCGCGCCCCACGACGCCCTAGCGCTGCCCCGCCTTGTGCCATCGTAGAGCTCGCCGCCCCGGGTGGTCTTCGATGCAGCGCTGAGGAACACGACGACGTGCCGCCACCACAAGACCCGTCCGCATTGGAGTTTCCCCCATCAGACCGCCTCCAGGATGACGCGCGCTGCCGTCGTAATTGGGGCCTTCTCGTTGAGCTCGAGCATTCGTCAATGGGAGGCGAGCCACACCAGCATGATCTATCCTCGTTGGAGTTTCCCTACCGGGCTGTGTGTTGGACAACGCCGCAGCACTGTCGTCACCACTAGAGCCGCCTCGACCAGCTTTGGCATTCGTCGATTCGAGCCGCCCTGGAAGTAGCTAAGTCACCGGCAAGGAGACAAGGAGAAACCACAGCCCAATATGGAAGATGTAGAGTGAACTCGGTGCCGTAGCTGCCTTCTCGACGAAACTGACAAATCACACCACCATTAGTTACAGCCCGCTGTTGCTAAGACATGACAGAGCTCCATGGCGTCCAGGGTGAGCACACCATCGTCTCATCTTCCTTCTCTACTAGCAACAACGAGAATCTGACTTCCCTAGCCCGAGATCAAGTAGAGTATGCATGAGCGGCTGCCGTAAGCCGTGGTTATTTTGCGATTCCGTCACTATCGTTTTGGGTTAATTAGTTAAAATCTCTTCGTTTTAATAAAAATAACCCCTTAGTTCCCTATAGAATAAAACAAGACAACTATATATTTTTACAATAAAATCAATTCTTTCTTCTATGTTTAGATTCTCAAATAAATTATTTATTTCATCAGTGCCAAATAGAGCTAACATTTATCTATATTTATTTGCTGCTTTGCAAAATCTATTTATGTATTTTATTTATTTTTCGAAATAGGTTATTTTGCAATTAGATCCCTAACGTTCTAGTTTTAAACGAGTCATGTAAAACATATGCTTTTGGATCTAAAATAAAATTTCTTTCTATTTAATTTACCAAATAAATTGTTTATCCATCTCTCTTTATTTACAAATGAAATAATCTTTTAGTTCTTTCCGTTTCATAAATATATTTAATTTTATGCGGAAAAGGCTTTTTGCAGTTTAAACCCAGATCTTCAAAATGCTCATAACTTTTCGCTCGTAACTCCGATTAAGCCGATTCTTACGCTCACACGATCGTAGTGACGAGTACTTTTTATTAGTAATGTTTTCATAGTCATTAGGTATTGTTTGGTGTACTGTTTCTTAGTTTGCTTGTATGCTTGTTTCTTGCATGTTTTGTATCGATGTGACGTTAAATAGAAAAACGTACTTTTCGAAGATCTCAAGAGTAAGACATGAAGACGTGAGCAGCAGCAAAGGGAATCAGGCAAGTGTCCTTGATGCATATTGCGCCTACTTCTTTACTATCTGAATTTACTTTTATGCATTGCATTTAATTTTAAATCCTATTGTGTCATATCTTGTTCCATACTATTTCCTTGTCGCCTTGGTTTTGGGTGTAGAGTTCCAGTATGGGTACGTCATTGCTTAGCATGCTCACAATAGGGTTTACAACTGAATTAAATGCTAATCTTGATTAAGTATCCACTTGAACGTAATGATCATGAATTGGGGGATGCTTTTTAGCAACATGGAATTTAGGTGATCCCGACAGGAGGATGTGGATGATGGTGCGGGAATGCACAGGTATTCGAAGTAGTACTATTGGGCTGCGGTAGTACCTGTTGGGGATCATAAGGACCGATTCTTGAAGCGGCAACCCAGGACTTCCACACAAAGCACGGAGCTGATAATGGGTAGGTAAGGTTTAGTACCGAGGTAGCTTCCCGGTTCCGCGAGAGTCGAGGAAGGATGAAGGAAGAAAGTGTCTTCCGGATTCGGGCGAGGAAAGGCGGAGTACTTGAAGCCACGGTGCAAGAGGGGGCCCCTGGGTGATGCGTCACTTTGATGGTGGCGAAACCTTAGCATGGACGTTTTGCAAGCTGGGAAGTCTTTAGAAAAGACCTTGCGGTGATCTCTTGGCCTCATACCTTAGGAAGTGTGCTGGCATAATAGAGGTTTTAGTCACCGAATAGTGATGGAATCACCGACCTGTGGGTAAAGTTGTGCAACCTCTGCAGAGTGTAAAACTGTTATTAACAGCCGTGTTCACGGTCACGAACGGCCTGGATCCTCACGAGAACTAGAGGGTATGGACGGGTGGAGTAACTCGTAGGTTGCTACAGGCGGGGTAACTCTGTAGTGTGGTTGACTACAGGCGGGGTAACCTGTAGTGTGATTTGCTACAAGCGGGGTAACTTGTAGGTGTTGTTTACTGCAAGTAGGGTAACTTGCGATGGTTGACGAGTGGGGTAGCCTCGTTGGTTCATATTCACTTAGTAAATAGGTTGCTTAAAATAACTTGACTAGTGTAGGTGCTTTCTGTTGCAAACCATGTGTTAGCCTTCCTTTCATTCAGCTTACATGTCATGTATTCCCACACTTGCTGAGTACGACATGTACCGACTCTTGCTATTTCCCTTTTGCTACAAACTACTGCTGCTCGGAAGATGGAGAAGACCACCGATGAGAAAGGTCTAGGCGTGCGAAACCCCGGTCGATTGTCCGTGGTGTTATGGAGTCTTCCGCTAGCGTATATTGTATTTAGTCCTTTGAGATTATATCGATGTAAGTATTCGATTTATTAAAGACATTGTTCTTTTATCATATTATTTGTCCTGTGTGCGTGAAAACTTATTCCCGGGCACGCATACGGATGCATTCGGTTTTGGTCGTTAAAATCGGGTATGACAATGTGGTACCTTCCGATAATCGATCGCTTGAAGCGTGTTTTTGCCAACAGTAGAGACGCTAAACTCATGACATGGCATGATGATGCTGCCGGCGCAAGAAGGATGGGATGATTCATCACCCCGCTAATGCTCGATAGTGGAAGAACTTTGACATTAACCATCCCGACTTTGCGTCGGAAAAGAGGAATCTAAGAATGGCCTTAAGTATTGATGGAATGAATCCTTTTGGAGAGATGACAAACCCGCACGATACTTGGCCAAATTAGTTGCTTCTACAATATTCCTTCATGGTTGTGTCACAAGAGGAAGTACCTTCTACTAACTACAATGATTTCCGGTCCGAAACAAACTGGAATTGATATTGATGTCTTTCTTGAACCACCGATGGAAGACATGAAACTATTATAGGAACAAGGGGTGAAGGTTTATGATGCGTAGAGACAGGAAGACTTCACCCCGCACGCCATCTTTCTTTGCACCATCGGTGATAACCCGACACGCTCGGATCTCAATGGGCGGATCGAAGGAAAGATAGCATGTTCAACATGTGTGGACTAGATCGCATCGTTGTACCTTCCTTTCTCGCGTAAGTTGGTGTATGTAAAACATCGAAGATGGTTAGCAAAAAGGCACCAATATCGTCAAAAGACAGATGAATTTGATGGAACAGATTGAGACAGGGTTGCCTCCTAAACTTTGAGACGGTCAATTTGTCTTTGAAATGGTGAGAAATATAAAATACACCTATGGGAAGAAGAAGAAGAAGGGAAAGAAAGGGAAGATTGCCGATACGGGCGTGCCGTTTAAAAAACAATCGATCTTTCATCGGTATTTAAATTATTGGAAAGAATTGGAGATCGCCCATGCCACGGACCCTATGCATGTCGGAAAGGGTGTCTTTGACAATTGCAATGGCACTTTTATGGATATTCCTGGTAAGACAAAGGATGGACTGCGGGCACGAAGAGACATAGAGAAGTTAAATATAAAGCATGGGCTTCACCCTAAGCCAAGAGGGAATGGGAAGTACTACCTTCCACCAGCTTGTTGAAACCTAACCGTCGAGGAGAAAACGACATTCCGTAAGTGTCCGTGAGGGATAAAAGTCCCGACAGGTTTCGTTCAAACATAAAGAAGCTCGTATCAATGAGTGACTTGAAGATAAGTTAATTAAGATTGCGAGGGATAATATATGTGGGCCATGACTTAATTAAGATTGTTGGTAATTCTAATTCAAAAATTATTATGTAATTCAAATTTTTTTATCCACTTTATTCATATTGATATAATATCTGCAAAACTTTTAATGCAATTTGAATTTTATTATGCACTTTTAATAATATATTAATCTAATATTTGGATCATGAATAAATATCCACTTTTATTGATATACATATAACCACATTTTTATTGTTTTTAATTTATTTTCTTACTTAATTTCCTTATTACTTTTACTTACTTAATTTATTTTCTTACTATGTGTTCGTTATTAATTTTCTTATTATTTATATATTTTATTTAATCTTCTCATTATATTTATATACATATAACCATATTTTTATTGTTTTTTAATTTATTTTCTTACTTAATTTCCTTATTACTTTTACTTACTTAATTTATTTTCTTACTTAATTTCCTTATTACTTTTACTTACTTAATTTATTTTCTTACTATGTGTTCCTTATTAATTTTCTTATTATTTATATATTTTATTTAATCTTCTCATTATATTGATATACATATAACCACATTTTTATTTTTTTTAATTTATTTTCTTACTTACTTTCCTTATTACTTTTACTTACTTAATTTATTTTCTTACTATGTGTTCCTTATAATTTTCTTATTATTTATATATTTTATTTAATCTTCTCATTATTCGGAAATTAAAAAAATTGGTACCCGCTACTAATGGGTCACCATTACTAAGGCAAGCCTATCACCTGGACTCAAACCGGTTCATAAGTGGCCCAACTTCACGGGCCCATGGGCCAACAAAACCTGTCAAACGAGGCCACAAACAGTCCTCGAGCACTATCCTCGTCGGCTCTCCGCCGAGCTCCCTCCTCGAGCTCTTCGACGCCCTCCTCCCTCCTCGAGCTCGTCGGCCGCCGCCGCCGGCGCTCGCTTCCGCGAGCTCGCCGGCCGCCTCCCTCCTCGAGCTCGTCGGCCCCGTCCTCCGGCCCCTCGCCGGACCTCCCTTGGTACGGCCTTTCCCCTCCCCTTTCCCTCCTCTCGCTCGTTGGCCCTACTCGTCGGACCTCCCCGGTACGACCCTTCCCCTCCCCCTTTCCCTCCTCTGCTCGCCGGCCCTGCTCCTCACCGGCTCGATTTGCCTACTCTGTGATGATGATGAATTGTTGATCGATCAATTAGTGCTGTGATGATGATGAATTGTTGATCAATTTGTTCTGTGAGGCATATGAGTTGTCTGTGATGATGAATTGATCGATCAATTAGCTATGTTGAATATTACAGAATGAAAAAATGGTTGTAGCATTGTTCTAGAATTACAACTTTGCACAAAAATAGAACGTACATTTACTCAGTGAATATAAATTGTGCATAATCTCTACTACTTAAAAAAACTGTAATGAATTCTTTCTTTCACCTCTGTTTTTCGTCCGATCCAGTCTGCAAAAAAAATCTCCCACCTACGATCTAAACTTATCACCCCCACCCCTCCCCCTCATGTACCGCATCCGACCCCCAGTATGGCTCCTCCCCACGACCTTTCTTCCTCCTCACAACCGTTCCCCATCTTCTCCCTAGCCGTCGCGCCCACCATCTCTCCTCTCGACTTCCTACCCTACCTCGTCGGCCATCGCCAACGAGAAGCATCATCTTGCCGATGCCGAGAGGAGAAGCAACACGGATCAGCCTTTCGCGTGTCATAGAGGAGAGTGAATTCATGTTGTGTTCGGATCGCACTGTCACGTGTGGTAGATGAGAGATCGCCCTGCTGCTGTCCACCAAGGATTGGAGATCGTTTCCACATCACGTCCACTCCCCAACTGCCTCAGGACTCCACGTCGCGTTCTGATCATGCTACTCTCTGGGTCACGGAGGAGCAGCCCTGGCCAGTGCTCAAACCATCATAGCTGATCAGAGAAACTTAATTAGCTAACAATGCGGGGATTGATATGAGACGTCGGTCAGGTATGCTTGTTTAATTCCCGTAATTATTTATTTGATTCAACCGTGGCTAGAAGTCTATGATTTGGGGGTGGGAATTGCATCTGAAAAATCATTCCTATATCCATATGTCATATCCTTATTTGAACAAAAACATAAACTACCGGTAAATTTGATGGACACAATGAAAGCTTTGGTTAGCCTTTTTATTCTTTTTCTTTTAACTTGCCGTGCAAATAGAACTGAATGTGTGTACTGAATCTGAAGTGAATATTTGTACTAACCATTGTGATTGTAAACTGAAATATTTGATTTGACATGTTAACTAAATGGGTTAAAGGTGAACTGAGATATTTGAATTGGCATGTTAATTTACGTTCAGCTTAGAATTTTTATGATATATGTCTCTGTGCTATTTGATATTGGAGCTATAATTTTTTGTATGAAATGTTTCCATGTTTCATTTTCCACCATGTAAGCTACCGCTATTATAACTGTCATTAGTTATCTAGGATCATCCTCACTGCCAAGCTAATCATATGCTTATGTTCTAGAGTTTTGATAATTACTATGCAATATTTTGATTTTACTACAATCCAACTCTTAGACGTCTTGTCCAATAACAATTAGATTAGGACCTCATACAATTTTCAAATTACCTTCCTACTTGTTTGGCCAATATATTTACCGGTTTGCCTAATGTATTCCCCCTCTGAAACAAGTGTTTTTACTTCTAAATATTTGTAGTAGAACATTAGTGATGCTCCATACATTCTGTTCTTTTTAGTAAAAAATCTCAAATTATTAACACTCCTGATAGCCAGGTCAGTTGAATATGTTGTGGGCATCTTTTTGTTATAAATTATCTTATCAAGGATATACATGTGTGTGTCTCATTTGTGATGGTTATATGCATATTTGTGGAGATTTAGAACCATATGTTAATTAAATATGTGATCTGCATGTCCTTGATGGCCTTGTTTTGTTTAGATAACGGGACAAACGCCCCTGCTTCTACACCTTGTGGTTGCACACAGCAAAGTCTTACAAACCTCCGAGAGTACTTAAACTCAAACTCAAGACAAATTAGATCTAACTCTACCATCTCACTGTGACACTCCGTGTCCTAATTTTTCGAGTTAGCATTTTTAAAACTAATCTCAAGGCTGGATTAACCTATCCAAGAAGTATCATTGACATGCAAAGTGTTTTGGGTAGTGAATAAATTCAAAAACACTTTGGTTTGAACTACAACTCAAATTTCTACAACACAAATATGGTCAACCAAAAATATATGTTGTAGGGCATGTCAAATGAAAAATCTAGGACAAAACCCCACTGGATTTCATCAAGGTTTGATACCCCAAATAAATCAGACAAACTTAGCATTTAAGCCTTTTCTCTGAATTTTCAGAATTGATCTATAAAGGATTTTTGAGTAAACTCTTCGTGCATGTCACTTTCTAGAGTTATACTTTTCAACAAAATTATCTCCTTTAACTTTTGAGCTCGGGAAGGCCATGCTTTTGATTTTTCATAAACGGTTCAGACCATATTTGAAAAATGGGGGAAAAGGAAAAGATGCTGAAGCATATTCTCGCGGGCCCTACCTGTCACCCTCTACTCTCTCTCTGCCTTGAGCGCCGGGCACCGCCGCATCCCGCCCGTACACCGTCGCCGCGTGGCTGCCGCCACAGGGCCTCGTCCCACCTGGTCGGGAGGTCGCCCCGGATTCAAAACCGGCCACAAGCCAGCTCCTCACCCTCTCCCTCTCATTTCTTCCTCACAGCACCCATCCACCATTGTTGACCTCCGCCAAAGCTCGAAGCCCGGCCACCACACTCCATCCCAGCTCACCCCAAGCAGCCCGATGGAGGCGTCGTGAACCCGTGAAGCTCCCGGTGCTTTTATCGCGTTGGTTCGTCGAGTGAGCGAGGCGGAATCGACGTTCTTCTCCGGCGAGCTCCTCACCGACCTCTACCGACGCCACTCAGAAATTCATCCTCTTCGGTGAGTTTCGTCACACCATCCTTGGTTCCTTACGTGCGAGACTCGCAACCGCACTCCCTCACCAAGTTTCACCCTGTTTGGTTGAAGGAACCGGTCCTTGTTGCACTTTTCCCCGGCCGCCACCGTCCGTCGCCTCTGCTCCTCCGTCGCGCCCCCACTTCCGGCCATCTCCAACAACAATGAACTTCGTGCCGGCCTTCTCCTAGCTGCCACGAAGCTCTAGGAACAAACGGCGCTCGATTTGGTCGACTGCGAGCTCACGCGTGCTTCGTTGCCGGCCATCTTCCGGTGAGCACCTGACCTCGGGACCTCTTCGGATGGATGCGCATCGAGCTCTGGAGCATGCTGGTATTTTTATCTCGATTTTTAGTGGTCGTTTGACCCGTTCCGGCGAGCCGCCGCCGCTGCCGGCGCGCCCTCCCGCCACCGTGGCCACGGACGAAGCTCGACCGAGCGTGGTGCCCCGCCTGGGGCACGCCTTGGGCTGGGCCGCACCCATGCTCCTGGGCTGCACGCGAGCCAGTGGGCTACGCTTTGAAATGGGCCGTTTTGGCCCAACCAGCCCACCAGCCCCTTTTTGATTTATCTTTTTCCAGAGATTAAGAAAAATGCAGAAATTCATGCAAACTTCAAAAATTCATATCTAGAGCTCTGGACATTGAAAAATTACAAACTAAATTTTGTTGGACTCCTTGAGACATGTACTATTTTATAGTGCATTTAGTTTGGCATAACCAGAAGCAATTTAATTAGGTTAAATTCTTCTTAAGAGACTTAAGTTAAATACTTAGTTAATTGTCTAATTACCCCAAATTATGAAGCTTAGTTTGATTATTATCCATAGCATGTGCTTAAGGACAAGGGGCAATTTAATTGCTATTTCACCTAGCTTTTGTTAGGATTAATGAATTACTTTCCTGCACATGCGATAATGATTTAAATGCTTCATAGAAGTTGATGAAGTAGATAAATTAAATAATCACCTCAAATCCTTTTCACCCTGCTGGACACCACGTTAATTTATACTCA
This sequence comes from Chloris gayana, assembly GCA_031894775.1. Taxonomy (NCBI): domain Eukaryota; kingdom Viridiplantae; phylum Streptophyta; class Magnoliopsida; order Poales; family Poaceae; genus Chloris; species Chloris gayana. The sequence continues at coordinate 529,645 of JAUNZO010001929.1, forward strand.
TGAATTAAATGTATTTGATGAAATCCGCACGTATTCCGTAAAATATTCAATGTCTTGTTTTCATAAAAAATTTACACATCACCTTTGCATCATGTAGCTGCGGTGGTGAACGTGGTAACCGGCGAGGAGGCGCCGAAGCTGCTGCTGTTGTTGACCCAGCTACTCGGGGTCAAGCTTAAGGCAAGCCCCGGTGCACAACCTTTTAATTTAAGTATTTTATTTTCATCACTATGCTTATAGGTCTGTATTGTGCATTAGGTCTACAGGAGTTGTGATGAAAATCCTAGCATGCAGTAGGACCCTTGTTATCCTGGTTCGATCACCCTACGCTAGATGCTCGCTTAATTAGGGCGATGATCCGTCGAGTGGTATGGAGACCACTCGTAGATAGGACAATCACCTTTTTGGGACACGATGCTGAGTATTAAGATGAGAATGGAAAATTGGAGGCCGGATGGGCAACTTAGGTGGAAAGTGAAGGACTGAAAGAGTCTTCAAGGTTGTAGCTCCGTCCGTGCACACAAGGACCGCATCGTGTCCGGCCCATGTGGATTAAGTTTGAACGTACTGTTTTGCATGCTGGAGTTTATGGGCCCAGTAAATCGATGTAGCGATGGATTGCTGTAAGGTTGGAAGATTGCCCTACTCCCTTGGTTACTAGGCGGTTTTGGGGAGGAGAGGAGGGAGCACTCTACTCACGGATGACGTCCGGGACGGCATCGCGTGAGGGACCCTTCTCGAGGGCGGTAGGACCCGGACGACCTTATGGTGCCCGAGCGAAAGGTTGTCTCATGCGGCTTCCGGAAAGCGCGTATGTGACGTGCGGACAGGTTGCTCCTACAGGATGTAAATCGATTCGAATCGCTGCCCCTCACAAGAACGAGTACCACTTGTCCCTGCGCCGGAACGTAGTAAGAAGAGAAAGATGATGATGGTTATGATCAATTTGCTGTATTGCTTAATTACTTGTTTGAAAACATGTAATGCAGTAGCTTAGTGCAAATTAAATTTATTCTTTCGAGCAACTCAATTAAACTGCTAAAAGTTGAAAGTAAGGATGCACTTGTAGGCCAGCTTAGTGCTTAAATGTACCCTATCCCCCTGGCCTTTGCATGTCTAGGAGTCGGCTGTAGATGGCCACTTTGACGGGTCAGTCTTACCGAGCTCTAGTTGCTCAGGGCTTTGCTCTATGTGGTTTTCGAGAGGACCCCATGGGACAGGACTTCGACGTCGGCGATGACGTCCGGCAGGAGGAGACTCGGGTGACGGCCACTACACTTGGGAGTGGTGCGGCCCGGATGAATAGAGGAGTTGATGTGCCGGTAAGATGTTCTAGGACAGGAACATCTATCTCTGCCGGGTGCCCGTGATGTATCGCCGAGAGAGCGATTGTATCTTATTTGCTTCCGCTGTTTAGTTAATTTCCAAACTTATTAGCTTCTGATATTTATGAGACTCTGATGTACGTTTGTACTTGGGATGAATGTAAGACCTGTACTTATATTCATTGTGTTATGCTTATGTTTGTATGTTGTAATATCGGGTATCACAGCGTGTGATGCCACCCATGATGATCCTGGTGACGGAAACGACTCTTCGTGAGGCGGGTCCATCACACTCACACAGGTGAGCATTGCCACATTTTTATTGTGATTTTTTTTAATAATATCAAAATCGTGTTGTGTTCTAGGCATGGAAAGCTTACCTAGCATGCTGCAAATGTGACTCGGAAACAATGACTTTGATCCATGTGTCATGTTGTTTTACTTTGTCAACAATTGGTGTCCGGTTGCCTGGTTGCTTTATTTTTATTGAGTATGTGTTTTTATCTGTTCAGCTCTATGTCATGTCCATGAAAATAGTTTCCCAACTCAGCTATATGCTATATACTTTATGGTGCACATAGAAAGAGATAGAGAGTAATTGTCTATGACTGCAAAACCCCACTCCAAATCAGGCATATACGTTCCCAAACCAAATGTCTCAGTGTCTCACCATGAAAAAGGTACTCTGAACTTACTAATGCTTCTTAATTAATAAACACATGAACATAAGCATGCATGTATTTTTCTTGCGTTGCAAATATTTTAGAAGTTATAGCAACACACAGGCAACATGTCCTAATTAATTCACTAATCACCTTTATAGGATCAGTTGTCTGAGTAGGGGTCGCGGGTCGGTTAACAAAACTGTAGTTTCGAAACAATGGTGGAGTGGAATGTCAGATTAATTGAACCGCAACCAGTAGCATTGAGATTATATAGAGTTTACATCATTTAAGTTAGTTGTTGACACAATACGGCATATATGCACATACTGCATGTAACGTCGATCAGAGTGAAGACTTTTCTTGCGATTGCAAAAAAAAAAAAAACCTATCATCCAAGAATTTTGGATATATAAAATCTTGTTTATTTGTGAAATTAATCTATGCAAAATTGTTACATAAAAGTTTATGCCTCGTTGCAACGCGATAATGCAATCTTATTTATAATATTATGTGTCATTTTGTATAAAAATTTATACCCGTTGGAACGCCCGGGCATGTAGCTATAACTATATATATTGCTTGATGTATCCTAAGATTCAAATAAATAGATTAAATGTTTATCACTCTAGCTGTCCATACACTTGTAGTGTGGCTGACACCCGTCAGCGAGGCCTTGCCACTGAAATATACTTACACTTAAATAATAGTTCTAGTAAAGTTATGTCATGAACCATACTTACACTGAAATATTGTCAATCCTTTAGTGTGACTGCTAAGTCTTGATCATGTTGACTTCTAGGTATAATGGTGTAAACTCTAGCATTTTTATTCGGTATGAAAATAACTCTAGTGTATAACCATTTGATATTCCTCACTTTAGTTTGCATAAGACATGACAAATCTGAAATGTTATATATATGTTTGGGAGCACTAAAATAAGTCTCAGTTCGGCATGCATTTGTAAGGTGTAATACACATTCTTCAATGTCGAGATGGTAGAAAATAGAAAGGAGGGAGCCCCCAGACCTTTGTCCAAGCACACCCATTACCACTGTTGTCGCAACAGATAGCATGAAGGGCAGTTTTATCCTTTCATTCTGCCTAGGATGAGAGAAGAAGAAAAAGAACTTTAGAAAATGTAAAATCATGATAATTAAGTACTCCTCTGTTTCAAATTATAAGACGTTTTTGACTTTCATACTTCACGTTTGACCGTTCGTCTTATTCAAAAAATTTGTGCAAATGTTATTAATTTGATTATGATTTGTTTTATCGTTAAAGATATTTTGTAAATGACTTATTTATTTGTATATTTGCACAAAATTTTTGAATAAGACGAGCGGTCAAACACAATCTCAGAAAGTCAAAAACGTCTTATAATTTGAAACGGAGGGAGTACTACAATTGATATTTGCCATTGCAACAGATGGCATGAAGGCCAGTTCTATCCTTTCATTCTGCCTAGAAATTACAGTTCTATCCTTTTTAATTTGTTGCTCTCCCATCAAATCTTCTGTTGAGCTAATAAGAACAGAGTTCAGACTGACCTTATACTCATGCACGGAATTGTAGTTTTTATCCATGCTTCAATACCAGCAGCCCTGCCCGCTTACCCTAATCAATTAGTTCTTTTGCTAGGAGCGCTGATTTCAGTGTTGTGCTTGCTGATGTCAAATATTATGTCAAGTTGCCTGCTTGCTACTGAACATGTTTGACAAATAGCAAGGCTACCAGGCAGTATATAGCAGAGCTACATGGCAAAATATAACATTGAACATGTTCGATAAATAGCAGGCTACCAGGCAAAATATAGCACTGAACATGTGTACAGGGTAAGCGGGCAGGGCTGCTGTTTATCGAATATGTTCATATGCCTGCTCTTCCTTGTTCCCTGGTTGCCTGCTATATTTTCTCGATAGCTAAATTTTCCCTGGTTGCCTGCTATTTGTCGAACATGTTCAGTGCTATTTATCTTGCTTGCTTCTCATATGATATATAGTATGCCTATTAGGCCTCATATTATATATTGCCTCTATATATCTCCTGTCTTCCTCTATAATTTCATAAGCCCACCCTTTCCTCCCTTTCCTCTCTTTTCTCATGTCCTCCTCTCTTTCATGGCTAGATCAGTTTTTTAAAATAAAAACTATTTCTCTTTTCTCTCTTCTCTTCTGTTTTTTTCCCCTTTGTATCCTCTCTTTCCTTTCTTTTCTCCTCTCTTTCCTCTCTTTCCTCTTATCTTTCCTCTCCTTGGTCTAGCCATGCTCGATGATGAAAGCGGGCAAAGTGAGGTGAGTGTGGCAGCATGGACCGCATACTCGAATGTTGGAAACATGTTGCCATACGAGTCGATGACCTTAATGATAGCGTTGGATAGCCGTTGATTCGGTAACCCGCACTGAGAACAATTTTTACTTCCTTTTTCCTTTTAGTTGCCTCTACAATCTTCTTCCTGATTTGACGGCCTTTTAAGCACATAAGGCTTGAAAGCTGCCTGAGCTCTCTAACATGACATTGATATTATTTGGTACATGGAGCTATTTGTACCTGTCTAAAATCCATGCCATGTTAGAGGACTTAGGCTCTTCCAAGCCTTGTGTCCTTATGTGCCTTCAACTCATGAAGAAAAAGATAGGCATGCTCGATGAAGAAACTGGGCTAAGTGAGGTGAGTGTGGCAGCATGGACCGCATCCTTGGATGTTGGAAACATGATGCCATACGAGTCGAGGACCTTAGCAGCGTTGGATTAGCAGCGTTGGATGGCCGTTAATTCTGTAACCCGCACTGAGAGCCATTATATTTTTACCTATTTTTTTCTTTTAATTGTCTCTACCAATAATTGACGGCCTTTTTAAATAGTGAGAGCCGTTAATTGACGGCCTTTATAAACACTTCTGTAGCGATATTCTTACGTGTTATCAACGTAAAAAGCTTAACAATATTCATATCTATTTTTTTCTTTTAGCAAGCTTAACAATGGATCAAGGCAAAGAAGTTGAACCTGTTCAGAGCCCTGTGTCGGCGCATGAATTAGCCAACGGTTCCGATTATTCAACATCGTTTGAGGAACCTTCTGATGAGGACATCACTCCTTTGGATACAAATGACACTCCTCCGCTGAACATTCAAGGACCAATCACTAGAGCTCGCGCCCGACAATTGAATTTAGAGGTGAGCTCGTTCCTAAGTCTTTCCTTTCATAATTTGGAGAATAGTTTGCTACCTAATGATTTTATTATGATTAGGAATCAAGGAGAGGACCATAATATGAATGGAAGAGGGCTTGGAGGCGTGGAGGTTCAGCAAGAGGCGCAAGGCATTGTGGAGGCCCAAATCAAGTCGACTTCGAGTCTGTTTCGGAGTCCAGGAACAGGCTGAATTACAATAGACGCCCAGATCGCATACGAAGTCGGATTTGGACGTTCTACATACGGATGGAAAGATAATTTCATAAAATTTCTAGTGAATCTGGTCTCATGTCAAAATTCATCCGGAGTCGCCGGGAATCATCGAAACATTGAAACGTCCAGAATCTGTTTTGGTGCTGCGTCACCGTTTTTGGCCTTTGAGCCGTGTATCTCGTGTGAGCCCATTAGGGAAGCGTCCAGGGGATTCTTGCACATCCCCAAGTCTTTATTAGCAGCAGCCGCCAGACATGTTAGGGTTGGGTTTTGCTTAGATTATTCTGCTTAGATAGTTTCGCCGTTCATCGGTTTGTGAGACCCCAACTCGTGAGATTAATCATACATCTGCAAATTTGGTTGCGTTCTTTCTTGTTCTTGCTTGTGTTCTTGATTCGCAGGCAGGGATTAGCCTTCTTGGTGAGGTCAACCGTGCAATGCCGGTTGATAACCATAGAGGGCGTGGTGCTGCGATTGCGGGGTTCAAACGTGTTGTTCAGGAGCGGGATCGACGTGTGTCACATCTTCGCCAAATCAAGACTTATCTGAACCTTTCGGAAGATCGGGACCCTAGTCCACATCAAGTGGTAATCAGAGCTTCGGATGCACCGTCGGGTTCGCCCTACCTTTAGTTTAATATTGTTAGTTTATTATCCTATCATCCACAAAAAAAAGGCCAAAAAAAGGCAATAGGAACGGCACGTCCCGTCGGCGTGCCCCGACGGGAGCAGGTGGTGGCAGGAGGGATGGGGTTCAGGCCTCCCGCCAATGATTTCCAAGTAGCGCCCACGTGGGCGTCGGGGCGGTTGAGAGTTAATGCGGTTGGTGGTTGAGTCGTGAGGTCGAGCCCGGAGGTCGAGCGTGGAACTCGAGCGGGGAGGTCGAGCAACCAAAGTCGTGCGGGACGGAACCCCTTGAGCAAGGCACCCATAGTCGTGCGAGGCGGACTTCCTCGAGTAAGGCACCGAGGTCGAGTCCCGGTGCCTGCCGAGCCGTCTTCCGGATAGATCGTTCGGGTGTGGGCCACCCCTTCCGCCGACGTGGCTCTGCTAATCCCTTGCTAAGCAGGCCCGATTGCCGCCACATGGCGGCGTTAATCTTTCCCCCGACACCTAGTTCCCGAGCGGCATAGAGTTAGACAAGACACTAGTGAATTTAAAGATTTTGCTATCATTTGGTGGAATTCTCTAACTGCTGATGATATTCCTGTAACTTGGACTCAACTTAAGGAAGCTATGCGTGATCGTTTTGTCCCTCCTTATCATAGAGATTTACGCAAAAAACTTCAGCGCTTAGAACAGGGGGATAAATCTGTGCAGGACTATTATGGTGAGCTTCAAAAGGGTTTACAACGCAGCATGATAGTAGAGGATAATGAGAGCTCTATTGTTTGTTTTTACTCTAGTTTGAGACGTGATATACAGGACATTGTTGATTATACGGAGTTTAACACCATCAACCAGTTGTTCCAATTTGCTATGCTTGTAGAGAAAGAATTGCAGGGACGGGAGAAGCAACATAGGAGCAGCAGTACAAGCAGGCCATCTTACCCCTCACGGTCGACGCCGTCTTCGGGGTTTTCTTCCTGGCCATCTCCACCAGCAAGCAAACGGCCTCCCGCATCCGCGAGTGGTGTTACGGCAGCCCCACACGCACCTCCTACACACCCTGTAAATTCAGGTAAAAATTCTGTGCAGGGTCCTGCTCAAAGTGCTTCATCGATCGCCTCGACGGGACGCACTTCCAACATTCAGTGCCACCGCTGCCTTGGACTCAGCCATGTGCCGAAGGATTGCCCAAGTCAGCGGGCATACGTGGCCACTGAAGATGGAGGATACATCAGCACCTCCGACATAGAAGATGATGATGAAGATGAAGTCACCGACGACACCAACGAGGGCCATGTACTTGGTGGAGAAGAGACTTCGGGTTTCATGAACATCATTGTACAGCGTGTACTTAGCACGTAAATTTAGACTTCTGAAAAGATACAACGCCACAACTTGTTCTAGATTTTCTTCGTCTTCAAGAATTGACGAGCACGTGTGATCATTGATAGAGGAAGCTGCAACAACTTGGTGAGTTCAGATCTAGTTGAGAAGCTTGGTTTGGCCAAACGACCACATCCTCATCCATACTACATTCAATGGTTAAATGAATCGGGAAAAGCTAAGGTAACACAAACTTGTAGAGTTCCTTTTTCCATTGGTGTTTATTCGGATTATGCTGATTGTGATGTGATTCCTGTGCAAGCTTGTTCACTTTTATTGGGTCGTCCTTGGGAACATGATAATGATGCAACACACCATGGTAGAAGTAATAAATACACTTTTATGCGTAAAGGACAGAAAATTACTTTAGTACCTTTGACCCCTGCTGAAATTGTACAAGCTGATAGAGAACGAGCTGCTTCTTTGAATAATTCTAAATCTGAAAATCAGCAAGTTGCTAATTCTGTTTTCCTACCTATAAAGGATAAGTCTGCACCTATTTCTAAGGGAGATGGAATTAATTTGAAAGGTCGTGTTATGCTTGCTACAAAATCAGACCTTGCTGAAATTTCTAATGATGGTATTTTTTATGCTTTAATATGCAAACAAGCCTTGTATTCCTTTGATGATATTGCTAGCTCTTTGCCTTCTGCTATCACTGACCTTTTGCAGGAGTTTGAGGATATTTTTTCAGCTGAGATTCCTCCTGGATTACCACCTTTGAGAGGAATAGAACATCAAATTGATTTGATTCCGGGAGCTACCTTGCCAAACCGTGCTGCTTATAGGACCAACCCCGAGGAGACAAAGGAAATTCAGCGACAAGTCCAAGACCTTTTGGACCGCGGGTATGTACGAGAAAGCTTTAGTCCTCGTGCTGTTCCTGTACTTTTGGTTCGTAAGAAAGATGGTAGTTGGCGCATGTGTGTTGATTGTAGAGCCATTAACAATATTACTATACGGTATCGTCGTCCTATTCCTAGGCTAGACGACATGCTTGATGAGTTATGCGGTTCTCTAATTTTCACTAAAATTGACTTGCGTAGTGGTTATCATCAAATTAGAATGAAACTTGGAGATGAATGGAAAACAGCTTTTAAAACTAAATTCGGATTGTATGAGTGGTTAGTAATGCCTTTTACGTTAACTAATGCACCTAGTACTTTCATGCGCTTAATGAATGAGGTTTTGAGGGCTTTTATTGGGCGCTTTGTGGTGGTTAACTTTGATGATATCTTGATTTACAGCAAGTCTTTAGATGAACATATGGATCATTTACGTGCTGTTTTTACTGCTTTAAGAAATGCACGTTTATTTGCTAACCTTGAGAAGTGCACCTTTTGCACCGATCGAGTTTCTTTTCTTGGCTATGTTGTTACTCCACAGGGTATAGAGGTGGATGACAAGAAAATTGACGCTATTGCTAGCTGGCCGCAGCCCCAAACCATCACACAGGTTCGAAATTTTCTTGGTCTTGCAGGTTCCTATCGCCGCTTTGTCAAAGATTTCAGCACTATCGCTGCATCGTTACATGAGTTGATAGAGAAGGGTGTTGTGTTTCAATGGAGCAAAGCACAAGACGAGTATTTAGCTCTTTAAAGGACAAGCTTACACATGCACCGCTGCTGCAACTACCAGATTTCGGTAAGACTTTTGAACTTGAGTGTGATGCTAGTGGTATTGGCATTGGTGGTGTTTTGATGCAAAATGGCAAACAATTGCTTATTTTAGTGAAAATATAACTGGCCCTGTTCTGAATTATTCTACGTATGATAAAGAATGGTATGCTCTTGTACGTTCTTTGCAAACATGGCGTCATTATTTATGGCCTAAGGAATTCGTTATTCATTCTGATCATGAATCGCTTAAGTATATTCGTTCTCAAAGTAATTTGAACCGTAGACATGCTAAGTGGGTTGAGTTTATTGAGTCTTTTCCTTATATTATCAAGCATAAAAAAGGGAAGGATAATGTGATTGCTGATGCTTTGTCTAGACGATACACTATGTTATCACACCTTGATTGTCGCATTTTTGGTCTTGAATCAATTAAAGAACAATATGCTCTTGATGCTGACTTTAAAGATGTTTTGCTGCATTGTAGAGAGGGTCGTACATGGAATAAGTTTGTGATAAATGATGGATATTTCTTTAGAGCTAACCGCCTTTGCATTCCAGCTTGGTTCCGTTCGTCTTTTGTTGTTACAGGAAGCGCATGGAGGCGGATTGATGGGACATTTTGGTGCAAAGAAGACGACGGATGTGTTGGCCACACACTTCTTTTGGCCACAGTTGAGAAGAGATGTTGAGCATTTTGTGGCTCGCTGCACTACTTGTCAAAACGCGAAGTCTCGCTTGAATCCACATGGTTTGTATATGCCTCTTCCTGTTCCTTCAATACCTTGGGCGGATATTTCTATGGATTTTATTTTAGGACTGCCTAGGATTAAGAGGGGGAGGGATAGTATTTTTGTTGTGGTGGATAGATTTTCTAAGATGGCTCACTTTATACCTTGTCATAAGAGTGATGATGCTATTCATTTTGCTGATCTATTTTTCAAAGAGATTGTTCGCTTGCATGGTATGCCTTCTACTATTGTTTCAGATCGTGACGTCAAATTCTTGAGTCATTTTTGACGCACCCCATGGAATAAGTTGGGAACGAAGTTGTTATTCTCTACAACATGTCACCCAGAAACCGATGGGCAAATTGAGGTAGTGAACCGCACATTGGGCACCATGGTGAGAGCCATTTTAAAGACAAATCTGAAGATGTGGGAGTAATGTTTGCCTCATGTGGAGTTTGCATATAATCGTGCAACACATTCGACCACCAAGGTAAGTCCTTTTGAGGTAGTGTATGGTTTTAATCCCCGTGCTCCTATTGATATTTTGCCTTTGCCTACTAGTGAGAGAGTTCACTTTGATGCTAAGGAACGTGCTGAGTTTATTTTAAAAATGCATGAAACAACTAAGCACAACATTGAAAAGATGACTGAAAAGTATAGGATTGCTGGTAGTAAAGGTAAAAGGGAAGTTAAATTAGAACCGGGTGATTTAGTACGGTTGCACTTGAGAAAGGATCGGTTTCCTGAGTTGAGAAAGTCTAAGTTAATGCCTAGAGCTTCTGGTCCTTTCAAGATAATTGAGAAGATTAATGATAATGCATATAAACTTGAGTTGCCTCCCGAGTTCGGGGTTAGTTCCACTTTTAACATTGCAGTTAATGCCTAGAGCTTCTGGTCCTTTCTTGGTTGCTCCGGTCCCACCGGGCGTGCCAAAAAGTGTGTTGACGTCAAAAGTCGTCGACACACCGTTGTCCGGAGAGTCCACCGAAACCCCGGCTGACGCAGAGTCCCGTGCTCCCAACGGACCGGCTCGGCTCGCCAATGTTCGTGTGCGCTGGTGCGTGCCGGATGGTTTTCCTGCAAACCAACAAAGACAATAAAAAGTGTAAAATTCCAGATCATCGGCCCGGATAGACCGATGTGCAGCCGTGGCCGATTATGGTGTAAGATAGACAAAATCGGCCATAGACAGGAACAGCACGGCCCATCCATTTATGTATTAAATGCCAGGCAAACGAACCGTGATACAAACGATACGAAATCGGCCGACGCTATAACATGCAATCGGTGGCTAGCAGCCGATTTCGTCGGTAAGCGATCAAATCATTAAGATTTTGCAGGGATGCATTATCGAATGAAATGTAAACAAGGTAATTATTAATGGGATGTAATTCGTTTGATAGCAAGAAGATGGTTTAATCATCAATCAGATCCGTGAATCGGCCGATCGGACATCCGGCCGATTCTGCCATCTATTTTAGCAGTGATTTATTTAAATCTATCTAAATGTATAACGATGATCAATAAAATCATGCTAATAACTCGGGTTCAAAAGCAGCTTTAACAGATTTAGCACTAATTAAACATAAAACAGCTAATGAACGTGATAAGCAATCGGCTAAACACTCCGAAAGAACAGTAAGACAAATACGACCACACAGATCCCAAATCGACCGATCGCTCCAACAGGACAAGTCAACCGATGGCACGCGATCGGACCAGGTCTAACGGCCGCGCACGCTCGGCCGATTCAGGACAAGCACAATCATAAACGCCCTAACTATGAAAGTAAATCTACACCCTAGCCAATCGGCTGCATGCGCCTAGGACAAGTCAACTATCGCAAAGGCAAACACAGGACACGTCAACCGAATCTGCACGATCGAATCGGCCAAGATGTAAAAGAACTTTTATAGCGGCTATCGTGACTCGAACGACCAAATCCGAGTCAATCGGCGTTGTGAGCAAAGACTGGAACGGGAAGGCAGGACAAGTCAAACTACCTCCACCACGAGCCCGGACCGGGTCGACTTGACTCATCCCGGCCGATACTCACTACGACGATTAGGGACAGATTTGGTCGCCGGATAACTAGCAATTAAGTCATCTAATTACGAACAATGCGCCGAGAACTAGACAACATAATTACCTTATCAAGCCAACGTGTCGTCGACCGGAGCCCCGAAGATCCCCGCGCGAAAACAGTAAAACTTGACAGAAAATTAGGGTTTGGCGATGCGCCGAAAATTGTATTGGATGTGAATCGAGTTTACATGTTACATCCGAGTATGTATTTATACTCGGCACAAAGAATCCTACTCGGACCCTCTTCGGGCCGATTTCCTAATCGACTAGGATCTTTTCCAAAATTAAACTATTATTTCTAATTTTACGACGTGGGCCAGGCCCATCAATGTTATGCTCTTCTCGTTGGCGTCCGCGCACGATTCCCGGGAGGGACGCGCCTTTACTCGCCCAAGCGGCCGTCGGCCTTCTGCCCACCTGCCCTCTTTTGACCTATAGTCGCCGACAATGGGTCCCTTGGTCAAAAACCGGCGTCAACACATGTCCCCCGGTCCGGGGTATGCAACGCATGCGTCGGACTGATTTATCCTCTTTATCTGCGCCGGTTTTACTGCCCGTCACTTCTCCATAAAACCCAGGGCCACCCCCGGTCATTTCCCATCTGTTTCTTCTCCTTAGCTTTCATCTTCACCTGTTCTAGCGACCTTTGCCTTCTCGAGCCTTTTCAACTTCTCACCGCGCCGCCGCCGTTTTTCTTCTCCGGCGACCATGAATCCTGCTGTCAGCTGCTGCTGCGGCTGCCGCCGCCGGCCGCGTCTGTCGCCACCACCAACGCCGTTCCGGAGGTAATGTACATCCGAGCATCCTTCTTTTCTACCTTTGCAATTTTCTTCGTGTTCTTGTTCTTGTTCATTTTCACAATTTATTTCTGTTCCGCTTCTCATTTTAGCCCTATTCCTTGTTTTTAGGAGATCCGGAACCAAGTTGTTATTCCATCCAATATCCCAACTCATTTCTTCTTGGGTCCTATGGGCGATCCCGACCCCACAGATCTCATCCGTGCCGAAACGAACCGGGTCCCGTTTCGGCAACAGCTCTCCTCTATCGGCCGAGTGGGCCAACAGCTTTCGGTCATGGCCGACTCCCGTTGCAGGATGGCGCGATTGGTATAACCGAGTATCGGCCGTCCATCCGCAAGGTTGGGCCAACATCGGCATCGCCCACGCCATCAAACTCTCTTTGGCCGATCACCACAAGAACGAACCGTTGTCGGCGGCAGCTTCTTATCTCTCGGTCGGATGCCCCGAACCGCTTCATGTTCGGCCACGGCCCGGCTACCATGACCCTCCTGGACACGGTCATGTTGGCCGATTTGAATATCACGGCGGAGGCCACTCCGGATGCCATCCGCATTAAGTCCTCCCACCGGATCAACCCTAAGGACACCAGGGGTTGGAAGGTCTACATCCGGACCTACAACAAGGGGCACGGCACGGTCGATCGCCGCGAGCACGTTGCCTTCCTCAACATGTGGCTTGACCACTTCTTCTTTTGTGGGGTCAGCGTGAGCCCCACAAACAACTTTCTCGCCGATAGCCGATAGGCTGGCCGACAGCTATGCCCTTCCCATGGGCAAGTATGTTCCGGGATCGGCGTACCTCCTTCTTCACCAGGTCTCGGTGGAGTTGCGCTCCGGCCGATCAGTCAAGAACCCGGGAGGCCCTTGGTGGTTCATCCAAATGTGGTTGTCCCTTCATACCACCAAGGCCATCGATCCGGACCTCGGTGTCCTCACCTTCCCCGGCAACTATGCCGAATCGGCCACGCCCCGATCCAGCCGATGTATCTCTTTCGGGAAGCGTTGTCCATGGCACCGGGGGCGGCCATGTCGGATGACAACCTGGCATATTGGTTCGCCGCCCTCTACAAGGGCCTCAACAATGAAAGTACGGATTGGTACCCGTACATCGATTTCTTCGAGAAGGGGTATGACACTCCTTTTCTCGATCGACCCCACCTTCCTAACGGCCGACAGGGAGGCGGTCAAGATCTTCACCACCTGCCTCCGCCCTCGTCTCGCTGCCGACGGGACTCATTGTCGGGAGCAAGGCTTTCTGCTCCTATGAGTTCTACCACCCGTCGGTGGCGGCCCGCCAACTCGGCTTCGCCGCTTGCCCCCGACCTCTTCTATGTGGGGCAAATAAAGGCGCGGGCTACCGTCGACAACGCCATTCGGTGGAATTGGCTCGTCGGCCGCACCGCCGATGTCGTCACCGGTGACTTAGCCGGATTTTCCCGGCGCCCCGGAGTACCCGCCTTTTGACCGTTGGTGGGGCGAGTGGAACCGGCACCTCCGCAGCCGGAACACCGCCTCCTTCTTCTCCGGCTTAGTCCCGAGAGAAGCTTTCGCCGAGGTACGTGTAGCCGATTTATTTTATAAGGCCGATTTTGTAAATGAAATCGGCCACTCCAAATGCTCACCCTTGTATATTCTTTTTCAGTCGGACACGGAGGAGCCGCCGACCCGGAGTATCGGTGGCCGGCCGATTGCATACTTAATGCCGAGCCCAATTGCTCCAAATATCGGCTTCACCGATCGCACTCCTGCCCAAGCTTTTGCGGCAATGAGTCGAGGGCACCAGCTGCCCGCAAGGCCAAGACTAAAACAGCCGCCCTCAGCAAGAGGAAGGCTAATGTGCCAGCTGCAGGGCCGACTCAAGCCCCGAGCGACACCGCGCGCTGCTAAAGCAGCCTGTGCGCTCGTCCGACCCGGACTACTTCGATGAACCATCTCCGCCGCGTCAGAGTTATTATTGCACGATTGCCGATTCCTTTTCACTTCACATGCTGTCTAACTATGAGTTCTTAGCAGGAATCGGCGGTTCTTCCTCCTCGGGCCCGGACGCCAACGCCCGATAGGCCAATCCGCCTATCGTCTCCTCCACGGGCCAGGACGCCGACGCCCGAAAGGCCGATTCAAACAGCTCCGGAGCTTGGAGTCATACCAAGCCAGAGCCGATCCAAACCTTACGGAGAGTTCAACTCGCTCGGATCGGCCTCGCGTCTTCCGAGGTTGCCACCAAAGCTGAACAAGCTGTCCATGTGCCGCCCACCGCTCCCCCAAAGGCACTATTGCTGTCGAAGAATTGGCCGGCCAGGAGCCGCCCGCAGCCTTCTCCCGTAGGTACCGCTGCCGATGAGCCCGCCGATGAGCCCGCCGAAACCGAACAAGCTGGCCACGTGCCCGATGCTGCCTCCGAGGACGCCGCCGGTGAAGGGGGATCGGCCGGCCGAGAGCTGATTGGAACACACGAACCTGTGGGTTCAATGGCGCAGCCGATAGACGTCCGGCCGCTTCGCATCAACGCTTCGCAGGTTTGTTTTTACTATCTCTTTTTTGATTCGCCGCTGGTCATTAGCTTCACTTTATTTCTCTTGATATTTCGTGCGCTCAGCTTCCCTCGTCCTGCGCCGATTGTGGTATCTCGCTTCTGGTCTTACCACCATGGCCGAAATCGCGCGCAGGCTTGAGGCTTCTTCGGTTGATCGCTTGGTGGCCGACGCCCACCCCATAAGGGCCCGGTACTTGGAGGTCCGGACTGAGCTCCCGGAGGATGTTCGCGACGCTCTGCACCGTGTGGCATACATGGAGTACCGGCAAATGGACTTCATTCGTGCCCAGCAGCGTCCGGCTCGTGACACCCCTACCTCGCGAAGCGAGAGGGATTGTCGAACAGGATCGTATCGGGAGACATTCGACGAAGCGAACGTTCATTGCACATACCTCGGGAATACATTCAGCATTTTATTACATAGGGAACACTACTTGAGTAACAGGTTTCATACATAATTTCTTAGTATTACAAGCCATTGTTCAAGTTTCAGATTTACAATACATACGTGAAGTGATTTTACAATACTTGATAATATCTTTGCGGAAGCGTAACATCTCGACGATACACATATATATACAGTTAACTTAGGAGAACCACGCCAGCCCATACGGCATGGCCTCACTCTTGAGTCGGTGAAGCGGGAACCCACTCCACGGTCCACTCCCGAGGTTCCTCGCTTTGACACACATACTTCCCGCAGCAATCACAATAGTCGGGCTGCGGGACCCCGAAAACAGTTGCAACACAAACCCCGAGTATCTAATATACTCCGCAAGGCTTACCCGTCAAAAATGGTTCTAAGAACCCACCCTACATGCAGGGGGCTTGACCTGGCTTACGGGAACTTGCAAAAACAGCAATTAAAGCAATTGTCTAACTCATATTTTAGCCAAGTTAAGAGGGTTGGAAACATGAGTATAAATTTAGTGAGCATTTCTAACAAAACATGGTTGCAATACATGAAGTAATTCTTCAAAATCAGCAAGTTTAATCATCATATTCACTTTGTTACTACGATGCAATCTGCTCGAGACAAGTGGTACTCATCACCGCGAGGGACGGCGATATATATCGATTTACACCCTGCAGGGAAACCCAAATGCACGACATACGCATCATTTAAGAACACGTATGGCCACCTTTCACAAGATCACCATAGATATGAGCCGGGTCCACCCTCCGAGTGTGCATTCCACATGCAACCACGAGTAGCGTCGGGTCCAAGGGTAATAACACACCCTCCGTCTACTCACAAACCCGTGCATCCACCGTGACCAACACTTTGCACAAAGGGTGGAGAGACCGTCCAACACTACGACTCTCAAGTTACATCGGTTTACCAACTCCCATACGAAGGTATGCATTTGGTACACAACTCAATACTTGCTCGCGGAGTCACACGGTCCTCAACCGACACGCACGGGGCTATGGCGAACATAGGCGAACCCTGCCACCGCATCCTACACATGCATTTCCCCGTACGGTCTCAATTTCATAAATATCATGTGAGAGGTAACAAATTTAATCCCTAGACCGGGTGATCTCCAAATCACTCGGTGTTGCTACCGATGACATTATTAAGCATAGCACTAGCGACCAGGATTATACTTAACCAAAACCACAGGATACAAGGATCTAGTGCAACTAGGTTTCCGAGCAACTCCTAAACGTAAATGCACAATACATCATAGACGTATGTGAAAAATAAGAGAACTTTTAAAACATAGGTTATGCTCCGGGGCTTGCCTTGGTTCGGCTCGTAGTCGAGCACACTCGAACTCTCTCACTTCAATTGGGTGCCCTCCTTGATCTTCAGCTCCGGTCGGAATTCCTATATGAGTGCATATGAAGTGTATGAGTAATGGATGAATTCGGACTGTTATAGTTCATGGAACTTTCTCAATAAGATAATGTAATGACACGTTTGCATGAAGTAAACACGTTCTTGAGTGGTGATGATAGGTCATGATGGTGGTAAGTGCGGTTTGTTTCATGGGGACAACCTTCTAATTAGGTAAATTGTCCACCAATTAGTATAAATGTATGTGCTGGTTTTTGAAGGTCAAGAATATCTGGTATACTTCCTTGTTGCTTAGTGAGCTAGAGGTTGATGCTTATTTCTTAGGATGAAGTTTTATCACTTTGTTAAACATCGGGCACATAAGTACTCATCATTTCATGTGGTTTGCTACGATTAAACCTACGTCATATATGACCGTTCTTGCCCAAAAAGATAAACGTGATTATGACCTGTTTAATTGTGTCATGCAAGCGTGAAAATTATCTAGCCATCACAGAAAGTAAAAGGTCATTTGAGCTTAGCTCATACTTGGCCATTTTTATTTCACCAAGTCCGGTTGACAGGCTGCTCGTGAAGCCATCTTAATGTGTTCAAAACTTAATATTTTGTTATAGAGCTTAGGTGATTCATGTTGGTCCATGTAAAGTACATAACTCAAGGTTTACAACGAGCCTATAGTTGTTTCATTTGGAGTTGTATTCAAAAAGTTATTGAATTTCAAAAACGGCAAGTTGTCACGCAGGCATAACGGTTTAGCATCTTAGAGCGCTTAAATCTTCACTTTTCTACACATGAAGTACTGGGATTATGTTACAACGTTAAAGTACAAGTTATCTACTTTCCAAAGAGCCCTTGCTCATGCAGTTTGGATCTGGGGTCCAGAAGTTACATCATTTTTAAGACGCAATCTTGTCTATGCGTCTGGTCACGATAGCATTTTCATCTCACTCAAAAATTAATTTTTACTATATAACCATAGGTGTTCATGTTCACCATGCTAAAGTACGTGTCACAAACTTTCCAACGCGCTTTGAATCGTTCAAATCCGTGGTGTAAATCTCGAGATATGATTTTTCTAAAATCCTTCACCGTTATGAAATTTCAGCGCGATTCGAAAATTTTCTAAGTGTGGCGCGTGGAGGGCAAGAGGAAGGAAGCGGTTGGGTCGCAGAGCTGCACCTTCGCACGGAGACGAACGGCGCGGGGTCGGTGCAGGCTGAGGTGGTCCGGAGTGAGCTGGCGTCGACGGGGTGGCGGGGTGCGGTGACCGGCGATGAAGAAGAAAGGGAATGCCTTCACCGTCCGGGCTCGGCTTGACTCGGGGAGAGACGTGAGGTTCAGCTAGACCTTTGAGCATCTTCCAGCGTTGGAGGGGGAGCATGAGCTCACCCGAAGGGGACGGATTTGAGCTCGCCGGCGCGGGAGCGGATGGACAGGGCTCGTCGGCTCTTCCGGGAATTGAAACACTCGGAGGGCGAAGGGAGGCCGGAAGCCGGTGGGGAGATGCGCAAGGAGTTGGCGAGGAGCTAGAGCGCAACCGTGGGCGTTGCGGTGCAGAGGAGGGGCGGCGCAGGGGAAAATCCCGGCGGCGGCCATGGCGAAGTTCTCTCCCCGCCATCGACGGCCGAGCGCGCACGCTTCGAGGCGAAGCTAACCGGCGATGGACGACGCGTGGGACTGCACAGAGCGGCGAGGACGGGCGGCGCCTAACCGGCATGGGCACCGGCGGCGAACGCCGCTGACGGTGGCCCCGGCCACCGTGCCGATTTCTGTTCAATTGATATTCTCTCTATTTACAGTTTTGCCACTGCTGTCCCTCTCTGTAAATTGCTCATAGATTTTGATCCTTTTGACATTTTTGCAAACCAAAATTTCTGTGGGTCCGGTAGATTATGTGTAACAACTTTCCTTAAAGGCCAAAGTTCAAATTCGGAATGTAAAAATTTACAAAAATTGTTGAACAGGTGCTGTTTCTGCTTAGAGTTGGATTTTTCTAGGGATTTGTGCTGTTCCAAAAATTCAAGAAAAATGTCCTAAATTCATGTCTTGATGTGTTCTACCAGATTGTGCAAAAATTTGGGGTTACCATTTTGGAGAAGGTTTGAGATCTCAAAAGCTAGGGTTTTGGGAAAAATAAAACCCTACTAGGACTTTGACCTATTATTTCATGTGACTAGCCGGATGATTTTTGCTTTGCACATGCAATTCTCCTGCTAGCACAGTAACATTGTGAAATTGTGACACGGGGTGTCACAGCCCTCCCCTTAAAGAAATCTCGTCCCGAGATTAGGATTGATAAAAGAGTGGTCGAAGGGAGGTGCGTCGTTACCTCGATTGTGAAGCCATGAACTCAGTGGAAATGATTATCCAGGAATTCCTCCTGTTCCCAAGTGGCTTCATCTTCAGTGTGATTACTCCATTGCACTTTATAGAAGGTGATAGTGCGGTTACGAGTAACACGATCCTTTTTATCGAGGATCCGGAC
Source organism: Chloris gayana (assembly GCA_031894775.1). Taxonomy (NCBI): domain Eukaryota; kingdom Viridiplantae; phylum Streptophyta; class Magnoliopsida; order Poales; family Poaceae; genus Chloris; species Chloris gayana. Next base: position 549,081 of record JAUNZO010001929.1, read on the forward strand.
GGGAGTTTCGGATAAGATAGATCATCTTGCAATTGCTCGGTGTCGAAGATGACCACATCGATGGGTGGTTTTAGACACTTCTTGAGTTGTGACACATGGAACACGTTATGCACACGTTCCAAATTTGTCGGCAATTGCAATCGGTATGCCACGGGGCTAAACTTCTCCACAATTGGGAATGGTCCAATGTAGCGGGGAGCAAGTTTTCCTTTGATACCGAAACGTGACACACCTTTATTTGGAGAGACCCGAAGATAAACATGATCGTTTACCTCGAATTCCAGCGGGCGTCTCCTTTTGTTTGCATAACTTATTTGGCGGGATTGAGCAGCTTTCATATTAGCTTGTATCTCCCTCACTTTTTCTTCGGCCTGCTCAACAATATCCGGACCAAATATTATTCTTTCGCCCGACTCGGACCAGTTTAACGGCGTACGGCAAGAATGTCCGTACAGCGCCTCAAAAGGAGTAACTCCGGAGCTTTCTTGATAGCTGTTGTTATAGGAAAATTCAATGAATGGTAACTGATCATCCCAATTTCCTTTTTGCGTCAACGCACAAGCCCTCAACATATCCTCCAAATATTGAATCAATCTTTCCGATTGTCCATCCGTTTGAGGATGATATGCAGAGCTCCGGATTAGGGTAGTACCAAGACTAGCATGCAATTGTTCCCAAAATCGAGAAACAAATTGCGGACCACGATCTGAAATGATGGTCTTTGGCACACCATGTAAACATAGCACACGGGCAATATACAATTCAGCATACTTCTTAGCACCGTAGGTGGTGTGTACCGGAATAAAGTGTGCTGATTTCGTCGATCTATCGACGATTACCCATATGGAATCATGTTTCTTGGAGGTGGGAGGTAATCCAACGACAAAATCCATAGCTATGTCTTCCCATTTCCAAGCGGGAATTTTCAATGGGTGCAATAGTCCGGCTTTCTTTAGATGATCAGCCTTGACTCGTTGGCAAGTGTCGCACTCGGCAACGTAACGAGCTACTTCTCGCTTCATGCGGGTCCACCAAAATTTTTCTCTCAACCCACGGTACATTTTGTTACTACCGGGGTGGATGGAGTATTTAGAGAGATGGGCTTCATCAAGAATTTTCTTCCGTAGTTCCATGTTCTTAGGAACAATGAGACGGTTATTGAACCATAGAACTCCCTCCTCATCTTGACGGAAACACTTAGCCTTTTCGGTACCCAACTTCTGTCGGATGTGTTCCATACCTTCATCCGTTTTCTGGGCAGCAATGATTTCTTCTCGGAGGGTAGGAACAAGAGCCAAATTATGTAATGCACCATATGGAATGATATGAAGACAAGGATTACTCCCATTTTCAGATTTGCTGCAGTTTTCCATAGAGCAGATTTCAACTTGATTGCATTGGTGTTTGCGGCTTAATGCATCGGCAACCACATTAGCCTTTCCGGGGTGGTAATGAATTTCCAATTCATAATCTTTTATCAATTCCAGCCATCTTCGTTGTCTCATATTTAATTCTTGCTGCGTGAAAATATGTTTGAGGCTTTTATGATCGGTATAGAGATGCACCAGATTGCCCAAGAGATAATGTCTCCAAGTTTTGAGAGCAAGAACGACGGATGCCAATTCAAGATCATGAGTAGGATAGTGCTTCTCATGTTTACGAAGTTGGCGGGAGGCATAGGCAATAACTCGGCCTTCTTGCATGAGAACACAACCCAATCCTATGCCGGACGCATCACAATATACGTCAAACGGCTTGTTGATGTCGGGTTGAGCTAGAACGGGAGCGGTGGTCAAATGCCTTTTCAAGGATCGGAAAGCATTTTCGCACTCAGGACTCCACTTGAAGGTAGAGTCTTTCTCCAACAATTTTGTCATTGGCTTGGAGATGATAGAAAAATTTGGAATGAATTTCCGATAATATCCCGCAAGTCCGAGAAAACTACGGATGTGCTTGACGGTTTTGGGAGTCTTCCAATTTAGCACGTCGGCAACTTTACTTGGATCGACGGAAATTCCCTCAGCTGAAATGATATGACCCAAGAATGGAACTCGATCCAACCAAAATTCACACTTGCTGAATTTTGCATAAAGTTGATGATCTCGTAGTCGTTGAAGCACAATGCGGAGGTGTTCAGCATGTTCTTCCTCCGACTTGGAATAAATGAGAATATCATCAATGAATACCACCACGAACTTGTCCAGCTCCGGCATAAATACCGAGTTCATGAGGTACATGAAATAGGCCGGTGCATTTGTCGATCCAAAAGACATTACGAGATATTCAAAAAGTCCATATCTCGTAGAGAAAGCTGTTTTAGGAATGTCCTCCGGCCGAATTTTAATTTGGTGATAGCCGGAGCGAAGATCGATTTTTGAGAATACTTTTGCACCGACTAGTTGATCAAATAGCATATCAATGCGTGGAAGGGGATATTTATTTTTGATGGTTACCGCATTGAGAGGTCGATAATCGACACACAACCTTAATGATTTATCTTTCTTCTTCACAAAAAGAGCGGGGCAGCCCCAAGGCGAAGCACTTGGGCGTATGTACCCCTTGTCTAGAAGTTCGTTGAGTTGCTCCTTAAGTTCAGCTAATTCATTTGGAGCCATTTTATATGGTCTTCTAGATATCGGTGCGGTTCCGGGTTGAAGTTCAATTTTAAATTCTACTTCCCGATCAGGTGGCATTCCCGGCAAATCATCCGGGAACACATCGGGAAACTCACATACTACCGGTATGTCTTCTAGTCTCCTTCCTTCTAGGTGCTGAATTTGGTCCCTAGAAATTTTTGGGTACGGCAATGATAGGATAATCGGGCCGTATAGGGGTGAATTTAAATGTACTTCTCGGGTATCTATGTGTAAGACAGCTCTATGTCGCTTCATCCATTTCATTCCTAATATCACATCTATGCCTTGCCCATTTAGAATGATTAGTGGCGAGAGGTAGGTATTTCCGGCAAGTTCCAGGGGAACGTTTCTTGTTTCACGGTTTGTGTGAATGAGGCCACCGGGAGATGTGATAGTGTATGGAGTTTGCAAAATGGTGGATGATAGATGCAGTCTATCCACACATGCTTGACTAATAAAATCATGCGTGGCGCCGGAATCGAAAAGAATGAAGACGGGATGTTCTGAAATGGAAAACATACCCGAGAGGACCGGTTCTCCGGCTTGCGCATCTTCGACCGTAGTAAAGTTTACACGGCCGGTCTTGGTGGGGGTTTTGTTGTGATTGTTGTTGTTGTTGCCGCGGTTATTATTGTTGCCATTATTGCCACGGTGGTGCTGCTGCTGATTATTCCCACCGTTGTTGCCATTGCTGCGGCGAGGATGTGGGCATTCTCCGATGAAGTGACCAATGCCGCCGCAGTTGAAGCATGGCTGCTGTGGGGATGGCCTGGCACCTTGGTTATGCTGCTGCGGGGTGTGCTGGTGACCACGGTGCTGATAGGAGTGGTGGGGCGCACGATAAGGCTGCTGGAAAGTAGTGCGTTGCCCACCCATGGGAGGCACTGGGACACGGAATTTCTGACCAGTGGGGCTGGTCACTGCAAGCTTGAACTTGTGAGGTGGCGCACCGGATGAACTTCCCGCAGTGCGCTTCCTCTTCTTGTCATCCTGATTGACACGAATGGCGTCCTCTTGCACAATGGCTGCACTAACCAATTCATTGAATGTGCCATTCAAGAGAGCGAGGCGGTCTTGCAATTTCGGATTTAGACCCTTCCGAAAGCACTCACGCTTCTTTGCATCCGTGTCAGCATGGTAGGAAGCATACTGGGCAAGATAGTTGAATTTCCGAGCATACTCTTGCACAGTGCTGGAGCCTTGCTTCAGATCAACAAATTCCTGAAGCTTCCTTCTCATGACACCGTCAGGAATGTGGTGTGCACGGAAGGCTGCCGAGAATTCCGGCCATAGCACCTGGTGATCCGCGGGGAGTGCAGCGGTGTAGTTTGCCCACCACGCACTAGCCGACCCACGGAGCTGCTGTGCTGCAAACAGAGTCTTCTGGTGCTCGGTGCAATTCAGAAGAGCAAACTTGGACTCCACGATACGCAGAAAATTATCTGCTTCCAGGGGGTCCTTGGCTTCGGAGAAGGATGGCGGTTGAGTCGCCCAGAAATCCCCATAAGAGGTGGGACGGGGCTGCGGTGGAGGAGCTGCTGCCTGGGCATTGTTGTTCTGGCTTGCCAGGAACAGCCGAAACATCTCGTTCTGATTATGAACAAGTTGCTCCACAGCAGTCAACGGTGGTGGAGGAGGTGGCTGCGACGAAGCACCCTCTCCCGAATTATCCACCGTGCGACGAGTGTTCACCATCTGCCACACAATTTAATTACACCATTAGTCTCAGCGTTATGGAGCTATAGACAATGATAGTAATTAAGGGACACGATATGAGCAGGAATTTCAGAATGAATCCATAGGAGGAAAATTTCATCGGATACTGAAATTGATGGAGTAAAAGTTTCGGTATGAAATTTTCAGATTGCATAACCCGGGAGATTAATTTCCATGAGCTAAAATTAGTAAAACCAGAAAATTTTTACTCATAAATTCAGACCATTCAAACTTGGTAAAATTTTCTTATGATGCTGAAATTTTTAAGAACGAGACATATATATTCATTAACATAAGCTTAGTGGTTCACATATCTATTTTGAGGCGAAACCCATTTGTACACAAAAGCGCGCGACATTAACACTTCTTAGCGCGGGGTTATACGTCCAGGATTTTCCGGCCTAGCTAGTCATCCATACCTCCTATGCTGTCAACCTACCCAAAACACAGCGACCACTACGTCCTTACGTACGTACAAGCCACTAGTTCTTGTTCTTTAGTACACTACCATTAATTTTACAAGTTCCTTCCTTAACACTTAGCTAGTAGTCTACGCATCGTTGTCGGTGTCTTCCGGGTTGTTCACATCGGAAGCATCTCTAGCAGCGTCGTCACCATTGTCCTCCGGTGGTGGTGGCTGTAACAGGTTCCAGTGAGCTGCCAGCAACACCTGGTGGTGCTGCTGTAACGCGGCCAACTGGTGCTGGAGATTCCCTATCTCCGTGAACAACTGGTCCATGTTGGTCTGTGCGGTCTGAAGCTGTCCAAGCAGGAATTGCATGGTGGCCTGCTGAGAGTAGATGGTCTCATCCTTCTGAGTAATCGACGTCTTAGCTGCATTCAGCTCATTTAGCGCCTCAATCCGTTCCTCATCACAGAACGTAGCCATCTGCTCATGTTCTGTCTTTTCCTGCTCAGCTCTTTCTTTCGCTCTATCTGCGACGACACGTAGGTTGTCGCTGAAGATCAGATCATCCTGCACTTCCTTGATACGTGCAGTCAGAGCAGCATTTTCCTGCTCCAGCTCGGTGATACGGGCGGTCAGCTGCTTGTTCTCCTCTTTCGCTGAGTAGTAGTCGTCCGTGACATCGGTGAGGCGATCAGTGAGGTCTTCCACCTCAGATCTCAGCTGATTCCTTTCAGTCATGAGTTGTCTTGCATCCATCTATAGATCATGGTTAGGAACATATTTTAAGCAGCATTATTATCAATAATTTTGGGACATAAAAGCTCAATTGACATGCTGAAAGAAGACAGAAAGAAACTGACATCCTTTACACGTAACCGGTTCTGAACCCTCTCTGTTTTTCCCCATTTTCGTCTCTGTTTGTACAGTAAAATTTACCAAAATTTATGACCAGATGCTAGAGTATTTCCTAAGCTTTCCAACGCATCCTAGAACATGGAAAAATCCTAAGCGGATCAAAAGATATGGTGATTTCCGTCTCGACGGATTTTCTGCCAGATGTTCTGGAAACACCGGGAATTAAAATTGGCTCTCTGTTTTTACTTATTTGACCGGCTTAACGAATTTTGCTTGCCGACCTGATATTAGATGAAATGTGGGGCATAATACGAGCTTTCCAGATTGGGGTAGATCGTTTTATTTGGATAAGTACTTCAAAAGTTATCGCGATTTTCGTGAGGCACCCGAATCTGCCAATCCGGCGACTCGGCGAAATCTGGCAACCTTTTGCCAGGTTTCCGGATAAGTTATTTTTAGTAGGATTCCACTCTACTTTTACTTGGATCGTCGTGCCAGGGTGATGGTACATGTCATGAGCTTTCCGGATTGTGTTTAACCTTTTCGTTTGAGTGAACGATTCACAAGTTGTGGCCGTTTTCGTGAAAACGATAATCGGTTAAGGTTTAGTTCTCGATCGGGTGGGATTTTCTGCCCGATTTTTGGGTATCGTGCACGACCTGTGTTGAGATTTTAGTGAGTTGTTCGAGACTGTGCTTTTTTTGCATTCTTGATCGATTACCTCATGCAATTTGTGATGCATGGCATGAATGATGACATGAAATGCCGTTAATCCTACGTCCTTTCCAAAATAAAGTACGTGATCGGTCTATATATAGCCGACCACTCGCTTTTTGTGGCAACACACACACGATCTCATCACGGAAACTACACGATCTAAATTTCGTGGTTAGCGTACCTGCAAGAGACCATTTCAGAAACATTACATCAAATTCAAAAGAAACTATGAAAACAACTGTTCCACAATCTCATCATTTTCCTCATCATCATCTTTCTTATAGTAACGGTTCATAGAAAGAACCGCCCCGTGGATTGCCACGAGCCAACATTGTCCCGTATTATTACTTCCGCGGGCACGGAGCGCTAATTTAAATTGCAAACATACCTGGGCCGGGCCGTAGTTGCAAAAATTTAAACAAGCATAACCCAGGGTTAGTTTGCCACATCTATTTCTACCGTAGACCTTACTTGGGCTTCTATATCGTTCCTCACCGTATAAACGTGTTGGTGATTTTTAGTATGACCCGTAGTGTACGGCATATCCCGACACGGCTCGATACCAGCTGTGACACCCCTACCTCGCGAAGCGAGAGGGATTGTCGAACAGGATCGTATCGGGAGACATTCGACGAAGCGAACGTTCATTGCACATACCTCGGGAATACATTCAGCATTTTATTACATAGGGAACACTACTTGAGTAACAGGTTTCATACATAATTTCTTAGTATTACAAGCCATTGTTCAAGTTTCAGATTTACAATACATACGTGAAGTGATTTTACAATACTTGATAATATCTTTGCGGAAGCGTAACATCTCGACGATACACATATATATACAGTTAACTTAGGAGAACCACGCCAGCCCATACGGCATGGCCTCACTCTTGAGTCGGTGAAGCGGGAACCCACTCCACGGTCCACTCCCGAGGTTCCTCGCTTTGACACACATACTTCCCGCAGCAATCACAATAGTCGGGCTGCGGGACCCCTGAAAACAGTTGCAACACAAACCCTGAGTATCTAATATACTCCGCAAGGCTTACCCGTCAAAAATGGTTCTAAGAACCCACCCTACATGCAGGGGGCTTGACCTGGCTTGCGGGAACTTGCAAAAACAGCAATTAAAGCAATTGTCTAACTCATATTTTAGCCAAGTTAAGAGGGTTGGAAACATGAGTATAAATTTAGTGAGCATTTCTAACAAAACATGGTTGCAATACATGAAGTAATTCTTCAAAATCAGCAAGTTTAATCATCATATTCACTTTGTTACTACGATGCAATCTGCTCGAGACAAGTGGTACTCATCACCGCGAGGGACGGCGATATATATCGATTTACACCCTGCAGGGAAACCCAAATGCACGACATACGCATCATTTAAGAACACGTATGGCCACCTTTCACAAGATCACCATAGATATGAGCCGGGTCCACCCTCCGAGTGTGCATTCCACATGCAACCACAGTAGCGTCGGGTCCAAGGGTAATAACACACCCTCCGTCTACTCACAAACCCGTGCATCCACCGTGACCAACACTTTGCACAAAGGGTGGAGAGACCGTCCAACACTACGACTCTCAAGTTACATCGGTTTACCAACTCCCATACGAAGGTATGCATTTGGTACACAACTCAATACTTGCTCGCGGAGTCACACGGTCCTCAACCGACACGCACGGGGCTATGGCGAACATAGGCGAACCCTGCCACCGCATCCTACACATGCATTTCCCCGTACGGTCTCAATTTCATAAATATCATGTGAGAGGTAACAAATTTAATCCCTAGACCGGGTGATCTCCAAATCACTCGGTGTTGCTACCGATGACATTATTAAGCATAGCACTAGCGACCAGGATTATACTTAACCAAAACCACAGGATACAAGGATCTAGTGCAACTAGGTTTCCGAGCAACTCCTAAACGTAAATGCACAATACATCATAGACGTATGTGAAAAATAAGAGAACTTTTAAAACATAGGTTATGCTCCGGGGCTTGCCTTGGTTCGGCTCGTAGTCAGCACACTCGAACTCTCTCACTTCAATTGGGTGCCCTCCTTGATCTTCAGCTCCGGTCGGAATTCCTATATGAGTGCATATGAAGTGTATGAGTAATGGATGAATTCGGACTGTTATAGTTCATGGAACTTTCTCAATAAGATAATGTAATGACACGTTTGCATGAAGTAAACACGTTCTTGAGTGGTGATGATAGGTCATGATGGTGGTAAGTGCGGTTTGTTTCATGGGGACAACCTTCTAATTAGGTAAATTGTCCACCAATTAGTATAAATGTATGTGCTGGTTTTTGAAGGTCAAGAATATCTGGTATACTTCCTTGTTGCTTAGTGAGCTAGAGGTTGATGCTTATTTCTTAGGATGAAGTTTTATCACTTTGTTAAACATCGGGCACATAAGTACTCATCATTTCATGTGGTTTGCTACGATTAAACCTACGTCATATATGACCGTTCTTGCCCAAAAAGATAAACGTGATTATGACCTGTTTAATTGTGTCATGCAAGCGTGAAAATTATCTAGCCATCACAGAAAGTAAAAGGTCATTTGAGCTTAGCTCATACTTGGCCATTTTTATTTCACCAAGTCCGGTTGACAGGCTGCTCGTGAAGCCATCTTAATGTGTTCAAAACTTAATATTTTGTTATAGAGCTTAGGTGATTCATGTTGGTCCATGTAAAGTACATAACTCAAGGTTTACAACGAGCCTATAGTTGTTTCATTTGGAGTTGTATTCAAAAAGTTATTGAATTTCAAAAACGGCAAGTTGTCACGCAGGCATAACGGTTTAGCATCTTAGAGCGCTTAAATCTTCACTTTTCTACACATGAAGTACTGGGATTATGTTACAACGTTAAAGTACAAGTTATCTACTTTCCAAAGAGCCCTTGCTCATGCAGTTTGGATCTGGGGTCCAGAAGTTACATCATTTTTAAGACGCAATCTTGTCTATGCGTCTGGTCACGATAGCATTTTCATCTCACTCAAAAATTAATTTTTACTATATAACCATAGGTGTTCATGTTCACCATGCTAAAGTACGTGTCACAAACTTTCCAACGCGCTTTGAATCGTTCAAATCCGTGGTGTAAATCTCGAGATATGATTTTTCTAAAATCCTTCACCGTTATGAAATTTCAGCGCGATTCGAAAATTTTCTAAGTGTGGCGCGCGGAGTGGGCTCGCCGGAGCGGCGGCGGAGCTCACCGGCGGCACGCTAGGGCTCGCCGCCGGGGCCGGGCTTGGCCGCCTGTGCACGGTTTTCCATGGCGCATCTACTGGTGATGGTGGCGAGGTGAGGGGATGGACGGAGCTTAGCTCGCGTCGAGCTATGGCGGGTGCGGCGTCTTCGGCGTGGGAGCTCGTGCTCGCTAGGGCAAGAGGAAGGAAGCGGTTGGGTCGCAGAGCTGCACCTTCGCACGGAGACGAACGGCGCGGGGTCGGTGCAGGCTGAGGTGGTCCGGAGTGAGCTGGCGTCGACGGGGTGGCGGGGTGCGGTGACCGGCGATGAAGAAGAAAGGGAATGCCTTCACCGTCCGGGCTCGGCTTGACCTGGGGAGAGACGTGAGGTTCAGCTAGACCTTTGAGCATCTTCCAGCGTTGGAGGGGAGCATGAGCTCACCCGAAGGGGACGGATTTGAGCTCGCCGGCGCGGGAGCGGATGGACAGGGCTCGTCGGCTCTTCCGGGAATTGAAACACTCGGAGGGCGAAGGGAGGCCGGAAGCTGGTGGGGAGATGCGCAAGGAGTTGGCGAGGAGCTAGAGCGCAACTGTGGGCGTTGCGGTGCAGAGGAGGGGCGGCGCAGGGAAAAATCCGGGCGGCGGCCATGGCGAGTTCTCTCCCCGCCATCGACGGCCGAGCGCACACGCTTCGAGGCGAAGCTAACCGGCGATGGACGACGCGTGGGACTGCACAGAGCGGCGAGGACGGGCGGCGCCTAACCGGCATGGGCACCGGCGGCGAACGCCGCCGACGGTGGCCCCGGCCACCGTGCCGATTTCTGTTCAATTGATATTCTCTCTATTTACAGTTTTGCCACTGCTGTCCCTCTCTGTAAATTGCTCATAGATTTTGATCCTTTTGACATTTTTGCAAACCAAAATTTCTGTGGGTCCGGTAGATTATGTGTAACAACTTTCCTTAAAGGCCAAAGTTCAAATTCGGAATGTAAAAATTTACAAAAATTGTTGAACAGGTGCTGTTTCTGCTTAGAGTTGGATTTTTCTAGGGATTTGTGCTGTTCCAAAAATTCAAGAAAAATGTCCTAAATTCATGTCTTGATGTGTTCTACCAGATTGTGCAAAAATTTGGGGTTACCATTTTGGAGAAGGTTTGAGATCTCAAAAGCTAGGGTTTTGGGAAAAATAAAACCCTACTAGGACTTTGACCTATTATTTCATGTGACTAGCCGGATGATTTTTGCTTTGCACATGCAATTCTCCTGCTAGCACAGTAACATTGTGAAATTGTGACACGGGGTGTCACAGGCTCGCCACGCGGAGCAGCAGCAAGCCGCGTTACTTGCCGAGGACTCCATCAAGCGTTCCGAGGAGGAGGTCCACAAGACCCGGGAGATGCAAGAGCAACTCTCAAACCGGCAGGATGAACTGCAAGTAATCAACCAAGAGATTGCCGATTTGAGAGCATCGCCGGCTCTCAAGGAGAAGGAGGCGGCGGCCTTGGAAGCCACCATTGCACAGCTGTCGGTTGACGTGGCGGCTCAACGAAGACGACGGACGAAGCAATTCAAGCGGCCGAGAAGATGGCTGCCGCGGCACACGCCGATGTCGGCCCCATCGAGGATGACCTGTTGGTCATGGCCAACCTCGACTCCATGCTGGCCCGTGCACTATCTGCCGTCCAAGACTTCTTGTCTCGTGCCGAGGCCGTCGATTATGCTTAGGTGTAATAGGACCTTGAACAAAAATTTGTTATAAATATTTTTTGCACTAAGGGCGATATACAATCATATCGGCCATCCGAAGACGATGTTTAAAACATCGGCTAATTTATCGGTGACTTCTATGTTGTTGTTTATTTATTTATTTTTATTTTTATTTTTTTTTTTTTTAAGGGCGATACTCTCAGTATCGGCCGTCTCAAGGCGATGTGCATCGACATCGGCTGTAGTCTCTTTTAGGCCGAACACTATGAGTTAATCCAAATACTAGGATAATACTCGCTTCAAGTACTTCCCATTAAGTGCTCGGCCGAATTCTTCTCCTGCTAACTCTTTCAAAATATATGCGTTACCCGGTGCCGATCGGCTAATCAAATAGGGTCCTTCCCAATTAGGCGACCATTTACCAAACCGATTGTCTTTCACACCGATCGGCATCCTAAGCTTCCGGACCAAATTGCCCTCTTGAAACTGCTTTCGCACAACCTTCTTATCATAATGGCGGGCAACCCTTGCCTTATTCTCGCTCTATTTTTTCCAATGCATCCAGCCGATTTTGTATTACATCTTCTAATTCATCCATCATCAATCCATGGTACTTGATCGGCCGAAAGCTTTTGTTGCAATTCAATCCTTCTAGAGCCGATAGCTGTTTCCCATGGCGATACGGCTTCGTGCCCATATACAAGCTGATACGGCGCGACTTGCATGGCCCCATGCCGTGACATACGGTAAGCCCACAAAGCGTCCATCAATTTCATGTGCCATTTACGAGGATACTCCTGTATTTTCCGCTTGATCAACTTGATCAGACTCTTATTTGCCGCTTCAGCTTGGCCATTGGCTTGGGCATAATACGGCGACGAATTAATCAACTTAATCCCCATCTCCTCAGCAAAAGATTGAAATTCGTCCGACGTAAATACTGATCCTTGATCTGTCGTGATTGTTTACGGAATCCCAAATCTATAAATGATATGCTCTTTAACAAACGTTATCACGTCGGCCGTCGAAACTTTACGATAGGGCGCCGCTTCAACCCACTTCGTGAAATAATCTGTAGCTACCAATATGTATTGATGTCCTTTGCTTGATGCTGGATTTATCCGGCCGATCATATCCATGGCCCAGCCTCCGAACGGCCAAGGTTTAATCATCGGATTCATAGCCGACGCGAGCGCCCTACGTATAGGTCCAAATTTCCGGCAATCTTGGCAACTTTTATAATATTTGAAACAATCGGCCAACATTGTCGGCCAGTAATAACCAGCTCGCCTTAGCAGCCACTTCATTTTATGGGCCGATTGATGCGTTCCGCAAATCCCATCATGCACTTCGCTCATTACCACCTTTGCCTCGGTGTCATCAATACACTTGAGAAGCACCCCATCAATTGTCTTGAAAAATAATTGATCATCCAACAGAACATACTTCAAGGCTTTATATCTTATCTTCTTATCTGTAGGTTGGGATGGATTGCTCAAAAAATTTCGAATTTACGTGCGCCAATCGGCCTTTTCAATATCGGCTATTTCCAAGCTATTTCCGGCGAGCCGATATCCGGATGCTAGTTGAGCCAAGTTATTTGCTTCGAAGTTCTGCTCTCTTGGTATATGGCTGATTTTAACACACTTGAATCTTTTCATCAACTTCTGGCACCTTTTATGATATTGCAACAATATTTCATCTTTACACTCATACTCATCGGCCAGCTGACTCACGACCAACAAGGAATCGCCGAAAATTTCCACAAAATCAGCCCCGGCATCGATGAGTAGTTCCAGTCCTTTTAATACTGCCTCATATTCGACTTGGTTGTTGGTGTGCGCCTCTACTGTAATAGAGTATCCACGTATTGCCCCCGAGGCGACACAACAACCAAGCCGATTCCACTTCCTTCCTTGCAAATTGAACCATCAAAGAATACTGTCCATGGCACTCGGTTCAACGTATCCGACCGAGTGCTCTCCGTGCTGCACTATTAAATCAGCCAATACTTGTGCTTTTACTGCTTTGGCCGATTCATAGCCTAGATCAAATTCCGCAATTGCCAACATCCATTTGCCCAACCGGCCTTTGGGGACCGGGGCCGATAGCATATATTTTACGACATCGGCCTGGCAAACCACGAGTGCACTCTTCGGCTAACGAGATAATGCCTTAGTTTTGTACATGAAAAATACGGACAGAGACATAACCTTTCCACCTCCGGATACCGCGTTTCTGCATCAATCAATTTGCGGCTGAGATAAAATATAACCCGCTCTTTTCCCTCCTGTTCTTGAGTCAACGCTGAGCCGATGCACCTGTCATCGGCCGATAAATATAACTTAAAGGGTGTGCCCGACTTTGGCGGAACCATCACTGGTGGGGACACCAAATACTTCTTGATATCTTCTAAAGCTTTTTGATGGATTGGCTCCCACCGAAATTCTTGATTGGCCTTGAGCTTTAATAATGGCGTAAATACATCAAGTCGACCGGACAAGTTTGAGATAAATCGCCTAATAAAATTTATCTTGCCGATCGGGGACTGGAGCTTCGTCTTGTTCGTCGGCGGTTCCAGCTTTCGGATAGAATCAATACTTTTAGGGCCGACTTCAATTCCCTTTTCATGCACAATAAACCCCAGAAATTGCCCAGTCGAGACACCAAATGCACACTTGAGCGGGTTCATCTTCAAGCCGTATTGTCTTGTTCTCTTCAACACTTCTCTGAGATCAGCCACATGACTTCCAACCGATTTTGATTTCACCATGACATCATCAATATAAATTTCCACCAATCGGCCGATCAAATCGTGATATATAAAATTCATGGCTCTACGATATGTAGCACCAGCATTTTTTAGCCCGAAGGTCATGACAACCCACTCATATAGTCCCAACGCTCCAGGGCACCTGAACGCTGTCTTCGGTATATCCTCTTCGGCCATAAAAATCTGATTGTACCCAGCATTTCCATCCATAAAGCTCAAAATTTTGTTGCCGGCGGCTGCATCAACTAACAAATCGGCGTTTGGCATTGGGTACTCATCTTTCGGGGTTGCCTTATTCAAATTTCTGAAGTCAATGCAGACCCGCATCTTTCCATTTTTCTTTTCCACCGGCACAATACTGGAAACCCACTCCGCATATCGGCATGGCCTAATGAAGCCGGCTTCATATAATCTAATAATCTCTTCTTTGACGGCTTCATAATACCTAGGGTCAATTTTCCGAGCCCCCTGCTTATATGGCCGATATCCGGGTTTGGTGGGCAACCGATGTTCAACGATCGATCGGCTGAGTCCAGGCATCTCGCTATAATCCCAAGCAAAACAATCTTTAAATTCTTCCAATAAGGCCACTAATTCATCTCTTACTTCTTTACACAATTTCTTGCTAATATATGTCGGCCGAGGCTTATCTCCATCCCCTATATCTACCTCTTCTAACTCGTCGGCCGACACAAAACCGTGACCTAGTTTCCCATCTTCTGTTTCGTTAATCGGCCGACTCATCATATCCTCAATGCGTGTATCGATCGGCCGATTATCCGCCAATTCTCCTGTGGGGCCCATCGGAGCAGCCGGGGGTACCCGACCCCCGGTCACAATAACTCCGTCGTTTGTAATGTTTATGGCCTCCGCATCCCAATATGTGCCCGATAAACAAGGCAAGCTCTCCAGACCGGCAAACTCGAAATCGGCGGTTGCAATGGTTACGAGACTTATCGGCCCGCACGATTTCAACCTTGTTGCCGACCCATTGAATCAAACAACTGGTGCATGGTCGATGGGATGCAACAATTGGCATGAATCCAGTCTCTCCCCAACAAAGTTGTGTATGCACCTTTCCCGTCGATGATGAAAAAAGTGGTGGGTATGGTTTTGCTGCCCACGGTGATCTCCATTATTGCGGCCCCACGCACATCTTGGCTTCTCCCGCTGTAATCCTTGAGCGTCGGATTAGCCTTCATCATTTCTTCCGGCGTCTTCCCAAGCTTGCGGTATGTAGTAATCGGCATGACATTGACCGCTGCTCCTCCGTCGACCAACATCTTCCTCATCGGTGACCCGTTGACGTAGCCGCTAATATACAATGCCTTGAGATGCAAATGATCGAGTTGAGCGGCTTATCAAATACCGCCGATTCCGGCGTCCAAAGAATCTCTCGAAGTCTCCCCAAGCTGGTTCTTCTTCAGCCGAATTTTCATCGGCCGATCCGACAATCCTGGGCATCGGGGACATCATATTCACCGCGGCTTCAGCTCGGACCACCTGAGACTGCACTTTCGGCCTCCATTCCTTCTTGGGCTTGGGCTCATCATCTTGGTCATCTCTATGATGCCGTCCACCCTTGATTTCTCGACAACGCATTCTTTGAAGCCTTCTCTTTTGGGTTTTGTTGAGCAAACCAGCTGGGGCACCACTCGTCCTTCGTTCTCGGTTTGATCACCTCTCGAATCTTCATGGTATTGGTAATCAAACCCTTCTTCATCATTGATTGGCCCCAGCCGATCGTGAACGGAGGTTCTCTTTGGCACTATGTATCTTCGTTCATCATATCCGTGATCATAGCCGATTGCTCTTACGGGGGCCGATTGTTGTGATTCGTAGTTGCGACCAATCGGCCGTCCCTGGTAACTTGATGACCCGCCATCACGATACTCTTTCCGGCCGGTGCACTGCGGGCAGTTCTCGATAGATGGAAGCTTCATGTTTTGGTCCCAGCGATGCTGAAAGAAAGGACAATCCCGGTGTGGGTCAAAATCTTCTCGGCGGATCACGCCTTGCCTGTACTGCTGACTTTGACCGATAGATTCCTGTTCATGTGCCATCCGATCTCTTTCTTCCCTCTCTCTCTTCCTCTCATATCGGCGTATGAAACCAGCTGATCCACCGCCGATGGTATTGATGTACATCGTATTAGCCGGGAAAGGGTGCCCATCAACTTTCATCTTCTTCTTTACATCAGCTGCTCGCAATACCCCATTGTCAACTGCTCTACGGATCTCATCTCTCATAGCATAACAATCAACGGTGTTATGATGTGAATTTCCATGCCACTTGCACCACTTAGCCATTTTCTTCAATTCCTCGGCGTAGGAATTTTGTGATGAGGGAAAGCTGGATTTTCTTTTCCCGCAGACAGTCGATCAAATATCTCGTCGGCCTTGGATAAATCAAAATCATATTTTCTCTCCTTAGGATTGACATGTGGAGAAAATATCGGCCGTTTGTTATTAGTCCACTCAACTGCATTAATTCCCTCTTCATCATCCTCACTGTCGAAATCAGCATAAGCTACCCGATACCGCCGATTCCTGGTGAGCTGGAGATTCTCTTCCTGGCCGATGCGCCTGCGGGTCAGCTGTGCCAGCCCATCAAACTCATGTGGGGTAAATTTTTCTTTGATGTTGGGGAATAGCCCCGCATAAGCAATTTCGGCCAAGCTGTTGCTCTGTCGAGTTCAGGTTGTAGCATCGTCCCCTCGAGTCCTGAACCTCCGTATATAATCAGCCACCGATTCCCCGGTTTTCGTTTCAACTGCCATTAAATCGGACAAACTAAGCTCGGTAATGCCCGTGAAGAAATAGGAGTGAAACCTTTTCTCCGGATCGGCCCAACTCCGAATAGAACCAGGCGACAGCGAAGCAAACCATGAAAAGGCCGATCCGGACAATGACGGTGGGAATAGCCGGACCCGCAAAGCCTCCTGAGTAGACGCCTCACCAAGCTGTGCGTCATATCGGCTGATGTGCTCCATAGTTGATGTGTTATCTTGCCCGGAAAACTTGGAAAACTCAGGAATTTTATACTTATTGGGTAGAGCCACGGAATCCATCCGATCGGGGTAAGGTCGCCGATACAATGCACTCTTCTCCTTAGGCTTCAAATCGAACCGATCTTTCATCATATCGGCGATCTTAGTCATGAGGCTACTCATATCATTGGGTTCAGCAATTGCTAATCCGGTCCCCGTCATATAAGCTGTGTTGGGCTGTCCCCGATCGGGTGTATCAACCGGCTGTTCCCGGAAATCCCAGTGCCGTAGCCGGGAATAGTGTACTGCGGAGCGATTCCATAATTCATGGCCGATTGGATCGGCCGTCCGATCATGAATCCCTGTCCCCCAGCCGATGCGGTTGGTCTGTGGAATACCGAGATATCGGCCGTACTATAGTAGGTGAGTTCTCAATTCCACTCGGGCCGATATTTGGTACGTAGAAGAAATTGGGCTGCTGTGCCATCCGTGGGACCGCTGCCACATTGGTTGCTGCCCCCAACTCGAAGTCGGCTGTTGTACATCTTGTCTCGTTGCCTTCTTCCGTTACCGACTTCTTGGGGCCACTCGTCATCCTCTTTGCCTGGCTGGGTTGCACTGGTACTTGCATTTGCATTGTCCTTGCCAGGCCATAGGTGAGGTGGCATGCCGTACGAGGGCTGAAACCCTGCCTGCGGTGTGGTACTCGGAGGCTAATTCCCCGATTCGACCGTACAGGAGTGCCTAAAGGCTGAGTGTATGCAGGTCCAGAATACCCTTCGATGAATAGCCTGCCATCAATTGTGTCCTTGATCAAATTCCCGATGGTGTTGGTCAACACGCCTGATTGATTGATTAGGGCATGATGAACGGACGAGTTGACCATATCACCGAGTTGGTTGGCATCCGGCAGTCTCTGGGCTTTGATTTGATCTAGTTCTTCCGGATGCGAGAATCCGAGGGAAGTCTCCTTTTGTGGCCACTCCGCCACGTGTCACCGTCGGGGCTTGAAAGTACTTTTTCATTGCTTCGGCCAGGTATTCCTGGTACTGCAGCTTTTGTTCTGTTGTCATCTTTCCCCGGGCCGAAACCCCGTTATCATCGAAACTTCTCCATGCCCTTTGCCATCCGTCTTGAGAGGAACCGGAACCAAAATCGGCCGATTTTCAGCATCGACCATTGGTGTTCCGTCCTCCCCGACACACTGTATGTACGACATCTTGATCTTGGTTGCTCCGGTCCCACCGGGCGTGCCAAAAAGTGTGTTGACGTCAAAAGTCGTCGACACACCGTTGTCCGGAGAGTCCACCGAAACCCCGGCTGACGCAGAGTCCCGTGCTCCCAACGGACCGGCTCGGCTCGCCAATGTTCGTGTGCGCTGGTGCGTGCCGGATGGTTTTCCTGCAAACCAACAAAGACAATAAAAAGTGTAAAATTCCAGGTCATCGGCCCGGATAGACCGATGTGCAGCCGTGGCCGATTATGGCGTAAGATAGACAAAATCGGCCATAGACAGGGAACAGCACGGCCCATCCATTTATGTATTAAATGCCAGGCAAACGAACCGTGATACAAACGATACGAAATCGGCCGACGCTATAACATGCAATCGGTGGCTAGCAGCCGATTTCGTCGGTAAGCGATCAAATCATTAAGATTTTGCAGGGATGCATTATCGAATGAAATGTAAACAAGGTAATTATTAATGGGATGTAATTCGTTTGATAGCAAGAAGATGGTTTAATCATCAATCAGATCCGTGAATCGGCCGATCGGACATCCGGCCGATTCTGCCATCTATTTTAGCAGTGATTTATTTAAATCTATCTAAATGTATAACGATGATCAATAAAATCATGCTAATAACTCGGGTTCAAAAGCAGCTTTAACAGATTTAGCACTAATTAAACATAAAACAGCTAATGAACGTGATAAGCAATCGGCTAAACACTCCGAAAGAACAAGTAAGACAAATACGACCACACAGATCCCAAATCGACCGATCGCTCCAACAGGACAAGTCAACCGATGGCACGCGATCGGACCAGGTCTAACGGCCGCGCACGCTCGCCGATTCAGGACAAGCACAATCATAAACGCCCTAACTATGAAAGTAAATCTACACCCTAGCCAATCGGCTGCATGCGCCTAGGACAAGTCAACTGTCGCAAAGGCAAACACAGGACACGTCAATCGAATCTGCACGATCGAATCGGCCCGGATGTAAAAGAACTTTTATAGCGGCTATCGTGACTCGAACGACCAAATCTGAGTCAATCGGCGTTGTGAGCAAAGACTGGAACGGGAAGGCAGGACAAGTCAAACTACCTCCACCACGAGCCCGGACCAGGTCGACTTGACTCATCCCGGCCGATACTCACTACGACGATTAGGGACAGATTTGGTCGCCGGATAACTAGCAATTAAGTCATCTAATTACGAACAATGCGCCGAGAACTAGACAACATAATTACCTTATCAAGCCAACGTGTCGTCGACCGGAGCCCCGAAGATCCCCGCGCGAAAACAGTAAAACTTGACAGAAAATTAGGGTTTGGCGATGCGCCGAAAATTGTATTGGATGTGAATCGAGTTTACATGTTACATCCGAGTATGTATTTATACTCGACACAAAGAATCCTACTCGGACCCTCTTCGGGCCGATTTCCTAACCGACTAGGATCTTTTCCAATATTAAACTATTATTTCTAATTTTACGACGTGGGCCGGACCCATCAATGTTATGCTCTTCTCGTTGGCGTCCGCGCACGATTCCCGGGAGGGACGCGCCTTTTACTCGCCCAAGCGGCCGTCGGCCTTCTGCCCACCGGCCCTCTTTTGACCTATAGTCGCTGACAATGGGTCCCTTGGTCAAAAACCGGCGTCAACAAGGTCCAGCAAGAGGCGCAAGGCATTGTGGAGGCCCAAATCAAGTCGACTTCGAGTCTGTTTCGGAGTCCAGGAACAGGCTGATTTAAAATAGACGCCCGGATCGCATACGAAGTCGGATTCGGACGTTCTACATATGGATGGAAATATAATTTCATAAACTTTCGAGTGGAACCGGTCTCATGTGAAAATTCAGCCGGAGTCGCCAGGAATCATCGAAACATTGGAACGTCCGGAATCTGTTTTGGTGCTGCATCACCGTTTTTGGCCTTTGGGCCGTGTATCTCGTGTGAGCCCATTAGGGGAGCGCCCGGGGGTTCTTGCACGTCCCCAAGTCTTTATTAGCAGCACCCGCCACCCATGTTAGGGTTGGGTTTTGCTTAGATTATTCTGCTTAGACAGTTTCGCCGTTCATCTCGTTTGTGAGACCCCAACTCGTGAGATTAATCATACATCTCCAAATTTGGTTGCGTTCTTTCTTGTTCTTGCTTGTGTTCTTGATTCACAGGCAGGGATTAGCCTTCTTGGCGAGGTCAACCGTGCAACGCCGGTTGATAACCATAGAGGACGTGGTGCTACGATTGCGGGGTTCGAACGTGTTGTTCGAGAGCCGGATCGACATGTGTCACATCTTCGCTAAATCAAGAGTTATCTAAACCTTTCGGAAGATCGGGACCCTAGTCCACATCACCTTCTCCTCTCGAGATTCCTTGCGGTAAAAGGCAACGGGTTGAGCAACCCGACCCCGATTACAACCCAAACAACGACGTTAGATGATGAGGTATCGCATCATCAAATTCTTATTTCATGGACAATTATAGTTGAATTAAAACGTCCTCTAACTATATTTTCAATAGGTTGTTGAAACACGTTGTAGTGCTCGACGCTTATTTCTTGAAGATGCTCCTCCCACGTCGTCGAGCCCGCTGCTGCAACGGCGTCCATCGCAAAAAGACGGAATGGCAAAGAAATACAAACAAACCGCATACCGCCCTTCAAGCTGTTACGACAATAGACAAGGATGGGGCTCCAGTTGAGCCTCAAGGCGTCAACGCGAATTCGCGCAATGATTGCGGTGTAGTAGTCCGAACCGCAATCAACATTAAGTATGACAGCTGCCTTGACGTGCCAACTAGTGAAAAGGACACGTTGTGAGAGAACTTGAGTAGAACGTACACTTTCCACCCGAAGTCTCCGAGCGGGCCAAAAATACTACTCCGAAAACCATGGGGAGGTGCCTAAGGACATTCAGGACAACCCTTAATACGAAGTTTGTCCATAAGGGTCTCACACCGTTCCGAAGTACGGTTTTATCATGCCTAATGATTGTAACTCGTTCGTCGAGAAAGTCTCCTCCGATGATGCTAAAAAGAAGAGCGAGATTTTCCAAAGCTTGAGTAAAAAGAACAAGTTGCGTCCTAATCCGGGACCAGGAGGATACAAGGCTAAAGTGAAGAAATGGATTAGTATGAAAGAACAACACCGACAAGCTAGAATCCCGGACCCGTTAGAAGGATGCAGTGAACGAACCCGAAACCGGGTGCTTGGGCGTTCAAAGTCCCTCGGTGATGGGCAACCGGTGCTGAAAAGCTCGGGGTTACCGAAGTCTTGCAAAAAGCAAAGCAAGTAGCCGCCCAACGAAGCAAGGTACTCTCAATCCACGGACAGATGAGTTGACTCGCTGCCATCGGGATTGATGAACATCGGGGTCATACAAGAGGAGTCTCTTCACCGGCAAGACCGAAAGAAGTGTCGTCTGCTGCCACGAGTGAAGAATGTAGTAGGTGTGGGCCACGCGAGCAACAGGGTATCAATCATGAATGGTGGGTAAACAACTTCTACGAATTCATGAAGAATAATCCTCAAGCTGTCATCCAACCTATTGTGGTACCGGAATTTCAACTCAACATTGACAACCCAAACCCGTATGCTCGGCCTCCAAGCGATCATGGCTCTGCGCTCGATGCCACCAGGTACCCTGTGGATGACATCACGGAGAATAGACCTTGTGAGCTACACATGACGCTCGACAAGAGAGGGAAGACCGTCAAGGTAGCAGAGGGCATTGCGATCCCTGGACGTACATTTGACGATGTACCAATTCCGCAGGAGTGTGCTAGAGTTCAAGTAATCAAGGTTCGGGACAACTATCTTGCTTGCGACCTTGATTATCTAGAGGAGGATGATGGTATTGAGACACTTGAGGATGCGATTAATCATATCATCCTTTGGCTTCGACGCGAGATCGTCGTTCTTATAGCGCATTCTTCGCCTACATCTCAGCCTCCTCCTACTCAAGGAGCACCGGTTGACCCCGAGATTTCTTTTGAGCCACTACCTTCACCTCGGCCTTCTCCAACGCATGAGGACCGGATCCATCCGGAACATGGCTTCTCCACGCCGCCTCGTCCGGATGTTGGGAACGAGGCAGCTCTCCTTCGAACAACATCGACTCCGGCTCCGGTGACACCACGTGACAAAGGGGCTAGGGCGATTCGTAGCTCGTCCACCCCGCCTAATAACAGTGAACCTTTGATCGAGCCTGTTCCACCTCCGCCTCCGAGGAAGGAGTTATCTAGCGCGGAAATAAGTATGTACACTTTTGTATATAGTTACTAATATATTAACGACTTGGCATGAACATGGCATAAATGCGTGGCGGCAGCATATAGGAGCCGGAATAAGGAAGTGGTCCCGGATGTTCTCGTTCCGCCTCCCGGCGTCCCGGAAGGAGGTTGGGATCTCACACAAGACGACTTCCCTACCTATAAGCATGGCATGGCACTACTACCAGCAAATGTATTGAAAAAAAAAGCCATGGATATTTAAGTGCGTTCATCCATGGTACTTAAATGCATGTAGCAAGGGTATCCAAGTTATCGCGGCAAGGATCCCTGGAGAGATTTTTGGACAAGAAGGATATTTTGACTTAAATGTGCCTTTTGAGGAGATCCATGCTCTGTACCGTCTCCAACGCATGGATGCCACCCTCGTTACCGTCCGGTGCCTGTAAGTGTTTTCGACCTTTGTTATATTTCCAAGCGAATGGCACATGAATTCAACCGACTACCATTTTTCATCGCTCATAATGTGTCATCACTCTGGTGCCTCAAATGAAGTCGGATATCTAAACCCAACCGCGATTAGCTCTGTAACACCCGGAATTTCACATTCGGATTGTGCATGAAATTCACAAAATTTTAAAACTTTTTAAAGCATATTTAAATATTATCTAAAGGATAATATTATAAATATATTTCTCTTTCTTTCTTCTTTAAGAGGAAGAGTTATCTTTTAAACTCAAACAATTATTTTGATTATAAGGTTTCAATAATGAATTTTCCCAAAAGAAAGTATGATTTGTTTTGGATTATGAAAATGACTTTATTGAAACATACATATTTGATTTAGGAATTTATATTATTTTGGAACACAATATTTCACACAAGGTATTTTCCCTTTTGTAAGAAAAAGAGAAACATGTTGTTATTTTATGTGAAACAAAGAGTTGTTTTTCAAAGATAAATAAAGTTTGATCTAAAGAGACATTTATTTAAGAAATACTTTTGAGTTATGAAGGTAAACTATTTTAAGAAAATGATTTAAGAAAATAAATTAATAGACAATTATATTTGATTTAAGAAAATAAGTTATTTTCAAAAGGCGTTATTTTATACAAGGTATTTCACTTTGAAAACGAAATGAGAGCTTTATCATTTCTTGTGAGAAAAAGGAGTTATTTCCAAAACTAACTAAAGTTTGATTTATAAAAGATTTTGCTTTGAGAAATACTTTAATTTGATTTATAGTTAAATAATTTAAAATGGGTGAAAAAGGCTCATCAAATAAATGTATTTGATTTATGCAAAGGTTTACTTAATAAATGTAATTGATCTATGAAATATTTTCTTTATCATTACATGGGGTTTATAAAAGAACTTATGAAATAATATTTATCTTTGTTTAAAGTATTTTATTTTGTTTTGGCTCCAAGGTAATTCCAAACAATTAAAATGTTTGTCTTTAGTTGATTAAAGATTGGCTTTAAAAAGTCAATTTATAAACCCTTTTAAGCAAAAGCCATTTATTTTCTAAATTTAATTAATTAATATGCATTATATTTTGGGCTGTAATGCATGCGTGTTGAATAGTTACATTTGGTCTTTATTGTGTGATTATTTCATTTCAAAATCCGAATAGAATTATTTGTGTTTAACTAGCTAATAGAAATAGAATAGGAAAGAAATAAAAAAAGAAAAGAAAAGAAAAGGAAGAAACCCAACCGAGGCCATGGGCCGAATTTCTCCCCGACCCACTCCCTTTCTCCCTCCCTTCCCTTTCTCTTTCCCTCTGCGCGGCCCACCGACCAACCTACCTCGGTCCCCGCCGACCCGCAGGGCCGTCCCCAAACTCGCCTAGGCCCACGCGCGAGCCCTCCCCAACCCTAACCACCTCCGACCGCAATCCGGCCATCCTCGGCGTGCACGCCAAGGCAGCCTCGTCCGAGCTCCATAAATACCGGCCTCGCACCCCCGTGTCCATTTTTTCCCCTCGGTCGGTCGCCTCTTGAGCCCTAGCCGCCACCGCCATTCCCACCATTGGCGCCGCCCGCCCAACACCGTCGCTAGCTGCCGGAGGTCGCCCGGTCGCCGTCGACGCCAAGACGGTCTTCGCAAAGTCGCTCCGCTCCCTCTCCGCAAGACGCGTCGAGCGGTCGACGAATGACGAGCCCCGCGACGCGGCCGAGCACCTCCGCCTCAACCTCGCCGCCGCGAACCTATCTCCGGCCGTCTCGCTCCCCGCGAGACCCCTAGGTGAGCTCGCCACCTCCTCCTCTCCCTCCTGGACCAAGCGCGATGAAGAACGATGCTCCGTAGCTCGAGAACGACGAACGCCGGCGAGCCCATCCATGGCGCCACCGCTCCCCGTTCGCCGCCGGCGATCCGACGCCCGGTCGGAGAAATCGGGCCGCTAGATCACGAGCCTACGGCTCGATTAGATCCCCGAAGGGGTACACTTCTCGGTCTACGGTAGACCCAGGGACCGCGCACCCGCTCCGGGACCGCAGCCCTTAGACCCGGTCCACGGAGTTTTTCGATTTAAAATAATTACCTTAAATCGATACACTCGGTAGGTTTACACGTAAGCCCCTGTAGTTTAGTTTAATTACATCTAGGTCCTCTTCTTTTACATAAACACCCGTATGCTTAGTTCTAATTACGTTTAAGCCCGGTTTCCGATTAAATGATATTTTTACAAGTAAACCCCGAAGTTATTTTTAATTATGTTTAGGTCCTGCATATTTATAAAAACAACCCTATACTTTTCATAAATTATATTTCAGTCCTGAACTTTCACATTTTAGTCCCAATACTTTTTGAAAATTACGGATAGGTCCCCGATCCGGCTATTTTATACATAGACCCTTATAGTTTTGTAAATTTACGATTAGATCCTTCTATTTATAAAATCCAACCATAGGGTTTATTTAAATTCTGTTTTAATCCTTGCCACATGCTAGGAATATAAAATTTGCAAATTGTGACTAGGTAAATTTACATGCTAACCCCTAGGTCTATAGTTAATTACGTTTATGCCCTTTATTTCATAAAAGCCACCCTAGCCTTCGTTCTAGTTCTGTTTTCGATCTAACCTTTTTCATTAAGGCTTTTAGTTAATTGTTAAACTATTTTTAAGTCTTTAAGCCATATTTATCTCAAGGTTTTAATTATGGTCTTTTTACGAAACACCCCTAACCTTTTATTAAATTACATTTCTACCCCTGTTTTCTCAAACCGCATTAAAGTATGTTCTTTTGCAAAATGAACCTTGGTGTTTTATAGACTTATATTTTTAGACCTTAACCTTTTTACACTCTAGTCCTTGAACTTTTCCATATTTACAAAATGATCCTTAATTTGCGGTTTAAACCCTAGATCTTGAAACCTTCATAACTTTTCACTCGTAACTACGATTAAGTCGATTCTTGCGCTCACGCGATCGTAGCGACGTGTACTATTTATTAGTACTGTCTTCCTAGTCATTAGATATTGTTTGATGTACTGTTCCTTAGTTTTGCTTGTATGCTTGTTTCTTGCATGTTTGTATCGGTGTGACGTTAAATAGAGGAACGTATTTTCCGAAGAACTAAAGAGCAAGACTTGAAGACATGAGCAGCAGCAAAGGGAAACAGGCAAGTGTCCTTGATGCACATTGAGCCTACTTTCTTACTATCTGAATTTACTTTTATGCATTGCATTTAATTTGAATCCTATTGTGTCATACCCTGTTCCATACTTTTACCTTGTCGCCTTGGTTTTGGGTGTAGTGTTATAGTATGGGTACGTCATTGCTTAGCATGCTCACAATGGGGTTTACAACTGAATTAAATGCTAATCTTGATTATGTATCCATTTGAACATAATGATCAAGAACTGGTAATGCTTTTTAGCAACATGGAACTTAGGTGATCCCGACAGGAGGATGTGGATGATGGTGCGGGAATGCACAGGTACTCCTAGTAGTACTATTGGGCTGCGGTAGTACCTGTTTGAGATCATAAGGACCGGTTCTTGGAGCGGCAACCCGGGACTTCCGCACAAACCACGGGGCTGATAATGGGTAGGTAAGGTTTAGTACCGAGGTAGCTTCCCGCTCCGCAAGCGTCGAGGAAGGATGAAGGAAGAAGGTGTCTTCCGGATTCGGGCGAGGAAAGGCGGAGTACTTCAAGCCACGGTGCAAGAGGGGGCCCCTGGGTGATGCGTCACTTTGATGGCGGCGAAATCTTAGCATGGGCGTTTTGCAAGTCGGGAAGTCCTTCGAAAGATCTTGCGGTGATCTCTTGGCCTCACACCTAAGGAAGTGTGCTGGTATAATGGAGGTATTAGTCACCGACGGGTGATGGAATCACCGACACTGTGGGTAAAGTTGTGCCACCTCTGCAGAGTTTAAAACTGTTATAACAGCCGTGTTCACGGTCACGAACGGCCTGGATCCTCACGAGAACTAGAGGGATGGTTTGGGTGGAGTAACCCTTGGGTAGCTACAAGTGGGGTAACTTGTGGTGAGGTTGGCTGCAGATGGGGTAATCGTAGTGTGTTTTGCTACGAGCGGGGTAACTCTGTAGTATGGTTTTCCGTAAGTGGGGTAGCTTACGGTGGTTGACGAGTGGGGTAACTCTGTTGGTTCATATTTACTTAGTAAATAGGTTGCTTTAATTAACTTGACTAGTGTAGGTGCTTTCTAGTGCAAACCATGTGTTAGCCTTCCTTTCTCGGTTTGGGTGGAGTAACCCTTGGGTAGCTACAAGTGGGGTAACTTGTGGTGAGGTTGGCTGCGAGATGGGGTAATCTGTAGTGTGTTTTGCTACAGGCGGGGTAACTCTGTAGTATGGTTTTCTGTAAGTGGGGTAGCTTACGGTGGTTGACAGTGGGGTAACTCTGTTGGTTCATATTTACTTAGTAAATAGGTTGCTTTAATTAACTTGACTAGTGTAGGTGCTTTCTAGTGCAAACCATGTGTTAGCCTTCCTTTCATTCAGCTTACATGTCATGTATTCCCACACTTGCTGAGTACGACATGTACTCACCCTTGCTATTTCCTTTTTGCTACAAACTACTGCTGCTCGGAAGATGGAGAAGACCACCGATGAGAAAGGTCTAGGCGGGCGAATCCCCGGTCGATTGCTCGTGGTGTTATGGAGTCTTCCGCTAGCATATATGTGTATTTAGTCCTTTGAGACAATATCGATGTAAGTATTCAATTTAATAAAGACATTGTTCTTTTATCACATTAAATTGTCCTGTGTGCGTGAAAACTTGTTCCCTGGGCACGCATACGGATGCATTCGGTTTTGGTCGTTAAAACCGGGTGTGACAACGATGAATCCAAAGATTACCAATAATCATCCCCTATTGGTCGGAAAGAAGGTGACCAAGGCCGAAGGCAACACCAAGCGGTGAAGGATGCAAGGAGATGTATACAAACCTACATTGGGAGACGCATGTACGCATGGAGAGATGCATTATGGCTCCATATAACTTTGAGTAAGTTTTCGTAACCTGCTACTTCTTGTGCAAATCCTTATTTCACTTAGATAATAACATAATGACATATTCTATAGTGACCATTGGATTGCTTTCATCATACATCCGAAACTCGCGGGAGTTTGGGTGTTTGACTCTTTGGATTATGATCCTAAGAGGTACAAGGATTTCATGGACACCCTGAATAGGTAATTTCAGATATTCAATGAACTATCATTTTTTATAGATTGCATTATGCTCGTTGCTCATTTGCTTTTTTATATTAGTGCCTATAAATACTATCTCGAGCTTGGTGGTGACCCTCATCCCAAATGGACCAACCTTGGATACAAAACGCATTATCCGACACTATTATCCCATATCATGGTCATTTATTTCATTCAATTAATTAATGTCTCTATATGTAAGGTAACTTAACAATTTCCTTCCTTGTTTTGTAAAGTGTTCAAAATAGCGTCCTGGGACCGTGACCCGTGGCTACTATGTGTGCAAATCCATAAGCGTCGAGAAAGGGGAATTTACCACATTCCCTACGGAAGAACCGGCCCCATGGAAAGATGTAAGTATTTAGTGTGTTTTTTTGCAGTAGATTAGTTTTATATTACTTAACAAACATGTATTAATTCTATAATTTATTTGTGGCAGCAATGCTATGAAAAGCTAAAAACAGGTTCCTACTTAGAAGAAAGCACACTCAAGCTCATTGCAGCTAAACTCCTCCGCTTCATGATTCGTGAGTTCTATAATGAAAGAGGCAAGTATTTTGATCCTCTAGGTGATCTTGCAATGCATAAAGAGTTGTATAGCTACAACGGTCAAAAGGGCCACCAAGATGCAATTGTGCAAAATACCAAGACAGAGGAGCGAGAGATTGAAGGCACTAGAGCCGAAGTGGCCGGATAAGTTGTAATTTAGTTGTGTTTTGATGGATGAATATTGTGGTATGTTATAGTATTGGAAACATGGTGTATATGTATGTGGATATTGTAAAATGAATGAAAAGTATGTCGTATGTATATATAAATGCTTTAATGATTATTTCTATGGTCTTGCGTATATATAGTGTGAATATATTTTCAGTTCTGTAAAAATATTTAAATTTGTAACCTGGAAAATAAAATAAATAGGAATAATTATATTAGTTCAGAAAATGCCAGTAATATCGGGCACAATGATGTCACTAGTCGATATTGCTGTCTAGACAGCAATATCGGGCGAGATGACATTATCGTGCACGATATTGGCAAAACCACAGCAAAATCGGGCATAGTGATGTCATCTGCCCGTTATTGAAGGGTCACACAACAATATCGGGCAGCGTGATGTCAGCTGACCGCTATTGTAGGGTAACCCTTCAATAGCGGGCGGCATGATGTCATATACCCACTATTGTCTGGGTTACCCTGCAATAGCGGGCAGATGACATCATGCCGTCTGCAATAACGGGCGGTCATGGGCGCTATTGTTGGTCCGACCCTGCAATAACGTGTGCGTAATAGCGCCGGAATGCCTGATTTTGCAGGGCCATAACGCCCTTGCAAGGTCGAATCCTAGTAGTGGTTCTTGGAAACTCTTGGAGTTTTTCCCTTCTTCCGATCGTGTATTCTACTTTGCACGGGTGGAAGCTCGTCGAGGTTTGGATTGCAATAATTTTGTAAGACAAACTCATTTATCTCTACTACTGCTGGTTATCAATTGACTAAAATTGTATTCCCTTTGGATTATTTGGTGTTGCCGTAAGGAATACACGATACTTGCTGCAACTTATTTGTTATCTACCTTGGAATATATTGTTCTTGTTTCCTATTAGATGCATCTGCAAGTATTTACTTGATCTGGATTGTGAGGGACAATTGATCACTCTTGTTTGTGGTTATACTGAATTAAAGAAATATAATATTCAGAGAAATATATCATTGATATTAAAGTACCGTGAAAGATTGGGACAAAAACTCGGACACACCTTATCGTGTCTTTATCATTTCCCCTTTCAAAACCCCCTTTGTTTATGTAATAAGCCCCTTTGCATTCGCACATTCCGCAAAACCCCTTGCCATACCCAGATCCAAAATGCATGAATATTATTACCCTTTGCTAGTGGTAGTGCTTGCTGAGTACCTTATGTACTCACGGTTTGTTCATTGTGGTTTTTAGTGGACACACTTCCGAAGAGATAGAGACAGTTAAGTTTCATCGTATGCTCAAGATGCCTGTGGATGATTGAAGTGTTCAGATCTTGCTCCTTTCCGCTACACACTCTGGATTGTCAATCAACCTTGTTCGGTAAGTTCTTCGTATATCCTCGTATTTTAGTACTCGTATGAATTTGAGACTATCTGTTTGTGCGTAACAAATACTGATCCAATGATTCACACCTAACTGCGATCATCTTTGGGAATCGTTCGACTACAAACCAAATAAGAAAACCGTGAGTACGGAAGGTACTCGGGAATCCCTAACACTACACAAGGTATATAGTCATGCACTTAAGGGTGTAGCAATATGATAAACCTTCGGTGTTTGCGGAAGCGAGTAAGCATGCGGGTTCACTAAGAATAGCTATCAAGGAGTTAGAATTTACTAATCAATATTTTAGTGGCTGAACCCTAGGGGAGATATTCTTCAATCCCGCTAATTCCCATCTTTTAAGTTGAGCCTTCGACCAGCGGTAAAACGACTCCTGGCACACTAGCCGATATCATCATCTTCAACTATCTCATTCGTGTCAACCAATCTCTCATCACAGAATATAGTAACACTAATTGAATGAGCCAAGAACTTGAAGGGTCACACCAGTGACCACGGACTATGAGATAGGTTTTACATTCTATAGAGGCCCGATATAAACTTCACCCCCGAGTTATGCTCTCTTGTTCCTAGAGAAACATAACGTCTTTCCGTCTCCCGATACGCGATGTACAACCCGCCGTGAATGACTAGGAGCACTCCACGCCATGGACTTAGCAGGGCCATGCAATCCGGGGACCTACTCGTGTCCGCCGACAACAACCTACACCGGACGGACTTAATTGCCACGGCCATATAGGGAGAGGGTAGGTCCTGCCCATAACAAGTTCCATGGTTGCACTAAGATCACCAAGTTGAGGCCAAAAGAACCTGTCCTTATATGGCAGGGCGAGCGCTCATCCGTGACAGCTGGATCACATCAACATCACATTCCTTAATTCCATATTATCACAACCAGAGCCTAACCTCCGACCACTCTCACCATCTCACATCTCCTATCAATCATTGATTCTAGTTCCCATCCATCAACTCACACCACCAAATCCCCACATACACAATTAATCCCATACAGTAAATTTATTTGATAGAAGTGTGGCGATGATCACCTATTGGTCGTTACTACGCACCCACTTATATATCGTACTTTTTACCTTAGAGTATTCCAAGGTTTAATTGAATCCACAAGGACTATCCTTTCTCGAAGCTGGATTCGCAAGGTTTGTCGGCAAGGAAAGGCAATTATAAGTAGTTGATGTGCCGATGGAAAAGGAATGTCATAGTTTCAACATTTTGCGGAAGCACATCAAACTCAAGGAAGAAGTTCATCGCATTACACAAGGAGGCGGTAATGACAATATCAAAGGTATGCTCAGGTCACGTAGCCAGGATATGTCAACGGAGAGGTCGATATGGCAGGTTTCAAACATCATCAAAACTGGTAGTACAAAGGGTGTTTGAAACGCAACAATCAATACCTCCCAACAATTAATATGATAGTTCAAAGCTTCATCCGGTGAGAAGATCTATAACGCAAGACAGCAAGATAATCTCAAATCAAGGTTATCCTCACTGAACACGCAAGAACACTGTCTCATTTCACCAATTTTCAAATCTGCACCGTGCTGACTTTTCGGTACAGTCAACAAAACTGAAGATTTCGACCTAGAAATCCACAGAATTGGATCTTCCAAAGACTAGAAAAGTTTTAGCTAATCCTCTAAGGTTTCCAACAAGTGCTCATTCACTCATATCTAATAAATGAGCTAAAAGTTATGAACAAAATTCAACTAGACTGTCAACTCTGAAAACTGCAACCTGAGTCTTCCTATTCCGTTAGGACAAACTGATATTTCAACCTGGAGAACACCAGAATTGATTCTCCAAAAGAATACCGAAGTTGTAGCTCGTGTTCCAAATTTTCCAACTGAGTACAAGATCACCAGCATCCAGCTCATGGGCACAAAGAGATGACCGAAAAGGTACCGGCGCAAAATTCTGAAAATAAAGCTGAGGCATTTTCAGTTCAGAGGGACGAATCTGGGATTTTCGACCCTACAACCTCAAAACTAGTCTTTCCTCAGACTACCAAAGTTGTAGCTCGTGATTCAAGCTTTCCAGAAAGTGCTCATTTGCCCTATTGCGACAATCGAGCTGGGAGTTATGGAGAAAACCAACCAGGCTGTCGTTCTGAAAAACAGAAACAGCACCTCTGAACAAAGCAGAGCATAACTCCCTCTCTCTGAATCCAAACATCACCAAACCACGTCCAAAAATTAGTTGACTTCTTTAAGTTTCCAGAACATTTAAAATCACTCAAATCCAAGATTCGAGCAGAAAGTTATGAATTTTATTTGCTTAGCGAGTTTCTGAAATTTCTCAGGTTATAAAATTCAGACTTTTAGGGTTGCCATTTTTATCATGAATGCACCTCATTCATCCTATACGTCCTTACCACGAAAAAAAAATAATTATACCGTCTCAACGGTGTACGAATTTCGGGGTGGCGACCCGCACTCAATCACGTAAGTCAGTCTACATTATCGACTCACACCTACTAGCGTTGTTATGTACCTGCAGAAGATTCATTCCAGAAACAGTACATCAAATTCAAAAGAAACTACAAAAATAAGCACAGTTCTACAAGTAACGATCCATAGAAAGGATCGTCCCGTGGTATGCCACGAGCCAACATTGTCCCGTATTCTCCGTCCGCGGGCACGGACCGCTAATTTAAATGCAGACATACCTGAGCCACAGCCGTAGATGCAAGTAATTAAACAATCATAACCCAGGGTTAGCATTGCCACTCGTTACAACTATTATAGTCTTTACGGGCACGTCCTCACACGATAACGTCCTAGTTTTCGAAAATAGGCTGCTTAAGGTGTTGTAATATCCCCATGACGGCTCCGATACCACGCTGTGACGGACCCGCCTCGTGAAGAGGCGTTTCCGTCTCCAGGATCATCATGGGTGGCATCACGCGCTGTGATACCCGATATTACAACATACAAACATAAGCATAATGCAATAAATATAAGTATAAGTCTTACATTCATCCCAGTACAAATGTACATCGAGTCTCGAAAGCATCAGAAGCTAATAAGTTTGGAAAACAACTAAACAGCGGAAGCATAAAAATACAATCGCCCTTTCAGCGATATATCACGGGCATCCGGCAGAGACAGATGTTCCTGCCCTAGAACATCTTACCGGCAAATCAACTCCTCTACTCGTCCGGACCGCACCACTCCCAAGTGTAGTGACCTCCGTCTGAAGTATGGTCCTGCCGGACGTCATCTCCAGCATCTAAGTCCTGTCCGGTGGGATCATCTGAAAACCACATAGAGCAAAGCCCCGAGCAACTAGAGCTCAGCAAGACCGACCCGTCAAAGTGGCCATCTACAGCCGACTCCTAGACATGCAAAGGTCGGGGGGATAGGGTACATTTAAGCACTAAACTGGCCTACAAGTGAATCCTTACTTTCATCTTTTAGCAGTTTAATTAAGTTGCAAGAAAGAATAAATTTAATTTGCACTAAGCTACTGCATTACATGTTTCCAAACAAGTGATTAAGCAATACAACAAATTAATCATAATCATCATCATCAATGTTCCTCTTCTTACTACGTTCCGGCGCAGGGACAAGTGGTACTCGTTACTGTGAGGGGCAGCGATTCGAATCGATTTACATACTGCAGGAGAAACCTGACTGCACGTCACATACGCGCTTCCCGGAAGCCGCATGAGACAACCTTTCGCTCAGGCACCGTAAGGTCGTCCGGGTCCTACCGCCCCCGAGAAGGGTCCCTCACGCGATGCCGTCCCGGACGTCATCCGTGAGTAGAGTGCTCCCTCCTCTCCTCCCAAAAACCGCCTAGTAACCAAGGGAGTAGGAAAATCTTCCAACCTTACAGCAATCCATCGCTACATCGGTTTATCGGGCCCATTAACTCCAGCATGCCAGCAGTACGTTCAAACTTATCCACATGGGCCGGACACGACGCGGTCCTTGTGTGCACGGACGGGGCTACAACCTTGAAGACTCTTTCAGTCCTTCACTTTCCACCTAAGTTGCCCGTCCGGCCTCCAATTTTCCATTCTCAACTTGATACTCGGCATCGTGTCCAACAAGGTGATTGTCCTATCTACGAGTGGTCTCCGTATCACTCGACGGATCATCGCCCTAATTAAGCTAGCATCTAGCGTAGGGTGATCGAACTAGGGTAGAAAAGGGTCCTACTGCATGCTAGGGTTTTCATCACAACTCCTGTAGACCTAATGCACAATACGAGACCTACAAGCATAGTGATAAAAATAAAAAAAACTTAAATTAAAAGGTTGTGCACCGGGGCTTGCCTTGAACTTGACCCTGAGCAGCTGGGTCAACGACAGCAGCAACTTCCGGCTCCTCCTCGCCGGTTACCACGTTCACCACCGCAGCTACATGATGCAAAGGTGATGTATAAATTTTGATGAAAACATGACATTGAATATTTTACGGAATACGTGCGGATTTCATCAAATACATTTAATTCATGAGTATAAATTAACTTGGTGTCCAGCAGGGTGAAAATGATTTAAGGTGATTATTTAATTTATCTCCTTCATCAACTCCCATGAAGCATTTAAATCATTATCGCATGTGCAAGAAAGTAATTCATTAATCCTAGCAAAAGCTAGGTGAAATAGCAATTAAATTGCCCCTGTTCCTTAAGCACATGCTATGGATAATAATAAAACTAAGCTTCATAATTTGGGGTAATTAGACAATTAACTAAGTATTTAACTTAAGTCTCTTAAGAAGAATTTAACCTAATTAACTTGCTTCTGGTTATGCCAAACTAAATGCACTATAAAATAGTACATGCCTCAAGAAGTCCAACAAAATTTAGTTTGCAAATTTTGGAGGTCTGGAACTCTAGATATGAATTTTTGAAGTTTGTATGAATTTCTGGCATTTATTTAAATCCCAGGAAAAGAAAAAGGATTTAAATGGCACGTGGACCGACTTGGCTGAGGTGGCCCAGGGCGCTGCGGCCCAGCCGCGTGCGTGCGGCCCAGGAGCGGGGCACGCAGCCCAGGCGTGCAAGGCACGGGGCAGGACGAGCTGCCTCTCTGCCACGGTGGCCGGAGGGTCGCCGGAGCTGCGGAAGTTCGCCGGAACGGGGTCAAACGACCACTAAAAATCGAGATAAAAATACCAGCATGTTCCAGAGCTCAACGTGCATTCATTCGAAGAGGTCCCGAGGTCAGGTGCTCACCGGAAGATGGCCGGCAACGAAGCACGTGTGACCTCGCGAGTCCGACGACGTTCGGCGAGGTCGTGCGCTTCGTAGGATCCACCAAATCTAGCGCCGTTTGTTCCTACAGCTTCGTGGCAGCTAGGAGAAGGCCGGCATGAAGTTTAATGTTGTTGGAGATGGCCGGAAGTGGGGACGCGACGGAGGCCTCGCGACGGCCGGAGCAAGGCGATGGGGAGAAGCTCAAGTCCGGCGACCTCGTCCGAGAAATAAAAAGGGGAAAAGGGTCAGATCGATGCGTAGACTCCTCGCGCACCATGCAGAGCTAGAAAGAGAAGTCAAGGCTCACCGGAGGTGGAGTATTTCCCGGCGAAGTCGGGAGGTGTCTCCGACAAGCTTTCAACAAAGAACGACTTAATACTCACAACTCAGGCCATCTCCTTCTACCATGTTTGGGCTGGTTGAGAGAGCGGAGGCACGTGCTTCTTTTGGCGGCTTGATCCGGCCGGATGGGACTGTGAGATGGCCGGACGGTGAGCTTCAAAGCGACGGTAATGGAGGTGGGCGGGGTTCGTGTGCGAGGGAGAGAGACACACGAGTTTGGAGAGAGAGAGGAGCTGGGCACGGCCGGGGGTGTCGTGGCGACCGGGGTGGGGTTCCGGAGGCGCATGGCGGCCACGCGGCGCGAGGGCGCCGGCGACGTCCTGACGCGCGCAGGGGAGAGAAGGAGAGGCTGACAGGTGGGCCCGAGTTCCTTTGAAATTTGGTTGGTTTTCCAAACTCGGTTCCCTTTGGAAATCCAAAAGAAGGCCTTCCCTAGCTCGAAAATACTAAAACAAAATATCCTCGTGCTCACCAAGATTGGATCTAATTTCTGAGACCTCAACCTCACCATGAACTTCCCCAGGAAAAATCTGATAATTTCTACAGTCAGACTGTTTTCCGGATTTGTCCGATTTATTTGGAACCTCAAATGCTTGAGAAAATGGCTGGGGTTTGGCTTGGATTTATCCTTTGACATGCACTATAACATAGATTTTTGGTGCACCCAACTTATGTTGTGAAAATTTGAGTTGTAGTTCAATGCAAATTGAATTTAAATTAATTGACCACACAAAACTAATTGCATGTCAAAGATTTTTCTTGTGGGAGTGCTAATAAGTCAGGGGCACGTTTTCAGAATGCTAACCCGCAATTTTTGTGAGACGGGATGTCACACTTTGTGGGCATGTTCAACACTCTAACACTCGTGTGTGCAACAGCGCGGCTCGCCGGAGGCCAGTGGCGCTCTCATCGGCGACGAGCTAGGGGCGGCAGGGCTCGATGCTAACATCACCAAGAGGAAGCTCTCGGCGTGGCCATCCCTATGGAGTAGGTTGTAGGGGTGGATAGGCTCACCCGAAATATAGTGCAACATTGTCCTTCCCTCCATGGGCGGTGAGGGGCTCCAGAACACGTTGTCGACGGCGGGGTGGCGACGGCTGGAGTTGAGCGGCGGTGGAAAAGTCCAAATGCGACCAAAGCCAGCGGAAACGAGGCTCTCCCGCAATGGTTAATTTTGGGGCGAGATGTGGACGGTTGATGGCGAGCTCTCGAGAGGATTTGTTTGCTCACAGGTTGAGAGGAGGCGATAGGCCGCCGTTTGGGTTGTGTGAGATCTGCGTCAAAAAGGTGGCGAAGTGGCACGACAATTCGGGAGGTGGCAGCGGCAACAGCGGGTCGTGAGCTCAGCTGAGAGAGAGAGAGAGAGATGGGTTGAGAGAGTGTCTGCGGCCACGATCACAGTTGCTTTGGGGTGCCGTGGTGGCCGGACGGGGCCAGACTCGCCGGCTACGTGGCTGTGTTGCGAGAGAGGTGAGGCTGACAAGTGGGTCCTGCATGTTTAAACAATTTCATTGGTTTTTCTACTTGCCGACTTTGTAAAATCAAAATCAAATACTTCTGGTGCTCCAAAAACTGATCCAAAAATGTTTCCCTGGTCCTAATGATCGGAACCGTATTTTAGAGGTGATAAAACCCAAAAACATGATTCCCAATTGGAAAGAGAAATTACCAACGGTAACTAATTTCTGGACTTTCCAGGATTTATTTGGGGCATTTTTCCTTTTAGAAACATTCTGGGATTTGGCCTAGATTTTTCTCTTGTCATGTCCTACAACATATATTTTTTGTGACCCGACCTTATGCTGTGAAAATTGGAGTTGTAGTTCAAGATATCATGAATTTCATCAAAATGCAAATTCAAATTAATTTCAAACTGCAACTTTGATATTTTCCAGAACTTCCACTAAGCAAGCCAAAAGGTTGGCGACACCCTGGGTGTCACAAGAGTTGACCTTTTCATGGTTGATTAGGTACATTTATCCAGGAACGGATGCTTAACCAGATTCAAATACAGAATTGAACGGCAAGAGAAAAACAAAGGAAGACACAAATAACATATCAATCAGATGGCTGTCTGGATCATAGCAATTTAATTAAAGTTCAGTATTATCATATTGTTAACATTGGGGGTATAGCTCATTTGGAAGAGTGCTATGCTTAGCTTGCCTACAGGTATGGTGTTCGATTCCTCACATCTCTAGAATATAATGAATTCTTAGTTAATTGTGTTAGATTAAAAAATTTCAGTGGATTGTTCAACCGAAATTTGGGCTAGCACGTAACTATTATATATAAACTTCTTAATTAGTCAATTGTTCCTTGCAATTCTTTTTGGCCAATGGTTAGCATTTAAACATAACATATATAGACTGCTTAGATGGATTCTTATATTCATCAGTGAATTGTTGATTGGTCGTATTATTGAGAAATTTGTTAGGATGTTACCTGAGAGCCTGCTTGTCGTCAGTTTCAAGGTAACTGCTATTCGAGTTACTGTACCCTATTTTCCAACATTTTTAAGCTGCTCCAGGTTGCGGGCATCATAAACATGAAAAGAGCCATTGAAACGAGGTCATCACTAAGATAATATAATGCGGGAGGACGGCAGTAACATTGTACAGGACAATAAAATGGCTAGCCTGGCTAATTAAGCTATAACCAACAGCTTTCTGGTGCTTGATTAGGTGCGGTCTACCCGGGCTGAATCCTTAGTCAGATTCAAATATAAAACTGAACGGCATCACCAGAAAGATAAGTTAGAAAAAGGTAAGAAGCAAATTAATTTCTTTGGTCAAACACCAGCGCAAAGCATGCATATATCAATTAATTAACGGTTTGGTGACAAACGTGGAAATGGTTTTTAATCTTTCGGCTAGTCTCAATGGGAGTGTCATGATAGTGTCATAAGCATTAAATTTGCTGACATGATATGAGAGAGAAGAGAGGGACTGTCGTGGGATGAGAGATGAGTGTATCACCATGACCTTCCACTGGCACAGTTCTTGAGAATTTCTTCTTGATAACTATGCGATAACACTCTCCACTGAGACTGTCCTTAGGCCATTCTCAATGCAAGTTTCATTTGCATTAAATAGTATGCCATGTAGGCAAAACTGATGATGTGGTATGAAATTTATTAGGAAAGAGAAGAATTGAGTTTCATAGGGATGAAACTTGGTGTACACGGTTACCAAAACTTTGAAACCCAAATGAAACTCCATTGAGAGGGTTTGAGTTTCATCTCTACACATTTAACAATTCCTATTGGTCACTTGAAAGACACATTTAAGTGATGCACAAGCATATGAAATCGTGAAATGAAACTTAGCATTGAGAGACCTAGTTTCATTTAGCTATTTCAAAATTATAGAATGACATGGCATTCTTGGAAACCACGCAATGAAACTTTGCACTGAGAATGGCCTTATAGCTCTTCCATTTTTTTATTCTGAAGTTTTAAAATCAATTATCATATTATATATTTTAAAAAACAATTACGATTCTTTCATATAGATGATTTGAATATTACGAACCAACAATGCTCCTATCCGGTTTTAAGTCAATGTCCATTCATACTATATTGAAGCAAAGCGGGTATTATATATAAACAAATACCCTCAATTATTACTCAATCAACTTACATATAATTTTGTGCATCTACTAGAGGGGCGAGGTGCGCGTTTCATGATAGATGAGGTTCGGTTATCCAGAACCCCGTGTGCTTAATCAGATTCAAATATAGAATAATTGAACGGCAAGAGAAAAAAACAAAGCCTAAAATAACTTTGCTGTCTGGATCACATGAATATAATGTATTTAACCTACAGCATTATTATCTTGAATAACATTGGGGATGTAGCTCATTTGGTAGAGCGCTATGCTTAGCTTGCTTAGGGCATGTACAACCCATAGATAAGAGTGTGTCTCCAGTAACCTCGAAGTTATCATCCAGACAGTATAAAGACAACTCATACAAGCCACAGATAGAGATCCGTCTATAAGCTCTTTAAATGTTTTGTATGTAGCTACGATTAAGTTCAAATGTATTTATGCATCCATTGTGTGGCTATTTGATAGAATATTACCGAGCATGAATAAGAGAAACATGATTACAATACTTTTTAGAAACCATAAATATAAAAATTATATATATATAATGCCTTTTATGACATGTTCACATTCTCTATGGGTTGAGTCTATCTATGGATGAAAATAAAATTAATATACTGATCACGTATTTTTCCTCCCCTAGCCCACCAGCAGTGACCCCACCACTCACAACCTCACGCTGCGTCTTCTTCCTGGTACGATTGTTGCTGGTGCGTAAGAAAAAAAACTTTCCCCAATCCCACGCGGAACAGGCCCTACTGTCTCTCAATCCATGGACATCTACGGATTTCTTGGCCGACTACCACAAACGAGATCCAGGCGTCTAGTTTTTCCAATCCTCTGGTCAATCGCAAGCAGATTCTACCTCTTCTCTCAAT
The DNA here is from genome assembly GCA_031894775.1 of Chloris gayana. Taxonomy (NCBI): domain Eukaryota; kingdom Viridiplantae; phylum Streptophyta; class Magnoliopsida; order Poales; family Poaceae; genus Chloris; species Chloris gayana. Next base: position 589,390 of record JAUNZO010001929.1, read on the forward strand.
CTTCCACCTGCACCTTCACCTCCGCTCCTCCACCATGTCCAATATGCCAGAGCAGATGAAGCAAAACACCGATTGATGCGAGAGAATGCCTGCGCGCGCGGCTGGGGAGGGAGACGCGTGGTACGCGGGATCGGACAACCCGTCGTCTGGAGAAGACGATCCGTACAACGGGCGCGCCGCCGTCTGCTCCGCTTGGGACAACGGGACAGGCGCGTCGCCTCACCAAGCGACGGGAGCCTCCTCTATTCGCTTTGCCAGGGGGTTATACGAAAATAGTCCAAGACACAGACGGGTATACCGCCCGCGTTGTACGTGCCCTTAGAGGTATGGGGTTCGATTCCTCACATCTCCAAATAAATATTATTTTTTAGTTAATTGTGTTAGATTAAAAAAATGCAGTGGATTGTTCAACCGAGAGTTTCGCTAGCACGTAACTATTCTATAGACTGCTTAATAATTAGTCAATTTTTCCTTACCGTTCTTTCCGGCCAATGGTTAGCATAATGGTTGATTGGTTGTACTGATAACTTTGTTATTGTGTTATGTTATAGCCTACTTGTCGTCAATTTCATGGTAACTGCTACTCAAGTTACTGTACCCTAATAATCAATCCAGTTTTTAAGCTGCTCCAGGTAGCCTGGTTAATTAAGATATAACCAACAGCTTTCTGGTGCTTGATTTGGCGCGGTCTACCTGGGCTGAATGACTAATCAGATACAAATATAGAACAGAACGGCATATCGATCATCACTAGAAGGATAAGTTAGAAGAAAATAAGAAGCCAAATTAATTTCTTTGGTCAAACCCCAGCGCGAAGCATATATCCACAGCAGATAACTTGAAGCATATTATCTTCAATAACATTGGGGATGTAGCTCAATTGGTAGAGCGCTATGCTTAGCTTGCTTAGAGGTATGGGGTTCGATTCCTCACATCTCCAAATAAATATTAATTTTTAGTTAATTGTGTTAGATTAAAAAAATGCGGTGGATTGTTCAACCGAGAATTTCGCTAGCACGTAACTATTCTATAGCAATAATTAGTCAATTTTTCCTTACCGTTCTTTTCGGCCAATGGTTAGCATATGTTATCATGTGATAGCCTATACTTGTCAATTTCAAGGTAACTGCTACTCAAGTTACTGTACCCTAATAATCAATCCATTTTTTAAGCTGCTCCAGGTAGCCTGGTTAATTAAGCTATAACCAACAGCTTTCTAGTGCTTGATTTGGCGCGGTCTACCAGCTGGGCTGAATGACTAATCAGATACAAATATAGAACTGAACGGAATTTCGATCATCACTAGAAAGATAAGTTAGAAGAAGGCAAATTAATTTCTTTGGTCAAACCCCAGCGCGAAGCATATATCAACAGCAGAAGGATAAGTTGAAAAACGCCAAACCCCTGCGTGAAGCAACAGCCTCCTCCGATCTGATCCACCGCAACGTTGACCATGTACAGCAACTTCAAGCAGCAGGCGATCGAGTACGTCAAGCGGGCTGTCGAGGAAGACAATGCCGGCTGCTACGTCAAGGCGTTGCCGCTCTACATGTGCGCGCTCGACTACTTCCGCATTCACCTCAGGTACGAGAAGGACCCCAAGATCAAGGCGGCCATCAGTGCCAAGTTCTCCGAGTACCTCCGCCGCGCCGAGGAGATCCAGACCGTCCTCGAAGCTAGTGGCATATGTCTGGGCCCCAAGGGAAGGGACGGGCCAAAGAACAAGGGGGAGAAGGACGACGACGACGGCAAGCTCAGCTTGACCATGGTCACCACCGAGAAGGCCAACGTGTGTAACGACGTCGCCGACCTCGAGGGCGGCAAAAACGCCTCCCAGGCCGGTTCGTCTTCGGATCCGGCGACGTCCACGGTGAAGCAGGCTGTGGCGGACAGCTTCTTCAAGGAGCAGGGGATCGTGTATGTCAAGCAGGCCGTCGAGGCGGACAATGCCGGCAACTACGCCACGGCGTTCACGATGTACATGAACGCGCTCGAGTACTTCAGGACCTACCTCAAATACGAGAAGAACCCCAAGATGAAGGAAGCCGTCAACATCAAGTTCGCTGAGTACCTCCGTCGTGCCGAGGAGATCCATAACTTCCTCGGCGAGGCCGGCGCAGGTCCTGGCGCTGGCAGTGGTGCACCGGAGAAGCCTATCGTCAAGTAGGGGGTGACATCGCCGGCCTTACAAGCATGTGCCGTAGGAGGCCGTCTTCGCACTCATTCACGGGTGAGCGGGTATTTTATGTGTGTGTTGCTTTCATGATGAAGTTAAATACTACTTTTGTGTACAAATATTACATATGATGAAAGAATGGTTCAACAAATAAATAGTGTGATTGGATTAGTGCTTTCATTCAAGGGGAATGTAAATGAATATATATATATACTACATCAGCACAAACCACTAAGTGTCATTATTGCTATAAAGTTGCCTTCTCATGACACCACATATTCTGAAATAACTTTAGTGCATTTTATGTCCAGCTCCGAATCCTCATTCCAATTGTGTCCACCGCCTTCATTATCCTCCACCATTCTGAATATGTAGCAAGAGGAAAGATTGTAGAAACTCCTACTACCACCGTGCATAATCGAAAAAAGGACAATTACCTTACTCTTCCATTTCAAAATTCCTCGCCTTTAATCATTCCAGCGATCATTGTAAGATTCTGTTAATTATGCTACTGAACTTTGAAGGAACAAACATGCAACACTAGGTACGTTTTTGCAACGGAAAATTTGATCAGTTGACCTGGCACAATAATCCCCATCTGTCCACAAGGTGTTTGCTTTGGTTTGATCTCTGCATTCGCTCAACGGTAAATATACTGATAATTTAAATATACATATTCTCTAACTTCCTATATATATATCTAAGAGCATCTCCAAGATAGCCCCATAAACTTCCCATAAATCAAATTAATGGGGTTTAATCCAAAAAACAACCTTCAACAACACCAAAAACAACTCACATATTTATTCTCTTTTTAAATTCACCTAATTGTAGCTAGAAACCGGCAGAAAGTCCCCCCCCCCCCCCCCAACCCCAATCCTTTTATCTACAAGAGAATTAATATTGTTGTGGCCCCGAGATGCTAACATTGGTCAATCAAAAAAAAATCTTTGATTCATTTTTAGCAAGAACTATTGGATGAGACAAGAGAAATTATTACTAACATTTTTTTCAAAAGTAGTCTTTTGGGATCAACTTATTGAGGAGCGTATGGACATGCTTTAAGGACAATGAAAATCATAATATCCGAATATTGATCTTACTGTTAAAATATCGAATTATTATGTTACCATGACCATTAAAATACCAATGATCATGGAAGTACCATAATCTTCCATACGCCCTCGGGATGTTATGTGGATCTTGTGTGAATTGTGATGATGAGTTTGTGAACTCTTGACAAGCGGGGTTGACAACATGCGGACACTGTGATGCGGTTTATGTGCCCTTGGCATGATGCATGTGGATGTGAAAAAACTATCTACGATGAAGCCAGGTAAGAAGACATCATGCTATAGTTTTAGGGTGTGTTTAGTTAGGCTGTGACAGTAAAGAAAGCAGCTGTGGGCTGTGAGCTGTGGAGAAAGCTGTTGTGTCTTGTGAGCTGTGAAAATGCTGAAACCCATTTGGTTGAAATGGCTGTTATTGTGAAAAAGTTGTGCAAATTAGATTTACATGTAATGCCCCTGAATGACTGGGGAATAATTAAAATAAAAATTAATCACAAAATAAAATCATAATTAGAAATTATCATGCAAATTCCATTTACCCTATTCCCTACTTCTGTCTCCCCTTTGCATGCATCAATCAAATGCATCACAAAAAAATCCGCCCAATTCGCCTGTTCGTGAAAACAGAATGAACACAAAACACTAAAAAGTGCACACATAAAAAACGTGTAGTGAGGAACCATATATTTCATTAATCATCACATTACAAGATGCATAGATCATATGACTTTGTCTTCCTTAGTCTTCTTCTTCATGACTTAAGGACATATCTAACAGGACAAATTGCGTAGTTCGCCGATTCTCGGGGCCTTATAGGGCATGGCCGGGTTATTACATCTATAGAGCGACTCTATAGAACACCTTCGATTAAGCTGCGCATAGTGGTCGTATCTTCATATAAAGTATAGCTCGTTCATATACAAGCTATATGTGGAAACGCACATGATGAGGATGGCTTCGGTATTGCCAAAACTCAGTCATGAATTGTACCATTGTCACGTCGAATCTAAACGGTGTAGATGCTAATAAAGGGGATCACTTTCGCCTTGTCGGTGCCCAGTCATATATACGCCAATCTTCATTAACTCGAACAAAAAGGGTCGCCTTTGCCTCGTCGGTACCCGACAACAATATGTTCGATCCGTCTAGGAGAAACATGTCGATGGAGTATGACTTTGATTTTGTCATTGACCAAAATTTACTGTAACCTTGTTGGTACTAAACATCTATTAATTATTCATATGGATGCTCCACTACGTAGCATCACAATATTTGCTTGAGCAATGCTTATTCAGCCGAGTGTGTAGAACATAGGAATCTTGCTCTCACGTATGAAGCAAGAAGAATTTTGCCGAGCCTTTCGGCATCACTAATCTCATTGACAATATGAGATTGTTTATAGGAAGGCTATGTGGCAATTTAAACTCCCGTCTTTACAAAATGTCGAGCCTTTCGACGTCTTTTTTCTTGATCATGAATATTTGATCATATAATGCGCACCGTATTCTTATCCCACGAGAGTCCAGAGGAGCAACATGTAATGCGCACCGTTCGGTCGGCTGCCTGAATATGAGATTGTTTATAGGAAGGCTATGTGGCAATTTAAACTCCCGTCTTTACAAAGTGTCGAGCCTTTCGACGTCTTTTTTCTTGATCATGAATATTTGATCATATAATGCGCACCGTATTCTTATCCCACGAGAGTCCAGAGGAGCAACATGTAATGCGCACCGTTCGGTCGGCTGCCTGAATATGAGATTGTTTATAGGAAGGCTATGTGGCAATTTAAACTCCCGTCTTTACAAAGTGTCGAGCCTTTCGACGTCTTTTTCTTGATCATGAATATTTGATCATATAATGCGCACCGTATTCTTATCCCACGAGAGTCCAGAGGAGCAACATGTAATGCGCACCGTTCGGTCGGCTGCCTGAATATGAGATTGTTTATAGGAAGGCTATGTGGCAATTTAAACTCCCGTCTTTACAAAGTGTCGAGCCTTTCGACGTCTTTTTTCTTGATCATGAATATTTGATCATATAATGCGCACCGTATTCTTATCCCACGAGAGTCCAGAGGAGCAACATGTAATGCGCACCGTTCGGTCGGCTGCCTGAACGTATACAGTCGGCGCCTTTCGCCTCCTCCTGTCTCCCTGAGTTGTAGGGCCAACGTATACAGCCGGCCCATCGAACAGCCTACCAATTAGCTTATGTATATGTACACGTGCCTGTCCACGATGAGGTGTTCTGGCTAGTTCCTTTTGTGCTTATCACGTAGCTCTGAATATGGAGCCTTCGTTATTAATTTGCCTACACATATGGTCATGGGCCAACTCCACACACCAGCCAGGACTACGGGTATAGCACGGCCCAGCTGCGGCCAATTACCATATGCACGTAATTATGCTGGCCAATTCCAATAAGCACGTAATTATGTTCAGTATAGGCTAGTATACTACGATTGTTTGGCCTCTTGACAATGTATGCCTAGCTACTAATATTCGTGAATGGTGCCTTTACAAGCCCATTGAAACTTCATACGTCTATACATTATCTATTCAATATAGCATTCATTTGGATAAAATAAATATCATCAAACATCGCCTTATCAGAAATTTCATTGAGTTGAGGCAATCTACTTGCATGTTACAAAATTGCCATATCACACAACTATTGTAGTGATTATCCCAAAAATATGTTGAAACCATCTTTGAGAATGGAAAACCTTACCTGCGATGTAGAGGAGGAAGGGGACGCAGCCGCCGCCCGAAGCCACCTGCACCGCCGCCGCCCAAGCCCAGCTGCACCACCATCGCCACCGATTTGGATCATGGGAGAGTAAGTGAGCCGCCTCGAGCCGCCACGCAACAATGAAACATGGGGCCCGAGCTACAACGTCGTCGATCCTTCGTTGGAGCACCCGAATCCGCCGTCGGCCGGACCGGAGAGCGACGCGCCATGCCCAACCCCTAGCGCCGCCGAATAGGGGTGAGCACCGAGCGAGGTTTGGATATTTTGTTATGTTCGAGAAACAGGAGGCAGCCGACCGCGAATAGAACGAAGCGGTATCACTTACCGATGGCAGTGCGGATAATTTCTGGAAAGAGAAGAAGCCGCAGCTGCGGAAGCAGGCCGCCCCGTGTTGTGAAAAAATGTACTCAGTGGAAGCTGCTTTCTGAGTAGCAGGTTGCAAAAGTTTTGGTCTTTGGTTGGGCTAGTGGCTTTTCGAAACCAGAAGCAGGCTTGGAAGCCCAATCAAACACACCCGGTCCCAACACACCTTTAGTCTAAGAGCAACTTCGGGTGGTTAGCTAAATCATATGTAGTGTGTTGGACATGAACTTAGTCTAAACAGAGATATCAGAGAGAGAGAGAGAGACAAAGAGAGAGGGGGAGCATGAGTGTGAGTGAGTTACCTTCGACGAGGTCATTCCAATTGCAGGAGCTGGTCATCGCATCGAGGTCAGAGTAGATGTAGAGCTCAGTGTAATGGTCAGCATAGATGTACAGTTCGGTGTAGAGGTCGGTGACGGGGACGCTGATCTCAGTATTGATGTATAGGCGGCAGTGGCGGCACCATCAGTAGTGCTTCCCGCCACTTTCGCGTCTTACTGATCTGATCACTAGTGTTTTGTAAGACGTTGTGGTAACGATGACCGTTGTTTCAAGTGCCGAGCCTCCTACGTGTGTATATGGCACAGTGAGAGGGAGTGTGTGGGATCAACCTAACATAGTGAAGTTAATTATGGTTATTTCATCAGTCGGTGCTCCAAGAGTCACCATCTTCCTCGTTAATTGTCCTAACTTTCAATCCTAGATTCCTCACTCTACAACTTTTGACAGCTTGCATTGTTATAACACCCCAGCCCGTTAGAAGCTTGTAGTAGTTGTGGATTCGGCCCAAGTGGCCCATGACGTGAAGTGAAGATGGGATTAGTACCACATTGGAAGTTTAGGTGGGTGATGGTCAACGAATAACCCTTGTTCCAACCGTAGCAACACCGGGTTAACCCTTTTACATGAAGCGAGACCAGAAGTGTAAGAGTGATGTTATGCAAGAATGTGCATGCCCGCCCTTACGGAAGGGCTGTGCGGTAAGCGGACTTTGGATGTGGGACGTTACAGTGGTATCAGAGCATAACCTCTCGTCGCATGTGTCAATGCATTTGTGCTCGTGGAGGGGACATGTCATGGCCTTGCACCGAGAGGAGATCTTGGGTATCTACTTGCCGATTATATATATGGTATGCTGCCAAGGGCGTCAACCCTTAAGGGGGGCGGCGGTGAATGTAGCACCCCTGCCCGTTATAAGCCTGTAGTAGTTATGGATTAGTCCCACATTGGAAGTTTAGGTGGGTGAGGGTCAGCATAACTCTCGTTCCAACCATAACACCACCGGTTGATCCTTTTATACGAAGCGAGGTCAAAAGTGTAAGAATGGAGCTATGCAAGAATGCGCATGCCCGCCCCTACGGAAGGGCTGGGCGGTAAGCGGATTTTGGATGTGAGGCGTTACAGTTTTGCGGCTTCTTATTTGCACCTTCCTATGTAGCATGGACATAGGTACAATTTGATCTAGTAGGTGGTGATGCGGGACGTTACAGTTGTGCAGCTTGTTATTCGCACCTTCCTGTGCAGCATGGACATAGGTAAAATTCGATCTAGTAGGTGGTGCTACTAGTGGCCGGTTTCGCACAGTCCTTTCACGGGGTACCGAATGTTTTATCTGTGTTTATGTCATGGTAAAGTTAATGTGTACAAATAAATAGTGTGACTAGATAAGTGCTTTCCTTCAAAAGGGAAGGATGTAATAAGTTAAATAAATGACGTGGTCCATCAACTTTTGAAAGCAGAGTCTAAGGCAAACTATTTCGGTGAGTAGCAAAATTATTTCGGTAAAAATTATATATTATATATATATATATATATATATATGAAATATTGTATTTATAGGTGAGGTCCAATATAAATTTTATTCTTATGTTATTCCTTAAAGGTATATTTTATATATAAACTATGATTAAAGACCATTTCTAGTTAAATTATGCACATAATTTAAAAGTATAATTTGTTTCAGTCGCCAAAATTACCAATATTATTTCCAGAATATCATGTTTATGGGTGACCCGATATTTTTTACATTCAAATTTTTTTGTCCCTGTAATATCATCTATATATATTTGTAATATATATATATATATATATATACATATACTATTATACATCCGGGTGCATAATAACTTATTCTACACCCGGACCCAAACTACCGAGCCAAACCAACTAAATCATGCCGATCTGAATGACTGGATCGGACCCAACCAACCCAACTCAACCCCGCGCTATCGGGCCCGCATCCCCGTTCGGGTGTGACCCCGCTAAACTCACCCGCAACACCACCCTCCTATAAAAGACCCCGCACCACATCCGGCCCCACTTTTCAGTCATTCCTCCTCCCCCTCTCCCACATGACTCGCGGCGGCGCGAGAGGCGACCGGGGGCGAAGCAGGCAGGTCGGAGCGAGGGAGGCGGCGACTCGAGAAGGCGAAAAGCACTCCTCCGATGGTCTTCGGCTTCCTTGGCTGCAACGACGCGACACGGGATCGAGATCGTGGAAGGTCGAGGCGGCGGTGTGGGTGGCAAGCGAAGGTGAAGCCGACGGGCTATGGCGAGGCGAGGTGAGGCGCGATGCGTGTGATGGAGACGAGTGCTCCCGCGATGGTCTTCAGATTCTGTGGTTACGCGGGTGCACGTCGGGGGCTCGATGTCGTGGAACCCTAGGTTCTCGTGTGGGGCGCGATGCGTGCCCTCGATCTTCGCAGGGTAGACGAAGCACAACTCCTAACGGCAGTTCCTCCAGCCTCTTGGTAAGATCTCGTCCTTCCCCTCTCCGCTTCAACATCGTTTTATTGACAAGCATCGATTCCCCATCCTCACTTCTCCCGAAATGCGTGGACCTTGGGCAGGGGCGCAGGGCAGCGAGGCATATACACGCAGCTGGAGCGGATTGCTATTCTGGTGATTTCTTATTCCCTTCAGGTGATCTCCTATTCCCTTCCCGTTTCCCTTCCTTGAATTCCTATTCTATTTCTGTGCAAGTGGAGCATCAATAGCTACAGATCTACTTCACGGTCGGTCGAATGGATGAAAACAACTTACTAGAAGTATGTGCTATGTAGAGATTGTGGTGGTGCGATCCCCTTTTGAACTGTAATCTCAAGCAATCCTCAATGATTTCTTCCAGGATTGTACTCGTGAGCACTGAATGGTCCCTATTATCTACCCCAGATGTATACTCCCTTCATTTTTTTACTAGATGTGCGTCCGTTTTACAGTGGATTGTAGTTTGATTTGAGTGTTTGTTCATGGTTCACTAGATGATTCAAGCAACTCGGTTTGGTTTGAGGGGATTATTCTTGGATTTGGCAACTACGGCTGGTTTCGCAGGTTGCTCATGAGCAGTGGTGCATATGACCTCATGTCAATCCGTCAGGTGGTTAATCTATGTGGGGAAATATTGTTGTGCTAAATTAGTGACCACTCACATGCCCGTTCTAGCATCCCATAACCTGTTTCTGTTGTCTATTTTATTTTTGGGAGTGCATGTCAGTATTTTTATCAAGGACCAAATACATTAGCTTCATTCGCTGGTACATTATTTTTTAGATTCACAAAGTGACAATTCCGAGTAATTTTCAGCTTGGCAAAGTAATCTTCTCCTACCTTACCTTGCTGAGTAAATTTTTAATCTTCCCGTTTATTACTCAATAATCCTCATTCTATACCATTCAGTCATTTTGTAAGATTCAGTAGCTTAATTGTTCAATAATTCTTCCAGTGATTTGACTTGCACTCATGGCAACTACCATTCTGCTGGTTTTGACTTGCACCTTTTTTCGGTTCCATATCTTTTCTATTGTTCTGTAGTTGGTAGTTTTCAGAAGTTCCAAGTTATGTGGAGTGAGTTTTGACCAGTAAATTTGATGCTCACTAATTGTAGTTTAATGCTTAGTAATTTTGTAAGTTTTTATAGTTTAACTATTCAGTAATTGTCCTGGTACCTTAATTAGTAGTTTTGTAGACTTCCAGTAATTCGTCTTTTGTGTTACTCATTAATTTTGTAAGATTTAAGAATTTAACTTTCAGTATTTGTCTTACTACCTTGTTAAGTAATTTTGTAACATTCAGTAATTTTGTGAGCTTGAATAGTTGTGCTAGTTTTGATAATTTGTTCACTGGGAGCTTGTAGGTGCTACAAATTGAGTCCTAGGTTTCCGCATTTCATTTTTATTGTGACACATTATAGTATTTATTTATTCTGGATGCAGCTTGGCTGAATAGTATTGCTCCTATATGTCATTTAACTAAAGTGAACAGACTCCTTTTTGGTTGTCCTTTTCTTTAGAACATTTAGTAAATTTGAATTTGAAGGAATTTAATTGATTATGCTTGGTCAGATTATCCATTGATTTTCCTCTCTGTTATGCTTGTTTTGATGCAGCAGTTCTAAGCAGCAGTGTTATATCCATTGTAAGCAGATTATCCATTGTATTCTAGCACTGAATTCCACTAGGTTATGCCTGTTTTATTTCGGTAGTTGAAGGCCATTAAAATCAAATATATTTGATTTAGGATTTGTATTATTGAACCCTGACTAGCTTGATCTATACTCTGTAACTGAGAAGTACTCCATGGTAAAAGTACATCACAATAATTTGATTCTATAACCCACCCTTTTGTATTTCATATATGCTTAAGTATTTGTTTTCCTTAAGTATCAATTTATATCTGGCGTTCATTTGCTAATTCTTTTTATACTTCAACACCTTGTGAAGATTGTGCCAGTTATTCTTTGTATTAAGATCAATGTAGAAAGCAAACCTTGTTGACTGTTGCTTTCTTATTAACCAGCTATATTGTATTTTATTTTTTGCACTGTGTTTTTAGAAACTATCACTTGTGTGCGTTTTCATGCTCCAGTGTTAACGAGGCTGAAGAGTTGCATTGATTAATTTTTTCTCGTCAACCAGCTAGTGACTATCATTGTGTTTGAATCCCTGGTCTCAAATTTTTGGAATGATATTTCTTGACATTGAGGGCATCATGTTTTCATTGATTCTAACCCAATCTTGCCACTTTCAGTAATTTCCACCATATGATTTTGGTTGCTCATAATTTTGGTTTGGAACTGCAAGATCACTTTGATTTACTTCACTTCTCTACCAGTTTCAGTTAGTTGAAGAGAAGGCTGCAACCATCTATACACACGTGAGGTAGTTCGATGCTCCACTCTTGCAATTACCCACCCTATAGATTTATAGTGTGAGCTTTTCATTCACAACATTGATTCTAGCTTCTTGTAGCTAACAAACTATATACCTCCATGTACTAGCAATCGATACAACTTTGTTCAGTAATTATGAGCCATGTCCTTCCTTGATTCAGTAATTATTAGTAACATTCTTCCTTTCGTGCATTCTTCAGTTATTTTATTATTTCTCTATTCAGTAATTATTAGCCACATTCTTTCTTTCGTGCATGCGTCAGTAATAATTTTATAGTTTTATAGTTTCTCTTTTCAGTACTTTCTTGCTCGCATGTTTCAATAATTTTATTGTTTCTTGATTCAGTAATTACAAGCTATATTTTTTATTCATGCTTCAGTTATTCTATTAAGTCAGTAATTAGGGAGCCATTTTCTTACCTTTGTGCCTGCTTCAGTTATTTTGATATTTGATAAGACTATAATTCAGTAGTTTCCACTGCTCAGTAATTCTCAATATTTTTTTCCTATACTCCCCATGAACCCTGACGATGCATGTAGATTACTAGATTACTCACCATTTTTTTTAGAATTCATTTGTTGTTTCCACGATTCCAATCAATAATTTTATAGGGTCAGTACAGTAATTTGAACCGAATAGTTGCAAATCAATAATTTTATTTATAGAATTTTGTATGACAACACTTTGAACTCAATAGTTGCAAGTCAGTAATTCTATAGGGTCATTATTCTTTTTCTACCCCCTTTTAGTAATTCCTTTGTTTTCCTCTTTGCTCCAGTAATTCTCTTTTTTGATGCTTTCAGTACTAAAACAAAAAGGCCTTTTGGTGCTTAGCCTGGTTATTCCCTCCTCGTTAAAACATGACAACAACATGGGTTCACATGGGTGAATTTGACAGGTATTTCCACCATTAAGTAATTTCTCCATCCTTGACAATGGATTAGTTATTTATCAGACTCAATCTATTTATTAGACTCCATCTATTTTACATGAATATTATTATGTGGTGTAAATGGCTTCCTGCTAGTTGTTTCATATGTAGTAATTTTTTGATATGTTCTTTTCATTGAATAGTGCAAATATTCTACTATTACAAGGTTAGATATTGTTGGAGAATCATATCACCAGTAATTTAGATGAGCTATACTCCTATATAAGAAACAGAATGAGATGAATTACCAATAATTTCTTTAATATCCTACATAACTCTCAGACATTATTGCTATGCTGCTTACATGTTCTATCTGCAGCACTACATATTTGTTGGAGGTATTGTTTAGTAATTTTGCTCTATATTATATGTCTCAATAATTATTTCTTAAAGGTTTATATTACTTTTATGGCAGAAAGCTGACGAGTTCTCCAGTGGTCAAGATAGACGAAGAGCAAATGTTATTCTTCTAGATTTCTAGCAGTCATTGGTTTGCTGGACACAACTGTATGCTTGCACTTTTGAGGATCGAAGGGGAGCCTTGGGCTCATAGATGAAGATGTCGTGAATGAAGAATTTTTGTGTTTTTGGTGTGATGAATGCTCCATTGGTTATGCAATGCTTGTTTTGTGTCATGATGCACACTATACTTTTGAGTTTTGTGATAATTAGGTCAGGTGTTGTAATGACTATGGGGTTCTATATGCATGCATGTAAACATAATGGAGCTATTACTATTTACATGGTTCTATTTCAACTGTTCAATAATTTTGGTGTGGGCTACTCAGTAACATTGTTACTTGGATTTTTTTTCATTTGAAGCTATGATCAACAATCTCAGTTGACAAAGTTGTTTGGTGCTGATTATCTTCTATCACAAAAAGACTTAATTATTGCTCTAAAGTAATTTTTCATCAGCCTCTAAGGTGATCCAATAATTATTATGTCATTAATTGTTATGTGAGAAATTATTGACAAGTATATTATGTTATTAATTTTTGTTTAAGTTTTTAGATGCAAATATCAAGCATATTTTGCAATGGCATTCATGATTGATTAAGTAATTAATTGACCAAGTAGTTTTTCTATTCAGTAAGTTACGGAGAAGCTGAAATTGCAGACTAGTATGCCTTTGTAAATTGAGGTCACTTTGAAGATTTTATTTTGACATGCTGAATATTTCAGCTTGATGTAGACACAATTATTATTTTCACATTGTAAAGTAACAAAATCTATGTACCCAACCATCACCATGATGATGAAGCCATGTTCTTTCTTCCATGCATGTTCAGTAATTGTATTGTTTCTCGGTTCAGTAATTGTAGTGTAATGCTCAGTAATTTGGTAAGTTTCTATAGTTTAACAATTTAGTAATTGTCTAGTTAGTAATTTTGTAGGCTTCCAGTAATTCATATTTTGTGTTACTCATTAATTTTGTAAGATTTAAGAATTTAACTTTCAGTATTTCTCTTCCTACCTTGCTAAGTAATTTTGTAACATTCAGTAATTATGTGATCTTGAACAGTTTAACGGTGCAAATATCTCTGACTCGGTAATTTTTATATGATTTAAGAATTTAATTATTCAATATTTGTTTCGTTACCTTGCTCAGTAAGTTGAAACATTCAGTAATTTTGTAAGCTTGAATAGTTTAACATGCAAATATCTCTCACTCAGTCATTTTGTATGATTTAAGAATTTAATTATTCGAGTATTGGTTTTACTACCTTGCTCAATAATCTGTAGGGTTATGTGCCTTTGAAGAAGATTGCATTAAAATTAATTTTGTGATGTATTACCTATACAAAAATTTTATCATGTATCGATGTAAGAGGTGAATATCACAAATTGTTCGATCATGTATTGACTTTGGATTTACTTGAATAGTTCGAGTTACTGAAACTATATTCAGTAATTATCTTGATTCAGTGATTCTTTTATGAAATCGTCAGTAACTAAAATTTTCAGTAATTATTATCTTGCAGTGTTCAGCAATTGTGTTTTCTTGTGTTTGAATAAATGTTATTTTGTATTTGTCATATGTCTATGTAGACGATGACTATCATAAATTATTGTGTATTGTATGGCTATAGAAAAAAATGTTGTTTGTCATATCCTCTGTTGAATTTGTTATTGTGAATTTGAAAATCTGTAGGGTTATGTGCCTTTGAAGAAGATGGTATTAAAATTAATTTTGTGATGTATTACCTATAGAAAATTTTTGTTATGTGTCGATGTAAGAGGTGACTATCACAAATTGTTCAGTCATGTATTGACTTTGGATTTACCGAATAGTTCGATTCATTGAAACTATATTCAGTAATTATCTTGATTCAGTGATTCTTTTATGAAATCATCGGTAGCTGAAATTTTCAGTAATTATTATCTTGCAATGTTCAGTAATTGTGTTTTCTTGTGTTTGAATAAATGTTATTGTGTATTTGTCATGTGTCTATGTAGACGGTGACTATCATAAATTATTGTGTATTGTATGGCTATAGAAAAAATGTTGTTTGTCCTATCATCTGTTGAATTTGTTATTGTGAATTTGAAAATCTGTAGGGTTATGTGCCTTTGAAGAAGATGGCATTAAAATTAATTTTGTGATGTATTACCTATAGAAACATTTTGTCATGTGTCGATGTAAGAGGTGACTATCAGAAATTGTTCAGTCATGTATTGACTTTGGATTTACCGAATAGTTCGAGTTACTGAAACTATATTCAGTAATTATCTTGATTCAGTGATTCTTTTACAAAATCATCAGTAACTGAAATTTTCAGTAATTATTATCTTGCAATGTTCAGTAATTGTGTTTTCTTGTGTTTGAATAAATGTTATTGTGTATTTGTCATGTGTCTATGTAGACGGTGACTATCGTAAATTATTGTGTATTGTATGGTTATAGAAAAAATGTTGTTTGTCCTATCATGATCTGTTAAATTTGTTATTGTGAATTTGAAAATCTCTAGGGTTATGTGCCTTTGAAGAAGATGGCATTAAAATTAATTTTGTGATGTATTACCTATAGAAAAATTTTATCACGTGTCGATGTAAGAGGTGACTATCACAAATTGTTCAGTCATGTATTGACTTTGGATTTACCGAATAGTTCAGTTACTAAAACTATATTCACTAATTATCTTGATTAAGTGATTCTTTTATGAAATCGTCAGTAACTGAAATTTTCAGTAATTATTATCTTGCAATGTTCAGTAATTGTGTTTTCTTGTGTTTGAATAAATGTTATTGTGTATTTGTCATGTGTCTATGTAGACGGTAACTATCGTAAATTATTGTGTATTGTATGGCTATAGAAAAAATGTTGTTTGTCCTATCATCTATTGAATTTGTTATTGTAAATTTGAAAAAAATCTGTAGGGTTATGTGCCTTTGAAGAAGATGACATTAAAATTAATTTTGTGATGTATTACCTATAGAAAAATTTTGTCATGTCTCGATGTAAGAGGCGACTATCACAAATTGTTCAGTCATGTACTTTGGATTTACCGAATAGTTCAGTTAATGAAACTATATTCAGTAATTATCTCAATTCAGTGATTCTTCTCTGAAATCTTCGATAACTGATGTTTTTAGTAATTATTATCTTGCAATGTTCAGTAATTGTGTTTTCTTGTGTTTGAATGTACTTGTGTTTTTGAAAATCTGTAGGGTTATGTACCTTTACTCAGTAATTTTGTGAGATTCAACAATTTAATTATTCATTAATTCTTCTGCTATCATGCTTCCTTTGTTGATTGTAAATTTATCCATGGATTTAATTTGCACCCATGGCAAGCGTCATTCTCTAAGTTCTTTATAGCTACAAGGTTACCAGCTCACAATAACAAGATTGTGTTTGTAGGATGTTGATGCCATTGCGCATTCTTACCGGCCAAGATTTTCAAAAAATAGATGCCACAATCCTGATGTCATATGCGTCCACTGGAGCTATCTCTCGAAGAAGAGAACATTCTACAGCTAGCTACTATTCAAGGTGAATGAGAACGGTAGTGTGCTTGTTTTCCCTGCAATAGTTTTTAGTAATCCTGCTTCTCTTTTGCTCAATTTTGCAAGCTTCTTCTATGATTGATTGTTAGGTTGTTTAATCACTTGCCATCTTACTCAGTAATTTAATCCTTCTCTTGCTAACATAGTTAGTAATTTTGTAAGAGATAATAGTTTGGTTGTTCAGTAATTATCCCTTGACAATATAAAAAATACGGGCATGATTTTCCCCTTCCTTTAGTAATTATATATTAGTTCTCAGTATTTTATCTTTGCTAGTTCAAAGTTCTATGTCTCGGTAATTGGTAAGGATGACACCACACTTAATTGAATAAAGTTTTGCCACATCCCTATGTGTCAGTAATTTCTAACATTCACATAAATAGTTTCATGTAGAATAATTATTGAATGGGTTTATAGTCTTCATTTAGTAATTATTTCCAAATCTCACTTTTGTATAATCCCAATTCAGCAATTGTTGGTATTTCTTACGTCACGAATAAATCCGCAAGCGCACGGAATACCGTTGTAGCACTTCACCCGGGAGTATTCCAAGGTATCGTATTTATATCCGCGAGGAACAGAGTATTTCTGCAACAAGGTTAGTTTACCCAAGGACAACCAAGACAACGTAGCAAAATAGGGTCGAGAGGGTGACTCTTATCTATTTATCCTTTAAAGGTAGACGAACGCAAGCTAGACTTGTTTACTTCGGGCACCGTCTTAGGCTTGGTCCGCCAAGCCACTCCGGTCTACGAAAGCTCTACTATGTACCCGAACGTGGAGGGTTCCTTTGGATGACAGGGCTGTCACTTCCTGTCACCTACCTCTACAAACCGTGGGGCACACAGCAAACAAAGGCGATCTCCGGCCCTAGACACCACGTCTATGCTATTGACCACTACTCTAGCCTCGGCCTAGAACCGAGTTCGAGAAAGCTAGAGTACTTCTTGCGAAGCGATGATCCCGTAAACAAGTATAACAAGAATTACGTCTAACACAAAGATATGTCACGATAGATAAGTAGATCACCACGTATAAATCACCAAAAAGAGTGTTTACACGCCAAGGTAAAAGAAAAGGAAATACTACTCCACTTTGCAAAAGGGAGGAACACTCCTTCCTCTTCCTTGCCCTCTCTCCTATTCTACTAAGATACAAGAGGCCCTTGGCCTAAGGATGAGAGTTTTGTCTTGTATCTTGATGTTGGTGGTGTGTTGAGAGAGGGGGTGTAGCCCTTTATTTATAGCCTTGGAAGGTCGGCAACTTGGAGGCGGTTCCGGACGTCGGTGGCATTAATTGCAGGTGGAACCGACCTCCGGACGTCGGTGACGAACCGCCGGAGAAAGATGGGCCGGGGGGCCCACTGTCGGTTCGGCCGAACCCACTAGGGCGGTTCGGCCGAGCCGGCCTGGACTCCCCGGGCTTGATTCTTTTCCGGTGCCTTCCCCTGGCTGTGTACTTGGCCCAATCCACTTGCTTGGTTTGATGTTGAGGCTCTGTTTTGTGGTTTTGGGCTTTTGGACTATATTCTTTAGTCCGGGGAAAATCCGTCGATTGCAAAGTCCATGTTTCGTGCATGTTTTCCCCTGTTTTCATATGAATTGCACCTGCATTCATAATTTCACCAAGACTAGTGGAATTTGTTAGAAATAATCCCTATGTCTATTCTTGGTGATGGTGTTTGATTCAAAAAGATGCAACATGTTGACGGTAAAATTGGACCATAAGGACCGTCAACAAGACCCCCACACTTAGCTCTTTGCTCGTCCTCGAGTAAAGGTGGGAGCGTAAGTTGAGAGATCTCTCCCCTTAGAGACCTGCACACATGTTATTACAAGCCACACCGTTTTACTTGTGAACATGACGGTGGCTAACATGCATTCTTGGATGATTGATAAGTGGAACAGCTCATGACTCAAGTCACTATACTTTTTCTCACTAAGCACCTTGGGTTTTTGAAAGTTTTGAAAATAAACAACATGACTCCCGCTCCTCTTCGATTCTCTTGAATCGCTCAAAAAGTGTTTTCCTCACCAAGGCATTGTGTTGCCCCTCTTTTTCCTACTTCTTAGGCTTGTATGTGGAGCTCGGTAGGGAATGAGAGAGGCATACTTGTATCACAAATATTGCTAAGCCAAAAGAAAGGATCCATGGAGAAGCCAAGTCATGTAACCTTGATCAAGAAGTGCGTGTGTGTATGGATATGAAAAAGTGACAACTCCTATTGCAATTGACCTCTCTTTATTTTGCATTTTCGAGACATGGCTATCTTTTTATTTTCTTTCTTTTCTTTTCTTGCTCTATGCTTGAGCATCTCTTTTCTTCTCTCTTTTTCATTGCTCATCTTTGTGAGCTTTCTTTTCATTGCTCATCCGTGTGTCTCGTTTATGCGTGATTGAGAGAGAGAGAGGAAAAAGAGGTGCAAACGAGGAGTGTCTTTGTTTTGGTGGGGTGCTAGCTCCCGGTGTAGGAGTTTAGCCTGGTGGAGTGTACGTGATCTTGATCAAGAGAGCATGACAAGTTTCTCTCTAGGGTCACTCGATTTTGGTAAAGCTCATTGCAATCACAAGCAGCATATGTACGTAAGTTTTGCAAGGTATGATCATCATATGGCATTGGTAGGCATTTTTGTATCAAGAGAGGAGCATGAAGCCATGGTATTTTTGTTTTGTGAAATAAAATTCCCAAGGACTCGGTAAGCTAAGCATAAGATCATTTCGTCGAGCCATATCACACTTGCCAATAATCTAGAAAAACATGGGTCCTATGGATTTGATTATTTGTTCACGAGGCAAGTGGTGATGAAGCGAGTAATAAAAAGTGTGCAAGATCATCATGAGAGCATTAGGGAGAGACTTGGGATTTTCAAAGGTATTCAAAAGAAATCTTCCCAAGTTTTAGTTGGTCAAGTTTTAGTAATTGTTTTTCGCGTCTCGGAATGAACTTGACAAATAAAGTAGGCGAAAAGGAAGTGTGGGAAACAAACTCAAGTGCCACGAGGAAGCGGGGGCTGAGTGGGACCAACCGGGGTTCGGCCGAACCACCCTTGTGGGTTCGGCCGAACCGTCCTGGGCCCCACTGGTGCTCTGTTTCGCAGTTTGTGCTTGTGTTGTTTTCCTCGTGATGTTTCTGCGCGCTACGCGTGTGTTTGTCTTTGCTTTCCGCGATGTCCCCCCACACTTGCCTTTTTGCCTGTTTTCTTCAAAATAGACAAAGATATTTCGAAACAAAACTTGCTCTACCGGTAAGGGAAGACCGGGGAGCACTAATATGATTAAAAATTTAAAAGAGCAGGCACATTGCAATCTTGAGGAATTGAAAAAAATGATTGAAAAAAGGAAATTAAACTAAATGCGCTGCGGGAAATGATGAACGCGGGAAGGTTCATTTTAAACGTCGTATTCGTCCTCCTTCCCCGCGTCCTTGAAGAGACGCTTGATCTTGGAGTTGGTGCTGCGGCGATGGCTCGCCTGGGCATCCTTCAAGTCTTCAATAGCGTCTTTGATCTCCGCGACATTGTCACGTAGGCGTTCATGGGCTTCGCGGAGATCAACGTGTTTAGCGAGGAGGATTTGGTAGGGGCTTTTTTTAGGAGTTTTCTCCTCCTCGCTTTCATACATTCCCCCTGCCCTCTTGATGGGAGAGGGAGAGAGACGCCTCCTTATCCTCTTAGGAGGAGTGTCGCCCACGGATTCGCGGGCGTCTCTCTTTTCCGCCGAGGTGAGCGGCGGGATGAGCTGCTTTCCGCCACCGCGGATTCCCTTGATCTTGAATCTCTCGCCGGGCTTCTTGATGGGGCTAGGCAGGTTGCGCCCCTCATATTGATGGTGCACCACCTGCCCGCTCTTGGTAGCGAGGGTGCCGACGTACTTCTCTCTAGGAAGGAGAGCGTTGTCGGCGGCGTCGGCGCTCTTCTTCTTGGGGGTAGATTTCCCTTTCTTTTGGCGAGGTGCCACAGCAGCGGGAGAGCTCTTGGAGGGTGTTCTTGCTGCTGTGGGTGGAGGTTCAATAGCGAGCGGTAGATCATGGATCATCAAGGCTTGCTCGCTGGGAATGGAGACATGATCAAGGATGTCTTCGAGGCCGACTTGGCGGCAAAGCTCGCTGTTGGTGACGGAGATGTCGAGGCTTGGGATGCTGCTGTCCATGGTGCTGGGCAAAAGCTTTTTTTTTTTTTTTTTGTGCGAAATGGACAAGGTGGAAGAAAGGTGCAAGGGAAAAATGAAGGAAAACACCTTCATTTATAGATAAAAGCATGGAAAGAATTAATTTGATTTTTCCCGCAGCATGGAAGGCACTAAGCGGGGAGATTTGATCTTGTGACCGTTGGAGACAAAAGATGAAAGAAAAAAGTGACCGTTTGGGGTCTGTACTTGGTTCGGCCGAACCAGCAAGGGGGTTCGGCCGAACTGTAGTGGGCCCCTCTGGTCCCCTTCCTTTTCTGGTTGATTGCTTGCTAAAATTATTTCAGGGAAAGAGCTACTACGGGATATAGATAAGAAAGAGCTATCATGAGAGAAAATTTAAATTAATCAAGTGCATGACATCAAATTCTTTATCTTTATCGGGCTCGAAATAAATTTTAAGGCGCTGACCATTTACCTTAAATATTTTACCTTCGTCGTCTTGAAGTGTGATTGCTCCATGTGACGAGGTGTCAATAACCGTGTATGGTCCGTCCCATTTACTTCTTAATTTTCCATGTCCGAAGAGTTTCACCCGTGAATTGAATAGCAAGACCTTATCTCCAACCTTAAATACCTTTATCTTTATCTTTTTGTCGTGCCACCTTTTTGTCCTTTCTTTGTATATAGCTGAGTTGTGGTAAGCTTTGTCTCTCCATTCTTCTAACTCAGCTATCTCCATTTTTCTTTTGCGTCCGGCACCATTAAGGTCCATGTTCCATTTCCGGATGGCCCAATACGCTCGGTGTTCCATCTCGACGGGTAAATGACATGTTTTTCCGTACACGAGCTGGTATGGGGACATGCCTATGGGTGTCTTGTATGCTGTACGGTATGCCCATAGTGCATCGGGTAGCTTGTCCTTCCATCCCTTCCCCATTTCTGTTACGGTCTTTTGCAGGATCCGCTTGATTTGCTTGTTTGAGGTCTCGGCCTGCCCACTGGTTTGAGGGTGGTATGGAGTAGCGATATTATGCCTTGATCCAAGTTCTCTTAGGAAGCTTCGGAAGGTCTTATCAATGAAGTGAGACCCTCCGTCGCTTATCACTAGCTTCGGTGTTCCAAACCTTGGGAAGATAATTTCGTGGAACATCCGGCGAGCATGCTTGGCATTTGCGGCCCTGCAAGGCATTGCTTCCACCCACTTAGACACGTAGTCTACCGCCACCAAGATGTATTCGCAGTCATGTGACTTGGTGAACGGTCCCATGAAGTCAATGCCCCATACGTCGAAGAGCTCGACTTGTAAATTGTAGTTGAGGGGCATTGCATCTCTTGCCGTGATGCCTCCAACTTTTTGACATTCCGGGCATCGCCGACAAATTCCTTTGTGTCTTCGTACATGGCTGGCCAAAAGAAGCCACTTTGCCATATCTTGGCCTGTGTACGAAACACGCCGTAGTGTCCCCCGTATGGCGATGCATGGCACTTCTCAATGATTCGTGTGCTCTCGGGTATGGGCACACATCGCCTTAGCAATCCATCGGCGCAGACACGGTAAAGGAAGGGCTCTTCCCATAAGTGACGGCGACTCTCATAGATGAGTCGTTTCTTGCTCTTTCCAGGTGGTACGTACCCCGTTGCCATGAAGTTCACAATGTCGGCGTACCATGGATGTGAGTCCCTCACTAGGAGCAGCATGTCATCGCGTAGGAAATCATTGATGGGTAATTCCTGCAGGTTAGTGAATTGTATACGCGACAAATGATCTGCCACGGAATTTTCTACTCCTTTCTTATCACGGATTTCTACATCAAATTCTTGGAGTAGAAGAACCCATCGTATCAAACGAGGTTTAGCATCCTTCTTATTGAGCAAAAACTTTAAAGCAGCATGATCGGTGTAAACAATGACTTTTGCTCCAGTCAAGTAGGATCTAAACTTATCAAAAGCAAAAACAACAGCAAGGAGCTCTTTTTCAGTGGTAGTGTAATTTAACTGAGCTCCAGTCAAGGTTTTGCTTGCATAGGAGATTGCATGATGCTTTTTATCTCTAGTTTGGCCAAGAACAGCCCCCACAGCAAAATCACTAGCATCACACATTATCTCAAAAGGCAGCGTCCAATCAGGGGGTTGGATAATTGGCGCTGAGATGAGTGCATTCTTAAGGGTAGTGAAAGCAGTCATGCATTCATCAGTAAACTCAAAGGGTGCATCCTTCGCAAGCAGATTTGTAAGGGGTCTAGCAATTTGAGAGAAATCTTTGATAAACCGACGATAGAACCCCGCATGTCCCAGAAAGCTGCGAATGCCCCTAACATTCATAGGAGGTGGAAGCTTTTCTATAACTTCTAATTTAGCTTTGTCCACCTCTATCCCCCTTTCAGAAATCAAATGCCCCAGAACTATGCCTTCTCTAACCATGAAATGGCATTTCTCCCAATTGAGCACTAAATCATTTTCTTGACAACGTTGCAAGACTTTGTCTAAATTTTCTAAACAATGATCGAAGGTTTTTCCATAAACAGAGAAATCATCCATGAATACTTCCATAATCTCTTCGATCATGTCGGAAAAGATGGACATCATGCAACGTTGAAAAGAAGCAGGTGCATTGCAAAGCCCAAAAGACATTCGTCGATAGGCGTAAGTTCCATAGGGGCATGTGAAAGTGGTTTTACTTTGATCGTCGGGATGGATGGGGATTTGATGATATCCTGAATACCCATCAAGGAAACAAAAGAAAGAATTATTTGCCAGCCGTTCCAACATCTCATCGATGAAGGGCAGCGGAAAATGATCCTTCTTTGTAGCCTTGTTAAGTTTTCGGTAATCTATGCACATCCTCCATCCCGTGACGGTGCGTTGAGGGATCAACTCATTTTTGTCATTATGGACGACCGTCATTCCTCCTTTCTTGGGTACAACCTGCACTGGACTCACCCACTCGCTGTGTGGAACAGGATAGATAATGCCAGCATGTAAAAGTTTTAAGACCTCCTTTTTAACGACCTCCCGCATCGCATTGTTCAACCTCCTTTGAGGTTCCCTAGATGGTGTACTATCGGGGTCTATGGGAATGCGATGGGTGCAAAGAGCAGGGCTGATTCCCTTGAGGTCTCCAAGCGAGTACCCAAAAACGGAGTGATGTTTTTCTAGCACGGCTAAGAGTTTTGCAGTTTCCTCCTCCGAAAGCTTGTCACTTATGATGACAGGGGTTTCGGGATTTCCGTGAAGAAAAACGTAGCGCAAGCCTGGTGGAAGAGTTTTGAGCTCTACGGGAGGTGGCGTAGGTGTAAAAGTTTCGGGCAGCTCAAAAGTTTCCGCCGAATCATCCTCTTCTAAAATGAAATCAAGAGCATCTTCATCCAAGGATGATTCGGGGTTTTCATGAGGAAAAATTGCCATAACCTCCTCCATGCATTCTTCTTCCACAAGCGGCTCCTCGGCAAAAGAGTTTTGTGCATGAATGATAGGAAGAGAAAAAGTTTTCTTGCCGAGGGTGAAGTCTAAGGTTCCTGAAGGTGATATCCCTAAGAAAAGCTTTTCTATGGGATGACCGACCAAAACATCGAAATCTAGGATTCCGAAAACGTGAAAGTCCAAGGAAACCTCTGCTTCATTACGCTTAATGCAAACATCTCTAATGATCCCCAAACTCTCAAAAAATTGCCCCGGTGGGGCTTTAAGGAGTTTGTCGGAAGGTGCCCATGTCTCGTTTCCAAATAAAGTTGAAGCAAAAGATTCGGACATGATGTTGGCACCTACTAGAGGATTATAGAGAACATCTACCATTACTCCCCGAATTGAGCCACGAATGGTTGATCTAGGATGATCAAGTCGAAGAACTTCCGAAGAAAGTTCCATCAACCATTCATTGCTCATAATTGCTGTCAACTTCCGAACAGTTTTTAAGAGAAGAGATTTTTCAATAGGTTCGGGGGTTGGTGCAGGGAGTGCTGGTTTCTTTTGATAGGAGTAGTTCAAGGTGTTTCCAAAATCTTCAAAAATTTCTTCCTTGAACTCAAATGGGAAATCAAGAGGTTCATCTTCCTCTATCATTGTTCTTGTGTTAGATGAGGACTCGAGTGCTAGGTGCTCCATCATGGGCACCAAGTGTTGTGTCTCTTGCACAACGAGTTCCTCATCTTCTGACTCCGGCTCTACGAGTAAGTCAGCGGAAAAAGGTGTGTTTTCCACAATTCGATCCAAAAGTTCGTGTGCTTCCGCTATGGTCTTATGAGAAAAAGATCCACCCGCGGCCGTGTCAAGATAAAGTGCGGTATCGTTGCTCAATCCCGAATAAAAGTGTTGTAATAAAACGGGTTCGGGGAGCAATAATTCTGGTCCGGAGTCTGTTAGAGAACAGAACCGAATCCATGACGCACTTAAGGTTTCCTTTTCTTCTTGTCGAAAGCCTATTATTTCCGCTCGTAGAGAAGTGATATGAGATACGGGGAAGAATGCTAGACAAAATTTGTCTCGCAATTCTTTCCAATCACCGTTCACTCTCTTAGCGGTGTAAGTGTACCATTGCTTCGCCTTCTCATTGAGAGAGAAGGGAAACAACTTCCACTTCAATGTTTCTTGTGTCATGCCATGGATCAATCGGCATGAACACAAATGTTCAAACTCTCGCAAGTGTTCATAAGGATTTTCATGTTTAAAACCCAAAAAGGATAAACCTCTAATCATCGAAATGTAATCGGGGAGAACTCATAGCCAGGTGAAGAAATAGGTTGTGATGATGATGGTGGCTCTAAGAGTTCACCCCGTGGAGTGGAGAAAGATTGGATGGTTGGGTGTGACTCCATGATATGTTTTTGTGAAATTTTGAATGTAAGGAAAAAAATAAAAACAGAACGGTAAGTAAGATAGATTACGAGGGCAAACCTGATTCGTTACAAAGATAACAACCGTTCCCCGGCAACGGCGCCAGAAATGCTTGTTGGTATTTCTTACGTCACGAATAAATCCGCAAGCGCACGGAATACCGTTGTAGCACTTCACCCGGGAGTATTCCAAGGTATCGTATTTATATCCGCGAGGAACAGAGTATTTCTGCAACAAGGTTAGTTTACCCAAGGACAACCAAGACAACGTAGCAAAATAGGGTCGAGAGGGTGACTCTTATCTATTTATCCTTTAAAGGTAGACGAACGCAAGCTAGACTTGTTTACTTCGGGCACCGTCTTAGGCTTGGTCTGCCAAGCCACTCCGGTCTACGAAAGCTCTACTATGTACCCGAACGTGGAGGGTTCCTTTGGATGACAGGGCTGTCACTTCCTGTCACCTACCTCTACAAACCGTGGGGCACACAGCAAACAAAGGCGATCTCCGGCCTAGACACCACGTCTATGCTATTGACCACTACTCTAGCCTCGGCCTAGAGCCGAGTTCGAAAGCTAGAGTACTTCTTGCGAAGCGATGATCCCGTAAACAAGTATAACAAGAATTACGTCTAACACAAAGATATGTCACGATAGATAAGTAGATCACCACGTATAAATCACCAAAAAGAGTGTTTACACGCCAAGGTAAAAGAAAAGGAAATACTACTCCACTTTGCAAAAGGGAGGAACACTCCTTCCTCTTCCTTGCCCTCTCTCCTATTCTACTAAGATACAAGAGGCCCTTGGCCTAAGGATGAGAGTTTTGTCTTGTATCTTGATGTTGGTGGTGTGTTGAGAGAGGGGGTGTAGCCCTTTATTTATAGCCTTGGAAGGTCGGCAACTTGGAGGCGGTTCCGGACGTCGGTGGCATTAATTGCAGGTGGAACCGACCTCCGGACGTCGGTGACGAACCGCCGAGAGAAAGATGGGCCGGGGGGCCCACCTGTCGGTTCGGCCGAACCCACTAGGGCGGTTCGGCCGAACCGGCCTGGACTCCCTGGGCTTGATTCTTTTCCGGTGCCTTCCCCTGGCTGTGTACTTGGCCCAATCCACTTGCTTGGTTTGATGTTGAGGCTCTGTTTTGTGGTTTTGGGCTTTTGGACTATATTCTTTAGTCCAGGGAAAATCCGTCGATTGCAAAGTCCATGTTTCGTGCATGTTTTCCCCTGTTTTCATATGAATTGCACCTGCATTCATAATTTCACCAAGACTAGTGGAATTTGTTAGAAATAATCCCTATGTCTATTCTTGGTGATGGTGTTTGATTCAAAAAGATGCAACATGTTGACGGTAAAATTGGACCATAAGGACCGTCAACAGCAATCTTATCGCTTCACTTAATCCAGATTCAGTAATTTTCTCGCTTTATTTCATTTTGTAAGTTTTTAGCCTTCAATAGCTAACTTATTCATTAAATTCTATGCAACCTTACTTAGTAATTTTGTGACATACATCAATTTATAATTATATTAAAACTTGCTGGGCACCTTTAATATGATATGTTGTTGGAAATAATCTTAGTAATTATGTATCCTCCCGTTTAGTTTTATCTATTATCTTAGTAATTTGATGGCCTTTCTTCAGTAATTCAATATCCTTCATTCAGTAGTTTCCCCTATCCATTTAACGATTGCTAGCCTTTTCTTCGAGTACTATATACTTGCTCAATAGTTTCCTATTTGTTATTCAGTAGTTTCTATTGATGCTTAGATATATCGCCATTCAGTTATTTCTCACTAAATAATTAAGTAATTTTGTAATCTTTAAATAGTTTAATCATGAAATATTTTGTCGAGTAATTTCTCAAATCTCACCCAGGACCATTAAAACTTCTATCTTCCATAACAAAATGACTTGTTCTCCATTGAGTTGATCGAGTAATTATTACTCTACATTATTTTTTTATATTTTTCAAGGTAATTTTGTAATTGGTCACCGGTCAATTTTGCTCAAGTTTTAGCAGCAGATCGATATCAACCATGTCTATTGCACAAGCATTCATGCTAATTCAGTAATTCATTGAGGCCTGCCCTCTAAAATTTAGCACTATCACATCAAAGAGAATCTTGTAATTTATGAATATTTTGATTAATTTAATGACAAAACCCTTTTGACAGATTGGTACTAATTTTTTAGATGAATCTAATGAGGTTAATTAATCTATATTTTGCTAAAGTGATGCTACAGTAACCATCTTCTAATCACAACTTAATTAATCTCATTAGATTCGTCTCGTAAATTAGTCTAGAGGTCTGTAATTTATTTTATAATTAAACTTTAGTTAATACTCATAAATAGTAAGATTCTTTTTGATGTGATAGCTATAAAGTTTAGACCCCAGGAAACGAACACACCTTAAGTAGTTTTTCTTCCAATTATTCACGTGTCACCTATTTTCCTTGAAAACAGGCCAATAATTCCTATAACTGCAAATGTCAATAATTTTAAATAATTCCAACATCAGTACCATCATCCTTGTCATTAAAATTTTCAGTACTGTCACAACATTTGTTGGCATACTACATTCACACAATCATAGGAATATAAAGGATTACACTCCAGTAGCTCGAGCCACTTGTGGAAAGCAAATAAAACATATTAGCCTCTGCACCATGGAATGTCTCTTGTTCAGAACACTAAACAAAATTCAAATAAATTTCTTCACCATTCCAAACTCAAAAGTCTTGCCCATCATCAAGCTTGTAATGTTGTTGTATCTAGCTAGCTGAAGGCCATGACATAGTTTTCAAGGGCTTGCCTGAACGAAACAGAGCCATGCTAATCTCATCTGCATGTAATGAGACCTGCGTCATGTTAGTCTTGTGTGCAACATTGTAGAAAATAAGTATCTATTTGGTAATATGTCGAACACATGGCCTGCACACTAGCAACAACACTGTACACGGACAGGCATCACACTTAGAAGTAGAAGAAGTTGATGTATGGTATCCAGATTAGAATATTATAAGCAACCAGTCGTCAGAATTACAAGATGAAGCTTATTTGTCTTCCCCTGCCTCAAAATGGTAGAAAATCTCCACAAGTTCCACTTGATTCTCACAATTTTTCTTTCGTGGCTGTGATAGGCAGAAGCCCATGGCACTGCAGTCAGGGGCAGCTTCTCTTGCAGTTCCTCGTTAAGCACTGATGTGCGTCAGGAACAACAGAAGCTCAATGTTGAGGAGCAAAGTTTGCCATAAGAGCAGGTCGCTAGTGATTGAGGGCTATGAAGAACCCTTGGCGACGGGAAAATTAATTGGTTAAGACATGTCGCCGATTCTGCAAGGAAAGAAGGTCGGGATTACCTGTGGTTCCGCACGGAGGAGAAATGCCGGCCGGGATTGACCAGGATGAGGCATCCGGATCTCTCTGCCGCTTGCACGGCTGCCGGGGAAAAGGGCCAGTGATCCCTTGGAGTTCTGAACCTGGAGGAAGTTGCTCCTCCAAGGATTAAGGCTGAAACCAACGGGGGCGGGTGCCCACGGATCTCGTCACCGCTCCGGCGGCTGGCGGGGAAGGCGAAGGTCAGGGATTCCTAGGTGCTCGCGGGGCGACGAGGATGAAGAAGCGCAGTGAATCCTGACGCGCTGGGGAAGAACTCGAGGACGGCGCTCGGGCAAGGCTCGCCACTCTCGCGGCAAGATGAAGCATGGTCTGTTGCCTTGGTATACTGCAGCACGAGCCAGGCTCACCACTGTCACGGTGAGGAGGATGGATCTGGGTAGAGAGCTCGGGGAAGACTCGTCGGGGACCTCGTCGTCGCCCCCGCCGACGATGAGAAGGTAGCCCGATGGGGATTTTTTTCTGGATTTGCGCTCGTGTGTGTGGGGTAGGTGGTGTCGGGTTTGTGTGGGTTTGCGGGTTGCACCCGGCTTAGGAGTGGAGCTGGGGGAGGATGCGGGAGTGGGCGCGCCGCGCGGTTCTAGTTGGCTCGATCGGGTGCTGGATCTGGTGGGGTGTAGAATAAGCTATTCTACACCCGGGTGTAGAATAGTTCTACCCTATATATATATGTATAATATATATATTTGACCAAGAAAAGAAGCCACCACGTTCGTTCTCTTAGAAATTACCACGTTCGTTCTCTTAGAATTACCACATTAATCAGAGAAAATTACCCACCATTACCATTATACAAATAAGACTAAAACACCCATTTGCAATTTATCTATTGTTTTAAACAATGCCACAAAATCTAAAGGTCACGTTCTGCATCCCATTTCCTCACGTTACTAACCCGTAGCGGCTGCTTTGCCTGGGATCATCTCTCATCAACACGTCGATCTGCATTGTGATTTCGTGCTTTCAACATATCTATTCGAGCCAATCCGTGTTGTGAGGATGCGTCCACCAATCTTCACTATCCTACAGGCCCCATCACCGCTCTCTACACATCCCATCGCTACTAGAATCATGATCTGGATGGAGCTAAACCAGCGAGCGTGCTTTGCGAGAATGCAATCTCAACATAGAGTTGTACATCTGATCGCTGCCAGGATCATGATTGATCTGGACGGAGCTAAACCAGCGAGCATGCTTTGCGAGAACGTAATCAATACGGGGTCATACATGAAACAACATGCCTCACTGCCACCGTATACATCTGATGCCCAAACCAACAAGGGTGGGTGTTTTGATCGAGCCTTGGCATCGTGTATCCATCAATTCCTCTTCTCTCCTCAAGCTCTGTCTTGCGCCCATGCGGACCTCCAATTTCGCCTATCTGCTGGTGGTTAGTAAACAATTGCCGCACCACATAGCAACCAGCAAGGGACCGATCGTAAAGGCCTAAATCTTTCTATAGCTGCTGACGGTAAATTCTAAAGGAACACTAGCCTCCAAGAACATGAAGTCCTGACTCCTGTGCCACCATACCAAAAACTCTGGTACAAGGTCCCTTATTCTTTTGTTCAATTATTACACTTCTAACAAGGTAAATTACTTGATGCATGCATTGCTTTTCCAATCCGCACTGGGCAGTTCGCCATCAGGTATCATGTAGCATAAGCCAGTTTAGTATCACAGAGGTTATCACCTTCTCTATCGTAAAATTTGTCCACTCATTGTGCAAGGCTTCTGGTATTTTCGATCAAAATGATTGTGAAGTCCAGCAACTCGGACTGGAACTGCATTATCTTTCTTTGTTATAATTCAACCATACATTGATGTCCATATCGAGAAAGGGTTTTCTAATTTCTTGGACTGCGCATACTATAACACAATTAGCATAACAAGTGTCCTGGAACTGGAATGTTGCTTCTTTCCTGTTGCAATTAACATGTACGGGCCCTAAAAAAACTGGCATGTCCAGATCAAGCAAACTTACCATGGACTTTTATTCTCCTACCGTGGTGCCGAATACCGTGCGCTTGAGCGACGCAGAGGCTGCCCGCCGCGCATGTGATGATGTGCGGCACGCCGCGACGGAAACGGAGACAGTGAAGGCCGTGACTGCCGGGCCGATAGCGAGGGCGGTGACGGCGAGGTAAGCTGCGCCGACGAAGACGGGCTGGTAGGCACGGGCCCACGTCGCGTGGGTGAGCACCTCGTAGCCTGGGTGCCTGGGGTCGATGGTCCCAAGGACATCCGTCACGATGGGACGCAGGACGATGGAGTAGGACACGGCGTGTGCGGCCGCGTAGGCGGTGGCGAGGAGAATGGTGGGGGTGAAGAGGTGGACGTTGCGAATGGGAAGGAGGAATCCTTCCTTGAGGAAGCTGCTAGAGGAGCGTTGTTGATAGGTCGTAGCCATGTCGCTATTCCTGAAGTGCGCAAATTAACTTTCGTGGCACTGGAAATGTAGTATATAATTACCCTGCAAAAGTATACTGTGAGCATAGGGAAACTTCCCCAAAACTTCACTGCGGAAGTTTCGGTGAAGGGTTGATTAGTGAAAGCAGTATCATATTGAAGACGTTTTGGAACTTCACATGTAGATGCTTGATAGTTGTCTTGGATAAATCAAACAGGCGGGAGATTGCTTCTTAATTAGTTGCAACGCCATAGACAGCAACCTTGGGTTCTCCGAGGCACGGTGTTTCACAGTCTGGACTCAGGACTCCTGAGGTCTGCTAATTTGTATCCTCTTCCACATTTCACATGAGACATAATAATTTCCCATAATTGTTGTTATATATTCTATGACTACCTAAATTATAGGTACTCTTGTCTCTGATTGCTTCACCATCCATACCCTGATTCCCTTACCATGTGTTGGTGCACTAAGTGGCGAGGGTAATGTGCACTTAGCACACCGAA
Source organism: Chloris gayana (assembly GCA_031894775.1). NCBI lineage: Eukaryota > Viridiplantae > Streptophyta > Magnoliopsida > Poales > Poaceae > Chloris > Chloris gayana. The sequence continues at coordinate 621,134 of JAUNZO010001929.1, forward strand.
CACAAAGAACTAATATGTGAAGTAAATAGACAGAGTGGCGAGGTAACGACTCTTAGTATATGTAACGTCCCGCCACTCCGGGCCGGGCCCGCTTACCCTGGCAGCTTAATAGGCCCTCAAGATTTCCCCACGGACCAACACTAGTCTTTTCTGCGCACTTTGTCCTCACTCATACACACTCGGGAATCACTTCCCGATCGGTCACCCATCCCTAAATTGCTCCAAGCCAAGCACGCTTAACCTTAGAGTTCTTTAGAGATGAGCTTCGGAAAAGAAGTTGCAACTTGTTGACATGAGTATTCTATCAATCCTATTAAGCCCTGGACCAGGATGTTACACACTCACCTCCTTAGAGGACCGACGTCCTCGTCGGTCAACCCCGAGCCGGGAACTTCCTCTCTTGGCCACGTCCATGTGTCCACTGCCGGCGCATGTGCCATGCTGTGTGACCACTCCGGGCCCACACCAGCCATGCACACCATGCCTGCACATGTGCAACACACACGCCCGTGAAACCGCGAGAGTCGGCTCCGATACCATCCGTAACGTCCCGCCACTCCGGGCCGGGCCCGCTTACCCCTGGCAGCTTAATAGGCCCTCAAGATTTCCCCACGGACCAACACTAGTCTTTTCTGCGCACTTTGTCCTCACTCATACACACCCGGAATCACTTCCCGATCGGTCACCCATCCCTAAATTGCTCCAAGCCAAGCACGCTTAACCTTAGAGTTCTTTAGAGATGAGCTTCCGGAAAAGAAGTTGCAACTTGTTGACATGAGTATTCTATCAATCCTATTAAGCCCTGGACCGGGATGTTACGAGTATAAGCGAGGTTAACTCAAGATTACATGTGTGTTTACAGGTGACTCTTGGGCTCCCTTTATAGTCTTAGGGAGCCACACTTTACAAGACCGTTCTACCCCGGCCGTTGCCCTCGGTTCCACTAAAAGGCGGTAACTCTCGAGGGTAATCCGGGAAAGGCTGGCCAAGCATGCACGATTCGCGGTATAGCATCCGGCTGGCGGGCACTCCGGCTTGACACTTCGCTTGATTGCCGATGCTCCGCTTAGGTGTGGCCTCGCTTGGCTCGGCGGTCGCCCGTCGGTCGCGGGCCTTTGTGTTGGGGCCTCGCTCCTCTGTCGGGCCCCCTTCGCTTCGCCTTGGGATGCCACCTTTGCCTCCGATGCTTCGCTTCGCCTATCGACCTTCGTGTTTGTCCGGAGGCTCGGAGTTAGTCACGAGAAGATAGATACGGGGGCTGAGGCATTTGCTTCGCGCGGGACCCGCTCCGCGCCAGGCCCTCAACACCGTACATGACATAAGTAGTTTGCATGTATCGCATTTTCCAACACATGTTGTCATCCTAAACTTTCAGCATTCGTCTATCCAGCGGGTGTATCCCCTGAACCGCTCCAATGCTCAAGACACAGCAACAGTGTATTCTCTCTGAAAAATACACAAAAACACAAAAATAAGACTAGGGAAGAGAGGGGATTAGAGGTCAGTCAATAATTAAATAGTAAAAGAACTCGCTTGTTCCCCGACCACGGTGCTAGAAAATAGCTTGTTGGTAATTTATACGCACCCACTTATATATCGCGAGGGCGGAATTGTAGCTCTTTTTCCTTGGAGTATTTCAAGGTTTAAACGAATCCACGAGAGGACAAGCGAGACTTTTACTATTGATTAAATACTAGCTAGCTAAAACAACGAGTGCTTGTGTGTTGTCTGAATGACAAGGATTAAACTAGAATTGAAAACAAAAGGTTTATCAAGATAATTAAGGATTATCTCTTTAGGATTGGTTCACTCGCATGCAACTCCTACTTATTAATTCAGATGATATACTTAGAATTCTACAAGATATGGTACTTTCTTTCAACCCGCCTATCACATGCAAAGGGCTATTAGCTCCCACTAGTTTCTTGCACTAAGTGATGATCGATAGCATAACCGGACGTTTAGCTACACTAGTATGATTCATGAATAGATGCGTTCAATCTCATACCAATTTAGGCATATCACATAGACTGAATATATCAAGAGAGTTCACAAACGCGAGACTTTACATAGCTAGATCCCCACACGAGAGAAGAGAATATGAGACTACTCACTCATCCTTCCATTGAACATGGCAGAGGGACGAGGAGTAATGCGTCATCGCACAAGTGCCAAAAGGCGCAATGAGTCCGATCGGCACCACCTTTCCTTCTGGTGGATCTGGTCAATGTTTTGCTGCCTTCGCCACCACTATGTTCGAACCCTAGCTTTACAATAGGTTTTCTCTTCTGATTGCCGTCCGTTCATTCATTATTTTCTCTTTCTTTTATCTTCGATGATTCTGACCTACGTGGCCACCAACTCCAACTTTTATTGGATTGAGCTTCATTCCATCTCGGATTGGTCTTCATTACTAGGCCCAGCTTTTCCCTTTGTTGTCCTCTCCTTCTGCCAGCTCTTATCCATAATTCCTCTGTTTTCTATCTATCTATTATAATATGCACAGAAACAAAGCAGCTACAAAAATATGGACTTAGAAACCATAATTCCTCTGTTTTCAATTTTTTTGATACTTAGATTAGGCACTTAGAAACCACCAACAACCACCCATATGTGTACTTACGAAAATATGGACTACTATAAACTGCTTAAGTTGATGAGATTTTAAGTTTAGTTAGAAAATCTTGACTCTCCCCTCAAGATATATATAGGTGGTGTCTTGTATAACAAGCAAACTGAACAATAGGCTTAATATACGGCATCACGAATGTCCTTAGCAGATTGTGTACCAAGTCTGCAGGAGTAGACGCGGTGCATGGTGTGCACACATTCGTATAAATCTTGCTACCTTGGATAGCATGCATATATCTTCAAATTGTGATGATTGAATGATGCTCTCTCTCTCTCTCATATTTTACTTTTTTAACTGCATGTCTATCTTTTTCGAGAAAAATGCATGGCTCTCTTATTATTAGTAAGTAGGAGTATCCTTGAATGCGGATTCAAATGTCAAAATTATTTGTAGCTTAAAGATTTTAGCTATGTGGAAATAAAGCAATTAGGATTACCAAACAAGCCGACTATTATCCACAGTAGGTTCAACCAAAAACTGATGGGGTTAAGCAGCATATATTATTGAAACATACATGATATAAGTTGCACCATGTCTAAACGGTTGCTGCCACGTCATTTATTAATTCAGGCTACTAAAAATTTAATCAAATTAGGTTGCAATTTGAAATGCTAGCCTATACATCTGTTCATGGGTTGATAGGCTATTAGTTCTACGAATTTTCTTTAAATCTTTTACTGAATGACACAAAACAATTGATGTGTTGATTTGTACAATTGTTGACATATGAGGCCATCTATGAGGTGCAGAGAATTTTACATGAACTGGCATTCTGCCCTCTGATTCGCTTCGTTAAAGATGGATTCCCTTTAGCATTGTTGCATGCAAAATTTAATTTAAATCAACATGTCTCCCTGAAACGCAATAAAAGCTCAGTTTTGGAATAGTAGATGCTGCGCCTCGCCTGGAGAAACTAAGAATCTATTATGATATGCTTGTAGAGATAAAAAAAATACATTGGATTGAATTGCAGCAACTTGGCTTGTACCCTAAGTGCAGGATATATTTTTAAACTAGATTTCGGTTCAATCTACAAGAGTTGTCTCTAAGTCAGCAACTTGGCTTGTACACGGGGTCTTGTGTGCTTGTTGCCGTGTTAGCCAAATTTGTTTACATTTTGGTCCATGATTCACATGTGGGTCTGGTTCAGACTGATTCAAGCGGGTTGCTAGCAAGCTCACACCAAGCCATTTTTGTTTTGAAGGAAAGGCGGCAGGTTCTCTGCCATTTCTTTATAGTTGGAGAAAAGGAGGATACTGAAAAGAAAAGTTAGCAGTTTATGCTGAACATTACAGTCTGGAAAAACTTAAAAAGATACAGGAAACAATTTACGGCACACAATTGACTGCGAAGTTCGCAACCGGAATCCCCAAGCAGGCAACGAGATTGGCATGTCAACATTGTGACAGACCCGCCTCACGAGCGTTTCCGTCTCCAGGATCATCATGGGTGGCATCACGCGCTGTGATACCCGATATTAAAACATACAAACATAAGCATAATACAATGAATATAAGTACAAGTCTTACATTCATCCCAAGTACAATCGTACATCAGAGTCTCATAAGGATCAGAAGCTAATAAGTTTGAAAAAATAACTAAACAGCGGAAGCATAAAGATACAATCGCTCTCTCGACGATAGATCACAGGCATCCGGCAGAGACAGATGTTCTTGCCCTAGAACATCTTACCGGCACATCATCACACTACTCCTCCGGACCGCACCACTCCCAAGTGTACTGGACGTCACCCGGAGTCTGGTCTTGCCGGACGTCATCGCCGACGTCGAAGTCTTGTCCGACGGGTTCCACTGAAAACCACATACGAGCAAAGCCCTGAGCAACTAGAGCTCAGCAAGACTGACCCGTCAAGGTGGCCATCTACAGCCGACTCCTAGACACGCAAAGGCTAGGGGGATAGGATACATTTAAGCACTAAGCTGGCCTACAAGTGAACTCCCTACTTTCAACTTTTAGCAGTTTAATTAAGTTGCTCGAAAGAATAAATTTAATTTGCACTAAGCTACTGCATTACAAGTTTCCAAAACAAGTAATTAAGCAATACAGCAAATTAATCATAACCATCATCACCAATGTTTCTCTTCTTACTACGTTCCGGTCGACGAGATAAGTGGTACTCGTTCTTGTGAGGGGCAGCGATTCGAATCGATTTACATCCTGCAGGAGAGACCTGATTGCACGTCACATACGCACTTCCCGGAAGCCGCATGAGACAACCTTTCCCAGCCGGCATCTGTAGTGTTAGTCGGGCCTAGCTCCCCGACAAGGGTCCCCACGCGATGCCGTCCCGGACGTCATCCGTGAGTAGAGTGCTCCCTTCTCTCCTCCCAAATTCCTGCCAAGTAACCAAGGGAGTAGGGTATCTCTCTAACATACAGCAACCATCGGTACGTCGGTTTCTTGGGCCCATTAACTCCAGCATGCAAGCGGTACGTTCAAACTTATCCACATGGGCCGGACACGACGCGGTCCTTGTGTGCACGAGACGGGGCTACAACCTTGAAGACTCTTTCGAGTCCTTCGCTTTCCACTGAGTTACCCGTCCGGCCTCCAATTTTCCATTCTCAACTTGATACTCGGCATCGTGTCCAAAAAGGTGATTGTCCTATCTACGAGTGGTCTCCGTACCACTCGACGGATCCTCGCCCTAATTAAGCAAGCATCTAGCGTAGGGTGATCGAACCAGGGTAGATAGGGTCCTCTCGCATGCTAGGGTTTCATCACAACTCCTGTAGACCTAATGCACATTACGAGGCCTACAAACATAGTGATGAAATTAAATACTTAAATTAAAAGGTTGTGCACCGGATCTTGCCTTGGGCTTGACCCTGAACAGCTGGGTCAACAATAGCAGCAGCTTCGGCTCCTCCTCGCCGGTTACCACGTTCACCACCGCAGCTACATGATGCAAAGGTGATGTGTAAATTTTTGATGAAAACATGATATTGAATATTTTACGAAATACGTGCGGATTTCATCAATTACATGTAATTCATGAGTATAAATTAACTTGGTGTGCAGCGAGGTGAAAATGATTTAAGGCGATTATTTAAATTAACCTCCTTCATCAACTCCCATGAAGCATTTAAATCATTATCGCATGTGCAAGAAAGTAATTCAATAACTCTAGCAAAACTAGGAAAAATAGCAATTAAATTGCCCCTGGTCCTTAGGCACATGTTATAGATAATAATTAAATTGAGCTTCATAATTTGGGGTAATTAAGTAATTAATTAAGTCCTATTCTTGAATTTCCAAAAAGAATTTAAGCTAAATAATTTGCTTCTGATTATGCCAAACTAAATGCACTATAAAATAGTACATGTCTCAAGGATTCCAACAAAAGTTAGTTTGCAATTTTTCAAGGTCTAGAACTCTAGATATGAATTTTCTAAGTTTGAATGGATTTCAGAACTATTTACGAAATTGCCATCCGGGATTTAAATTTAAATATCCGCGCTCTAGGCCACACCGCGGACCACGGGGTTCTGGATCCGCGTGTGGCTATGGCCACACGGGATCCCAGGTCGTGTGGCCCGCCCTGTAGCCTCACCGGCGTGTGGCGGGAGGCGGCGGCGCGATGGCCGGAGCGGCGTCGGGGCTCGCGGTCCAAGGCGAGGTGGGTCCCACGGACGCGGCGCGGTGCGTGGAACCTAGTGGTGGGGTCGGGTGCGCGAGGGTCTCACCGGAGACGCGGCGCGACGGGCGGTGGCGGTGCGGAGGGGACCGACGGGGACGCACGTCGCGGGGAGAGGTCGGAGGGAGGAACGGCTTGGCCGTGGAGCTTCACTGGAGCATGAGCTCCCCGTCATGGCCTCCTCCTTGGATGAGCACCTGCCGGAAAGGGCGGGCGACGTGGAGGTGGCGAGCTGCCGGAGCTCCGCGGCCGGGAAAAATGGTAAATCCGGCTACCTCGCGAGACAAGGAAGAAGGGTTAGGGTTTGGGAAGAAGCTTCATCATCTTGCGCACGCACCGGAGCAAGAACGGGAGGAGAAATCTCATCGGAGCGGCGGGATTTGTTCGCGGCGTCCACGGTGGCCGGTGGAGAGCTCGTTGCGGGATTCATTGAAATTGATTGGGTTTAGCTCGCCATTTTTGGGGATTTTTGGTTGTGGAGCAAGGTGGGGGTGAGGGGGCTCCCGCGGCGTGCTTGGCCCGAGCTGCGGCGGCCGGAGTTGGCGTGGCGGCGAGCTCGCGAGGGCGGCGGCAATGGCGGGTGGGAGAGGAGCTCGGGAGAGAGAGAGGAAATGGGGAGGGGGGGGGGTTCCGACCGGGAGGGAGCCTCCCCTTTGTCCCTCCGACCAGGTGGGGTCGAGCCAGAGCGCGGGCGCCACGCGGCGCCGGCGTACGGCGCCGGTCGGGCACGGGACGCGCCCGTGCCTCGCCTGGAGTGGCTGACAGGTGGGGCCCGCGAGTATATTCCCCTGGCATCTTTTCTTTTTCCGGAATTTCCAACTGTGGTCTGATCCGATTTTGAAAAATCAAAAGCAAGACCTTTCCAAGTTCAAAATTTAAAGGGGAAATTTTGCTGAAAAGTATAACTCTAGAAAGTGACATGCATGTTGAGTTTACTAAAAAATAATTTCTAGATTAATTCTGAAAATTCAGAGAAAAGGATTAAATGCTAAGATTGTCTGATTTATTTGGGGTATCAAACCTTGAAGAATTTTAGTGGGGTTTCATCCTAGATTTTTCATTTGACATGCCCTACAACATATATTTTTGGTTGACCAAACTTGTGTAGTAAAAATTTGAGTTGTAGTTCAAACCAAAGTGTTTTTGACTTTATTTGCAGCTCAAAACACTTTGCATGTCAATGAAACTTCTTGGGTCGGTTAACCCAGTCCTGAGATTAGTTTTAAAAATGCTAACTCACAAAATTATGACACGGAGTGTCACAGCACTCCCCTTAAAGAAATCTTGTCCCGAGATTAAGATTAAACACGGAAGAGGTGATTTGCGTACCTCTAGGCTGAAGCGGAAACTTCGGGTAGTCGGTGCGAAGAAAATCTTCAGACTCCCACTTAGCCTCCCTCGCGGAGTGGTGACTCCACTGAATCTTGAAAAACTTCGAGTGCCATGTCGGGTAACTCTTTCCTTCGTATCGACAATCTTGATTGGCCGCTCGGCGTAGGTCAAATCGGGTTGCAAGGGTTCCACTTCGTCTAGCACTCGATCAATGGGTCCTTTGAGACACTTCTTCAGCTGTGAGACATGGAAGACGTCATGCACACCGGCGAGAGTGTCGGGCAGATCAAGCTTGTAAGCAACCACACCACATCGGGCTACAATGGGGTAGGGTCCGATATAGCGGGGCGAAAGCTTGCCTCTTACGTCAAACCTTTGTACACCCTTGGTCGGCGAGACTCGAAGGTACACCAGGTCACCTACTTTAAATTCAAGTGGTCGGCGCCTTTTATCCGCATAGCTCTTTTGCCTTGATTTTGCCGCCTTAAGGTTTGCTTGGATTTCCAATACTCGCTTCTCGACTTGTTGCACAAGCTACGGCCCAAATATTGTTCTCTCTCCGGACTCGGACCAAGCTGAGTGGAGTACGACATCGGCGACCATAGAGAGCCTCAAATGGTGCCATCTTAATGCTTTCCTGGTAACTATTGTTGTAAGCAAACTCGCCAGAGGTAAGCATTCATCCCATTTCTTGTCGTGATCCGGAACATACGCTCTCAACATGTCTTCCAATATCTGATTTATTCTCTCCGTTCGACCGTCGATCCGTGGGTGGTAAGCTGAGCTTCGAATCAATTTCGTTCCTAGGGAAGCATGGAGTTGCTCCGAGAAACGTCCCACAAGCCGTGATCCTTGATCGGAAGTGATTGTCCTGGTACACCATGCAAACACAAGATCCGCTCAATGTACAAGCTGAGCATATTTGGGCATCCTATAGCAAGTCCTCACTGGTATGAAGTGTGCCACCTTTGTCAAGCGATCGACAATCACCCAAATAGAATCGAACTTCTGAGCTGTGGAGGGCAAGCCAACAATGAAATCCATGCTAATATCATCCCACTTCCATGCTCGGAACACCGAGTGGCTGTAACGGTCCGGCTGGTCTCAAATGGTCGGCCTTGACCCGACGACAAGTGTCACACTCGGCGACGTAGCGAGCAATTTCCCTTTTCATCCTTGTCCACCGGTATCTCGCCCTAAGATCATGGTACATCTTATTGCTGCCGGGATGCATAGCATATTTGGCTAGGTGAGCCTCATCCGAGTATCTTCTTACGTAGCTTAGGAACTTTCGGCACCACAATGCGGTCCTTGAACCAAACGACTCCCGCATCGTCCTCGCGAAAACATGCCACTTGGTTATCTCCCTCTTTTATCCTCCTCCTAAGGTGAGCAATGCAAGTATCCGCTTTACGTGCTTCTATCACTTCCTCTCGTAAGGTGGGTATCAAAGCCAAGTTGTAGAGCGACCCGTGGGGTACAACCTGGATATAGTGCCCATCCTTGACTGATCGAGTGGCTCGAAGGAGGTTGCAATGTGCCTTCCTACTAAGTGCATCCGCAACGACATTAGCTTTCCCGGGGTGGTAGTGCACTTCCAACTCATAGTCCTTGATCAATTCCAACCAATGGCGTTGCCTCATGTTCAGATCATCCTGAGTGAAAATGTACTTCAAGCTCTTGTGATCGGTGTAAATGCAAACGAGATTGCCCAGCAAATAATGTCTCCACACCTTCAAAGCGAGTACAACTGCTGCTAACTCAAGATCATGAGTAGGGTAATTCTGCTCGTGCTTCCGATGCTTGTCGGGAGGTATAAGCAATAACTCGGCCCTCCTGCATGAGAACTCCACCCAAACCTTTGCCCGACGCGTCACGAGAAAACATCAAAGGGCTTCTCAAGGTCCGGCTGTGCTAGCATCGGGGCGGACGTCAATAATTTCTTCAAAGTCTCGAAGGCTTCCCGACAAGCCTGACTCTACTCAAACTTCTTTTCCTTCTTCAGGAGCTCGGTCATAGGTTTGGCAATTTTGGAGAAATTCGGAATGAACCTCCGATAATAACCTGCCAAGCCTAGGAAACTGCGAATCCGTGGTACTGACTTTGGAGCTTTCCAATTAAGTACGTCCTGTACTTTGCTTGGATCCACGGATATGCCCTCCTCAGAAATGATGTGACCCAAGAATGGAACTTCCTTAAGCCAGAATTCGCACTTGCTGAATTTCGCGTACAACCGGTGATCTCTCAATCTTTGGAGTACAATGCGAAGATGCTTGGCGTGCTCTTTTTCGGACTTGGAGTACACCAGAATGTCATCAATGAAGACCACCACGAATTTGTCAAGCTCGGGCATGAACACCGAATTCATAAGATACATAAAGTGTGCCGGTGCATTGGTCAATCCAAAATACATCACCAAATACTCGTACAGGCCATACCGTGTAGAGAAGGCTGTCTTAGGCACATCCTCCGCCCTGTTCTTGATCCGGTGATAGCTCTGAGCGCAAATCAATCTTTGAGAATACCTTAGCTCCCATTAACTGATCAAACAAGGTATCTATGCGAGGCAATGGATACATGTTTTTGATCGTGACTGCATTGAGAGGTCAGTAGTCTACACATAAGCGTAATGATCTGTCCTTCTTCTTAACAAAGAGAGCTGGACAGCCCCAAGGCGAGGAACTAGGTCTAATGTAACCTTTGTCCAATAGTTCCTTCAATTGCTCCTTCAGCTCTGCTAATTCCTTGGGTGCCATCTTGTACGGTCTTTTGGAGATAGGAGCCGTGCGTGGCTGCAACTCAATCTTGAAATCAATATCCCTGTCCGGAGGCATTCCCGGAAGATCCTCAGGAAATACGTCAGGAAATTCACGGACAAGCTGGAATATCGATCGGGCCCTCAACAATAGCTTGATATACTGCGGGAGTACAGTTCTTGGGATAGGTCGGTCGAAGAACCTCCCGACCATGCAATGGAGAATTCAAGCCGACGGTGAAAGCATCTATGTCCAATACCGCCTTGTGGTATTTCATCCACATCATGCCCAATATCACATCAATGTTACTGCCTGGAAGGATGATGCAATCGGTGGGGTACTCCTTAGTCCGCATTGTAACCGGTGCCCATCTAACCTCATCTCTAGCTGTGATCCGACCACTAGCTGATTTTATCAAGTACGATGATCTCATCGTGCTACGGCATAACCCAAACTTCTCCACAAACATGCTACTGATGAAGTTATGCGATGCTCCGAGAATCAAATAATATAAGAGCGGGGTGGTCTCGAACAGAAAACATACCAGCCATCCCGGGAGCGTCGTGCGGGATCTCCTCGGTGGACGTGTAGTTCACACGCCCTGTCTTCGCTAGGGCCCTGTGGTTGTTCCCGCGCTGCTAGTTAGGAGCATTGCCCTGCTGCTGATAGGGGTAATCCCTAACGAAGTGTCCTGGGTGGCCACAACCAAAGCAAGGGGCTCCGGGTGGTGGTGGACGGTTCCCTGCAGCATTCACGAGCGGGGCGGGGTGCTAGATCACGTTGTCCCATCTGCTGCTGCTGCGGGGGCCTCTGCTTCGTGTGGGCCTCCGTGGGGGTGCCGACGGCGCGGCGCCACCATAGGCTGAGAGCGGTAGCGCTGTCCGGAGGGTCGGTGTAGATCATGCGGTACTTGGCCCGGGGCGGGTTGGATGGCCCCGAAGCACTCGCGGATCTCTTCTTCTCCGCCTGGACCCTGCAGTAGCCCTCCTCGGCGAGGATGGCATTGTTCACGAACTCCGAGAAGCTACCCGCCATGTTGAGGGTAAAGCGGTCCTGCAACTCATCACCGAGTCCCTCCATGAAGCGGTCCTTGCGCTTCGATCCGTGTCCACTAGCTCGGGGGCATAGAGTGCCAACCGTTTGAACTGCTGGGTGTACTCGTGGAAGCTACGGCCTCCCCGGGTGAGAGCCATGAACTCCCTAGCCTTCGGCGCATCACACCCGTCGGTATGAAGTGAGCGCGGAAAACCCTCTTGAAGTCCTCCCGGGTGGTCTGCGTGCCGGCGGCCGAGTGGCCAGGTGTGTAGCCCACCAAGCACTAGCAGCGCCCTCCGGCTGCTGCGCAACAAAGAGCGTCTTCCGCACGTCGGTGCGGTGGAGCAGATCCAAATTTGGACTCGGTGAGGCGGATGAAGTCCTCCGCCCTCATCGGCTCGTCGGAGCCGTCGTACCTCGGGGCTGAGTGCCCGGGAACTCCTGGTACGAGGCCTCCCTCGACGCCGCATCGCGGTTCCGGCGCCCGCGGTTGCCGTCCCCGGCAGGTGCCTGCCGACGTAGCTCCCGCAGGAACTCGTTCTGCTGCTGCTGGTTATCTCGCATGGCTGCGAGAAACCGGGCCATCATGTTGATGGGGTTAGGAACAGGTGGCGGCGGCGGTGGTGCGTTGTTCCTCGCACCCTGGGCCGAGCTCTCGGGCCCATCGCCATGGAGATCATTGGTATTGCGTGTTCTCACCATTCTGTCAAGTAAAAATCGAGAAATCCGTTAATCCAATTGATCCGCAGAAGAATAAAGATTTCGACATAGGGGTAACCAAATGCACAATTATTAAGCCAACAGCAGTAGCAAAAACCAATGTAATGCGGAATTTTACAGAATGAGAAACATCATCATCTCACACATCATACTGCATTACAGAGTTCTAATGTTGCACCAAAGTTTAGTACATAGTCGCGAACACCACAGTACGATCACGATCCAGCTAAAACAAGTTCCGATTACAACAAAGGGAAAACAAGATACAAGTAGGGAGATCGGCTGAGAATCCCTACAACGCGCACTATTGTGCCGCTCAATCCTCCTTTGCGTCATCAAGATCCTCAAGCTGTTCCCCCTACCGGAGAAACAAGGTCACCCGAGGACCTGGTCCACGTGGGCCGTACTCGGTGAGGAAACGCAAGTAGCGGGCGTCGGCTGCATCTCGCGATGCTGCTGCCTCGTCCCGGGCCCGAGCGGTAGCCTGCACCTCCTGCTGCAGGTTTGCCACGAGTGTCTACTGCTGCTGGAGCTGCTTGCGGAGTATCGCGTTCACCGCGGTGAGCGAGGTGACCTGCTGGTCCCTTTGGGTGACTCTAGCATCGTTCCCTCGCATGGCTCCTACGAGGAGGTTCACCTCTCTGCTCCGAAACTCGTGTTGACGATACAGCTCGTCAGCATAGCACGCGGTACTCGCCAGCATGGGGTTGTAGTGAGGCGTGGTGAGGTCACACAACACTACCATGCGGCGTCTCCAGCGGCTATTGTAGGGGTCACCGACCGGTAAGTACAGGTAAGGTGTCCCTACGAGGTCGGGGCGTGAAGCTCACAAAACTTGGTGGAAGCCTCCAACGCCGCTACGTCCCAAGCGCTGTGAAGCGCGAGACTCGTCGTGGTCACCATCCACGACGCCCGGTGTGGGGGTATCGCCTTGCCGGGCACAGCCACGTGCATGGTGCAAGTGATCATTCCACGCTCCACAAACTCCTTCCCTACATAGGCAGGAGGCTCGGTGTATCCTAGGATCTGCATCGCCTGCCACAACATCGCGGGTCAACCCCCGTGGTGCAAGCAATCGGACCACATCTAGCCGTTGTCCAAAACCTCAATGGCATCCTCCATCTGTAAGGAGATAAGATTCCCAAAAAAATCAATAAGCGATTTGCGACTATGGTATGAGCATGTAAAAGAATGCCTAGTATGGAAATCAAACGCAACAAAATTTTCACCATCTAGCACAAAATGCCACAGTTTTCCATAATATCCATAGTTCATACATTAGTCAACGACTCGCCATACAATTACAATTACACCTCCAAACATCCCTCACTAGATGGATACTACTCGATTTAATCCAGCTATCAAGCATCAAAATAACCCTGCTGCTAGCTGCCAGTCAGTCCGCTCCTAACACCCTCCTGCCACGGGAGGTCACTCCTACTGGTCGTCGACGTCGGACGCGTCATCGTGTGGCAGGGGTGGCACCAGGGCAGCCTGCAATTGCTGTTGCAACTGCGCGACCTGCTGCTCCAATGTCTGAATGTCGTGGAGCTGCTCCCGCTCCAACTGCTGTGCGACCATTAAGTTGGTCCGGGGGTGGTGGATGTAGTGCTCTTGCTGAGCCACTCGCGCGTTGCGGCCCGCCAGCTGATGGCGTGCCTCGTCACGCTCCCGGCCTCGGTCGTCCCTCTCCTGCCGGAGCTCGTCTCGCTCCTCCAGCAGGAGGTTATGCTGAACCAGGAGGGCATCCCTCTCACGAGCAAGGTCGTCACGCTCGCCCGTGACTCTCGCGGCCTCTCGAGTCTTGGTCTGCAGACTCCGGACAGTGTCGGAGTGGTCCTGCGCGAGCGTGTCCATGCGCTCCCTCAGCTCTCGATAGACCATGGACAACTGGGTAACACGGTCCCGGAGGCGCGATGCCATCATGTCCGCGCCCCGGTGTATCCAGAAAGCCTCGCCAGCGTAGGCTGGCGACGCCGTGATAGCCCAACTCCGTGCGAGCTCCTCCCGAGGCGTCGCTCGACCACCTCGTCAAAGTAGTCGAGTGTCGGAATCAGCTCATAGGGGGTGCCTGACAAGGAGTCCTTGTGAGTGGTCACAAACTCCATCAACACGAGCTGAGCCATCTTAGCTCGGCCCTCGAATGTGTTATTGGCGAACACTTGGTACTCCGTGTATCCTGGATCTTCGTCGCGGTGGTTAGCAACTTCTGCCTTCACCATGTGAAGGAGGACCCCAGAAACTCTGACACGCTGGATAAAGTACAGCGGGGGTTGGGTGTATCCAAGAGTCTCCAACAGTGCCCACAGCATGCCCGGGAGAGCCTCTGTCAAAGCCTCCTCTCCTGCGGACCATGTCACGTCTGTGTGACCGCGATCAGACTCGCTGTCGGACGGCATCTGCAAAGAATAGGAAAACATTTTACCACGTGAGCATGACGCACGGGAACAGGAAGGATAAGCCAAGAGCATCACGCAATCAAGTATTTGGTAAAGGTTAACGAACGGTATTTTCCCCTACTACATCAGATTCTGTACCGACGGTCCGTCATCGTACAGTCAACAAAACTGTGCATTTTTATCCCAGAAAATGACAGAAATGGTCCTTCCTCATGCTAACAACATTTTAGATCGTCATCTCAGCTTTCCATCGAGTATTTGATCAACCCATTCCGCTAAGCGAGCGAAAAGTTATGAGCATTACTCGACAGACTGTCGATTCTGCACAGCAACCCATACAGCGAGTGAGATTGACCAAATTGGGCCAGATCGATTTGGAACCGGCCTTCCAAATGAATACAAACGTTGTGGCCCATATTCCCACCTTTCCAACAAGTACAAGATCACCAGTATCCAGTTCATGAGTACACAGATATGGTCAAAACGGTATAGACATACGATTCTGAAAGCAAATCCGAGGCAGCTTCAGTTCAGAGGGAGGAATCTGAGATTTTCGACCCTGCAATCTCAAAACCAGTCTTTCCTCAGACTACCAAAGTTGTTGCTCGTGATTCAAGCTTTCCAGAAAGTGCTCATTCGTCCCATTCCGACAATTGAACTGGGAGTTATGGGGAAAACCAACCAGGCTGTCGTTCTGAAAAACAGAAACTGCACCTCTGGACAAAGCAGAGCATAACTCCCCCATTCTGGATCCAATCATCACAAAACCACGTCCAAAAATTAGTTGACTTCTTTAGGTTTCCAGAACATTTAAAATCACTCAAATCCAAGAATCGAGCAGAAAGTTATGAATTTTCTTTGCTTAGCGAGTTTCTGAAATTTCTGAGGTTATAAAATCCAAACTTTTAGGGTTACCATTTTTATCATGAATGCATCTTAACTACCCTATCCGACCTTACCAACGAAAAGAAAATAATAATAATACCGTCTCAACGGTGTACGAATTTTAAGGTGGCGACCCGCACTCAACCACGTAAGTCAGTCTAAATTATCGACACACACCTACTAGCGTTGTTATGTACCTGCAGAAGATTCATTTCAGAAACAGTACATCAAATTCAAAAGAAACTACGAAAATAAGCACAGTTCTACAAGTAACGATCCATAGAAAGGATCGCCCCGTGGTATGCCACGAGCCAACATTGTCCCGTATGCTCCGTCCGCGGGCACGGACCGCTAATTTAAATGCAGACATACCCGAGCCACAGCCGGAGATGCAAGTAATTAAACAATCATAACCCAGGGTTAGCATTGCCACTGTTACAACTAATATAGTCCTTACGGGCATGTCCTCACGTCCTAGTTTTCGAAAATAGGCTGTTTAAGGTGTTGTAATATCCCCAAGACGGCTCGATACCACGCTGTGACGGACCCGCCTCACGAAGAGGCGTTTCCGTCTCCAGGATCATCATGGGTGGCATCACGCGCTGTTATACCCGATATTACAACATACAAACATAAGCATAATACAATGAATATAAGTATAAGTCTTACATTCATCCCAAGTACAATCATACATCAGAGTCTCATAAGCATCAGAAGCTAATAAGTTTGGAAAAATAACTAAACAGCGGAAGCATAAAGATACAATCGCTCTCTCGGCGATACATCACGGGCATCCGGCAGAGACAGATGTTCTTTCCCTAGAACATCTTACCGGCACATCATCACACTACTCCTCCGGACCGCACCACTCCCAAGTGTATGGCCGTCACCCGGAGTCCGGTCCTGCCGGACATCATCGCCGACGTCGAAGTCCTGTCCGACGGGTTCCTCCGAAAACCACATAGAGCAAAGCCCTGAGCAACTAGAGCTCAGCAAGACCGACCCGTCAAGGTGGCCATCTACAGCCGACTCCTAGACATGCAAAGGCCAGGGGATAGGATACATTTAAGCACTAAGCTGGCCTACAAGTGAACTCCTTACTTTCAACTTTTAGCAGTTTAATTAAGTTGCTCGAAAGAATAAATTTAATTTCCACTAAGCTACTGCATTACAAGTTTCCAAAACAAGTAATTAAGCAATACAGCAAATTAATCATAACCATCATCACCAATGTTTCTCTTCTTACTACGTTCCGGTTGACGAGATAAGTGGTACTCGTTATTGTGAGGGGCAGCGATTCGAATCGATTTACAACCTGCAGGAGAGACCTGACTACACGTCACATACGCGCTTCCCGGAAGCCGCATGAGACAACCTTTTCCAGCCGGCACTGTAGTGTTAGTCGGGCCTAGCTCCCCGAGAAGGGTCCCCACGCGATGCCGTCCTAGACGTCATCCGTGAGTAGGGTGCTCTCTTCTCTCCTCCCAAATTCCTGCCAAGTAACTCCAGCATGCAAGCAGTACGTTCAAACATATCCACATGGGCCGGACATGAGGCGGTCCTTGTGTGCACGGACGGTGCCACACCGCAGACCACAAGGTTCTGGATCCGCGTATGGCTATGGCCACACGGGATCCCGGGCCGTGTGGCCCGCCCTGTGGCCTCACCGGCGCGTGGCCGTGAGGCGGCGGCGCGGTGGCCGGAGCAGCGTCGGGGGCTCGCGGTCTAAGGCGAGGGGGTCCCCCGGACGCGGCGCGGTGCGTGGAACCTAGTGGTGGGGTCGGGCGCACGAGGGTCTCACCGGAGACGCGGCGCGACGGGCGGTGGCGGTGCGGAGGGGTCCGGCGGGGACGCACGTCGCGGGGAGAGGACGGAGGGAGGAACGGCTTGGCCGTGGAGCTTCACCGGAGCATGAGCTCCCCCGTCATGGCCTCCTCCTTTGATGAGCACTGCCGGAAAGGGCGGGCGGCGTGGAGGTGGCGGCGGCCGGAGCTCCGCGGTCGGGAAAAATGGAAAATCCGGCTACCTCGCGAGACAAGGAAGAAGGGTTAGGGTTTGGGAAGAAGCTTCATCATCTTGCGCACGCACCGGAGCAAGAACGGGAGGAGAAATCTCACCGGAGCGGCGGGATTTGTTCGCGGCGTCCACGGTGGCCGGAGGAGAGCTCGTTGCGGGATTCTTCGAAATTGATTTGGTTTAGCTCGCCATTTTTGGGGATTTTTGGTCGTGGAGCAAGGTGGGGGTGAGGGGGCTCCCGCGGCGTGCTTGGCCCGAGCTGCGGCGGCCGGAGTTGGCGTGGCGGCGAGCTCGCAGGGGCGGCGGCAATGGCGGGTGGGAGAGGAGCTCGGGAGAGAGAGAGAGGAAATGGGGAGGGGGGGGTTCCGACCGGGAGGGAGCCTCCCCTTTGTCCCTCCGACCAGGTGGGGTCGAGCCGAGTGCGGGCGCCACGCGGCACCGGCGTACGGCGCCGGTCGGGCGCGAGGCGCGCCCGTGCCTTGCTCGGAGTGGCTGACAGGTGGGGCCCGCGAGTATATTCCCCTGGCATCTTTTCTTTTTCCCGAATTTCCAACTGTGGTCTGATCCGATTTTGAAAAATCAAAAGCAAGACATTCCCAAGTTCAAAATCTAAACGGGGAAATTTTGCTGAAAAGTATAACTCTAGAAAGTGACATGCACGTTGAGTTTACTCAAAAATACTTTCTAGATTAATTCTGAAAATTCAGAGAAAAGACTTAAATGCTAAGTTTGTCTGATTTATTTAGGGTATCAAACCTTGAAGACATGTAGTGGGGTTTCATCCTAGATTTTGCATTTGACATGCCCTACAATATATATTTTTGGTTGACCAAACTTGTGTAGTAAAAATTTGAGTTGTAGTTCAAACAAAAGTGTTTTTGAATTTATTTGCTGCCCAAAACACTTTGCATGTCAATGAAACTTCTTGGGTGGGTTACCCCAGTCCTGTGATTAGTTTTAAAAATGCTAACTCGCAAAATTAGGACACGGAGTGTCACAAACATGTAACAAAACTCTACCACAGAAATTATCTCGGTTGAGTCATGACTAAAGAATCTCTTATGGTGCTTGTATATATCAGCAGCGAATGACTTAGATTTGAAGCTGCATGCCCGGCTGCTATGTCGTCTCTGATGACGCAGCATCGATTGAGACATGAACCTCGTGTGGTGGCGGGTCCTCTGCTGATCCTAGTTCTTCTTGTAGTGGCTCCGTGTCGTCCGATGTCCCAGATGCTTCTTCCGGCCCCACCTCACCCGACTGATCATGGCCTTGGATGAGGCCCTTAAACATATCTGCTGCCATGTTGGTAACCCATGCTGCAACTTGGCAGACCTGTACGAGAGGCGGCATGAGCCTGATGATACTGGCTTCGATTTCGGCCTTACCATCTTCGTCCGGCGGCTGCTCCGAGCCTGTGCCTGACTCGGCAGGCAGAAATGGTTGCACGAGTTGACACATCTGGTGTGCCTCGTTAACAATCCTGGCTCCCGTCTGATTCACCATCGCAAGCCCTTGCTTGATCCGTTGGATTGCTACCTTGGCATCTTCTGGCGTGGGTCGCTCCTGTAGGAGGAAGTGGAAGGCGTAGCAAGGCTCTTCGGGCCTTGGTCCCCAGTTGCCACCTGACGACACCAGCGTCCCATACTTGGGCAGGGTAGGGTCGTCAGAGAACAGTAGCTTTACCTCCGTTGCCACATCACCGAGGCCGTGGTGGAGCATGAGCATCCACACGAAGGTCAGGAGCTCCCCTCCGTCAGCGAGGTGCCGCGCGTGCAGGTCCCCGCTGCACTTGCCGGCGGCGTAGATGAGCATCCTCATCCACATCTCTCTGATATCCTCCAGCGATTGCCTCAGCTCTGCCTCGTTCTCCACACGATCGAAGGGACACACAGAGTCCTCCTCCTTTACCAGAATGGATGCTTGCCACTCCAGGTAGTCGAGCCTGCGTCTGAATAGTTGTTCCTTCTCAGAAGATTTTTCCCTCTGTACACTAGGGCTCCCACAGGCACCAGTGAAGGATGAACCCTATAGAGGTAGTACAAATAGCTTGATAGCTTCTCACAGTCTTCCTTTACCCGCACCACATCATCTGCGTAAACTTCTGCTCCGGGATCATCGAAGTGCCGAGCGATATGTAAGTCGGTGAATAGCTGTAGACGGTAAATGGCGTGCTCAAACGGTAGACACAGTGTATAGTTCATTCTCCGGTTTTTTGGTCGCCACCCGAACTGCTCATCCCGTGTTCTGTCAAACCATCTCATGATATACTTGACGACCTCATTGGCATCGACGCATGTCACCTCCCGCATAAGCATCAAGTGCCTCCCCATGCCAAAAGCATTGAAAACCTTATGGATGATTCGGGACTTGTAGCCACGGCTCAGGTTGTATGGAATGTTAAATTGCTTTATAGAAAGTTTTGGTGGCAGCCACGACAACACCTTGCCATGTTCACCCCATCTGCTATAGAACCGAAGGAGAAATGCACCCTCTTTCAGATGTGCTCTTGTCCACGGTGATGCTACCACCATGGCAACGGAAAGGCCTTCCATAAACATGGCCCCGATAAACAAGGTATAGGTGATGGCGACACTGCTGACTCTATTGTGCTTGTAGCGGGCATGCTTCTCGCTTCTCACAAATAATACAAAACTAAGAACCATGGAGACCTGGGAGATGCACCGGAGTATTCGGCCTGCACGTTTCTGCAGCACCATCGCCTTAGTGTACAGCAGATCAAACATCATGGCTAGCTCCGTCTCTATGATCTTGACCTTCGGTGTATATGATTTGTAATCACTTTAAAATTTCTCTCGAACCTCATGTCCTAGATGGACCATTGTCCGCCCTATAATTAATCCTCGAGCATGAAGTGCCATTTGAAGAGCATACAAGTAGATATTCTGGCAACTATTTTCTACTTCCAATAATGGTTCTGCGCTCACAGAGGATTTTCCAAGTCCGTCTCTGCTCGCACTCTTTAGTGCCCACACCCTCTCTCCATACTTGATTATCCCTGAAACATATACAAACATTGCAGAAACTAGTATCCATGTGTCAATTCGATGTACCGATTTCCAGAGGACATTCAAGGCTACAAACCCTTGCACTACTAGGTTCAATAGATGCCTCAGCCATAGATTGTTGTCCTCGATTGAGAAGGCAGTAATTGAGTCCTGACCACCGAGGTGAACAAGCAGAAATGGTACCCAAAGGTAAGGAAGGGTATCCCCAAATGAGCGCTGCCCTAACTTTAATTTGTCCTCATACTGAGAGAAGAGTCCAATAGCGAAAACAGCAATTCCATCTGCCCCGACATAAGCCAACCATATCAAGGCGCGAAGAAGTCCACTGATATTCCAGCGTCGCATGCTTCCAGTAAGTAGTAGAAAAAGTTGTAGTGCAAAACTAAGAAGTACCATCAATTGAATCTCCCATTTGTTCCATATGTGCAGTAGGTGCTGCATTTTTGTGTCCACTATCAGACCAACACCTGCTTGATCAACAAATCCTTATGATAGTGCCATATTATTGAAATCATGTATATGTACTACAACACTGCTAATAACCATGTAAGCGTTGCTTATCACAAATGTGAGTTTCTAAACAAATATTAATAAAAGTATATAATATCCCAGCGGGGTGTCTTAAAAAACCTATAAAATCTAAAAGAAAGAAAGATATTTGGCCATTAATATAATAGACAATGATAAGAGCCACTAGATCCTACTTGATAAAAACCATCCATATATGTCATCACAAAATGGGAAACCTAATAAAAGACCTAACTCTTTCTATAGTGGTGAGTTTTTTATATTATATACTACAACTTTTTCGTAATTAATGTCATATAGTGCACACAAACCATCACAAATTCGAAATGACTACAATAATTCCATCATACCACTCTCACAACAATCGCATGCATCGTTTAGTCGCATGCATGCAAAACACCAAATCTGACTAAAAATCTAATTCTATATATAAATCTGTCACTAGACAAAAAAAGTTCAGAGTCTTATGTGTTGAAAGGAAATATAGGACACTAATGAATATGCAGAATCAAAATAATCAATTGGAACAAAATCTTATGTGTTGAAAGGAAATATAGGACACTAAACAACTATAAAGTTGCTAGGCCCACAATTGTGAAGGATACTTGATCTAGTCTAGTTTGGAAAACTTTGGAGTGAACTAGTGGGGAGCCTAATTTGGAGTCCGTTAGAGCTTCCTAAAAAACGAACGTCTATTCTTAATGAGGAGATCTTTATCTTGAGATGTTGGAAGCTAAATTTCGATCGGTTGGAGATGTTCTATGTCCAGTTTGTTTGAGCTAAAGCTCTCGGGCTTTTGGCTCAAATACTGCTTTTCTTACTAGTGGCTTCATTTTTTTACGATAGCTTTTTATACTAAATATTTAAAGTCATAAAAGTAAACTTCAATTCAATTTCCTTATGAGCCAACTTTTCAAAAGTCTGGTGAACCCTTAGGTTGTTTGTTTGCACAACTGGATTCTTACTAGTTGAAACAAATAATACCTGAAACAAACAGAGCCATGCATAGCATTGTTTGGACAAGTCCTTGCTACTACCCATTTTCTCATGATACTTGTGTTACCGAAGGTTGCATGCAGGGGAAGCATTGTAAGAGCTCAAAATCTGGCTCCAATTTAATAGTTCAAATTTATAATCTTCCGACAAACATGCAGGGTTATCAAAATATAAATTCCATATTTTTTGCCACAGAATAAAAAATTAGACCTTTATGAATTAAAAATAATTCATGCTCAAATGATTGCTTCTTTAATTTATATTGATGTTCCCTATGGTGATACAAATTTGCTTAGATCCTAAACTTAGGAAATATTTATAACATTTCGTTTCCCACTCTCTCGCACTCTGACCGTACGCTCTCTGTCTCTCACCTGGTTCACTTCTCTCTATCTCTTTCAGCCTAGTGGCCCATGCAGCCCACCCCTTTATTTTTCCTCGTTGCACTGGAACAGTACCACACAGCCCCGCTCCACCTCAACTTAATTGATCCGCTGCCTCTTCCCCAGGAATGTGAATAGAGTATGAAGAAGTGGTGTTTCTTTCCACCCTCGCGCCAATGCTTTGCTACGACATCACCCTCGCCTGCCCTGCACGGAGCAAACATTGCAAAGCCACACCAACCAGAGCACCCCCCCCCCCCCCACACACACAACACCCCGTCTCCTTTCTCGGGTAGAGATCGAATGAGCCATGTCCATCTCCTATAGCATCTGCCCTCACCTGCTGCACCCAGCAGCACCGCATATGAAACACACCACCCAAAGCACCCACTCCTCCCCCACCCCCATCTCCTCTGTCTCAAGTCGAGCTCGAAGGAGGCACGTCCATCTCCTACTGCAATTGCCCTCGTCTATTGCACCGTACAGTACTGAATATAAAGCTTATGGCTAGTTAACTCGCTCTGCTCGGAATGTAGTCAACTCATTTATTTGAAATGAGCTATGACAGTTATATACTTACTATTGGCCTAGACACACTTATCAAGCATTCGTGAGTTGGCAGTGCTGCACATAGAGGTCGATGGCCAGACATGTTTCCATTACCAGTCACTTGAAATAAATGAGCTGATTTCACTGCTCGACCAGTTTTGTGAGGTGGTTTTTCCACCATGACAACTACGATAGGCCTAGACACGCTTTTCAAGCATTGATGATGTATGTAGTGGTGAGCGTATAGGTCGACAGGGTCCAATGTGGAGCCACACACGGAGGCGAAGAGCGTCATCGAGGCGGAGACGGGTTGTGGAGAGGCAGTGTTGTCGTTTCCACCACAATGTGCAATGACCTCACCGGCCTCAACACCCACCACTGCCACCTCATTGATGGTTGTCAACTGGTCTTGAGCCTATCATAGTCGCCACGGTGCCAAAACTACCCAACAAAATGGCTTAAGGGGGTAAAGTGAATGGTATTGTAAACTTGGAGGGAGTAAAACAAAATGGTCTCATAGCAGGGGTTAAGTGGACTTCCACGGAGGGAGTAAAGTGGATTTATCCTTGTGTAAATATGTTATCTTTGTAAGAACGTATATTGGAGTTGTTTTATGCTTGGTTTGGATCAAAAATATATTTGATGGTCTAAAATATATGGTATTTTTATATCTATTTATGTTATTTTCTTAAATTTTCCTTGTATATAATTAGACATGTTTTATGCTTGGTTTGGATCAAAAATATATTTGACGAACCAAGCTAACCTACCTCGGCAGCCAGCTCTACTGCTGAAAACTACTGGCACCTACTACCAACACGTACGTTGAGGCGATCATAATAATATAAACACCACTGCAACCTCCCACTCCCCCCCCCCCAATCACCTATAACAGGGCTAGGGAAATGATTCTACCCCACATCTCACGCCACTCTTCTTTGTGGTGAGTTCCACCTTCCCCGTCCTTCTATGATCTGCCAAGCCCCAGAAAGCCAGAGAAAGCAACACACACGCGTGCCTAGAAGCATGATTCCTTTCGCTCCGCCACCTTGCTCACCTCCACCGTCCGTGCCTCTCACAAACTTCTCATGTTTCTAACTCACTCCTATCTCTGCCCTTATGCGTGCTACACTAGAAAATACTCCTCCATTTTTTTATCAGTTGACGATAGGACATCGTAGTTAGTGTGAATTTGCATTAAATTGGTTGTCCTAACATCAAGAAAAGGAAAATGGAGGAGTACATTTTAACCCACTTCGACAAACAAAACACGCTGTAGGGAAGCTCACTTAACCCCACTCCACCAAAACCCACGTTGCACCATTGTAACCAACATGTACGCCACGGGTATGCCCCATACGCAACCACCTGAACCCTCCTCCATTCAGCCACCACCTCATTGGCATGTCACCGCTAAGAACTAGCTAGGATAGCTTACGTCATGAAGGGACCACTAAGACTCATAGCTTACGTCATAAAAAATAGGATATCTCAAATGCTAACTCAACTCATGAGATCGTGTCGTGCTCATCTTTGTTTCCTTAATTAAGGAAGAGAAACATGGGATTCTTGCCATCCGCAATATTGCAGATCTCCATACTACCACAGACCTTCCATAGCCCCAACAGTTCAAGGATAACAGTCAATGTCCCCGCGGGAGCTGTCCTAGCTGCTGATGTTGCATGTGAACCAAAAATGACACGATGTTCAGCTTGGTTACCATGAAAGCAGCACGAATTGAGACGACAGGTGTGGTTAATCGATCGGGCCTAAGATGGATCACGAACAAAAACGATCAGGTTTCGTGATCCTAGCAACAAAATGCAACCCAAGGTGAAAAAAGGTTTATTTGGACATCAGCACGGCACAAGCTAACTTCCAGTTTGTAGGTGGTTGCCGGCCACTGAAATGTCACCGACAGGGCAAGGACGCCAGACATGAGCGTCGGTAGCAGAGCAGTGGTAGACTTCGCTAGAGATGGCCCTGGTCTTCCAGCAGCAGGGTGTGAACGTCATGAAGGTCATCAGTTTCACCTCACCATAATTATTACACACATGAACAAGATGAACGTAATAACGAAATTATTGGTCCGACTCTTCTCTCAACAAAATATCAGACGCCTTATATTTTGAGATAGAGTTTTAATGTTTTCCATCCATGTCATGGTATCACTATTAGTTACACTACGGGAAAGAGAAGTTTATCGTGTGCCAGCAGCACTACCCTTCTGGTGGGTGACGGCACTTTTTTTTACCATGGTTTCATTATTAGTTACACTACTGTTCTGGCGGGTGACGACCCCTTTTCTTTTTGTCGAGGGCCCGCTACGACTCATGGCAAAGCCTTTGCTATGTGCCTGACATAATGCACATGACAAAACTGGCTTTGCCGACAACAATTTTGCCGTCCCGGGTATGCCGTAGGCGGCCGACGACAAAGGTTTTGTCGTGAGCATTATGGCTTTGTTGGGGCATATGGCCAACATGCTATTTCCCGTAGTTTTAGATTTCAGCCGATAAGTGTAGTATAAGACCAAAAAAGTGTAGTATATAAAAAAAAGTTGAGATACATACCTAACAAAAAACTTGATAACAATCGTTCGCCCGTATCCTGTCCTGCTGCAAAAACAAGTACGTAATGTAGCTGACTTCGCCTGTTCTCTGGTTTGCTTGCTGTGTGTGGTGGAAGCTGAAGCACATCGCCCCGTTATGTGCCTTTTGTGAGGAGGGTGTACCTTGGAACTATCGATGTCCCTGGCTGGATATACATACGAGATTAGCATGGCCCGCTTCAAACGCGCCTGTTTAACCTGAATACGCTAAGACCAAAAGGAACACATAAATAATCCACAAACTAACGCAATTTAATTGTATTAAAATACCATTAGCTAAAATCAGCGTACTAAAGACAAATGTAGAAATAACATACTGCAGGGCTCTTTATATTAAATGCCTAATGATAGCTCAGATATCATAAATGTGTTGGTTGATTGGCAACACGCAATGTCTAAAATACGAATGAGCAGTGTCTTATATGTAGATTCCCCGAACCTTATATCCCCAGCCTGGAAGCCCCTCTTCGTTATCATCTACTTGCTGGACATTTCCTCCGGTTAAACTCAAGCTGCAAACCAAAATGGCACGCATGCCAGGACCAACCAAAATGGCATGCATGCCAGGACCACAGGCTAGCGCGGGTAGCAATGAGCGCGAGGTCATTTATGGATGATGTGGGTTCAAACCATAGGTTGGACTTGCACTATAACAAAAAATGATGGTTAGCCGACCACCGTAGCTACAAACAAACCGCAACAGCAATGGTTGGTGATACCCAAGAATTAAATGGTATTATATTGGTTGGCTGTATTGTCACCCACTAATACAAATAAACTAGGAAAAATAATAAAAAGAATGCCCCACATGTCTTGTCGTTATCGAAGAAGCCACCCAGGTGAGTCGCCCGCTGCTGCACATAGAGGTATCATTTGTCACCGTCTCCCTTGAGAGGGCCAATCCACCGTTGCAAGGGCCAAAACTGCCACGATGAATGTCAAATCCACTCTCCTTAGAATATCAAAGACTGAATACACACTCGCCCTGACCGCTTAGTGGGGAGGTGGCAGACATGCTACGCGAGGTGGAATAGGACCGGTGGGATCTGCTTGAGGAGGCGGTGGATTATGTGAAGGATGAAGGGTGGTGACATGTCGCCGTGGAGGAAGACCTCGCTGACGTGGTGGAAGACCTCGCTGACGTGGTGGAAGAAGGGCGGCGATGTACTGCTGTAGATGTTGCAGTGTCGCTGGGCCTCACCGTCTTGACGGTAGCTTGTGGCCAAGCAGCACAGGCGCCAACATGGCTTGTCGAGGAGGGCAAGGCGCCATGCCTCACTGGTAGAGAGAGAGAGAGAGAGAGTGTTGCTTTATTTTTAATCATTTAATATTAATAACAGGATGATTTCAAATTAGCAGAACTAACAGGTTAGTCACCCATCTAACGGACGACTAGGGGTAGTTGCCCGTCCAACGGGCGATATAAGAATAGCTCGCCCCATCAGAGGGCGATGAAATAAATTCGCCTCTTTACAAGGAGATTTTACAAATACCAAATATGTCGGGCAATTTTTAAAAATAGCCCAGGAGGGGCGATGTTTTGGCCCATATTTTTCCCCTCTTTTCATTATCATTAAATTAGCGCCATAATAGTTCATGATAAATTGGACAAATTGTTGATACCTCGGTTTCTATATGTTCAAAGTTTCAGGTATACATTGAGCAAATTACAAATTACCATTACCCTGTTTGTCCTAAATTCGGACTGCAGCACCAGATCACAGCCCATTGAGTAAAATACAAATTAGCACTACCTTGTTCGTCCCAAATTCAGAGGGTAGCACTAAATCACAGTAATATTAATTTCAAACTAGCACTCTCTATTGTGTCAATTATATTGTTAAAATATCAAGAAAAGCAGACCAGAAGTTGTATATTTTCCATCTAATGTATTGCTAAGGAAGGTTATTAAATTAGTGATGAACTGATGCTACATTTCATATTGTTAAGCTTCCTATGCAAAGTCACAACATCATGTAGTAAAACAATAAAAAGCAGTAATAGGCTAATATTTAGTATTCAAACTGAATTCAAATTTTAATGTCTTCAGATGAGTGGAATTTGTCATAAGAGGCATCACATAAATAATGATGACACTAACATCAAATAAGTCTATTATTTTAAATGTACCGAGTAAGCATATGAAACCTTCGTCAGACTCGTACAAAGAGCATGGAATCTTTATTGATACATAACATTAATTCGGAGATGTCAGAGTTACCATGTAGGCTCTTAAGGTTGATTTGAGAGATTTGGGGTTCATCTGCATATATATGGTGGTGGTGAGGTTTTTGTCTTGCAGACTAGCATGCATGGAAATTTTCAGTTAAGTAGTGAAATCACTAAACGCATATGTACTGTATGCACTGTTATCAGTTTAGAGCGTGCACAAACAAGATATATTGTATCTCGAAACTTGCAGGTTCGACTATATATTGTCACTACTAGAATAAGGCTCTACAGTGACGGGCTAAAAGGGGCATAATGGCGGAATCAATTCCCGCCAATGTGCCAATGTCACTACGAGACGAAAAATAGTGTCAGAAATAAAACCGCAGCTAAATGCGAGCCTGGTAGCGGACTTGTCCGCTACTTTGGGGCCAAAAGAGATTCTGTAAAAAAATATAAAAAAATGATCCTCGCCGAACCCGGGCGCTGGTGGCCGGATCCACGCGCTACTGGCCAGATCCAGCCGCCTACTCACCGGATCCGATGGAGCTGGGGCCGGATCCGGCCACAAAGGACGAACCGGTGGGGAGGATGGGTGGCCGACGTTCTGGATCCGGCAGGAGGGGTGGCGCTAGCGGGGTCGCCATCAAGGTGCTGCCACAACGTATGGGTGCGTCGCGTGCTGCGTGCAAGGATCCGACAGGAGTGATGCCGCCGTCCGGGAGGGCGGCGACGGTGAGGAGGGTAGGGCCGGCAGGAGGGGTGGTACTAGCCGGGAGCGCACCGCGGGCATGGCGGCGCCGGCAATGCGCCATGCAGTGGGGCCTGACCAGAGAGACAGAGAGAGAGAGAGAGAGAGAGAGAGATGGTGGCAGGGTGGGTCAGCGTCGGGGTTTGGGGTCATTTTATACACGTAGTGAGCTGGTCCACAATATAGTAGCGGGACCAATGTGGCCGCTACTACTTTCTAAGAGTAGTAGCGGGTTGGGTTATCTTAGTAGTGGGGTTGTAGTGTCCGCCACTATTTTTCACACGTAGTAGCGGATTTTCTCGTTCAACTAAAAATAGTGACGGGTTTTTAAATGTCTGTCACTGATAAAAAAATTGTGTCCGCCACTACAGAGCATTATTCTAATAGTGTGTGGGGCACGTCCCTGTGCAAAAATGTAGTTGTCCTAAACACCATAATTTATGAAGGAAAATGAAACATCCTAGCGCAGTGTGGGTGTAAACCTTTTTGTGCCAACCTTGTTCTGATGCTCGCATTGTGACTCCAGTGTAGGTCGTCCCCATCCTCAGGAACTGGACAAGCAAAATGCAAGTCGATTAACACCTGGGCAGCTCACGGCCATATAAGCAAAATCATTGGGAGAGTACCACTGGATAGAACAGGTGGCCGATGCATCGAGCCTGCACATGGTGTTCAATTGTAGATGGTGCAAACATCCACCATAATCTGCTCCTTCCCTATGAATATGAAGAAACTGCAGGTTGTGGGAAGGAGACAAAGAAATAATCTGGTAGTAAAAACAACTAGACCACAGCACCACTAAGATGAGGTGGTGATCTATTGAACTATTCATTGTTGATAACATGATTCCTGTACTACTATTAATTGTGCTTAAATTATTTCCCATGGTCCTTTATCACTGCTTTACTGAATGCCTAGGTATGGTCTCAGTGCATAGTGATACTTAGGATAGAAACTTGACAGTTGACACCTCGATAACCTGCCCACCAATTGTGTTCAACGTGAGACTTTAAGAGCATTCTTTAACTTTTATCCTTTCAGCGTTAATGTCAAAATTTGGTTACTGCTGACACTCATGTCCTTGATATTTTCATCATTAGTAAGTTGTATTGCAGTTAAAATGTTAGGCAAGATTCTGGTTACAAAACATACTGCTTCATAGCGGAAAACAGTGACAATATATAGAAGCAATATGACCTGCTTAGCAACCCAAACTTTTTTTTTGAGAAATTTGGAGGTTATAAAAACCGTGGTGCTGATATCTTAGCGAGATGCTGTTGTATTCTGTGCAGCTGTTTTTTTTTAAATCATTTCTTGATTATCCAAGATACCTCTGTTTTGGTACAACATATTTTCAAATTATGTTTCATTCCTCATTCTGAATGTTGGTTGGATTAAATGTCTGCCTAAGATCCTATTGCATAGTAGGTGCACCATCTAATTGTCCCTTTTCTACCCAGTTGAATTAATTTATCATAATTCTTTGGTGAACATATGGTTCTCTCAATAACTATATGAAGAGACTGAAAGAACTCATATGTCTCTTACGCTAAAAATTTATTCCGAATTCGAGTAGTGAAGAGCCAAGGATTACCAATTTGGAACAACAGAGAATATTAAATTCTTGATCTAACCATGTTATTAGCGCAGGTCACCTGAAACATACAAAGTTCCGTGCCGAGCCAAATCAGCTGTATGCTGAAAACATTGGATTGATCAAAATGGATGGTTAGCAGAGGGATAGTGACATATAAAGTTAAGAGGTTTTACCCTCTCTTTGATGATACAGACTCGAGAGTATATGTCCATTTATTATATACAAATATGAGCAAGAAATGGAGCGACCAGGTTCACTCTCAATGTTTAGACATTACCACGTTAACCATAGAAAAAAAAAAGAAAAAAAATTGTCCACCACTGCCATTAGATAAAAACTAGACTAAAATACCCTTATTTTAGGAAAAAAATTGCCCACCGCTGCCATTACATAAAAACTAGACTAAAATAATCTTATTTTAGAAAGAAAAATTACCCACCACTATCATTACGTCAAAACTAGCCTAAAATACCCTTATTTTGACCTCTTTATAAGCCATCATTGTCTTTATTTAAAAAAACAAAAAAGTAAACACGCACAAGAGAAGGAACTGTGAATTGCTACAAAAAAGGACCGTGATCACTAAAATAAGAAAATTGTGAGATAAAAGGAAGAAAAAAACTGTAGGCCTTCCCATAATTACAAAAAGACACACAAATACAGATATGGATAAGAAAAGAAAATGTGATGTAAATTACGGATTAGTATTGTCTACCTTTCCCATGGTATGGCAAAGTTTGCCTTGCACATCTTTGCCACTCATCCTAGAAGCAACGGTGACCAACAATTCTACTAATTCCAGCTGTATGCACCTATGAACTTTTTTGGAAGGAGATTCACATTCTTATGTACCAGACGTATTTTTTGGTGTGCTTGCATTATATGGTGAGTCTATTGTGGAAACAAGGAACATATGTGTCTCTGATGATATGGGTAATATGAACCATGAGAAAAATCAATATATTAAAAATTTAATTATAACAAACATACTCCTGAATATATTCAAGTAAACATATGGAAAAGTCATTTTACAATACAGGGACATGCGTGTTGTTACATAGTCACTAAACCAGAAATATCCTCTATAATGGACGGAAAGTAACATGTATGCAACTAGGATTAATTAAGGCTTATCGGCTCGCGTGACCAGCGTTGCTATTAGGATCAGTGGCAAGGATTGAGTAAAGGCAATCTTTACCATACCACTAGGAAAGGCAGAGGATAAGAGTCCATAAATTACAACCATCTGTTGCCTATTTAGAAACCTAAACAAATTAGCATACCATATTTCAACAAGATAAGCACCCTAAGATTAAAAAAATATAGATGTGGATAAAGAAAGGAAACAAGAGATATATTACAACCCATTATTGCTGACTTAAACCTAAAAAAATAGCATACCATATTTCAACATGAAAAGCACGAGTAAAAAAACATATTGCATTCCAAAAGGAAAATGCTATAGGTCCAACCCAATTGTACAACTAGTGTGTCCAACCAAGACACAAAGTAATGTTTTTGGACCCATTTACTATGATATATTTTGTATTGGTTGTTTGCTAGTTAGACAATCTAGTTGGACCTATAGCAATACTCATTCCAATACATGTGTTAGAAGATTCTTAAATAAATATAGAATTGCATAATACTGAATATTAATTAGTTACACTAAAAACTTTATTCCTTTATGATGAATTAATCATTTAATTAAAGTTAATAGTTCATATAATACAATTCAAAATGTAAAATCCAAAGAATCTTATAGTATACTTAATCTTTACATTGAGAGATATATAAATTAACCACACAAATGTGCTGACAGTTGACTAGTTAAAGGTGAAATAGTAGCCGAGCCATGGCGGACGCCCGACCTGCTGTTCTCTCCTCTTGCTCCTTGACCTTCCTAAACGAAGTCCTCCTCCTCGCCCCTTATGCAACAGCTCCGTGTTCCTACCAACAGTAGCTCTCACCGCGGGATACAGGGAACGAGCGAACGCTCGTGGATAAGAGATTCCCATACAGGCTCCGTCCACCACGCCTTCCATCCTGGCCCTGTCCAGCGAGCTACCGCCCGACGCCATGGCTGCAGCCTACCTCCTCGCCGGCACCACGCCCTCCTCTTGCTCGGTTGGGAACGAGCGAACGCTTGTGGATAAGAGATTCCCACACGTTGGCTCCGTCCACCACGCCCTCCTTTTGCTCAGTTGGGAACGAGCGAACGCTCGTGGATAAGAGATTCCCACACATAGGCTCCGTCCACCACGCCCTCCATCCTGGCCCTGTCCAGCGAGCTACCGCCCGACGCCATGGCTGCAGCCTACCTCCTCGCCGCCATCGCCAACCCCACAACAAGCGGCAGCGCTGCCGCTGCCGCGATCGCAGGGTACACGGAGAGGTCCAGCGTACACGGAGATCGCAACAACAAGGTGGTTAGATTTGGTGGTTCCACTTTGATCAAACACATCGGGTAGTCGTGTGTAGAAATTTTTAGTTAACAAAATGCAAGAGGGGTACTTATTCTTTATTAGTTTAGATGGAGCTCTTCGATAATTTCTTAAGTGATCAAGGGTCATGTAAATAGAAAACGATCAAATCCAGCACGAACACAATAAATGCGGGGTTCAGTCTGAGATGGAGTCTGTTGCGTCCAAAATTATCTCCAGCTACAACAATGTTTCTGCTGGTAGAACATTGGCTGTATGTAAGCCAGGCTCAAGCTAAAGCCTTGTAAACAAAAGAATGATGATAAGGCCCACGAGTAGGTTTTTGGCAGACATCATGTTCCTTGGCTTTGAGACTGTCTTGATATCTCGCTCTCAATGACGATCTCAATGAAACTAGGTCATTCTGTATGAACACGGATGGCGTCCCCTGCGTAGCTGCCCAAGCACATGTCGCTGCCAACACATAGAAGACCAGAGGGGCGCCTTAAACACAGGCAAACATCTGAAGGCTGAGGAACCGGGCCTTTTCCAGTGTTGTCGCTAGTATGCGTCGTACTGTGCTTCTCCTCTGCAGCATCTGCCCTCGTTCTATTCCTCCTGCCAAAAATAATGGAAATCCTCATAAATTTCATTTCTCACAACTGGAAAGAGCCATGACCTCAAGCGTAATTTTTCACCCCAAAATGTGGACTTTTTATAGTAAAAGTTGGGAACAATGGAATATGCCATACCACTATACCAGAGCCAGCCGCAGCGCCATCCGCCCCTGCCCTGCGCGTGCACTGGTAGTAGAACGCGGTGACCACGCACACGCCGAGAACAGCCGCACCAGCCTGGACGAGCACGCGCACAATCCATAATTCTTCTGTCTGAATAACTTATCTGCCCCTGATTTGAAATTAGCTTTATGCCCTTTATTGTGAGCTTCATTCTAACAATTAAGAAGAAACATAATAAAGTTGAAATGAAACAGTAGTATGATATGTAGTTCTGCACATAAGTGTCTTGGCACTAATGTGGGATTCACGGGTATAAATAAGATTTATCATTTGTGTTATTAAAATTTGGATCAATTGCGTTCATGTCTGAAAGAATAGATGCAGTACCTATTTCTGTGGATCAAGAACTTTGCATTGTGACATACTTTGCTGTTTTGATTATAGGTTGAGTTGGTTCAAGGAAGGTGAACTGATCGAAAATCTTGCAAGTAGCAATGTTTCGGTTTAAAGATGGTCGATGTTGAAGATGACCTGAATTTTTCATTCTAGATTTATTATGCACCATTGCTGTCCAGAGTGTGGTGGGCCTTCTTTTGGCAAGTTGTACTGAATTGCTAGTCTCAAAATCAGAAAAAGGCAGATGAAGTTTTTGCAACTAGGTAACCAGTCCTTGCCTATATTGTGGTGCACTTAGAATGATGCGACAACTTAGAAATAGACCGGTATCCTATAAGAGCAGGAATATGATTTTGATTTGAATAGTAAAATCACCTACTTTCAGATAATTTATGCACTATTCTCAGTGAAATTAATTAACAGATTGGTTCGTTGACTTATTTCTATTGTTACATCCATGATGTCATTTATTGTATATATGTATGTTTTTGTTCTGATATGATATGTGCATCAGATATCATATTTTACCCTCCATTAAAAAACTGGTTTCTCATTGATACTTGACATTTATTTGGGTTTCCTTAATGTCATCGCAGGATCGCCCAGATGTTATGGCAAAATATACGTGCCGAATTGAAGCTGATAAAACTTTGTATCACATATTGTTGTCCTAGGGAATCTTATTGAGCAATGGGGCCTTGCGGTATGCTTCAGAACACAATTGTCAGGTTAAGAATGGGTAGTCACTATATGTTATTAATTATTAATTTCTGTAGGAGGGTAGTCTGATATTGCCGAACCCCTATTATATTAGTGAATGCATGCCTCTGAATGGTATATTAGTGAATGAACACATCCTGTAGTTGAGTTGTTTCCACTATGATCTGATAGTGGTAGTGGTTTAGATGATCTTCAACTATTTCTTTGTATCATGTCTAGAATATGTTGATTAGTTAGCATTTTGGACTCTGGACAGAACATACTTTTGGCTAATAATTTAACACAAGTGTCATGGTGTTGTACTGTTTTCTATAAATCATGTAAACTGGGACCTGGATAACCATGACACACGGCACAGACGCCATATTTTGGCAACCTGGGAACCTTTGTGCCGTGTGTCCTGGCCTGGCACACGGCACAGATTGCAAATTGTGCCGTGTGTTATAGGTGGCACACGGCACAGTTCAGAATAACTGTGTCGTGTTCTCGATAAATTACACACGGCATAATTATTGTGCCGTCTGAGAATATGCCGTGTGTATTTTGCCGTGTGCCCC
This sequence comes from Chloris gayana, assembly GCA_031894775.1. Classification (NCBI taxonomy): domain Eukaryota; kingdom Viridiplantae; phylum Streptophyta; class Magnoliopsida; order Poales; family Poaceae; genus Chloris; species Chloris gayana. Next base: position 656,016 of record JAUNZO010001929.1, read on the forward strand.
TGGCACACGACATATAACATGTTTTCTGTAGTGAGTGCGCATCTACATATCTTTCTCGTTTTCAATTTGTCTACAACGATCTTGACAATTTCTCCACAATGATCATCATCTTTCTCTTTGCTGTTCTGTTTTCACTTTTTGAAGCTTTCGACCTGAATACTGTCCCGGACGAAGAGGAGGCAAGATTACCTTTGGACCTCAATGTGGCTGCAGAAGATGTTACTATCCCGAATGAATCAGTTCATGAAGAGGAACACGTAGGAGATGTCGATGGTGAAGATGACAGACCAGTTCCTGCAGAGGAGGCTGCACTTGAAGGTACGTTTGTGAATGAATCAGTTCCTGATTGAACATGTCGACTTGAACACTTTCCCGGATGACAATTCATGCATTTTGTTCTCTTTCTAGTTCTTGACTCTAGCAAAGATGATGTCGATGGTGAAGATGACACACCAGTTCCTGCAGAGGAGGCCGCAATTGAAGTTACGTTTGTTAATCAATCAGTTCCTGATTGAAGATGTCGACCTAAACACTTTACCGGATGACACTTCATGCATTTTGTTCTCTTTGTAGATCTTGACTGTAGCAGAGAGGATGACAACAGTACTGAAGAAGAGAGTGACAACGAGCCATATATCCATTGGGGATATGCAGGTATGTTACCTTTGTGATAATCGGTGGTTAGAAGTAGTAGCAGTACTGTGTGTCCTACAATGTCTGAAAAAATCATGACAACGGCTAGATTGTGAACAGTACGTAGAGCTAAGTCTATGATTGGTTCCACAACAGCTACGACCGGCTCGCCCATAGCTGCATCTATGGCCGCCTCGATCGTAGCCTCATCATCATTGAGCATGTCCGCCTCGACCATAGCCTCATCACCATTGATCATGGCCGCCTCGCCTAAAGCTTTATCACCGTTGGTTATAGATGTCTTCTTTTGCCTTTGTAGCCAGATAATAGGTTTTAGGCAGATACAAAAACACCACATGACTTCATAAGGCGTTTCCAGCACCACTTGCCTGCTAACGTTTGCACCCAGATGGATCCTTATTCCATCTGCAATACCAGACCGAACATCAGCCATTATCATATCCATTTCTCAATTTTTTTTCTAAGACAATGTATCTGTTTCTGAAGAGGGCAAAAGAGAATCAAAATTTGTTGATATCTGAAATGTAAGCAGTGCAAAAAACTCTTATGTCCATCTGTGGCCAAGAGACAACCGATGTGTCATTTCATTTTAGTGTATTTCTATATCTATAATCATGTATGGAAGCGTGTTCATCTGTAAAATTCCTGCCTTTCCGAACAACAGTAAATGTACATGCTTCGAAAGAAATAACAGCAGTAAAAAAATATCATGGTCTATCACTGACTCCATGATTCTAAACAAACAACAGCAGTAAAAAATATTTATCCTGGTATACCACTGAGTTGATTCAACATTAAAATTATTTCTGGAGTTGTATCAAACAGAGGTGCTTACATTAAGAAAATGGAATTTAACTACCAATCTATTATTATATTCATCCATGTAGCAAACCAGATGACCTCAACTAAAGGCTATAGTATTTTTAGATTTGCAGAGAACTTAAGGAAAAGCATATCAACACAACAGAGGATAGGACTTTGCTTGCCTACCTTGACCTTTTGGAATAGTTCGTGATTATCGTGCTTGAATTAGGGTCCCAAGTCTGGAACAGAAAATTTGAAGCCAAATTAAAATCTTGGAGGAACAAAAAGAAAATACATTACTAGTGTCAAATGAACAAGATCCTATTCCTATAGTCTCATAACACAGAAGGTAGAGAGATCTCGTCTAGAGAAGCTGCTACATTTTACAAAAAAAATCATGCCAGGAAAATAAAGAAAAATAACAATAAGTTGATACACTATCATGAGCACGTGAACTACCTAGCAAAAAAACATAGAAAATCGTTCAATGGAACATGTTGAACCACAACTGTGTGTGAAGTCACATTCCAGGCAGTAGGCCTATTGGACATGAGTCGCAAGGCTAATAGATCATTCACAAATTCTCCAGAATTATATGTTATTTTTTCCATCCAAACTCATTTACAATCAACCAAACTGAACAAAATTCAATTGGCACATCACAGCAACCCAAAATTATCCACAACACACACGTATTATGGAACACAAAAAGGAAGAAAATAATGAATCTGGGCAAAAAAAAATCAATTAGCACAAAATTCTTTTCGGGGCGAGGGCGACGCGTGCACGGGCGCGGCCGGCGCGGGCGCGAGGGGAGGGTGCGTGGGCGCGGCGGCACGGAGGAGGGGCGCGGTGGCGCGGGCGTGGAGCTGTCGGGACTTGGCTGAAAGTGGTCAAGTCCCCAGATCCAGATCGGGTTATAGATCAAGTTTGCCATGTGCCACGTGACAGGCACACGGCATATACCCCCTTTACCGTGTGCAATGTTGGAGGCACACGGCAAAGAGCAAACCCTAGCTCTTAGCCGTGTGCAACGTTGCAGGCACACGGCAAAGTAGGCTCTTTGTCGTATGTCATACACTAGGCACACAACAAAGATTTTCTTAACTGTTTTTTTAATTAATAAATACATAGAAATTTCAAAAAACAACCAAATTTGAACTAGACACTACTCAAATGTCCTAGTGCCAATATAAAATTGGTTGAAGTCAAAACATGAGCTGACGAATATTTCCATTCAATATATGGATGCCTCAAATTCATTACTCTAAATCTTCTATGTAGATTCTCGGACTTGTGAGCAACATGTACGACAATTTGTTCGAAACATTTTATAATTTTTACCACAGACTCTACATAGGATGAAATGATGTCAGGACAATTCTCATGATTTTCAGACTCTGTTTGTATTTTATAAAATTTAAATTCGATTAAAGAAAATGCTAGTAGTCATATTTCATGTACAATATACGCATCATTTCTTGTTATTTCATGCATATGTACTCAAATAGGAATTATCAACATGAATATCATGTTTTCCTCCATCATACTCCATTATCGGAACCACTTGCAATTCAAAATTTGAATTTCATGAAATAATACAAGGAATGGAAAAATTTGAATAAATATAGCAAACTTAAATACGAAATTACCAAATAATGAAGTCATCTTCCTTGTTTATTGTGTTGACAAGGAAAAAAAGTTATCAAAAAAAGGAAAAGAAAAAAATGTTTGTCGTGTGGCACGGCAAAACACTCGACACACACGGGCACATGCATGTCACGTGTCCAGCATATCGTGTGCGTATGAGTTTTCCCGTGTGCCAAAGTGTAGCACAAGGCAAATAGAGCGGGCCCGGACGCGGCACGTGGCTCGGTTTGCCATGTGCCATAGTGTAGCACACGGCAAAGAGAGGGGCGTGGTGTGGCACCTGGCCCTGTTTGCCGTGTGCCTCCCGCAGGGCACACGGCAAACATTAGTACCACATAGCTTAGGCAGGGCGGCCATGCCTAGCTTAAAGCACGGCCGCCCGGCTGCCTCGAGCTTCCCGAACAAGTGAACGTGGCTCGTGGGCTGTCCGGTTGGGCCGGCCGAACCTGGGCCTCGCTTATGAAAGTGGTTACTAATGGCTGGCCCGGTCGACAGGCCTTGGCTGGCTTATGAAAGCCATGAGTAATGGCGGGCCTGGTACTAGAGGCCCTACCCGAGGGCCTGGGCCCACAAGGCAATTTTTTTATTTAATGTTTTTATTTCCACACGCTCAACATTTTTTAAATTCCACAATAAGTAAAAAGTTCGCAATATTTTTTTTTGTCCCAATATATTTTATACTCGTACTCAATGTAGTATATTTTTTATAGTACATTTTCTCCCAATATATTTTATACTATACTCGGTGTAGTATATTTTTTATGTTTTATATTTATAGAATAAAAAAATTTTGCCTTGTGGGCTCGAGCCCCGGGTAGGGCTTATACTACCAAGCCCGCCATTACTTATGGCTTTCATAAGCCAGCCCAAGCCCGTCGACCGGGCCAGCCATTAGTTACCACTTTCATAAGCAGGCCCAGGTTCTACCGGCCCAACCAGGCGGCCCATAGACCACGTTCGCATGTTCAGGGAAGCTCGAGGCAGAATGGGCGGCCGTGCTTTTAAACCGGGCACGGACGCCCTAGCTGGGCAATGTGGTACTAATGTTTGCCGTGAGCCCTACCGGAGGCACACGGCAAATAGGGCCACGTGCCGCGCACGCGGCGGCCGTGCCGTCGGTCCGTTGCCCGCGCGCCATCAAGCTTCGCCGTGTGCGCCCGCATTGGCACACGGCGAACAGAAACTTCACCGTGTGCGCTCGCGCTGGCACACGGCGAACAGAAACTTTGCTGTGTGCCATGTTTATGGCACATGGCAAGCATCTTTTTACCGGGTGCTAGGGCTCGGCACACGGCGAAGGTGCTTTTGTGCCATGTGGTCTTTGTGTGCCGTGTGCCGGGGGTCTGGCACACGGCAAAATGATGTGTTCGTCGTGTGCCCGACAAAGGGCACACGAGAAACTTGGTCTTTCCTGTAGTGATTGTGATGAACCAGCAGGCTACCTGTGTTTACCGTCGACTGAGACAGTCGAAGTTGGAACCAGAAAATGCTAGCCGGTGGTGGCAGCTCTGAAGCACATCGAAGAAAACATAGAACCAGTGATCTGGCCGCGCCCACGAGACGCATCTGATGCTCGACGGCATCGCCGAGCTGAAGGCTAGTGCCCCGGAAGGCCGGAACAACTTGTCCAGGTCGTTCCCTTCGAGGAACTCTATGGCAACGAGGTAGAGTTCCGCGTTGAGGAACTCCGACGCGGCGAGGCGGTCGCCACGGCCGAAGGCCCCGAAGCTGCAGCAGGTAAGTGTCCGCTTGCAGCCTGGCACGGCGAGTGGGTTGTCGGTCCAGTCTGCGCCGCTGCTTCCGCTAGCCTCCTCCTTCACGCAGCGACGGCGAATGTCACCGGACATGGTCTCATCAATCTAGATCTGGATTGGGGGGGGGGGAGAGAGAGAGACAGAGAGAGAGAGAGAGAGGAGAATGGCGGAAAGTAGAGAATGAATGTGTCGGCTAGGGTTAGGGAGGTTTTTATACCTCCATCTGAAGGCAACAACATCTACGGTCCGAGCCGCAACATGGGCCGAGTGGCAACAAAGATAACATGTTTTTATTTTTTTTTATTCTGTCTAAACTTGTAGTGACAGGTAATAGCAGGTTGTCTCTGGGACACGATTTTAAAAAGACGTCGCTATTGGATTCTAAGTGACGGTGATTTGTTACTCGTCTCTAGCACACGTCTCTAAAGCCCTGTTCTGAAATAATGAGCGAGGTTAACTCAAGATTACATGTGTGTTTACCAGTGACTCTTGGGTTTCCTTTATAGTCCTGGGGAGCCACACTTTACAATACCGTTCTACCCCCGGCCGTTGCCCTCGGTTCCACTGAAATGCGGTAACTCTCGAGGGTGATCCGGGAAAGCCGGCCGAGATGTATGATTCATGGTTTAGCTGGCCTCTGGCTGGCAGGACCTCCGGCTTGGCACTTCACTTGACTGCTGATGCTCCGTCCGGGTGTGGCCTCACTTGGCCCGACGGTCACCCCGTCGGCCGCTGGCCTTCGTGTCGGGGGCTCGCTTCTCCATTGGGCCTCCTTCGCACCGCCCTAGGATGCCACCTTCACCTCCGATGCTTCACTTCGCGTATCGACCTGCGCGTATGCCCGGAGGCTCGGACTTAGTCACAAAAGATAGATACAGGGAATGCGGCATTTGCTCCGCGCGGGCCCGTTCCGTGCCGGGCCCCCAACAGTAGCCCCTCGATGGAGTAGGTCTTTTCACTCGTAGGTTTGAGCATGGTTGATCGGAATTCCGCCCCGTGCGCGCGAGCGAGCACAGGGGAAACGCCACTCCCCGTATTTCTCGCGCTACTTGTTTTGCTGTCCGGCGCTCCTCGGTTTTGCTGCCTAGTTGCTCCTCGATCCGCTTAGCTGATGGGCTTTCGATGCTTTTTCTCCGATAGGCTTGTGTGGGCTTCCTTCCTTCCTGTTTGCCATAGATTGGTGGCCCACTTCGCTTGTTGTGGTGCCCAGTGGTCGACCTTTTTACAGTTTGCGCTGCCGCTTTTTACCTTTGTTGACCTAGGTTTTCCTCTCGCCTATAAAATGGACGGGGCGGTAAAAAGTTCATCACCGTGCCATGGGAAGAATTTCCTCATTTCTAGCTTTTCTCGCTTTTGACTTTTGCTGATCGCTTCAGCTAAGTTCATTTCGCTTTGCTTTTCTGCCTTCGCTTCGTTCTCATGAGTTGTTCTGCTTTGCTTCTGCTCCGGGGACCTAGTAGATAAGGGTGCCCCCGAGCTTCACCCAAAGGGCTGGACTGTGCGCGAGCCGCTACCCTCCTCGTCCGAGGAGAGTGATGGCTCAAGTGCGGGGGATGACAATGACGATGCGTCTAGCGATGTTGTCGACGACGTCGAGGAGAGTGATTCCCCCGTCAAGGCCGAGGACGACCATGACGACAGCAAAGCTCGGCTGCTGCCACTGCCGTCGGTGCTAGTTCTAGCGCGAACACCACGCGCCGGCGGGCCCCAAGGTCACGAAGGCCCCCAAGGCCCCAAACCCAAAGACGTTCCGTATAGAGCCGTCGAAGATCTAGGCATTCTCGGGGGTACCGCCTCCCGGTTGGCGAGGTAGAGTTGCAGCCCAAGGCGGATGAGGTGGTGGTGTTTCGTGACTACTTCGTCACGGGGCTAGTCATTCCCGGCCCCACCGGATCCAGCTGCTCGAGCTATCTCCCAGCGCCTTCGCTCACCCGAGCAAGTTTGTCCGGGGTATGGTTAGCTATGGTGGGGACCATGACATCGAGGTATTGGCTCGACACTTCGGGTGCACAATCAGCAGGGGTACATCAAGATTAATGGTATGCAACACGATTGCAACTACGAGTCGTTCACCTTCACGCCTCGCTGGAATGAAAATAAGGACGTCATGCACAAGAGCATGAACAAGTGGAGCTAGAATTGGCACCAGTTACGCCAAGGTTCCGGGCCTGTCGGTGATAGAAGCCGGGGAGAAGAGGACGACCTACTCATTTGCTTCGTGCCTGCTGCCTTTCGATCCCATCGGGGCTCCTAACTACGAGCGGCGGGGGCATGACGTGGGCGAGGACGTCTTCTTCCGGGCGTATCGAACCACCAGCAGCCGGAACTTGGTGGAGGGATTTTGCGGCATCGGCATCCGTCCCCTAAGGGCTGGCTTTGGGATCAGGAACAACCAGCTGGTCCCACTCAACCTCGGGGTCGAAGGGGTCGACGGGGCGATTATTTGACCAAGGTTCGACCTCTCTCGAGAGAAAAATAAGGTCGGGGCCTTCGTCCGTGACGTTGAGGAGCGGGTGAATCTTTTTGTGGGAGTTATTCGACGGACGAGCATCAGCCTCAGGTCCTCTCCGGACGCTGCCTTGGCTCGGTTGTCGGGTCAAGGCCGATCATTTGAGACCCGCCGGACCGCTGCAGCCGCTCGGTGTTCCATCTTTGAAGTGGGATGATATCAGCATGGACTTCGTGGTTGGCTTGCCTGCCACAGTTCGGAAGTTTGATTCTATTTGGGTAATCATCGACCGCTTGACGAAAGTGGCACGTTACGTACTTGTGAGCACACGCTACCGAATGCCAAAGTATGCGCAGTTGTATATTGAGCGGATCCTGTGTTTGCATGGTGTGCCAAGGACAATCATTTCCGATCGAGGATCACAGTTTGTGGGACGTTTCTCGGAGCAACTTCATGCTTCCCTAGGGACGAAATTGATTCGTAGCTCAGCTTATCATCCACGGATCGACGGACGGACGGAGAGAGTGAATCAAATATTGGAGGATATGTTGAGAGCATATGTTCTGGATCATGACAAGAAATGGGATGAATGCTTACCCTTGGCAGAGTTTGTTTACAACAATAGCTACCAGGAGAGCATTAAGATGGCACCGTTCGAGGCTCTCTATGGTCGCCGATGCCGTACTCCACTCGGTTGGTCCGAGTCCCGGGAGAGAACTATCTTTGGGCCCAAACTTGTGCAGCAAGCTGAGGAGTGAGTGTTAGAAATCCAATCAAACCTCAAGACAGCAAAATCAAGGCAAAAGAGCTATGCGGATAAAAGAAGCCGACCACTTGAATAAAAAGTGGGTGACCTTGTGTACCTTCGAGTCTCACCTACCAAGGGTGTACAAAGGTTTGGCGTGAGAGGCAAGCTTTCATCGCGCTACATAGGCCCCTACCCCATTGTGGCCGGATGTGGTGTTGTTGCTTACCGGCTTGATCTTCCATGTCTCGTAGCTGAAGAGGTGTCTCAAAGCACCCGTTGACCGAGTGTTGGATCAAGTTGTACCGGTGTAGCCGTACCCGTCTCCATTGGGCGCCACGGGAACGCCCCACGCGCGGCAGCGCCGTACACCCGGGCAGGAGCCCACCTGGTCGGGAGTCCGGGGAGGAGTCCAAGACCCGGTCGGAGCACCCCCACCCCTCCCCATTTCTTCCCATTCTTCTCCTTCTCTTCCAAATTTTCCCCCGCCACCATTGCCATCAAGCTCGAGCTCCGACGCCCCACCGCAGTGAGCCACCCTAGCCCGAGCCGCTCCGCCACAAGCTATGCCACCCTTCCCTCCCACTCCACAAGGGAATCGAGTGTCCTTCCCCTTTCCGGCTGCCGTGGGTCCCCGGCCGAATTCACCCGTTCCGGTGAGCTTTTCCACCTCTTTGTTGGTCGCGTGTGTGCGGGACTCACACCCGGACTTTCCGACGAGATTCCTTTCGTCCTCCCCGCGAGGTGAAGCCAGCATTCCTCTTCCCTTCCTCCACCGCCACCGGCCACCTCCGCCTCCTCGTCGAGCACTACCTCCGAAGCTAGCTCATCAAGGATGGAGCTCGTGCCGGTGAAGCCCATCGTCCGGTGAAGCTTGTGGATCAAGCCGGCCCCCTCCCCGAGCACTCCCAAGCACGAGCCCCACCGCCGGATCCCCCACACCGCCGCCGAGTGCCGCGCAGCCCCTTCCTGTGAGTCGCGCCCCTCCCGGACCCCTCCGGACGACTCCCCGTGGTGCGTCGCCCCTTTTTGGCCCCCTTCCGGCCCATGCGCTGCCCTCCGACACCCCCTCCGGTGGCCGCGCCACCGCCCCGACCGTGTGAACCCTGTGGTTCCCGGTGCGGCACCGCTGGCGCGGGATTTAATTTAAATTCCAATGGCATTTTTGTAAATAAGACCGAAATCCATTTAAACTTAGTAAATTCATATCTAGAGTTCTAGACCTCAAAAAATTGCAAACTAAATTTTGTTGGACTTCTTTAGACATGTACTATTTTATAGTGCATTTAGTTTGGCATGATCAAGGACAAATTATTTAGGTTAATTTCTTTTTGGAGATTTAAGTTAAATGCATAATTAATTATTTAATTGCCCCAAATTATGAAGCTTAGTTTAATTATTATCCATAACATGTGCTAAAGAACCAGAGGCAATTTAATTGCTATTTTACCTAGTTTTTGCTAGGATTAATAAATTATTTCTCTTGAATATGTTATGGATAATAATTAAATCATTTCACCTCGCTGGATACCAAGTTATTTTATACTCGTTAATCACGCATATTTGATGAAATTCGCACGTATTTCATAAAATATTCAAATCATGTTTTCATCAAATTCACACATCACCTTTGCATCATGTAGCTGCGGTGGTGAACGCGGTGACCGGCGAGGAGGAGCCCGAAGCTGCTGCTGCTGCTGACCCAGCTGCTCGGGGTCAAGCTCGAGGCAAGCCCCGGTGTATAACCTGTTATGTTTACGTTTTTTTATTTCATCACTACATGTTTGTAGGCTTTTTCTGTGCACTATGTGTATAGGAGTTGTGATGAAACCCTAGCATGCGAGTAGGATCCTATTTATCCATGTTCGCTTGCCCTACGGTAGATGCTTGCTCAATTAGGGCAATGAACCGTCGAGTGGTACGGAGACCACACATAGATAGGACAATCATCATTTTGGACACGATGCTAAGTTTTGAGAAGAGAATGGAAATTGGAGGCTGGACGGGCAACTTAGGTGGAAAGCGGAGGACTGAAAGAGTCTTCAAGGTGGTAGCCCCGTCTATGCACATAAGGACCGCGTCTTGTCCGGCCCATGTGGATAAGTTGAACGTACTATTTGCATGCTGGTGTCAATGGGCCCAGTAAACCGACGTACCGATGGTTGTTGTATGTTAGAGAGATACCCTACATCCTTGGTTACTTGCAGGAATTTGGGAGGAGAGAAGGGAGCACTCTACTCACGGATGACGTCCGGGACGGCATCTTGTGCGGGACCCTTCTCAGGGGAGCTAGGCCCGACTAACATTACAGTGCCGGCTGGGAAAGGTTGTCTCATGCGGCTTCCAGGAAGCGTGCATGTGACGTGCAATCAGGTTTCTCCTGCAGGATGTAAATCGATTCGAATCGCCGCCCCTCACGGTAACGAGTACCACTTATCTCGTCCGCCGAAACGTAGTAAGAAGAGAAACATTGATGATGATGATTATGATTAATTTCCTATATTGCTTAATTACTTGTTTGAAAACATGTAATGCAGTAGCATAGTGCAAATTAAATTTACTCTTTTATGCAACTTAATTAAATTGCTAAAGTTGAAAGTAAGGATTCACTTGTAGATCAGCTTAGTCCTTATATTATCCCACCCCTGGCCTTTGCATGTCTATGAGTCAGCTGTAGATGACCACTTTGATGGGTCAGTCTTGCTGAGCTCTAGTTGCTCGAGCTTTGCTCTATGTGGTTTTCGAGAGGACCCCGTCAAGCATGAGATGGTCGCTGGAGATGGCGTCTGGCAGATTAGTCCTCGGATTGAGGCCACTACACCTGGGAGTGGTGCGGTCCGGAGGAGTAGCAACGTTGATGTGCCGGCAAGGTGTTTTAGGGCAGAAACACTTGTCTCTGTCGGATGCCCCTGGATGTATCGCCGAGAGAGCGATTGTATCTTAATGCTTCCGCTGTTTAGTTAATTTCCAAACTTATTTGTTTCTGGTGCTTATGAGACTTTGATGTATTCATGCACTTGGGATGAATGTAAGAGACTTGTACTTATATTCATTGTATCATGGTTATTTTTGAATGTTGTAATATCGGGTATCACAGCATGTGATGCCACCCATGATGATCCTAGAGACGGAAACGCCTCTTCGTGAGGCGGGTCTGTCACACTCTGTCTCTCTCATATTTTACTTTTTTAACTGCATGTCTATCTTTTCGAGAAAAATGCATGGCTCTCTTATTATTAGTAGGACTATCCTTGAATGCGGATTCAAATGTCAAAATTATTTGTAGCTTAAAGATTTTAGCTATGTGGAAATAAAGCGATTAGGATTACCAAACAAGTCGACGGTTATCCACGGTAGGTTAAACCAAAAACTGATGGGTTAAGCAGCATATATTATAGAAACAAAAATGATATAAGTGTGCACCATGTCTAAACGGTTGCTGCCACGTCATTTATTAATTCGGGCTACTAAAAATATAATCAGGTTAGGTTGCAATTTGAAATAATGCTAGCCTATACCTGTGTTCATGGGTTGATAGGCTAGTAGTTCTGCGATTTTTTTTGAATCTTTTACTGAATGACACAAAACAAATTGATGTGTTGATTTGTACAATTGTTGACATATGAGGCCATTTATGAGGTGCAGAGAATTTTACATGAACTGGCATTCTGCTTCGTTAAAGATGGATCATATCTCTCAGGCAGAACCAGAATTCCCTTCTGCCAAATTTGTTGACATTTTGGTCCATGATTCACATGTGGGTCTGGTTCAGACTGATTCAAGCGGGTTGCTAGCAAGCTCACACCAAGCCATTTTTGTTTTGAAGGATAGGCGGCAGGTTCTCTGCCATTTCATTATAGTTGGAGAAAAGGAGGATACCGAAAAGAAAAGTTAGCAGTTTATGCTGAATATTACAGTCTGAAAAAACTTAAAAAGCTACAGGAAACAATTTACGGCACACAATTGACTGCGAAGTTCGCAACCGGAATCCCCAAGCAGGCAACGAGATTGGCATGTCAAGTTGGCAACATGTAACAGAACTCTACTGCAGAAATTATCTCGGTTGAGTCATGACCAAAGAATCTCTGATGGTGCTTGTTTATATCAGCAGCGATGACTTCTGCAGCATCAGATTTGAAGCTGCATGCCCGGCTGCTATGTTGTCTCTGATGACGCAGCATCGATTGAGACATGAACCTCGTGTGGTGGCGGGTCCTCTGCTGATCCTAGTTCGTCTTGTAGTGGCTCCGTGTCGTCCGATGTCCCAGATGCTTCTTCCGGCCCCACCTCACCCGACTGATCATGGCCTTGGATGAGGCCTTTAAACATATCTGCTGCCATGTTGGTAACCCATGCTGCAACTTGGCACAGCTGTACGAGAGGCGGCATGAGCCTGATGATACTGGCTTCGATTTCGGCCTTACCATCTTCATCCGGCGGCTGCTCCGAGCCTGACTCGGCAGGCAGAAATGGTTGCACGAGTTGACACATCTGGTGTGCCTCGTTAACAATCTTGGCTCCCGTCTGATTCACCATCGCAAGCCCTTGCTTGATCCGTTGGATTGCTACCTCGGCATCTGCTGGCGAGGGTCGCTCCTGCCGCTGGAAGTGGAAGGCGTAACGAGGCTTTTCTGGCCTTGGCCCCCAATTGCCACCGGCCGAGACCAGCGTGCCGTACTCCGGCAGGGTAGGGTCATCGGAGAACAGGCGCTTTACCTCCGTCGCCGCAGCGCCAAGGCCGTGGTGTAGCATGAGCAGCCACACAAAGGTCAGGAGCTCGCCTCCATCAGCGAGGTGCCGCGCGTGCAGATCCCCGCTGCACTTGCCGGCGGTGTAGACGAGCAGCCTCATCCACATCTCTCTGATATCCTCCAGCGATTGCCTCAGCTCTGCCTCGTTCTCCGCACGATCGAACGGAGTCGCCGAGTCCTCCTCCTTCGCCAGTTCAGCTGCGTGCTCCTCCAGCCTGTCTAGCCTGCGTCTGAATGGCTGATTCCGAAGATCAATTTTCTCACTGTTTACAAGGGCTCCGACAGGCAGCAGTGACGGGTGCACCCTGCAGAGGTGGTACATATAGTTTGATAGCTTCTCACAGTCTTCCTTCACCTTCACCACATCATCTGCGTAAATTTCTGCTCCGGAATCATCAAAGTGTCGAGCTATATGTAAGTCAGTGAACATCTGCAGACGGTAAAGGGCATGCTCAAACGGTAAACACAACGTGTAGTTCATTCTCCGGTTCCGTGGTCGCCATCCGAACTGCTCATCCAGTGGTCTGTCAAACCATCTCATAATATACTCGACGATCTCATCAGCCTCGACGCGTGTCACCTGCCGCAGAAGCATCCAATGTCTGGCCATGCCAAGACCATTGACAACCTTAAGGATGATTGGGGGCCTGCAGCCATGTGTTTGCTGGTATGTAATGTGTTGCCCTATCGAACGTTTAGGCTGCAGCCACCACAATACTTTGCCATATTCACCCCATCTGCTATATAACCGATGCAGAAGTGCACCCTCTTTCACATGTGCTCTTGTCCATGGTGATGTTATCACCATGGCCAAAGAAAGGGCCTCCATAAACATGGCTCCTATGAACAAGGTATAGGTGATGGCGACACTACTGACTCTGTAGTGCTTGTAGCGGGCACGCCTCTCGCTTCCCGTGAACAATACAAAACCAAGAACCATGCAGACCTGGGAGATGCAACGGAGTACTCGGCCTGCACGTCTCTGCAGCACCATGGCTTTTGTGTACAGCAGATCAAACATCATGGCTAGCTCCGTCTCTATGATCTTGAGCTTCGGTCCATATGATTTGAAATCACTTTGAAATTTCCCTCGAACATCATCTCCCAGTTGGACCATTGTCCGCCCTATAATTAGTCCTCGAGCATGAAGTGTTATCTGAAGAGCATACAAGTAGATATTCTGGCAATTATTTTCTACTTCCAACAATGGTTCTGGGCTCACAGAGGATTTTCCAAGTCCGTCCCTGCTCGCACTCTTTAGTGCCCACACCCTCTCTCCATACTTGATTATCCCTGAAACATATACAAATGCTGCAGACGCTAGTATCCATGAGTCAATTCGTTGTATCGATTTCCAAAAGACATTAAAGGCTACAAACCCCTGCACTACTAGATTCAATAGATGCCTCAGCCATAGATTGTTGTCCTCGATTGAGAAGGCAGTAATTGAGTCCTGACCACCCAGGTGAACAAGGAGAAAAGGTACCCAAAGGAAAGGAAGGGTGTCCCCAAATGAGCGCTGCCCTAACTTGAATTTGTCCTCATACTGAGAGAAGAGGCCAATGGCAAAGACAGCAATTCCATCAGCCCCGACATAAGCCAACCATATGAAGGCGCGAAGAAGTCCATTGATATTCCAGCGTCGCATGCTTCCAGTAAGTAATAGAAATAGTTGTAGTGCAAAACTAAGAAGTACCATCGACTGAATCTCCCATTTGTTCCATATATGCAGTAGGTGCTGCATTTTGTGTCCACTATCCCACCAACACCTGCTTGATCAACAAATCCTTATGATAGTGCCATATTATTGAAATCATGTATATGTACTACAACACTGCTAATAACCATGTAAGCGTTGCTTATGACAAATTTGACTTTCTAACCAAATGTTAATAAAAGTTTATAATCTCCAGCGGGGTGTCTTAAAAAACTTATAAAATCTAAAAGAAAGAGATACATTTGTCCATTAATCTAATAGACAATGATATGAGTCACTAGATCTTACTTGATCAAAATCATCCACATATGTCATCACAAAATGGGAAACCCAATAAAAGACCTAATTCTTTCTATAGTGGTGGGTTTTTTTGTATTATATACTACAATGATTTCTTAATTAATGTCATAGTGTACACAAACCATGCATAACAAATTTGAAATGAGTACAATAATTCCATCATACCACTCTCACAACAATCTCATACATCGTTTCGAAAACACCAAATCTGACTAAAAATCTAATTTTATATATCAATCTGTCACTAGACAAAAAAATCAGAATCTTATGTCCTGAAAGGAAATATAGGACACTAATGAATATGCAGAATCGAAATCATCAGTTGGAACAAAATCTTATGTGTTGAAAGGAAATATAGGACACTAAACAACAATAAAGTTGCTAGCCCCACAATTGTGAAGGATACTTGATCTGGTTTGGAAAACTTTAATTAGAACGAACTAGTGGGGAGCCCAACTTCGAGTCCGTTAGAGCTTCCTAAAAAAGAACCTCTATTATTAATGAGGAGCTCTTTATCTAGAGATGTTCGAAGCTAAATTTAGATCGGCTGGAGATATTCTCAAGTCCAATTTGTTTGAGCTAAAGCTCTCGGGCTTTTGGCTGAAATACTGCTTTTCTTACTTAGTGGCTTCGTTTTTTTTAAGGTTTGCTTTTTATACTAAATATTTAACTCATTAACGCACCGAAAGTCATAAAAGTTAAATTCAATTCAATGTCCTTATGAGCCAACTTTTCAAAAGTCTGCTGAACCCTTGTGTTGTTTGTTTGTACATCTGGATTCATACTAGTTGAAGCAAATAATACCTGAAACAAACAGAGCAATGCACAGCATTGTTTGGACAAGTCCTTGGTACTACCCATTTTCTCATGATACTTGTGATACCGAAGGTTGCATGCAGGCGAAGCATTGTAACAGCTCAAAATTTGGCTCGAATTTAAAATCACCATAGTTCAAATTTATAATCTTCCGACAAACATGCAGGGTTATAATAATATAAATTCCGTATTTTTTGCCGCAGAATAAAAAAATGTATACCTTATGAATTAAAAATAACTCATGCTCAAATGATTGCTTATTTAATTTATATCGATTTTCCCGATGGTGTTTAAAATTTGTTCATATCCTAAACTTAGGAAATATTTAACACATTTCATTTTCCACTCTCGCACTTAGACCGTACACACACTCTCTCGCACCTAGTTCACTTCTCTCTATCTCTTTCGGCCTAGTGGCCCACGCAGCCCACCCCTTTATTTTTTCTCGTTGCACTGGAACAGTGCCACACAACCCCACTCCACCTCAACTTAATTGATCCGCTGCCCCTTCCCCTTGAACATGAATACAGAGTATGAAGAAGTGATGTTGCTTTCCACCCTCACGCCCATGCTTTGCTATGACATCGCCCTCGCCTGCCCTATGCAGACCAAACATTGAGAAGACACACCAAACAGAGCACCCCCCCCCCACAACCCTCATCTCCTTTCTTCGGTAGAGATCGAATGAGCCACATCCATGTCCTATTGCATCTGCCCTCACTTGCTGCACCCAGCAGCACCGCACATGCAAGATTGCGAAAACACACCACCCAGAGCACCCACCCCTTCCCCACCCCTGTCTCCTCTATCTCAAGTCGAGCTCAAAGGAGGCACGTCCATCTCCTATTGTACACTACCACATTTCATTACTCTAGCGGCGGGCCAGAATATACTGTAGCGGCAGGCCAACCAATTTGCCGCTGTGACATCGCAGTTAAAAATAAACATTTGTTGCGGCGGTTCTTCATTTGGTCAAACTAGCCGCCGCTAGAAACACTATTGCCAGCGGCGGGTGACAATGTCACCCGCCGCCACCTTCAACCTAGGAAAACAAAAAAAGCCCGCGCCGAGCCCATCCAGGCCCATCCACTACCGCGCCCCGCCGTGCCGCTGCATGGAGCCCTGCGCCGCCACACGAAGCCACCGCTCGAAGCAGGTCCAGGCCCCGGCCGCCGCGAGCCGAGAGAGGAAGGAGCGGCCCCCGGCCGCCGTGAACCGGAGAGGAGGGGAGGGCGCCGCCGCCGCGAGCCGAGAGAGGAGGGAGCGGACCCCGGCCGCCGCAAGCCGAAGAGGAGGGGAGGGCGTCGCCGGAGAGGAGGGAGGGGGCCCCGGCCGCCGCAAGCCGGAGAGGAGGGGAGGGCGCCGCCGGAGAGGTGGGAGCGGACCCCGATCGCTGCAAGCCGGAGAGGAGGGGAGGGCACCGCTGCAAGTCGGAGAGGAGGGGAGGGCGCCGCCGTGAGCCGGAGAGGAGTGGAGGGCGCCGCCGCAAGTCGGACAGGAGGGGAGGGCGCCGCCGTGAGCCGGAGAGGAGGGAGAGGGCGCCGGCCGCCGCGAGCCGGAGACGAGGGAGGGCGCCGCAGCAAGTCGAAGAGGAGGAGAGGCGCCGCCACGAGCCGGAGAGAGAGAGAGAGAGAGAGAGAGAGAGAGAGAGAGAGAGAGAGAGAGAGAGAGAGAGAGATGGGGAGGTGGGACTGTGGGAGGCGGCGGCTGATGGGGTGGCCGGGTGGTAACCCTAAACGAGAATTTATATCATGGCTATTGGTGGGAGATGTTAGTTGGGCCAGAAAAAAAATAACGACGGGCCACAATATAACCCGCAGCTAAAAATGGGCTGCATTTTTAGCTGCGGGCCATAATATCATCCGGCGTTAAAAATTGATTTTTAAAGGCGAACCACTATACAATCCGTCGTTAAAAATATAAAAATACTGTAGCGGCGGGCCGCCTCGGGCCGCGCCGCTAGGCTGTTTTGGACCGCGCCGCTACAGTAGAAGTTTGTGGTAGTGGTAGTTTCCCTCGTCTATTGCACCCTAGAACACTGAGTATAAAGCTTATGACTGGTTAACTCGCTCTGCTTGGAATGAAGTCAGCTCATTTATTTCAAATGAGCTATGACAGTTATATAGTTACTATCGGCCCATACACACTTACCAAGCGTTCGTGAGTTGGCAGTGGTGTGCATAGAGGTTGATGCCCAGACATGTTTACAATACTATTCATTTTAAATAAATGAGCTGATTTCACCACTTGGCCGGTTTTGTGAGGTGGTTTTCCCACCATGACAACTACGTCAGGCCCAGACACACTTATCAAGCACTGATGAGGTGTCAATGGGGTCAAACGTGAAGCCACACATGAAGGCCAAGAGCGTCATTGAGGCGGAGACGGCTCGTGGAGAGGCGGGGTTTTCGTTTCCACCACCATGCGCAATGATCTCACCGGCCTCAACGCCCACCACTGCCACCTCACTAATGCTTGTCAACTGGTCTTGAGGCTATCATAGTTGCCACGCCAAAACCACGGAAGAAAACGGCTGAAGGGGGTAAAGTGAATGGTATTGTAAGCTTGGAGGGAGTAAAACAAATGGTTTTATAGCAGGGGGTTAAGTGGACTTAAAGTGGATTTATCCTTGTGTAAATATATTATCTTTGTAACAGCATATATTGGAGTTGTTGTATGCTTGGTTTGGATCTTAAATATATTTGATGGTCTACAGCATATGGTATTTTTATATCTATTTATGTTATTTTCTTAAATTTTCCATGTATATAATTAGACATGTTTTTATCACATAATCGAGAGCTACATTATTAGCTCCTTAGTACAAAATGAGCTGAGCTGGGCTAGCTCGTTTTGATAATGAGCTAGACCGAGCTGCTCATTTTGATAATGAGATAGACCGAGCTGCTGACGAACCAAGCTAAGCTAGATCGGCAGCCAGCTCTACTGCTGAAAACTACTATCCACCCCCCCCCACCCCCCCCCCGAACCACCTATAATAGAGCTAGGGAAATGACTCTACCCCTCATCTCACGTCGCTATTCTTTGTGGTGAGTTCCACCTTCCCAATCCTTCTATGCATCCGCCAAGCCCCAGAAAGCCATAGAAATCAACACACACACGTGCCTACAAGCATGTTTCCTTTCGCTCCGCCACCTTGCTCACCTCCACCGTGCCTCTCGCAAACTTCGCATGTTTCTGACTCACTCCTATCTCTGCCCTTATGCGTGCTACACTAGAAAATACTCCTCCAATTTTTATTTGTTGACATTAGGATAGCTTAGTTAGTGTGAACTTGCACTAAATTAGTCATCCTAACGTCAAAAAAAATGGAGGAGTACATTTTAACCCACTTCGACACTCAAAACATGCCGTAGGGAAAGCTCGCCAGCACCTCATTGCACCCCACTCGACCAAAAAGGAAATACCCCTTTTCTTTCTGCCAAGGACCCGCCACGACTCACGGCAAAGCCTTTGCTATGTGCCCGATATAACACACACGACAAAACTGGTTTTTCCGACAACAATTTTGCCGTCCCGCGTATGTTGCCGTGGACGGCTGATGACAAAGGTTTTGTCGTGAACTTTATGGCCTCTGCTGGGGCATACGGCAAACGTGCTATTTCCCGTTGTGTTAGATCTCAGCCGAATATAAGACAAAAATGTGTAGTATATACAAAAAAAAGTTGAGATACATACCTAACAAAAAACTTGATAACAATCGCCCGCCCGTATCCTGTCCTATTGCAAAAGCAAGTACGTATTGGGAGCAATGGCTGTCTTCGCGCATCCTCAATATAACTGACTGTGCCTGTTCTCTGGTGTGCTTGCTGTGTGTGGTGGAAGCTGAAGCACATCGCCCTGTTCTGTGCCTTTTGTGATGAGGAGGGTGTACCTTGGAACAATCGATGTCCCTGGCTGGATATACGTACAAGATTAGCCTGGCGCACTTCAAATGTGCATGTTTAATCTAAATACGCTAAGACCTTACTAACGCATTTTAATTCTATCAAAATACCATTAGCTAAAAGCAGCGTATTGAAGACAACTGTAGAAATAAAGTACTGCAGGGCTCTTCATATTAAATGCCTAATGATAGCTCAGATATCATAAATCTGTTGGTTGATTCACAACACGCAATGTCTAGAATAAGAATGAGCAGTGTCTTATATGTAGATTCCCCGTACCTTATATCCCCAGCCCGGCAGCTCCACTTCGTTATCATCTACTTGCTGGACATTTCCTCCGGTTAAGCTCAAGCTGCAAGCCAAAATGGCACGCGTACCAGGACCACAGGCTAGCGCGGGTAGCAATGAGCGCGAAATCCTTTCTGAACCATGTGGGTTCAAACCATAGGTTGGACTTGCACTGTAACAAAAAATAATGGTTAGCTGCTACGTCACCACGCGGTATAGCTTCAAATAAACTGCAACGAAAATGGTTGGTGCTACCCAAGAAATGGTATTATATTGGTGGGCTGTATTGTCACCCACTAATACAAATAAAGTAGTAAAAAAATAAAAAGAATGCCCCACATGCGACTTCGACCGGGCGGTGATGTGCTGCTGTAGATGTTGTGGTAGTGTCTCTGGGTCTCACTGTCTTGACGCTAGGTTGTGGCAAGGCAGCACAGGCGCCAACATGGCTTGTCGAGAAGGGCAAGGCGCCATGCCTCATTGGGTATAGATAGATAGATAGATGGATGGATGGATGGATGGATGGATAGATAGATAGATAGAGAGAAATTGCTTTAATTTTTGTATTGATGGTCGAACGGGTCAGATTTTTGTTATTTTAAACTATTTTATTCATTTAATATTAATAACAGGATGATTTCAAAATTAGCAAAACTAGCAGGTTAGTCACCCATTTAACGGGCGACTAGGGGTAGTTACCTGTCCAACGGGTGATATAAAATTAACTCGCACCATCAGAGGGCAATGAAATAAATTTGCCTCTTTACAATGAGATTTTAAAAATAGGAAATCTGTCGGGCAATTTTTAAAAATAGCCCAGGAGGGTCGAAGTTTTGGCCCAAAATTTTTCCCCTCTTTTCAATACTATTTTTCCAAAAAGATTACATTGAACAAAAATAAATTAGCTCCATGATAGTTCATGTTAAATTGGACAAATTTTTGATACCTCAGTTTCTATATGTTAAAAGTTTCAGGTATACATTGAGCAAATTACAAATTAGCATTACCCTGTTTGTCCCAAATTCGGACTGCAGAGCCAGATCACAGTGCATTGAGTAAAATACAAATTAGCAGTTAGCACCACCTTGTTCGCCCCTAATTCAGACAGCAGCACTAGATCACAGTAATGTTAATTTCAAATTAGCACTCTCTATTGTGTCCATTATAAAATTTTGTCAGACTCATACAAAGAGCATGGAATCTTTATTCATACGTAAAAAGAATTCGGAGACCTCGGAGTTACCATGTAGGGATTTTCAGTTGATTTGAGAGACATGGGTTTCATCTGCATATGGTGGTGCTGAAGTTTTTGTATTGCAGAGTAGCATGCATGGAAGAGACTGATTTGAGATGATGTTGTATTCTGTGCGGCTGTTTTTTAAATCATTTTTTTATTATCCAAGATACCTCTGTTTTGGTACGACAAATTTTGAAATTATGTTTTATTCCTCATTCTGAATGTTGGTTGGCTGCCTAAGATTGTGTTGCATAGTAGGTGCACCATCTAATTGTCCCTGTTCCACCCAGTTGAATTAATTTATCACGATTCTTTGGTGGACACATGGTTCTCTAAATAATTATATGAAGAGACTGAAAGAACCCATATGTCTCTTATGCTAAAAATTTATTCCGGATTCCAGTAGTGAAGGGCCAAGCATTACCTATTTGGAACAACAGATGGAATACTAAATTCTTGATCTAACCGTGTTATTAGCGCTGGTCACCCATGAAACATACAAAGTTCCGTGCCGAGCCAAAAATCAGCTGCATGCTAAAAACATTGGATTGACCGAAATGGATGGTTCCTCGAGGAAGCACAGGGACAGTGACATACAAAGTTAAGAGGTTTTACCCCTCTTTGATGATACAGAAAAGAGAGTGTATGTCCATTGAAGGTGAAATAGTTGTCGGGACATGGTGGACACCCAACCTGCTGATCTCTCCTCTTGCTGCTTGACCTTCGTACTCACCACGGCATCAACAAGCTCCTTCCACCACGCCCTCCATCCTGGCCCATTGTCCAGCGAGCTACCGCCCAACGTCATGGCTGCAGCCTACCCCCTCGCCGCCGTCGCCGACCCTACCCGACAACAAGCACGCCACCACTGCCGCTGCCGCGATCGCAGCGTACATGTACACGGAGATCACAACAACAAGGTGGTTAGATTTGACAGTTCCATTTTGATCAAACACATCGGGTAGTCGGGTGTAGAAATTTTTAGGTCACATAATGCAATAGGGGATACTTATTCGTTGTTCGGAATATACTTTGTATTCACGGTGACTCGTGCCCACCTATCGCTTAGCCGTCACATTATAGATGGAGAGCTGAGATTGAGTCATATCATAAACTGTTTCGTGTGACGTGACTAATCTTAGCCCTTGATCCATGATCCAACATCTGATGATAGTGTCACATCACTACGGGAAAGAGCAGCTTTCCCGTGTGCCTGCAACTTCACGGTGTGCCGTTTGTCGGGCACACGGCGAACATTACATTTCGCCGTGTGCCAAGACAACGGCACATAGCACAAAAGGAACACACGGCACAGAGGAAGCTTTGCTGTGTGCCCGCGCTACACACGGTAAAAATAAATTTGGCCGTGTGCCGTAAACAGGGCACACGGCGAAGATAAAGTTCACCGTGTGCCAGCGCACGAGCACAAGGCAAAGCTTGTGTTCGCCGTGTGCCAGCGCGGGAGCACACGGCGAAGCTTGACGGCGTGCGAGCGTCTGACGGCGCGCAGGAAGCGGCCTGACGGCGCGTCCGCCCCATGCGCGGCACGTGGCTCTGTTTGCCGTGTGCCTCGCCCAGGGCACACGGCAAACAATAGTACCACCTCGCCAAGCCATGGCGGCCCTGCCCAGCTTAAAAGCATGGCCGCCCTGGCTGTCCCGAGCTTCCTGATACATGCGCACGTGACCTGTGGGCCACCAGGTCTGGATCGGCCGAACCTGGGCCTGTTTATGAAACACATGCTAATAGTGGTTGGCCCGGTCGACGGGCTGGGCCAGCTTATGAACACTGGTTAGTAATGGCGGCCCAGGTTCGGGGCCGCCTAAATACAGATTTTCATTGCTTTTTTTGGTCCGGGGCCCCTAAATAAAGATTTTTGGGTGCAGGGAATACCCTCTTTGCCATGTGCATTGGACAACGGCACACGACAAAAGGTGGGATCCTGGCAACCTAGGCTTTGACGTTTGCCATGTGCATTGGACCACGGCACACGGCAAAAGCTCCATCTTTGCCGTGTGCCAGGTGGGTGGCACACGGCAAACGTGGTATCTATGCCGTGTGCGTGGTGGGAGGCACACGGTAAAGAAAGCTCTCTTCACCGTGTGCCAGGTGGGCGGCACACGGCAAAGATGGTATCTATGCCGTGTGCGTGGTGGGAGGCATACGGCAAATGGGTACTCACTTTGCCGTGATCCCGATAGACGACACATGGCAAAGATGGCCGTTACCATGCCAGCATGTTAACGGCAGCTTTATGTTGCCGTGTGTACGATACGGCACACGGCATACCCTTTGTCGTGTGCGCGACAGAAAGCACACGGCAAAGAGCTGTTTGCCGACGGCTATTTTGCCGTCTCATCTATGTCGTGTGCTACGCACGACAAAGACTTCGTTGTGTGTTTTTGTATCTTTGCCGTGCGCTTCTGGCACACGGCATAGATGGATCCTCCCGTAGTGCATCATAAGGTGGCACGGGTTCTTGATTCATTTAGATGAAGCTTTTCAATAAGTTCTTAAGTGATCGAGTGTCAACTAAACAGAAAACGATCAAATCCAGCTTGTACACAATAAATGTGGGGCTCAGATTGAGATCGAGTCAGTTGCGTCCAAAATTGTCTCCAGCTACAACCACAGCAATATGTCTGCTGGTAGAACATTGGCTGTAATCCAGGCTCAAGCAAAATCCCTGTAAACAAAAGAATGATAAAGCCCACGAGTAGGTTTTTGGCAGACACCATGTTCCTTGACTTTGAGATTGTCTTGATATCTCGCTCTCAATGAGGATCTCAATGAAACTAGGTCATTCTGTAGGAACACGGATGGCGTCCCCTGCGTAGCTGCCCAAGCACATGTCGCTGCCAACACATAAAACACCAGAGGGGCGCCTGAGACACAGGCAAACATCTGAAGGCTGAAGAACCGGGCCTTTTCTAGTGTTGTCGCTAGTATGTGTCTCATTGTGCTTCTCGGCAGCATGTCCTCATCCCCTCGTATTCCTCCTGCCAAAAATAATGGAAATCCTCATCATTTCATAATTTCATTTCTCGAAAGAGCCATGCATGACTAAAAGATATGTAGGGTGGAGCGTAATTTTTCATCCCAAAAATCTGGACCTTTTTATATTAAAAGTCGAAGAACATTAGCATGTCACGATGGAATATGCCATACCAGAGCCAGCCGCAGCGCCATCCGCCCCTGCCCTGTGCGTGCACTGGTAGTAGAACGCGGTGACCACGCACACGCCGAGAACAGCCGCCCCGGCCTGGACGAGCACGCGCACAATCCACTCGACGCTCTCACACGCTTCCGACGAGACCGTCGTGTACTGGAGCGCGCTCTGAATCGCGCCGGCGCACCATCCCGGGACAACGCCGGCGAGGAAAACGTCGCCGGCCACCAGGATCGCGGACCACGCCACGTTCTCCCGCGTGAGCCGCCACGCGCGCCGGATGGCCGCCGCGCCGCCGCGGCACGCCGGCTCCGACAGCGACACGACCACGGCCAGGGAGCACACGGCGGCGAGGTAGCGGTCGAGGAGGCGGTGCGCCAGGTGCAGCGCCACGAGCAGGTCGATGAGCAGCGGCGTCAGGAAGAAGGACCCCGACGCGGTGATGGGCGTCGCCAGGAGCCACAGCGCGGCGGCGCCGCCGGTCCGGTGCGCCGCCCACAGCGCGTTGCCGTCGGCGGCCGTCGCGGCGGCGCTGGTCCTCAGGCCGCCGCGCAGTGCCTGGCGGACCAGCGCGAGGAAGGACGTGTGGGGCCTCTCCGTGTACGCGGCGATCGCGGCGGCGGCGGCGGTGGCGCTTGCCGTGGGGCCGGCGACGGCGGCGAGGAGGTAGGCTGCGGCCATGGCGTTGGGCGGTAGCTCGCCGGACAGGGCCAGGATGGAGGCGTGGTGGGCGAAGCCTGTGTATGCCGCGGTGAGGGCGAGTGTTGGTAGGAACACGGAGCGGTTGCGTAAGGGGAGGAGGAGGGCTTCGTTCAGGAAGGCCAGGCAGCAGGAGGAGAGACCGGCAGGTTGGGCGTCCGCCATGGCTCGACTACTATTTCAGCTTCAATGGACCTATACTCTGTAGTCTGTATCATGGAAGAGAGGGCAAAAGCTCTTCACTTTTCGTCTAATGATGATTAGCGAGTAGTCACTGTCCCGGTGCTTCCTTTCCTTGAGGAACCAACGATTTCGATCAATCCAACGTTTTTGGCAGGCAGCTGATTTGGCTCGGCACGGAACTTTGTATGTTCCATGGGGGCATGCACTAGTAACACGGTTATATCAATAATTTAATATTGCCTCTGTTCCATTCTTCAAAAAAAAAGTTCCCTCTGTTCCAAATAGGTGATCTTTCACTATGGAATCCTGTATTATCCCTGTGTGCGAAAAATCATTAAGACAGTTAGAATCACCAAGCTACATTTCTCCAAACTTCAGGGTAGCGTGCTTTATATGATTCATGCGTGAATTATTCCCATCCGTCCGATACTTTGCCCATGGACCATATGGGAGGGAGCTTGCGGTGATGGCGGTTGGGGCCAGATAGAGGAAGCTGTGGCGCGTGGAGGAGCGCAGCGATGTGGTGCAACGGTAAAGGGTTGGCTGTCTAGCACGGGTAAAAGGCTTCGTGGGTTCGTGGCCTAGCGTAGGATGTTGCATCCTGGAGGATGGCGTTGGCCAATCCATCATCCGGCATGGTGGTGCTGGGCTGGCGCATGCCTCTGCCTCCTGTAACAGGGCAGTTATTGGGCCCGCTCGTTTTGGGCGTCCAGACCAACCCCATGCCATGGGCCAACATGGCTCAGTTGAAACCTCTTCCGTGCCGCTTTTTCGGGCCGGGCTTACATTCCAGCCCATTTCGCTCAGCCCGAACAAAAAAAATATGTGCATGGCGTCGGCATTGGCGGTGGAGATGAGCGGTAAACAGAGGACGGCGATGTCCCGGGCAAGAACTGCTTGAAGAGCCCACAGCTGCATGTCGGGAGCAGGGATTACATAACCGATCCAGCCGCCAGAACCGAGCGCCACTGGTTCACCGGTTAATCGGATAACCAGTAAAATCGACCGGTTAGCCGAACCGGTGGGAGACCGGTTAACCGGCCGGTTTTGCCGGTTAGCCATCCGGTTATCACGGTTATTAACCGGGCGGTTGTCCTTTACTTTTATTCTTAATTACTACGCTAATTTTATTCCTAGTTATTAGCGCTCGGTTCTTATCTTAATGAACACAATGCAAGCACACATTATGGAGAATATATGACAAATGTGGCGAAGATCACATGAAAATTAATTCGTTGAGTACAAATTGTATTTCTTTTAATATAACATTACGGGGTATGATGGCCGTGATTGGAACAAATCTGGCGAGCCTCCGTCATGGCCGGCCAGAGTAAGATAGTCCTAACGACTCAACATACCTTTCTGGACGACGATAGTGTTGACGCCTTCTTCCAGTCGCTAGACGGGCACCTTGCGGTTTATAGTCTTACAAATTCCGATGCGATTTCAATATTTGACATGATTAAAATTTGATTTCCAGCTGAAATAATCATGAATTCACCACGAAAACCAAGAATCATTTAAGCACTAAAACTGGTCAAACTGGTTTTTGGAAACCAGTTTCGTTAATTTAGCCCAAATCATCGTGTTTGATCAAGTTTATTCATCAACAGATGGCAACTCCTCCATTACAGTGGAAACAAATGTAAGGAGTGTCCATCCATTGCAGCCGGCGACTGAGGTTATCCTGGTGTATCAGCATCGCTGCTGATGTGCTCTCAAGCATAATTTTTACAGAATAACATGGTGTCATAAATGGAGAACCTGACGAGCAAACCAATGATCTTGCTGTGATTAGAATTCATATAATGAGGCTATTTTGACAAGCTAATAACTTTCACAATCGAACTACTGACAGACAAAAATTTAAATACAACACAATTGACCAATATGAATCCCTTGCTAAAAAAATGACTAATACGAATATTAAGTGGAGATGCGCTGAATCGGCATCTGTCACTATAACAATTGCGTATTATAGCCAGGCCTCCCAAAAAATTGTAGCTGCGGCAGGCGAAACGGACCGTGGTTACAAAGCTAAATGATTTGCAGTGGCAGCCCAAGTTGTGAACCGTGGCTAAAAATCGCCATCCCTATTGAATACGTCTATTTATAGGGACTACCCATGGTGTGAAAATAAATTATTAGCCACGGTTCACAACTTGGGCCGTTGCTAGCAACACAGGCCCAGATAAGAAAAACCAACTCACTTCTATAAACAAACCCTAACCCTATCTCAGCCGCCACCCACCGCCCCACCCCCGCCCTATCTCAGCCGCCTCTCTCTCTCTCTCTCTCTCTCTCTCTCTCTCTCTCTCTCTCTCTCTCTCTCTCTCTCTCTCCCGGCGACTTGCCACTCCTCTTCCCTCGGCGGTTCTGTGGACACTAGCGATTGGATCCAGCTCCTCCCTCCTTCGTGGCACGGCGAGCGACGGCCACATCCGGTGCCTCCCTCCTTCGTGGTGCAGCTGGCGGCGAGCGGGAGCTGTATTAGGCGCCTCCCTCCTTCGCGACGCGGCGTCCGGGGGCCAGATTTGGCGCCCCCTCCTTCGTGGTGGCGGGCGGCGTGCGTGAGACGGATCGGTTGCCCCTCCTTTGTGCGCATGGGAAGTGGCGTGTGACGGCGACAAGCTGCGGCCTGGAATGCGCGACGGCGACGACGGCGATCTGTGGGCCCATATGGGCCCCTTTTTATTAAGGACAGTAGCGGTGGGTGACCTGATTATCATGGCTACAGGCACATTTTTTAGCCTCGCCGGCGTAGATGCTCAGATTGATCGACGGAAGTCAATCGATAGATCGGCCCACGTGACCCATGGAGCAGTGGGCCGGTGACCACTTTGTCCAATGGTTCTCAACTATAGATCAGTTCCCACTATCATTACACCTATCAACATTTTAGAGAATCCGTGTCAACATTTTTACAAATATAGATAAACATTTCAGAAAAATGAAATCAGCATTTTCAGAAAAATGTTGATATAGAATATCAACAATATTGACACAGCATAAACAAAATGTTGATACAGTGTATTGAAGATATTGACGAAAATTTAATTTAGAAAAACATTAAAAATATTCATTGGATCTCGTTTCGTAGAATTAATTCTAAATAACACGATGGTGCAAACGGATTTGAAAACAAAGTTATGGTTTGGAAGAAAAACGTGTTTTAAGTTTCAAAATCAATTGGTTTCTCTCTCCCTCCCACCCGCTCCAATCCTGTGGAGACACGTGGCAGCATCAGTCACCCTTCTCTTCTCCACCGCCTGAATCGGTTACATTCATCTAATCGCACAAATCTCAAACACCGATCTATCATACGCCTCCCGTCGGACGATCTACATATATGAAGCCCCGCGGGTGGCCTCATCCGTGGCTACAGGGCCTTTGGCCCGTGGCTATAGTATGTTATGGCTATTGTGTGCGTTTTCTCTCGACCTTGACCGTGTGAGGAGCGATCTTTGATAAAGGGCAACACAGATTAAATTTCAACGATCTTGTCTTCAACTTCTTGTTGATGTTGCAAGGGTCTAGAATAATCTCTAGATAGCCTCTGCACCGACTTGAAAATATTGCGTGAAGATTAGGGCTTCTAAGCTCCTATAGGCCTACAAGCACGGCCAGCGAGGTGTCGAACAAGTAGTATATGACGAAGCAGAGGTAATAGAATTGTCCATGACCTAAACTTTCTCGATCACGTTTGGATTTCAGTGCCCCATGGCGATCTTGACCTCGATCATGTCAGGAGAGCCATCTTTTTTTTAAGGAAATTAAGGAGTGCTATCTTGCACCACATCACGATCAAAAACAAAGGTAGCACTACCCACTACTCCGCTTGTCTTCGTATCAGTGCCCAAGCACTAACTAGGTTGCGTAATGTACAATCCAGGCCTCCAGTAAAAGAAACGGGTTCATGCTGGTGTGTGCCACTTCCCATGTTTATACCTTCATTGTTGGCTGCAGATCGCTTCAGGACAGTGAGGAGCAATGGACGGTGATTGCATTAGGATCTGGCGCAGAGATATGGCAGTTCAGTTCTGTCATATTGTGTTTTAAGTGATCACAAGTATGGATTTGCTTGGTGTTCTAAAATATTTCCGAGGCCATATCCGTTGAAGGAGTAAATTGTTTAAGTACCTTGTTTTTCTTTCCATAGAGATCTAAACCTTGAGTTTGCCTGAGTATTGTGGAAGATATGGATTTTTGAGTTTTGCTGTCATTTTCAGTTCAGAATCTTCCCGGAAGACTTTAACCTCTGCACACAATAAAAGAAATTGCAATAACCATTGAACCCACTTCTATCGGCAAGATTTTCAGGTAGTCTAACTCCATTTGAGCAAATAATTTAGTCAAAGTTCTTAGCATGTGTTAAATAACAATGTAGTTAAAATACTCGCATGCTGATATGTAATTTAATGGAACAAATGATTATTTACTTTGTATGTTGCACTACTACAAAAGAAGCCTACAATATCATCTCATATTTTCCAGTAATAGCGGGCACAAAAATTTTCGTTATTACAGTGCGTAGTCGCTGACGTCATCGTGGACAACGCTATTGTAGGCTCCACTGTAATAGCGAGCAGTAATGACATGAGCAATGACCGCTATTAAAAATGGCCAGTAATAGCGGGCACAATGACGTCATCGCTAACCGATATTGAAAAAAAGCTTGTAATAGCAGGCACAGTGACATCATCTTGAGCCCGATATTAATATACACCCTCAGCCCAACTCAAAGCCCATATCAGCCCGCTTGTATATATAACGTTAGGGTTAAAGAAATTCACTAAGTCCTCCCACCTCCCAGCCGCCGCCTACAACATCCCACCCTCCTCTCTCTCTCTCTCTCTCTCTCTCTCTCTCTCTCTCTCTCTCTCTCTCTCTCTCTCTCTCGACAGTAGCGTGCCTCCCCAGCGTATCTTCCCCACCCTTCCGCTACCGCGCCGCACCTCCCGTGCCTCTACTCGGTGGCTCCTCCCATCGCCGGTGCTCGTCCTCCCCGGTGGCGAGCATTCGTCTCGCCCGTTCTCCCCCGAGTTCTAGAGAAAACTCCCGTCCGATTCGCCCGATTCCGTGAGATGGCGGAGCCCAACCCCGAGCCCCAAGTGGTAAGCCAAATCCCTCCGACTCTGGCTTCGATTCGATGCTAATGCGCGCGGAATTTGCCCAAATTGGTTCTGATTTGGTTGGTTTGGATTTGGGGCCCGGTTCGTTCGTTACAGGAGGAGAGGGAGGTGGTGGTGCAGGAGCAGGAGGCGGCGAAGAGGCCTCCCCGAAACCGAGGTGCCTCGACTTCGTCCAGGTGGCGGCGGCGCAGGCCGCGGTGTGCCTCGCCGGGCTGTACTCCCCGGCAGCGAGGGCCGCTCCCCGGCGCCGGATCCGGTGAGGCAGCGGAAGCGGACAGATCCGGCTCCACACCGCGAGCCGTTGTCGATCCGTCGAGCTCCACCCCTCCTGGCGTCGGATCCATCGAGGCGGTGGTCGGACCCGGCTCCCCACCGTGCACCGCCCCTCTTCGGCGTAGGTCGTCCCGAGCGGCAGACGGCTAGTGGATCGGCGTCGGCGGGCAGCAACGGGCCACAGGGCGGGCTGGGCCTAGCCCTGTATTCTTTTTTTATTTTCCTCCCTACCACAACAATAGCGGGCGTTTTGTCCGACATTGTAAGAAGTCGATCTTTAATAACGAGCATGTAATAGCGCGCTTTTTGCCCGATAGTAGAGGCTCTTTTCGCCCGTTATTAAAGGCTTGGATTCTAGTAGTGTTGGTTCGTTGTTCTTTCACTGACTAGATTGATATGTAGTTAAAGTAGTGCTTTAACACCTGGTAATGGCCTTCAAAATGCTGATCTTTCTTCAATTTAGAAACTTGACAACGTTATTACAAATCTGTTGTCCACTTCTGAAATTATGTTGGTGTACTATCAACTTACATTATTATGGTAATGCTGAATTCTGAATATGGTTTGACAGATGACTATAAGGGGAATGCGCTGATTGCAAATTTCTTGCTTTTTTGCCTTTTCGTGTCCTGAGCTTTGAGATCAGCATTGGTAGATATGGTTGGTTGGCTGTAGTTAGTTCATTACAATGTTTTGGATGTGATGAACGGTATTGATAAGTGCTCTTAACAGCTCTTCGGCATTGTTAAATTATGTCCAGGCTCTCGTCCAAAATATGTACAACATGCAGTTTTTTTGTGGAAAATTCTAAGCAACTACTGGTAGCTGGATGGATCGAACTAGCAGCCACAAGCTGCCCCAATAACGATTTGACACATGATCGACCATAGAAGCAGGGGAGAAGGTGGGCAGGACGGTGGCCAGTGGTTGGCAGGCAGACCAGCGTGGCGACAAGGGTGCCGCCAGCCGCAGTGATAGAGGATCACAATGGGCATGCAGTATCCAGGTGGGGAGTTGTTACAAACACTATAACAAAAATTAACTATAGTTGCAGCAGCCCAAAAACAATAGAGACGGCAAAAAATGGACCGTGGCTACAGATAGAGACTCAAGTGTAGCCACGGTTGACTCATCTGTAGCCACAGTTGACAAAGTGGGCCAGGCTATAGATGAGTCTCTATCTGTAGCCACGGTCCACCTCCAAAAGCCCATTTTCACAGCCCACCCACTATAAAAATAAAAACTCTAACCCTATTCCTCTCTCCACTCCTCTCTCCCTCTCCACTCCAGCCGGCAGCCGCCACACTCCACCCCACTCGCCACCACCTCTCTCTCTCTCTCTCTCTCTCTCTCTCTCTGTGTGTGTGTTGAGTACTGCGTACCGGAGGCCACATCTCGCCGCCGCCCCTCCCCAACGCCGCCCCGTCTGCTCCTCCTCACCGTGCGCCGCCCGACTTCCCTTCCTCCCCAACGCACGGCAGCTCGGAGCGGTGGCGCCAGCCACCATGGGTGGCCAAATCCGGCGGCGATCAGATCCGGCGACGCCACGGAGGAGGGCCGGATTGGGCTCGGGCGTTGACGCGGCAGATCCGGGCACGGGGAGCGAGCTTGGGCTTGGGTGGCGGCCGCGGATCCAAGTGCGACACCGAGGAGCTCGAGTCCGGGCAAGGACGCGGCGACCTCCGAGGGCGGCGATGCAGGCCAACTCCGGCCTCCTCCGAGCGCGGCAATCCCCTCCCTCGGCCGCGGTGGCGCCCCCAACCTCCGGCCTTCCTTCGGTGCGCACGACGATGACATGGGTCGGGTGCGGCTGGATCTGGCCGCCCCCGTTCTCCGATGCGCGGCGCGGGTTGGGGGTGGCCGGATCTGGCCATCCCCCGTTCTAGGGCGGGCGGCCGTGCAGGCGGCGAGCGGCATCGCGTCCGGGGCAGCGAGCGGCGGATGCGGCTGGGCGGCGTGCAGATCCGGACGGCTGGGTGGGCGGGCGGGCCTGCTCAGCCCGTTTAGGCTCTTTTTTTGTTTTCTAATTTTGACTATAGCCACGGTTGATGTTGAACCCTCATATACCCGTGGCTACAGTGATATACTTTTAGCGACGGAAACTTAGGCGCGGTTGATCTCACCCGCGGCTACAACGACTTTTGGACCGTGGCTATAGTGACTCTTTGTTATAGTGAAAATTAACAATGCCTAACATTAAAATGATTTCATCCAAAACAGCCGCCAGGACAAGTAATAAAACACATCTAATCAATCCTAGCATGCACCAGGCTCTCATCATTTAAATAAAAACAACAACAACACGGGCTAGAAGAACAGACAAAAAGCCTAGCACAAACATCATAGCACGTATTGCTAGACGGGAAATAGTAGAGGCGAACTTATACTTGATCCCACAAGGAAGAAGATCGGCCAACGAAGGAGTTGATGAAGATGTCGTCCAGGAAGTGCAGCTAGCAGTCGTGCGAGACACTTCCTAGAAATCTGATCGTCGGTCTCCCGTGCAGGACTTCATGGCCGGCGTTGGTTCGGGGACACCGCTCTCGCTCCATCCGCTGCCCGGCGGACGATGGGACGACAAGGCTCGGAAGCAGCGGCACAGACGAGTCGAAAATGCTGGTAGTTGCGTATCCAGTCTGTTCAGGACATCTCCTTATAGAGGCTAGAGGCAGTGCAACAAACCCTAGCTCGATCTGCCATGATTCTAGGATCCGCCCTCAAGCATCTCTCGACGTGCGACCGATATAGCAGCGCACACGACGTGCGTCTCCCTATTTGTATGGTCAACGTGGCAATCTAGGTGTTGTAGATATGTACTAAAAAATCATGTGGCAAACAAAAGTACGAACCAGCAAAAAACACACAACCCATCACAACGCGATCGTGCATCGTGACAAGTTACAAAATTAACAATGCCTAACATTAAAATGATTCCATCCGAAACACCCATCAAGAGGAGTAATAAAACACATCTATGCAATCCTAGCATGCACCAGGCTCTCATCATATAAATCAAGAGAACGACAACACGGGCTAGATGAAGAGACAAAAAGCCTGGCACAAAAATCATAGCACGTATTGCCGGGTGGGGAACAGTAGAGACAAGCTTACACTTGATCTCGCAAGGAAGAAGATCGGCCGTCGAAGCAGTTGATGAAGATGTGGCCGAGGAAGTGCAGCGAGCGATCGTGTGAGACACTTCCCAGAAACCTGATCGCCGGTCTCCTGTGCAGGACTTCAGATGGCCTGTGTTGGTTCGGAGACACCGCTCTCCCTCGATCCGCTGCACGGCCGACGAAGGGATGGCAAGGATCGGAAGCGGTGGCCTAGAGGAGTAGAAAATGCAGGTAGTTGCGTGTATCCAGTCTGTTCTGGACGTCTCCTTATATAGAGGCGAGATAGTCCAATAAACTCTAGCTCGATCTGCTACGATTCTAGGATCGCCCCCTAGTATCTCTCAATGTGCGACCGATATAGCAGCGCACAAGACGTGCGTCTCCCTGCTTCTATGGCTAGCAACTGGTAATATCATGGAAATATACTGCATCGATATAGCATCAATCATCATGACATCTTCAACTTTATTCTTTCACTAATTTTTTTCCTCGAACATGCAGGAGAGCTACGTATCTTTTTATTAAGAAGAGGAACCGAACCAATACAAGTCCAAAGCTGGCCAAGGCGGTATTGCCACCCGGAAGAAACACAAAAGCTAGTTACATGTGAACAAACACAACTCACGCGTACATTAGCGCTCCACTCGCGCGTTCATTAGCGTTCCAAGCTTCCTAGCCGCGGCTAGGCCCCAAAGCCACGCTTCCTCCTTGATGCTGCAGATGAGCTCCTATTGACGCGGGGGCGCGCCATTGAAGACACATTTGTTGCGGATCTTCCAGGTTTCATAGGCCACGAGCATGATCATGGTGTTGAGTCCTTTCCTATGAGTGGTGCTAACCTGCCAGAGTGCCCTTCTCCACCGGTCGACAAGATTTTGAGTCTCAGGAGAGGGGACAACATGTTCAAGACCCACCCACCGAAGGACGTGAAACCAAATCTCTCTGGTGAAGTCGCATTCAACTAGGACATGGTTAATGTTTTCATTCATTTGGTCATAGAGCAGACATGCAGCTGGGTGGGGGAGACCTATCCGTTGAAGGCGATCGACAGTCTAGCAACACTGCCAGATCGCAAGCCAAATGAACAGCTTTACCTTCAGCGGTGCCCAGGATTTCAAAAGGCGCTTGTGCGGTTCAAAGGCGATTCCACCCATGAAATAATGCTGATATGCAGATTTGGTTGAGTAGACCCCAGACGTGCAAGGCGTCCATGTGTGCTGGTCTGCGGTATCGTCCCGGAGGTCCACTAGCTCCACCGCATCAGAAAGGAGCAGAAATTGCCAAGTCGCGATTACCCATTGTTATCCTGTATCGCATCACGGATAGTGCGTGTTTTCCATCCCCGACGTCGCATGAAGGGCATTAGGGCTGGGGCAAGGTCCGGGATGGACTGGCCAAAGAGCCATCTATCTGACCAGAAGATGGTGGAACGACCATCTCCAATGGTTGTATGACCGAGATGTGAAACATGAGCTTCATCTTGTCCGGGAAGGTCATATCAAAGGTTGTCCATGGCTTGTCCAATTGTGTCTTACGTTGCAATAGACGGGCATGCAAAGAGGTGGGGTCGTGGCCAGATGGTCCCGGCCACACCGTGCCGGTGTACGGCCCGCGCTGGCGTGCGGCTCGCGCCCTCGGCTCGCTCGGGGTCGCTGGCATGCGGGCCCCACCGAATCTGCCTTGGCATCTTTTCCATTTTCACCAATTTTCGAACTGTGGTCAATCCTGAATTTAAAAATTCAAATGCAAGGCCTTCCCAAAATCAAAAATTAAAAAGGGAAATTTTCCTGGTTAGTATAAATCTAGAAAGTGACATGCACTCATGTAAAAAGTCCTTCTAGATAAATTCTGATAATTCCCGGAAAATGCTTAAAGGTTAAGCTTCCCTGATTTAATTGAGGTATTAAACCTCGATGAAATCCAATGGGGTTTTGTCCTAGAATCTTATTTTGACATGCACTACAACATATATTTTTGGTAGGCCTCACTCATGTTGTAGAAAATTTGAGTTGTAGTTCAATTCAAATAAAATTTGAATTTATTCGCAGCCCAAATCATATTTCATGTCAATGAAAATTCTTGGGGGTGTGCTACTTGACCAGAGACATGTTTTAAAAAATGTTAACTCGAAATGTTCGTGATACGGGGTGTCACAGAGCCCATGAAAGTACTTCTAGGTTTAGTACTCCGAGCCAGCCAAGGTCGAAGGGGCGAATAACGCGGCTCCACGACACCGAACAATGGCCACCCCGATGTTCCTTATGCCCTCGCCACAGGAACTGCCTTCTCCATTTATCAACAGCCTTGATGAACCACTTTGGGAGGTCGAACGCCAGGAGTAGATGAATGGGGATGGCCGTGAGGACAGCCTTGACCAGAATAAGGCGTCCCGATGTGGCCATAAACGCTGCCTTCCATCTTGGCAACATGTCCAAAATTCAATCAAAGTATGGCTGCAGATTGGCCTTTTTCAGTTTCTTTGTTGAGAGTGGGAGGTCAAGGTATTTGCACGGGAACTGCGAGAGTGTACGATTAATATTCTCCTGCGTTTGGTGAGCCGTGGCCTCGTGGCACCAAATTGGTAGGATGTGAGATTTGTTTAGGTTGGTTTGTAGACCAGAGGCGGCCCCAAACTTGTGCAGGATGTCACGGACAAGTGCCAGATCCTCTGAGCGTGGGGTGGTGAACAGCACAACGTCGTCCGCATAGAGGGACAAACATGGTCCGATGTTCCTGGTGGCAAGCTGCTGCAATAGCCCCAAGTGCTCTGCCTTCGTGAATAAACTGGTGAGGACGTCCATGACAAGTATGAATGACATCGGGGATAGCGGGTCTCCCTGGTGAAGTCTTCTCATGTGGTTGATGTATCTGCCCGGCTGCCCATTGAGAAGCACCCTCGTGGAAGATGTCGACAGTAAATATGCTAGCAAGTTCCTCCACCGGCGCCCGAACGCCAGGTGCAAGAGGATTTCCAGCATGAATGCCCAGGATATAGAGTCGAAGGCCTTCGTGATGTCCAGCTTGAGGAGGAGGCTTGAGTGGCCTCGTGCATGGAAGAATCTCATCATGTGGTGCACTAGCATGAAGTTGTCACGTATACAGCAACCCCGGATAAAAACGCTTTGGTTGGGAGCAACCATAATCTTTCACTATGATTAATAAGCAGTAGCTGACACGTCAGTATATGAAATGTATAACTCCAAGGATGATTCCTAATTGTTTTTCTATTCAGCTAATCGTTTCTATCTGACAATATGATCCCTGCACAAAACTTACGTGCAAATTAATTTACGAAGATTCAAATAGCTTTAAGGTATCAAAAGATGGTGTATAAATCAACTGATTGGATCCTACTCTCTACATCAATGTCAACCGTACCCCTGGTTTGGTAACAAGATTGATTGATTGAATGATCGCCACAGATCGAATCATAGAGAGATGTAATATGCATGGAAATGGATCTAGGCTGAGATCGAGAGAGACAGGGAGAGAGATGGAGGTAAGCGAATAAGCGATCCAGGTCACATGCGAAGAAGGGGAGGGTGCAGCCAGCCAAGGAGCGAAACACCTCAGCTTCGTGGCCAGAGAGCTCAGCGCCATTGCCAGAGGGTTTTAAGATGGGGCCGCAGCTTTAGTGCGAGAAGGATTATCGACGGATGGATTTTTTTTTTCAGGCGTTGACGGGAGCTAAAGTAGGCTTTGATAGTCTGGAGATATTCTCAACGACACAAAGGATTTCAAATCCAACAAAAATTGACTAAAATATATTTTTAGTGGAGATGTGAGGATTCGAACCCCATACCTCTAAGCAAGCAAAGCTTAGCACTCTACCAAATGAGCTACATCCCCAATTTTAATATTAGCTTACTGTAATTAAATTTTATTTTGAAAAACACATAGTAACCAATTGGCTTCTCATATTTTTTGTACAGAAGCCACGTCAATGTTATCATGGCAAGGTCACGCCCAGAAGCTCACCTAGAAACGGCCCGAATGAGCATAAGAAAAACTTGTCGGTGTACAAAGCGGCGAAGGTAACGCGCACTCAGCGCACCGAACACGATGAACTAATATGCGGAGTAAATAAATAGGGTGGCGAGGTAACGACTCTCAATATAAGCGAGATTAACTCAAGATTACATATCCATTTACAGGCGACTCTTGGGCTCCCTTTGTAGTCCTAGAGAACCACACTTTACAAGACCATTCTATCCCTGACCGCTTCCCCTAGTTCTACTGGAAGGCGGTAAGTCTTAAGGGCAATCCGGAAAAACGGCCAGGCACACGCGATTCGCGGCTTAGCTGGCTTCTGGCTGGCGAGCACTCCGGCTTGGTACTTCGCTGGACCCCGATGCTTCGCCTTGGCGCGGCTTCGCCTGGCCGGACGGTTGCTCCGTCGGTCGCAGGCCCTCGCACAGGAGCTCTCTCCTCCGCTGCCCACCCCCTTCGCTCCGCCTCGGGGTGCCTCCTTCGCCTCCGGTCCTTCACTTCGCCCGTTGTCTCAGCGCGTTCGTCTGGAGACTCGGGGTTAGTCATAGAAATGACATGGGGGGGGGCGTGGTCTTTCCTGCGCTCGAGGCTCGCTCCGCGTCGGGCCCCCAACAAAACTGTTAGCCAAGTCTTCAATCCTCAACAAATTAGGTTGCAGTGACAACCGCCGCATAGAAAACTGATGGCCAAAGGTAGGAATCCATCGGTATCATCTGCCAAGGGCCTTGAAGCAGCATTAGAGTGATGCCGCCAAAACTATTGAACATGAAGAGGAAGAATCCGGACGAGACTAAGAAAATTCATCCACATATTCAAGATTTTTTGAATCTTCACGTATCTATGTGAATCAATCTTAGCCCTTGTGTCGTTCATGTACTTTTGATTACTAAGAAAGATGATAATTTGTGTAGGTGTATAGATTTTTTAAATTTTTGGTAGTTTACTTTGATGATATCTTAATTTATAGCAAGTCAATGGATGAGCATATAGATCATTTGCACGTTGTTCGCTATAAGCATATAAAAAAACAAGTCTTGCTTGAGTCACATGGTTTATGCATGCTACTTCCTGGTCCCTTAGATTCCTTGGACGGATTTTTCTATGTACTTTGTTTTACGATTGCCTAGGACCAAGAGGTACAGTTATAGCAATTTTCTTGTTGTGGATTGCTTTTCTAAAATGGCACGTTTATTCCAGCACCCTGATAATTGGGTCCCACGAGATGTACGGGGAGGACATGAATCTAAGGCCCATTAAATCACAAGTGAAGCAAGCTAACGTAAAGAGGCCATTATCCAGCCCATTTCATGTTTGCTTGCCTTTTCGTATGGCCCGATGAACCCAAGGAATGGATATTTATACGTAACATACGAGTCTACGAATGTAAAAGGCCACAAAGTGACGACAACTATTGGTCAACGGCGGCTCGTACTACTATAACCTTACCGACGTTCCTAGCGTCTTCGTCTCTTTCTCCCTGTCATGGAACGGCCACCAGCGAGGACAACGTCAGTACATTCACAATCATTCGCGATTAGTGATGATGGCTTCTTCACTTGGAGAATCTTGGCTGGTTGGTGGTGCAAAATGCATAAGCTTGATGACCTTCTCAGATGAGAGTGATGGACTTGAAGCCTAGTGCATCTTAACTATTTATTAACGCTTTTGAATTATCTAGTAGTCATTTTATACAAACATTCGTGTGTTAAACAAGGATACAACTGAAAACCTTAATTACTGTGGACATATAAGCAATTCTAATTGTCTATTAGTCTGATTACATGCTAAACTCACGAGCTACACGAGCTGGCTCGAGCTATCACCGAGCCGAGTCGAGCCAGCGTTCTGGCTTGTTAAAATTTCAATCCGAGCCGAGCCAGCTCGCTTCAGTTTCGACTGGAGCAAGTCGAGCCAAGCCGAGCCGAGCTGGCTTGGCATCCAGCCCTAGTCATTGTTACGTAGGTTCGAGTTCCCAGCGCCAGGATAGTGTTCTTCCAATGTTCTTGAGCCACGCCCTTCTTTTTATTATGATTCCTTTTTAGCATTTCAAACTTGTATATAAATTACATATGAGGTCAAAGCTTTAAACTGTGTTGATTCTTTTTTCACAAAATGTTTACAAAATATTTTACACCATACAAATGCATTTTCCATATTGCTCATTAGCTAAACTGCACCAATGATTCATCAACTCCTTAATAGTCACTATTCAAAAATA
The DNA here is from genome assembly GCA_031894775.1 of Chloris gayana. NCBI lineage: Eukaryota > Viridiplantae > Streptophyta > Magnoliopsida > Poales > Poaceae > Chloris > Chloris gayana. The sequence continues at coordinate 695,869 of JAUNZO010001929.1, forward strand.
TCTTCGTCCCTTTAAATACCTCTAAATAATTTGCATCTGACACGAATTTTGATGTATATGTAGATCTTATACACATCTACACATAAAAAATCGTTATATCTACAGTTCAAAAAAATAGGTACACATGTGTAAGTTAAATTGGTTCACATTTGACATAACAACTTATAACTCATATCTACTTGAGTAACATTTGAACAAACATTATTGCAAATAGATTTTTAAAAAAATATAAAAAATGGTTGTTGGTGTTGTCAAGAAGCAAACCCACACAAAAATTTAGTTCGGAATTCAATATATGTTTGGATATACAAAAATGCAAAAATTCTCTGGATAGTAGAATGGTTTCTGTAAATTGAAAACGTACTAACTTGAAATACGTATGCACATTTATCATCTTATTGGGCCGTCACTAAGATGGTACTTAGTTTCGGTTTGGTAGGCCAAGAGAAAAAAATAACCCAATGCTATGGGCCGTGCATGGTGGTCATGTGTTTTTTATATTTTTGTAATTTGCTACGGTGTGTTGGGTCTAGGTGCGCTGACATTTGTTTTTTATTTCCGGAATTTTGACAGGCCGAAGTTGCACGGGCCTGAGTGGACTTCTAGAATCAGATGAGAAGGTTGAGGCCTGTTGCAATATTTTGATAGCAAAATTATTTTTTCTGATCTAAGCAAAATCAATTTTTCAATATATAAGCAAATATTATTAACCATATTAATCATAATACATATTCTATTTTCTCTAGTTTAACTTTTAATGTTGCGCAGAAATGCATATTGCATAATAATAATAATAATAATAATAATAATAATTTGTCATTAGAGAATATCTAACATTATTGACAATATGAAGTTTCAATATGCAAATCAAAAAGTTTGGTGACATAATGTCGTTATTGTTTTATTTAAACCTATTAAAACAAGTTATGAGGCCTCTAATCTTACTTTATATTTATTTTAATATTTTGAAATTTAAATTGTGACGAAGACCTACATACTATGACAATTTACATTGTCACAAAATTGTGACGATCATAATTTAACTCTCATGACGCTACAAATTCGTCACAATATGGTATAAACTTTATTTTGTGACGATTCCCAGCTTGATTTTATGACGTATATGTAATTTTCGTCACTAAAGTTCATCGATCATCATAAATAGAGTAAGCTATTGATAATATGATCACTGTCACTCTAAAATCGTCATAGAATGTCGGATCTCTTTTAGTGTTTGTAATAATTAAGTTGCGTATAGAGTTGTTTTTTTTCTATACAACTTATCACCCACGGATGGATGGACAAATAGAGGTGGGAAGACGCACATTGGCGCCATGTTGAGAGTATTTTGAAGAAAAAATGAAGCAATGGGAAAAAATTTTACCTCATGCATAGTTTGCATATAATCGAGCGGCACATTCTACTACCAAGGTAAATCCTTTCACGGTGGTGTATGGTTTTGATCCATGTACTATTGATATTCTTCCTTGACCTTTTAGGGGTCAAGTTCATAATGATGCTAAAACTGTGCTGATTTTATTGTGCAAATGCATGAAAATATAGAATTATTATTTGGAAAGGTATAAATGAAGTAAAACTTGAAAAGGAAGAGCTAGTGTGGTTGCACTTGCAAAAGGATAGATTTCCATAAATACAGAAATTTTCAATTGATGTCCATTCAAAATAATTGAGAAGATTAATGATAATGCATATAAACTTGAGTTGCCTCCTGAGTCAAGGATGACACCGCTTCAAGAGGGGGAGGATGATGAGGATTTCACTCGTATGGATGCACACAATGCTCCTCCTACTCTAGATTGGTAGGTCCAATGACTAGAGCTTGTGCACAATGACTTAATTTGGAGGTGAGCTTGTTCTACATCTTCATTATATGTTAGATTTGAGAATGGTTTGCCACCTAATAATGATACTCCGATGAGACACCATGCAGTGGAAAGGGAGATGACGAGTGAAGGAGTCAGGAACACGGACCAACGGGGACGTGCAAGCCAAGGTGGAAGCCCAAGTCAAATTGACTTTGGATCTGTTTTCAAGTCAAGGGTCAGCTTGCACTAAAATGGATGTCCAGGATGCATACGGGCTCGGTTTTGGACATTTTCATGGAAATACAAGGAGAAGTCCTTTCCTATGGCACTATTCGAATAGCAAAATTCATGTGGAATAAGTGGAAATCACAAAAAGAAGTAGGCTCCAGAATCTATTGCGTTGTCGTGTCACATAATTTTGGCCTTTGTATCTTGTATAGCCCAATGAAGGGCGTGTTCCGGAGGGCGTTGCGTGACCCTAGGGTCATATAACCAGCTACACTCGCTTTTTAGGGTTTTAGTTTTGCTTAGACTAATTCTATTCAAATTAGTGTCATTTTTCTTCGATCTGTGAGACCCCAACTTCATGAGAATTCGGTACATACATCTGCAGTTATGCTGCATTCTTCTTTCATGATTGTGTTCTTGATTCGCAAGCAAGGATTAGCCTTCTTGACAAGGTCAACCGTGTGCCACCGGCTGATAATAGGAGTAAATGTCGTGCTTCAATTACAAGCTTCTAAACGTGTCATTTAGAAGACGGATCGATTTATGTTTTGCCTCCACCCACATAAAGAGTATTTGAACCTTTTGAAAGATGAATAAGCCTTGTCAACATGACTTTTAGTGATCTTCGTCATCACGGTAATCGAGTTGATCCTTAGAAATAGCATCATCAACTGTATATGATACATGAACTTCTTTACCATTCATCATAAGAAACAATAAAAGTATAGGAGGAGCAATTGTTCATCTATATACGGACTTTTTATGCTTCAATCATGGCCTCCGGCTAAGAGATTTGGGATCCCCTCTCAAGCAGCATGAGGATGCATTATGGAAAAAATGTAGCCTATGGGCTATGGCCCCACGAGACGAAATAGAAGCCCAATCGGTAGTGTAGCATTGGCCCACCTGTGGTTCCTTGTCTCCCAAGTTAGAAGAGATTAGATCTAGAGTCTTCTAAATTAGAATATATAGCTTATGGGTCAAGCTGGTCATATCTATGTAATGAGAGAGTTTTAACTATTGAAGTAAAAAAAGAATAATCTGAAGAAACCCTCTCATTATATATATATATATATATATATATATATATATAGTGTAAGTATAATCTGTAGCTAGCTATAGAATACTTATTCTGTAGCCAGGTCGCTTGTCCGCACCACACCACCGAGCAGGCCGACCCAGCGAGCTTGTTTCCACGCTGCGCGGAGCGCCCGTCCACCGTCACGTCAGAGCCCAGCATCTATGTTTCCGCGATGCGCGAGCGCCCGTCCACAGTTTACGTTGGAACCCACGATCTATCACGTTCGGTTGACGCGCAGGTGCTGTTGCGAGGACTTGTTCCGCTGCCGGCTTCACGTTCTATGTCGTTCGAATCGCAAAAAACAAATAAAATTGCTCCACACTCCAATGTTTACAGAATCGTAGGCAATCACACGTTAATTAGGAACAGTGGTAAACTGATGAAGAATATATTGTCTTAAAGCTGGACAAGTCGTATATCACAAAAGGCTGGCTGATACTATTCGTCACTAATAAGTGACATGTGAAGCTGCTAGTCTCATCTAAAAAGACTATATTTCCCAGAAAAGTCAAGAAGAATATAGTGCAAGTAACTGACTCAAGTGCTGTCATTCATAGGTCACTGACTCACCCTGTACTCTGTTATATAGAACATAAGTTATAACACAAAGAAGATTACAAATGACATTTTAGTCAACTAGACAACTCAAACATGGGACACATTCACTTTGTCAAAAATATTTGCTTCTGATCAGCAATTGAGATCCATTATATCAGCAGTTGGATGCATTTAATGCACGATTTGCCCAAGGCAATCAGTTGGCTTAGTTCATCTGCAGGTCGATGATCAGTACTCCGATTCAAATGGCTGTCATGTGTCCACGGATATGCATGTTAGGCTTCTCATAAGTGAGAGTGGATTCCTACCAAATATTTGCATGAGGGGCTGCTGGTTAGAGAAAAAAATAGTCATTTCACAGTTCTAAAATCAACAAAGCAACAATCTAACTCTCTGCAAGTATTGTGAAGTTATTAAACAACTGATAGCAAAAATGCTTATATGTGCAATGGGTTTGTTCTTGTATGAAATAGAAAGAAAATACACTATGCTATTTGCTCACAACATATTCTTGATCAAAAGTTTTATTCGCACTGCATTTGTGAAGTAAGAAAAACACTTGGATAAATGGTAAAAATGGCAAATGATTCACAATACAACATGACTTAGCAGGAAAAAAGAAAGAATCAGTTAGCAGTTAAACATAATGGAACATTCTTCAATATACAGAGCTCACATGTGGCAAACAGGAATTCAGGGCACGATATCTATTGAAGCGTCCACCTTGTGTTTAGTATTCATGCATAAGCCTTACCACCGGGAATATTCATATTATCATTAGTCAACAAATGTAAACGATGGCAGATGGTTTACAAAACAACAAGGGAAATTTATGATTCAGGGATAGAGGAGAAACCATTAATGAACTATTCTGACTCTCAAAAAGGATTGTCATGAGTGACATACCAACAATGAAGAACTAAGAAGCAATGATAAATAAAAGTGCGGTGTTTTCTAGCACCCTTCTGCTTCAGCCTGGTGGTCTTACACTCAGAGAGAGAATTTTCTTAATTTATAAATGCATCAAAAATTCATAATAGACACAAGGAGTGTCATATGTGAATGTAGCATAATTCTCGAGAATGTGTTGGGAAAAAAGAAGAGCCATGTCCAATATAATCCCCGACTACAGTTTATGAGATTGCAAACTGAAATATCATTTCCCCCTGACCCATGCTAGTAAGCAATATAAAACAATGGCAACTTTAAACAGGCCAATCTGAGCTTCTGCCTATGGTAGACAGCTAGACCGCTATGGCAAAACACGAGCATTGTGCTTCCTAGATTACTCATCTTTGAGTGCAGAACGTTCAGCCCACTAGACTCGTAGGTTGACTTCAATTTTACGGGCAAAGAAAAAAAAACACGTAACCAGACACAAAATCTCTCAAGTAGGCATTCTGACAAACTTGCACTATGCACAGATGAATCGACAAGCAACCAAAGCAGAAGGATATTATCTGTGCATCAGTTCATCTTGAAGGAACTTTACATCTTACATCGTGGTTGGAAAAAAAGATATAATGATGACTATGAATGTTGCAAAATTAGGTCCTGACAAATGGATGCAGTTGTATCATTCAATTGGAACGCCAGTAATCTGTAAGAAAGATTAATGACAAGTAAAAAACTTCTCCATGGACACACGAGACAAAATTATGTATATGCTGCATAGTAAAATAATCTCTAACATTAGCTTCAGGGTCAGTAACGAGATAATGGACAATAGAGATGGAAATGAAATCAAAACAAAAGCAATCGGGTCCATCTAATTGTTGTTCAAATTAAACTAACTCCGGAGTGAATTCAAATAGGGGAGAACAGAATTCTGATTGATTAGCATAGCAAAATTAATAAGATTAGGTGTAGGAAATTGGGGAGCAGAGCGGCCCATCTGCCACCAAGCCGTCCAGACGCCAAGATGGAAACGAAATCAAAACAAAAGCATCAGGTGCATCTAATTGTTGTTCAAATTAAACTAACTCCGGAGTGAATTGAAATAGGGGAGAACAGAATTCCGATTGATTGGCAGAGCAAAATTAATAAGGTTAGGTGTAGGAAATTGGGGAGCAGAGCGGCCCATCTGCCACCAAGCCGTCCAGACGCCATCGATTCAGTAAGCAACATATCAAAATTACTAAGGATTCGGAGGAAGAAATTTGGGAGTGCAGACCACCGATTCAACAAGAAACCGAGCAATTTTGACGAAAACTGGGGCAAAAACTTACGCATATAGCTGCTCCTCCAGTCCTCCATGTGTTGAATGGAAGTTTCGTCGATTGATGGAAGAGAGCCGTCGGGTGCCGTCTGAACCTGACGAATGAATCCATCAGCATCTCGGAGAAAGAACAAACAAAGATGAATCCTGCGAGTGAACAACAAACATGGATGGCACGGAAGCAACGTCGAACGCTGTATCAATATTTGCTGGCTGCCGTCACAACCTAGGACGAAAGAATCCATGAAGAACGGAGAAGAAACGGAAGCGAAGAAGAATTCTGCGGGGGAGCAGCGAATCGGGCTGGGATGGGAGCAACTCCGGTGGAGGATCTGTGCGCTCCTGCGAGGGAGCCGAAGGGTGATTCTGGTGGAAAAAAATGGAGCGGGTGCGGTTTGTAGGTGCCGGACGAACTACGGTGGTTGATCGATGGTTTGAAGCCGGAGCGCCGCCAGCATCCGCATCCGCAATGAGCGGAGATCGTGGGACAGTGCGGGAGGAGTTTGGTTCTCTGCTAGTTGGAGGGGTCTGGATGGGTCGGTGCAGGGCTGCGGGCCGCTCACGGGTTTGGACCTGGCTACGGAATAAATAATTCTGTAGCTAGCTATATAATATATATTCACTATATATATATATATATATATATATATATATATATATATATATATATATGGAAGCCTTTTTTCTACTCCCGGGTGTAGTTACTCCCATATCTATATCTTACAAATTAGAGGGTATCTCTTCATACTTGGGGTCTCTAAAAAAAGTATGGATACATACTTGATTTTTAAAAGTGGTATGTGGACATACTTATGGTTTTATAGGAAGATACATCAAGTATATGGACATACTCCTTTCTCTATATAGGAAAGATGATATATCAGAAGGTGCTAAAATATGAGTTCCACTCAAAAATTTTCATGGTTATCACTTTGTAAATTCTTATTTTAGGTATGTGCACATACTCAAAATTATAAATAGGTATAGACACATACCTAAGGTGGTTTTTTGAACGTGGGAGTAACTACACCCGAGAGTAAAATGGAATTACCCTATATATATATATATATATATATATATATATATATAGAATAATAAACGAAGAACTATCAGAATAACCCCCGTCACCTCCGTACGCCACCAAATTAGATTCTCTTTATGGAAACGAAGAGATCGGCTTTGCATATGATATATATGGTGTCTTTAATCATTGGAATCCATGTATGAGTACGTGGCATCCCAAATTTATGGCAACATCACTCGCCCCTGAGCTTGCCTTTCAACAATAACGTCATATTGTATCTTTAGAAGACCATCTTCGACCTTCTACTCCATCTTCTTTATGTCTATGATCTTTTGAATTGAGCTGATGATAAAGCATCGACATCAACATGTTCGTGTAGTGTGGCCTCTGTCTTGTAAACTGGTATTGGGAGATAAGCTTGAAAGTATAGTATCCCATAATTAAAATCTTCAGCATGCCGAATGGACACACATTCTTGATGAAGTTGAAATAACCCTCTGGCAGCTAAGAGCCACTCTGCTTTCATCAACTTCCAACAGGCTTGTAAAACTAGAGTTCTCTAAGATGGGAGGAGGCCCCAGCTCGCTTCTTGACAAGAATAAATGGTGGCTTCAAGAGTGCACGCAAAGACGATGGACTAAGGACTGTGTCATCGAGCCTGGCAGAGCTTCAAGTGCTTGCACTCTTGGTTGTTGTTAATTTCTTTGGATAATAATCCATAATGCTATCACACGCTTCAACGAGCAAAACCCAATGTCATCTCAATAAATAAAATAAGCATTGATTGCAGATCTATTAGCAATATATTAAATTCCGAATTTAATATGCTGCAACGAGCTTTATCTTTCTTGGGCCAATATATTAAAGGGTTAGTTGGATCAATGCCATTGAACTTTTCACTGTTTAGAAATAGACCACCGAACTTTTATATACCGGGCCGGTGCCATTGAACTTTCACGTAAATTGGATCCATGCCATCCTGCACATCCACGACCACTTGGGGCCCACTTGCAGGTGCCTGTATTTTCGTATTTCTTGTCGTGCCCGTGCCTATCCATCCATAGAAGCCGTAAACCTAGCTAGATCGAGACCTGCGCCCCCATAGTTCCTCATCGTAGAACCCTAGCTGAGACACCCACGTCGTCCACGACGAGGACGTTCCCAGTCCTGGGGTGGTTCGGCATCACGATGTGGACGCTCCCTGTGCTGGGGCGATTCAGCATCAAACTAATCATCGAAAATGAAGGGGAAGGTGAACTGAAGTTCTTGTACATCTAGAGCAAGGGTGGAAAAATGGAGAGTACTCCACTAGATGCGTCTTTGACTTTGGTGAAGAATATGTTGGTGTGAATCATCAACACATATACAACATCCCTCCTCCTACACAACATCAAGAGGTGTCAACCGAACCTTCCAGCACTGGCACTCAACCTACACAACAACCAGAACAGACTGCTAAAGGAGGTATGCCTCCTGAGGTAGAAGTTACTGATGTGGATCCTGAAGAAATAACTGTGTTGCATGATCAAGAGAATCCTAACATTAAGAAGGGTGCATTGTTTACTGACATGATTTACATTCGGAAAAGCAATTAGACATCAAGGTATAGGGCGCAGGTCTCATCCAGCCAGTTCGACGGCTTCTATGGATGGATAGGCAGCGGCACGACGGGGAATACGATAATATTGGCGCCTGCAAGTGGGCCCCAAGTGGCCGCGGATGTACAGATGGCATGGATCCAATATAGCTGAAAGTTTAATGGCACTAGGTCGGTATGTAAAAGTTCAGTGGTCTATTTCCAAACAGTGAAAAGTTCAATGGCATGGATCCAATTAACCCTATATTAAATTCTCAGTGGGTCAGAATCCTTGCTTTTTTCTATATGTATCATAATCTTTACTGCGGGTATGAAGCAATCCGTATTAATCTGCAGCGTGTCCATCAAGCAATAGTATTTAGTATTTAAAATTCTTCTCTTTCTCTACAAAACAATGCAACAACGAAGATGAAGGTACACATCCGCAATTAATCAAACCTTTGTCAGGAGACTCCTTAAAAACCAAATAAATATTAGAGGAACATGTATCTTCGCTCCTCCAATCAATTATTGGCCCTTTAACTTGAAGAATCAATGATATGAAGAGTTTGATATGTAGACACCAATAAGATCCATATGAATATGCTGATAAAGAGTCTAGATGAATAACCATTTATTGATAAAATTCCAGCCGAGACTATTCCAATAATCAGTGAATGTTGAATATGAATACCTTGATGGTTGACCAACAACATTCTAATGAATTTCTATATATACGGTTGAAAATCCAGAATAACCATTAGAAATTCAGATATGAAAACACTGCTCATAAACTTGCGCATCATCGTCTACCATTTTCTTGACAATGGTAGTGACTTGTTGCGACGAATTATTTTTTGACAAACCTTATTGGTACGAACGCATCACTTAGTAGAAGATCAATAAGTAAAATAGCTCATTATTATACTTATTTTGATGGTAAGTAGCATAACGGCTAGTACCGTCAAATTATGCCATCACCATGCTTGCGGTGCTTAAAGCGGAAGTAGTAGACAGTGGTTGCACATACAAGCCACAGGTGCAGCGCTTCAGACAAAACAGCAGTGATGGACCGTGCAACTCCCGCCATGCCGCGGAAGAAATGTACCTTCTGCAGAACTGTTCCAAACAGCCACAGCCCGGCCGCGGTGGCGGACCTCACAACCATGAGGACCACGGCTGGAGCAGTGTCTCCGTCTCCAAATACGAGCCACAACGCCTTACGGAGCGCACGTACCCCACGGAAGCATCCCGCCGGCTCGGCGGCTGACATCACGACGGCAAGGGTGCCGACGAGTTGGAGGCAGTGCCTGAAACCGTGTGCCAGGACAAGGAAGGGAATTCCCACGGAGAGCAGACCGCGGTAGCGGAGGTACATCCGGAACGCCTGAATGGTGCTCTGGCACGCGAGATGCAGGGCGCTGCACAACACCGCGGTGCCGAACACCGTGCCCTTGAACGACGCTGCTGCTCGCCGCTGCAGAGGTGCGCACCACGCGGTCACGGAAGCTGACACGGTGACAGCCGTGACAGCCGGGCCGATGGCGAAGGCGGTGACGACGAGGTAGGTTATGGTGGCGGCGAGGAGCTGCCCGGAGCTGATGCTCCAGCGCGTTTTGGTGCCGTCGATGGCGTCGGTGAGGAATTGTTTGGTGGTGGAGTAGATCAGGGCCCTTGCCACCGCGTAGGCGATGGCGAGGAGGATGGGAAGGATGAATAGGCGGAAGTTGCGAAAGGGGAGGAGGAATCCTTCCTTGAGGAAGCTGCTAGCGGGGCGTCTTTTAGAGATCACGGCGGTGGCCATGTCTCTGGAACAGAAGGGCACAAACTTTTGTGGTAGGAGAAGCGTCTTAATAGTTACCCTGCAAACTATAGTGATAGTGCGAGTAGGGGATCGGATGTCTCGCGGCGGAACTTTCGTTGGAGTGGTGAGTAGTATATACCATTATTATATTACAAACGTTTTGGAAATGTACTTGGAGAAGGTTGCTGGTTCTCTTCTAGAAGTTGTATAGACGGAGAATCCTTAGGTCCTCGTTTGTGTAGTACTTGTTCTCTCCTTTAATTACGACAAAAAGTACTCGTATGACCCTATACTGATAGATCAAGTGATTCGTTGCCATATGGATGGTTACCAATAAATAAGGATTTTCTCTTGTTCTCATCTGTTATGTGTCGGGAGGGTGTCGTGCCCTCCGTATCATCATATGCTGTGCCCTCCGTGTCACTGTATGCTAAGACCAGTCTCAAGGTATAGTTTCAACTCAAATTTATTAAGGGTATCAGTCAAATTTAGAGATATAGTTTGATGGATGAAATAGTCAATCTCAATGCACAGTTTCATCTCATGATTTCATAAACAAATTGTAGGTTTAAATTAACATCTGATTGTTACATTGCGATTGGTCAAAATATTTTAGGATGAAACTTTATATTCTCCATGAGAGTTTCATTAGTGTCATACCTATAAAACAGTGCCAAATGAGTTTCATCCCCATGTAACTTATTTCATCTCCTTCATACTATGTTATTGTTCTTGATGATGTATCACCTCATTTAATGCTCATGGAACTCCTGCTGAGACTGGCTTAATATGTACCCGTGGAGGCTGGAGAGATGGAAATACACAGATCAAACAATACTGTACTACTGTTGAAGTAACATCGATCGAACCTATTCTACTTTTTTTTTACCGGAATACAGCGAGGAGGCCACCTGTGCAAAAAAATAATTGCAAAAGAGAAAACAGTCAGAACACACCAATACATAGCAAAAATAAAAGAGAAAAACAGCAACTTTCACAATTTACAGGAGCCTATCTACCCAGTCAAGGAAAGGGGATTGAAGTGATTCTTTCATTCTACAGCTTTGGAGGTAACATTTATCTTGGAAAGCTTTCTTCCAGAGGTCAAGGGAGGTATTGGAGGCATCAAAGATTACTCCATTCCTCTGTTTCCAAATGCACCAGACAGCTATGGTGAAGCATTCCATGAAGAAGGGTTATCCAAAATCCCTCTGTGACCTATTGATCATTTCAAAGAAAGGAAGTCCTCTGTGCCAATGAGTATAGCTATGATCGAACCTATTCCACTTGCACTGACACTAATGTCGGAGAGTGATAACGGTCACTAACGGGTTATTATTTGATTAGAGACTAATGGCCTTTACATTATGAGCGAATTCCTTATGAACCATCGAAATCTATAAACTTCCCTTGTCAGCCTAGGGTGTATATATCATATTGTTTAAGGCTATTCTACACTGTAGGTACCATATACTATAGTATAAGATAAATTAAGAAACGGTTCTGACCTCCTAAATGATAATAACCCTACGTCCAGTCTTATGAGGTCTCATGCGGCGTTTTGCCGAGTGGTCTCTCCCTCTCCCATGGTGAGGCGTAAGTACCATATATGACATTGTCATCTCTCCCATGTGGGCGTTTTGTCGATTGGTCTCTCAAACAAGAAACAGAGCAACCACATTCCGTCTCATCGGGCCTAGAAATTGCCACATTAATCAGAGAAAACAAATGTTAAAATTACGTACCTATGCCATTATAAAATAATTATCCAAAAATACGGTTCACATGTTTTTATAATTGCCCCCATTGAGCTTAGGAACTGAATGGCAAAGATTTCTCAAGAAAAAAAGATTGAAAACATGGAAAACTACACAAAGAAGCGTAGACCTTCCCCGTCCATGTACAAAACAACGAAAAGGTCGAACTCTAGAGTATAGACGGGCTGCGACCCTATCATCACTATAAGAATTTGGCACTGTAGTCACGTAGCCTATAACCCCGTAGCCACGCCAAGCAAAATCGACCGTGGCAACTGCACTCTTGAATCGTGGCGATAGTAGCCTCTATAGCCACGGTTAGCTTTGTGAACCGTGGCTATAGCGTCCTCCACCAATAGCCACGGTCCAAGTCTCCAACCGTTGCTATTGAGACCGCTATAGCCACCGTGCATTCTCCAACCCTCGCTAAAGTGGCCTCTAGCCATGGTTGAAGAAGTGGATTGCGGCTACTGTTTTGTACAGTATCAAAGTCGTGTCCGGACCGGACAACAGCTCACTCGAACTGTGGCGGCCCGAAAATGGAGGAAAATTATGAAAACCAAGTGGGAAAGGTTTTGATTTCTTTTTTTTTTTTGCAGAATTTTGTTCTCCATGGTAAGTGAATCTCATCTCATGTCTTTTTTATTGCTATAATGTTGTAATCAAGGAGAATTTTGGGTTACCATTTTTCCTATGTTTATAGGTTTGTTGTTGGTTTGAGTTGTTTATAATGGGCTCATACATCATGTATATGTGTTGCATAAAAAAAATCATGTCTTACAGTCTTTTTTCATGTCAATCAATTTAAGATCTACTTTATGCTCTGTTGAGAAACCTAGAGCAATTTAATTATTAAAAAAATCGAGTGAATTGAAAATAATTCGTATATTTTATTTTTAGGTATTCTAGCACATTGTCTTATGCAATATATTAGTTCCCTTTATATTTTCTTTAAATATATAATATTCATAATGGTAATTAGAGTAATTAGTAAAAATTAATAATTATTGTTTTCGCATAATGCTTGTTTAGATAGACAAATCATGGATGTATGAAGAGTCAAGATTGAGTGATATTTACGAGGTCAAGTCGATGTATTTCTTAAGGAGGTCGTCCAAGCATGCTAAGCGTCTAGGAAGACAAGAAATGTATTGTCCATACATGGACTGCAAGAATGAAAAATTGTGAACGAGAGATAAACTTGTAATCAAATCTCACTTAGTGAGGAGGGGTTTCCTGGAGAAATACACGAGGTGGACAAAGCATGGAGAGGAGGAGCCGGTCGAAGTTGAGGTCCAGCCGATTGAAGTTGAAGAAGAACAGTTCATCCAAGTTGACGAGTCTGTTGATTTTTATGTTGATGCCGCATTCGAACAATGTACTGAATTTGATGTTGAGGAATTACTATGTCACGTTGAACCGTAAGTTTTATTCAATGCAGGGACAACAAGAGGGCTTGATAACTTTACAACGATAGAGAAGGCATCAAAAGATTTATTTTCTAAAGAGAATACTGTGTTACGTACAGTTCTCGAGCTCATGAAATTGAAGGTCATCCATGGGTGGTCGGATATTAGTTTCACTGAATTGTTGGATCTTCTTTCGGATACACTACCGAAGCCCAACTTGTTACCAAAAAGCACCTACTATGCTAAAAGACTGATATCCCCAATGTCGCTAGGAGTGCAAAAATCCACGCATGTCCAAATCTTTGTATATTATACCGGGGTGATAAGTACAAGGACCACGTGAGATGTAGAAGGTACAAATGAAGTCGTTACAAGACCAATAAGGGCTATGATGTAGACCATGATAGTAAGGTTCTAGCCTTGGTCATGTGGTACCTACCGGTGGTCGGTCGCATCGGATCGATATTTGCCAACCCAAAAGATGATGAACTGATGATATGGCATACACGTGAGAGAGATCCCAATAAACCGAGTCAACCATCCGATGGAACCTAGTGGAAAAACATCGATGGTAACCACTATGACGACTTCTCTCACGAGCCAAGAAATATACGCTTAGCATTGAGTACGGATGGGATAAACCCATTTGGTTTAACAAGGAACGTTCACAACATTTGGCCGGTGCTGCTAATAATGTTCAACCTCCCGCCGTGGTTGTGCCACAAGAGCAACTGCATATTGTTGTCCATTCTTATATCCGTGCCGAAAGAACCTGGTAACGACATAGATGTCGTCTTAGAACCATTGTATGAAGACATACGAAACTATGGCTGGAAGGTGTGCATATGTGGGCTGAGCACCGAAAAGAGTACCTCACGCTGAAAGCAATCATTTTCGTGATCGTAATCGATTCCCGGCATTAAGGGAGCTTTTGGGTCACGTGAAAGAATAAGGTACATTTATTATTCCATTGTGATGTACTTATTATGTACTCAAATATGTACCTTTATATATCATTGCTTTCTAATTATATTTTTAGCAACTTAAATTAATTTAAAAAATATTTTAATGTATTTCTAATTTAATGACTTTTTAATTATTATTTGGTAACTTAAATCAATTTAAAAACTAATTTTTCGGCAACTTAAATCAATTTAACAACTTTTTAATATTTTTTGACAACTTAAATCAATTTAATAGTATTTTTTTAATTTCCAACAACACAAATCAATTTAACATTATCGAGTAGAAAAAAGAATAAATACATATGTGTTTGTAAACAACTAGAACAATGGCATGCCAAAAATTAGATGCAAAGGCATTATCGTTTTTAGAATAAAAATAGAAGAAGTAAAAGAAAAATAAACAGTTTCAATGACAAGTGGGCCCAACAAACAACAATAGCCACGGTTCATTTCAAAACGAATCGTGGCTATTGTTTGTGCCATCGACATGATGGCCCCACTTGTCATTGTAGCAACAATAGCCACTGTTGGTATTGAAGTGAACCGTGGCAAATATATCATGCTCATCGACATGTGGGCCTGCGCCACCATTGCTAACCGTGGCGACTGCTGCCTATAAAGCCCGGCGGCCACGACGGCCAACCCTAATTCTGGCGCCTTGGCAAAACGACGCCGTCAGGCCGCTCGACTGCCGCTGCTCCCTTATTGCGCCGCCCCTCCCACGCCGTGACCTTCTCCCCGCGAGTTCCTCCTCGCCGCGCAGACCTTCTCCACATCCTGTACGGCCCCATGAGGTCCTCCTCGCCGCGTCGCCCTCCTCCTCCTCGCCTCTTGCGCGTCATCGTCCTCCCCGGACTCGCCGCCGCCTCCTCCTTCCCCCTCTCGGCCCGCGGCCCCGACGAATGCCCTCCCCGCCTCTCTACCCCGATGAGCCCCAGCCCGTGGCTCCTCCCTGCGACTTGCTTCTCACGTGCTTCAACGAGGTCCCCGCCCCCCCCTCCTCACAAGCTCCGGCGAGCTCCACCTCTCTCGCGAGCTCCACCCAGCGAGGTCCTCTCCATGAGCTCCTCCTCCGGCGAGCTCCTCCTCTCTGCGTACCTGGTATGCCCCATCCCTCTACCCCTCTCTGGTTAGTGGCTCCTCTCCGGCGAGCAGCATTGTTCTTGTGATTGTGTTATTGTGATTTAGCTCAGAAATTAGCTATGATATTGCCCTGCAGTAGCTCTGATATTTCTTTGAATAGCTTTGAAATTAGCTATGATATTGCTATGCATTTGCTCTGATATTGCTCCAAATAGCTATGATATTAGCTCTGAAAATTAGCTCTGATATTGCTCTGTATTAGCTCTGATATTGCTTTGAATAGCTCTGAAAATTAGCTCTGCATTAACTTTGATATTGCTCTCAATAGTTCTAGGTATGGTTCTGAATATGATGTGAATATGCTCTGAATATGGCCTGCATTAGCTCTGATATTGCTCTGAATAGCTCTGAAATTAGCTCTGAAAATTAGCTATGTATTAGCTATGAATGCTCTGAATATGCTCTGGTTTAGCTCTGAATATTAGCTCTTATATTGCTCTGATATTTCTCTGAATATGGCTCTGATATTGCTCTGAAATTAGCTCTGAAAATTTGCTCTGGTTTAGCTCTGAAAATTTGCTCTGGTTTAGCTAAGTGCTGCATATGTGTATCTTCTAGGCACACTGAATTCATAGCTAATTCAGAGCTCATTCCGACATCTCTTTCCTAAGTGCTCATATGCGATGATATGTGGTTAGACCACTACAGCCCGCTAAGTGTTGCATATGTGTATCTTCTAGGCACACTGAATTCATAACTAATTTGGAGCTAATTCCGACATCTGTTCCCTAAGTGCTCATATGTGATGACATGTGGTTAGACCACTATAGCCTGCTAAGTGTTGCATATGTGTATCTTCTAGACCCACTGAATTCATAGCTAATATGGAGCTAATTCTGACATCTGTTCCATAAGTGCTCATATGTGATGACATGTGGTTAGACCACTATAGCCCGCTAAGTGCTACATATGTGTATCTTCTAGACACACTTAATTCAGAGCTAATTCTAACATCTCTTCCCTATTTTCTTCTCTCTTTCCCGTACTTTGGCCCTCTATTTTCTCTATTTCATGGTTAGACCACTATTTTCTCCTCTATTTCCTTTTTTTCTTCTTTTCTCTCCACTCCCCCTTTCCTGTATTTCTTCCTCTCTTCCCATCGTTTCTCCTCCCTTTCCTATTTTTTCTCCTTTTCTCTCTACTTCCCCTTCTTTCCTTTAATTTCTCCCGTCTCATTGGTCTAGCCATGCTCGATGATGAAAGCGGGCTAAGTGAGATGAGTGTGGAAGCATGGATCACATCCTTGGATGTTGGAAACATGTTGACATACGAGTCAATGACCTCAATGATAGGATTGGATGGCCATTGGTACAGCAACCCGCACTGAGAGCAATAAATATATCTTCAACTAAGTCTTGAAAAATATCCTAACTTTTTGGTAGATGATGACTATAAATGTAGGAGAAGGGGTAGATGGGGGGGAGAGAGAGAGAATATACAATGTAGGGTGTCTTTCATTAGGAAGGTTGGTACAATAATATGCAAGACATCCTGCAACTCGTACGACCTTAGGTAGACATGGTCGAAGGGTTGGGTATTTTCTAGATCATATTTATGATGTGTATGCCGCATTATATTTGATTTTCTAGAGGATACCCAAGTATCCTGACCTATTTACCTTGAGATCGTATAAATTGCGGTATGCATTGTATAATTTCCACATGCCTTTCTTTTGAAAGTGTTCTACATAACTACATTGTATGTCCTTCCTTCTTGTCTACCTCTTCTACTATATGATTCTTATGCCATGCAAATTAATTCTAACTATTTTCCTTTATGTTCTTATGTTCTCCTTTCCTGTCATATTTCCTTTATTTTTAACTCTTACCCCTATTTAATTGCTACTAAATCTTTTCATTCTTGCCCTAAAGGTATCGGATCCTATAATGGTCGACAAAATGCCATTAGAAGGGACAAGCCCACATAATCTAGAAGACAACCCCCGATCCAATACACACAAGAGGATTATGTGGATCTGAACCACGAAAGCTCCTCATCAAATGGGAAAGGGAAGAACTAGAAGATCCTCATCCTCACCCTCCTCGTGGACCTTGGGGACTTGATCAGGACCCCGATTACATGCCCGCACAAGAGGTATCACGTCAAATGTGATTCTTTTTGTGAAATTTCTCAAGTGTCCCTTATCAGCAAATTACCGAACCTTAATGATCCTTTATATGGTAGGTTCCTCGACGAAGTGTCCGTCGTGCCTTGGCCGCACAAGCGAAAGTATTCATGGCTTACCCGGACACACCTCATGAGGCGCAAATGGAAAACATAGCTCCCCATGGGTCCCCAAAAAGCGCAAGCGCGGGGGTAAATGCTCCGCGAACAAGGATGAGGGCACCTATGAAGTAATAGCCCTGGACCACACCGACTAGGAGCCTATTGAACCAAGTGAAGTCCATGCAAAACGGTGGAACCATTGTGGTGTAGAGGTCGGGGAGAAATGCAAAATCACTTGGTTCGAATGGAAGATGGTGCCTCGGGAGCGCAAAGAGGAAATGTGAAATACCGTTAGATCACACATCCTATTCATACCAGCAGACCTCGAGAAAGCCAAGAAGGCAACACCGACCGCAATGTCTCATATCTTCCAAGAATGGAGGTCCAAGCTAAACTGCCATTATGTCAAACATGCCATAACACCTTTTGACGATTATGGACAAATAAGTCCTCAAGACCGGAACTATTTGTTCAGCAGAACAATTGGACCTGCCAAGGACCTTAGTGAAAAGATGTTAGAGCTGAACAAGAAAATTAAGTACAAGCCACACTTGGGCCCCAACAGATACAAGAAAAAGATTCTGGATTGGAGGACGATGGAATAAAAGCTCCGTGCAGCCAGGAAGCTCGATCCATTGGAGGGCCTCGAGCCATGTGTCAAAAATTGGATTCTTGCGAACTCTACAATGGATGAAAATGGGGAGATTATTCTGATGGACTCGGCCTCAGCGCAAGTTATGCAGCAATTGACGGGTGAAATCAAATCACGGACGCAGTCTTGTGTTATTTAATCCGAATATCACAGAGACCAACTCTCTCTTGCTGTGGGGACCAAAAAGCATGGTGGGTGGGTGCAAGCGATGTCCTCTAAGACCACTTGGAAAGAGGGTTTCTCGTCTAGCTCTTCCGCCTCCTTTTATAAAAAACATAACTTTCACAAGAAAGATACGGAGGACAGGGACAAGATACGAGTGGTGGCGACAGATGGAGATGTACTAAGCTGACTTGCGAAGTGTAGTATCCCTAGTATGACCGATGCGGTCCCAACCTCTTCACCTAGCTTTACCTCCCCATTAGAAGTGAAAGTCATAACACAATAATGTCCATGTGAAAATCATGTGTCATTTGGTTACAAGGGAAAGACCTTGAAGGTTGCAAGCTGCAGAGCACTTCCAAGTCGAACAATCCCCATCATGGATATTCCCCGAGGTACGTGCATGTCACCGTCGAAGAGATCGATCAAGGATGTGAGGAGCACGAGATTGAGTGCCCTATACCTGACGCGGGGGATTATAACTCTACATGACACTATCGGTTCCTTCATCATGTGGAAATGGCGTAAGGTTGTCCTCACGAAACCACGAGTTTCTCCTCCCCCTTGTCTTGAGACGGATCGGTTCATGTGAGTCAACAACTCACGGGGGATGAAGCCGGAGCTAGACAACCGTCTCCTTTGTTAGGTGCTGCTTGAGCCGCTAAGTAACAAGATGACCAAGGACAAGAAGCGGTTCCGAGTCCTATACTCGTAGACCCCCACAACAAGAAACCGCCATAGTACCCGGCTATGAAGAGCCTCAACAGAAAATTGCCCCCTTTGTCGAGCCCGAAGGGCAATGTGTCGCCTCTGTCGAGCCAAAAGTTGAAACACTCGCCTTGGATGAAGAGCCGCAGATTATCAAGCCTCTTCAAAAGGAGTTTACTCCTCTAATCTCTACGAATATTTGGCCTGCGGGGCGGTGGGGGGACCGTCAATCCCGTAACCTGAACATGTCATGAAATAGTTAGAGCGAATGAGGAAGGGACCCATGCAATCAATCACACCTATCACAAATCCTCATCAATTGCTACAGTATGAAGACGACATATTTGAGGGTCATGATGAGAATCAGGACTTCCCACATTTCATGTTTGGCAAACCCCTCGTATCTAATAGGATGTTGTCAAACCTACCGTGGGAGATGCGGAAGCTACACGACCGGTACATAGCGGCAACGAGAGAAGGAGTGGACGTGATAACCTGTAAGCTTCCAAAGGACGTGTTCAACAATACTGCTGACTCAACTCTTGGACTATATTTTAGTAACATCCGGACTATGTTTCGGCTCGACGAGATGAACACGACCTTCATAACCTTGTTGTGCATGTAAGTGGCTCCATCCATCTTTTTCGTATTTCCTACTTTTTGAAATACATGTTATTTATGCCTTTTGCTTTTTCTATAGCTTGAATTCAACATTTCGAAAGAAGAGATACAATAGACCCGACTGGAAGGTTGGGTATCTCAATCCAAGCTTGATCAATCAAAGTGCGATCAACCCGCAGATAAATGAGAAAGACAAGATATATAAGGATAAGAGACCACAAGAGTTAGAATAACTGAAGGCCACCATAAGGACAACAACAAGGTCTCGAGCTGCGCCTTATATGTACAGGTGCTTCAGAACCGACAGGATAGACACGTCATTTATGCGCGTTACCACTTTGAGTAAGTTCAACCACCGCCTTCCAGTTCTCTGTTTTAAAGCTAGATGGCAGACTAACTACGATGATCTTTGTTGCAGTGGTCATTGGATTTGTTTCCGATCACATCAAAAATTGGGTACCTATTAGTGTTGGATAGCCTTGACTACGACTTCAAGCGCTACGAAGATATTGTGAGCCTCATAAATAGGTAAGTATAGAAATACAATTGAATAACAGTAATTTCATACAATTAGACGCTCCGCTCAATACCATGGTTCTTATATGAACTACGTAAAGAAAAATGATGTGGCTCGTTACGTGATTCAGAAAAAAATATACGTTCGTCACAAATTTTCGGTGAGATATACGTCAAATCTAATTGATTTTATCCTCCAATCGTTGAAATTGGAAATTATGTTATTTATTTCGTCTATTTTATAGTGCATTAAACAAGCACCGGGTAGTGTCCACCGTGGATACTACACATATGCATATTTGAGCTCGTTACATCATACTTGAGCGCCATCACCCACGAGACCACCGAAGAGGTACGCCAAGATTGTTTGTGTTTAATTTGCATTCTTTTTGTTTTTTTTTTTTATCATTTACCAACTTTCATGAATTTATTGACACAGAGACCAAGAAGGCTAGAACAGGCAAGGATATCGGGCAAAAAGATAGCTGATGATATCTCCAAGAAAGGATTCACGATGGTGCGAAAACATTTGAGTACAATCGACTATTGCTACATTGTTGTTAGGATATGTTGTTTCTTGCTTAGGGAGGTCATTGGTCAGTTTTTTGACAAGCAAAGTGACATGGCAAAGGAGCACCGAGCACTTTTCGAGCGGTGCGGTTCAAAACGCCCGTATGAGCCCGATGTAGTTAAAGATTCCTATAGTGTAGACTTAGTTTGAAAAAACATGTGTCATGTGCACTTTGTGATAACTTAGATGAATTTGTGAATATTTGTGCCATCAATTTGTAAATGTTAATGTGATGTAACTATGTAATGTTAGTGTGATATCATTATGAAATATTAATGTTAATGTGATATAATTGTAATTTATATTTGTAATGTTGATTTATTATTTTATTATTAAAAACCAAAAGCCATGGTTGACAATGATAACCATGGCTATAGTATAACACTATAGCCACGGCCACAGTTGGATTAACCAACCGTAGCTATAGTATCCCACTATAGCCACGAGTTGACAATGTGAACCGTGGCTATAGTGGGGTACTATAGCCACGGTTGGTGTATTTTCCGAGGCTACGGATAATTATCCGGAGCCTCGAAAACATAGCCATGGCTAGGGCCGACCGCGATCGTAGAGCCTCCTAACCGTGGCTATAGCTGGTTATTGTTATTGTTCATCTTGAATGTATCCTTTGATCGGGATCGTATTATGATCTGTCCATCCATGCAAATGATAGGAAGAGGTTCATGAAGATCTCCTTCAATGACAGCAAGAAGATGTTTCCCATCGTCGGGTTGTTCGATCTGCAAAGGCTGATGTACAAGATACGACATGGGCACGACAAGATGGTCATCCGGATCGTAAACATCAACTCGTACAATTGCACACCCTTACCATAGATGAGCTGGTGAAAAGATGAAGAGAAGCGTCTTAGTTGGTGATTAGATCTTCCCTTCTTGAGATTCATTCATGTGCTTCCAATCAGGATTTATTTTCAAGGTATGAAAACAATCATGGTTCTTGAGATTATGCTTTTTCATACATGCAGAACATGATTAGCATCTGAATTATATGAAGAATTCATATACATAGGACTCCAATAGTGTTGGAAATAGTCCCACATTGGTTGTGGGGGAAGGGTTGAACCAACTGAAATACGGGAAGTCTCTCACCTCTTGGGCTAGCTTTTGGGGTGCAACAAGGATTCCTCCAGTTGGACCATGGCTTCCGGGTATGGGCCAACAGTGGTATCGGAGCCGGACCGATAATCTTTGCTCGTGCGTGCACATGGAGTGGTGTGGGCCCAATGCTGCGTGGACCGGGATGTGTCCCGTGAGCTCGTGTGAGGCCGGTCAAGCATAGTGGGGCACCAATGTGTGACGGGGAGATTGCTGAAAATAGTTCCACATTGGTTGTGGAGGTAGGGTTGGACCAACTTAAATACGGGGATTCTCTCACCTCTTGGGCTATTTGGGGTGCAGTAAGGATTCCTCCGGTTGGGTCATGGCTCCGGGTATGGGCCCATAGTGGTATCATAGCCATGGTGAAACATCTTGAGGACATCACAAGGATATCGGGCTCTCGGAGGGGGTTTCCATTCGGATGTGAAGGGGAGATGGGGCCACCCGATGTGTGATGGAGGAGACTGTTGGGTTTAGTCCCACATCGGTTATTGATGATGGGGAGCTAAGTAATAAGGTGGAGGGACACTCACCTATCAAGCTAGTCTTTTGGATTGAGGTGGTTCAGGACCTTGATTGGGCTCGGTTGAGCCCATGGTTCGATAGGCCCAATGTGACTGGGCTGGTAGCGAGATAGTCGCGATGATCCTATCTGATGGAGCTTGTGGCTTATCCTTATTAGTAAGGATTAGATGTGCGACCTCGAGGCGCTAATTTTTGCCCCCGACACAATGATATGAAGAGTTTGATATTTAGACGCCAATAAGATCCATATAAATATGCTGATAATAGTCCGGATGGGGCCACCCGAATATGAATTTTTGATGGTTGACCAACAACATTCTAATGAATTTCTAGATATACGGTTGAATATTCAGAATAACCAATGGAAATTCAGATATGAATATCGTGCTCATAAACTTGCACATCGAACTCGCATGAATCGGTGTGCGATTTTCTTGAAAATGGCAGTCACTTGTTTCGACGAAATTTTTGATGAGACCTTCAGCAATGTACCACTACTTGTCACGTTTGTGCTGACACTCGAATTGAGGTCGACAAATATGTTGAGGTCGAGTACGAACCCATCACTTAGTAGAAGATCAATCCAGAAAAGAGACGTCGGATTTATACTGGTCGAGTCCTCCCGATGGGTAATTCTAAAATAGTTTATTGTTATACTTATTTTGATGGGAAGTTGCATACCGGCTGATAACCGTCAAATTACGCCATCACCATACTTGCGGTGCCTACGGCGGAAGTAGTAGACAGTGGTTGCACATACAAACCACAGCTGCAGCGCTCGAGGCCATACTCGCTTTGATGAAATCTACAAACGCAGCACTCGGCATGTGTTGACGGTCCTTATGGTCCAATTTTACCGTCAACATGTTGCATCTTTTTGAATCAAACACCATCACCAAGAATAGACATAGGGATTATTTCTAACAAATTCCACTAGTCTTGGTGAAATTATGAATGCAGGTGCAATTCATATGAAAACAGGGGAAAACATGCACGAAACATGGACTTTGCAATCGACGGATTTTCCCGGACTAAAGAATATAGTCCAAAAGCCCAAAACCACAAAACAGAGCCTCAACATCAAACCAAGCAAGTGTATTGGGCCAGTACACAGCCGGGGAAGGCACCGAGAGAAGAATCAAGCCCGGGGAATCCAGGCCGGTTCGGCCGAACCACCCTAGTGGGTTCGGCCGAACCGACAGTGGGCCCCCTGGCCCATCTTTCTCTCGGCGGTTTGTCACCGACGTACTGGAGGTCGGTTCCACCTGCAATTAATGCCACCGACGTCCGGAACCGCCTCCAAGTTGCCGACCTTCCAAGGCTATAAATAAAGGGCTACACCCCCTCTCTCAACACACCACCAACATCAAGATACAAGACAAAACTCTCATCCTTAGGCCAAGGGCCTCTTGTATTTTAGTAGAATAGGAGAGAGGGCAAGGAAGAGGAAGGAGTGTTCCTCCCTTTTGTAAAGTGGAGTAGTATTTCCTTTTCTTTTACCTTGGCGTGTAAACACTCTTTTTTGGTGATTTATACGTGGTGATCTACTTATCTATCGTGACATATCTTTGTGTTAGACGTAATTCTTGTTATACTTGTTTACGGGATCATCGCTTCGCAAGAAGTACTCTAGCTTTCCGAACTCGGTTCTAGGCCGAGGCTAGAGTAGTGGTCAATAGCATAGACGTGGTGTCTAGGCTGGAGATCGCCTTTGTTTGCTGTGTGCCCCACGGTTTGTAGAGGTAGGTGGCAGGAAGTGACAGCCCTGTCATCCAAAGGAACCCTCCACGTTCGGGTACATAGTAGAGCTTTCGTAGACCGGAGTGGCTTGGCAGACCAAGCCTAAGACGGTGCCCGAAGTAAACAAGTCTAGCTTGCGTTCGTCTACCTTTAAAGGATAAATAGATAAGAGTCACCCTCTCGACCCTGTTTTGCTACGTTGTCTTGGTTGTCCTTGGGTAAACTAACCTTGTTGCAGAAATACTCTGTTCCCTGCGGATATAAATACGATACCTTGGAATACTCCCGGGTGAAGTGCTACAACGGTATTCCGTGCGCTTGCGGATTCATTCGTGACGTAAGAAATACCAACAAGCATTTCTGGCGCCGTTGCCGGAGAACGGTTGTTATCTTTGTAACGAATCAGGTTTGCCCTCGTAATCTATCTTACTTACCGTTCTGTTTTTATTTTTTTCCTTACATTCAAAATTTCACAAAAACATATCATGGAGTCACACCCAACCATCCAATCTTTCTCCACTCCACGGGGTGAACTCTTAGAGCCACCATCATCATCACAACCTATTTCTTCACCTGGCTATGAGTTCTCCCCGATTACATTTCGATGATTAGAGGTTTATCCTTTTCGGGTTTTAAACATGAAAATCCTTATGAACACTTGCGAGAGTTTGAACATTTGTGTTCTTAAACATGAAAATCCTTATGAACACTTGCGAGAGTTTGAACATTTGTGTTCATGCCGATTGATCCATGGCATGACACAAGAAACATTGAAGTGGAAGTTGTTTCCCTTCTCTCTCAATGAGAAGGCGAAGCAATGGTACACTTACACCGCTAAGAGAGTGAGCGGTGATTGGAAAGAATTGCGAGACAAATTTTGTCTAGCATTCTTCCCCGTATCTCGTATCACTTCTCTACGAGCGGAAATAATAGGCTTTCGACAAGAAGAAAAGGAAACCTTAAGTGCGTCATGGATTCGGTTCTGTTCTCTAACGGACTCCGGACCAGAATTATTGCTCCCCGAACCCGTTTTATTACAACACTTTTATTCGGGATTGAGCAACGATACCGCACTTTATCTTGACACGGCCGCGGGTGGATCTTTTTCTCATAAGACCATAGCGGAAGCACACGAACTTTTGGATCGAATTGTGGAAAACACACCTTTTCCGCTGACTTACTCGTAGAGCCGGAGTCAGAAGATGAGGAACTCGTTGTGCAAGAGACACAACACTTGGTGCCCATGATGGAGCACCTAGCACTCGAGTCCTCATCTAACACAAGAACAATGATAGAGGAAGATGAACCTCTTGATTTCCCATTTGAGTTCAAGGAAGAAATTTTTGAAGATTTTGGAAACACCTTGAACTACTCCTATCAAAAGAAACCAGCACTCCCTGCACCAACCCCGAACCTATTGAAAAATCTCTTCTCTTAAAAACTGTTCGGAAGTTGACAGCAATTATGAGCGATGAATGGTTGATGGAAAACGAACTTTCTTCGGAAGTTCTTCGACTTGATCATCCTAGATCAACCATTCGTGGCTCAATTCGGGGAGTAATGGTAGATGTTCCCTATAATCCTCTAGTAGGTGCCAACATCATGTCCGAATCTTTTGCTTCAACTTTATTTGGAAACGAGACATGGGCACCTTCCGACAAACTCCTTAAAGCCCCACCGGGGCAATTTTTTGAGAGTTTGGGGATCATTAGAGATGTTTGCATTAAGCGTAATGAAGCAGAGGTTTCCTTGGACTTTCACGTTTCGGAATCCTGGATTTCGATGTTTTGGTCGGTCATCCCATAGAAAAGCTTTTCTTAGGGATATCACCTTCAGGAACCTTAGACTTCACCCTCGGCAAGAAAACTTTTCTCTTCCTATCATTCATGCACAAAACTCTTTTGCCGAGGAGCCGCTTGTGGAAGAAGAATGCATGGAGGAGGTTATGGCAATTTTTCCTCATGAAAACCCCGAATCATCCTTGGATGAAGATGCTCTTGATTTCATTTTAGAAGAGGATGATTCGGCGGAAACTTTTGAGCTGCCCGAAACTTTTACACCAACGCCACCTCCCGTAGAGCTCAAAACTCTTCCACCAGGCTTGCGCTACGTTTTTCTTCACGGAAATCCCGAAACCCCTGTCATCATAAGTGACAAGCTTTCGGAGGAGGAAACTGCAAAACTCTTAGCCGTGCTAGAAAAACATCACTCCGTTTTTGGGTACTCGCTTGGAGACCTCAAGGGAATCAGCCCTGCTCTTTGCACCCATCGCATTCCCATAGACCCCGATAGTACACCATCTAGGGAACCTCAAAGGAGGTTGAACAATGCGATGCGGGAGGTCGTTAAAAAGGAGGTCTTAAAACTTTTACATGCTGGCATTATCTATCCTGTTCCACACAGCGAGTGGGTGAGTCCGAGTGCAGGTCGTACCCAAGAAAGGAGGAATGACGGTCGTCCATAATGACAAAAATGAGTTGATCCCTCAACGCACCGTCACGGGATGGAGGATGTGCATAGATTACCGAAAACTTAACAAGACTACAAAGAAGGATCATTTTCCGCTGCCCTTCATCGATGAGATGTTGGAACGGCTGGCAAATAATTCTTTCTTTTGTTTCCTTGATGGGTATTCAGGATATCATCAAATCCCCATCCATCCCGACGATCAAAGTAAAACCACTTTCACATGCCCCTATGGAACTTACGCCTATCGACGAATGTCTTTTGGGCTTTGCAATGCACTGCTTCTTTTCAACGTTGCATGATGTCTATCTTTTCCGACATGATCGAAGAGATTATGGAAGTATTCATGGATGATTTCTCTGTTTATGGAAAAACCTTCGATCATTGTTTAGAAAATTTAGACAAAGTCTTGCAACGTTGTCAAGGAAATGATTTAGTCCTCAATTGGGAGAAATGCCATTTCGTGGTTAGAGAAGGCATAGTTCGGGGCATTTGATTTCTGAAAGGGGGATAGAGGTGGACAAAGCTAAATTAGAAGTTATAGAAAAGCTTCCACCTCCTGTGAATGTTAGGGGCATTCGCAGCTTTCTCGGGACATGCGGGGTTCTATCGACGGTTTATCAAAGATTTCTCTCAAATTGCTAGACCCCTTACAAATCTGCTTGCGAAGGATGCACCCTTTGAGTTTACTGATGAATGCATGACTGCTTTCACTACCCTTAAGAATGCACTCATCTCAGCGCCAATTATCCAACCCCCTGATTGGACGCTGCCTTTTGAGATAATGTGTGATGCTAGTGATTTTGCTGTGGGGGCTGTTCTTGGCCAAACTAGAGATAAAAAGCATCATGCAATCTCCTATGCAAGCAAAACCTTGACTGGAGCTCGGTTAAATTACACTACCACTGAAAAAGAGCTCCTTGCTGTTGTTTTTGCTTTTGATAAGTTTAGATCCTACTTGACTGGAGCAAAAGTCATTGTTTACACCGATCATGCTGCTTTAAAGTTTTTGCTCAATAAGAAGGATGCTAAACCTCGTTTGATACGATGGGTTCTTCTACTCCAAGAGTTTGATGTAGAAATCCGTGATAAGAAAGGAGTAGAAAATTCCGTGGCAGATCATTTGTCGCGTATACAATTCACTAACCTGCAGGAATTACCCATCAATGATTTCCTACGCGATGACATGCTGCTCCTAGTGAGGGACTCACATCCATGGTACGCCGACATTGTGAACTTCATGGCAACGGGGTACGTACCACCTGGAAAGAGCAAGAAACGACTCATCTATGAGAGTCGCCGTCACTTATGGGAAGAGCCCTTCCTTTACCGTGTCTGCGCCGATGGATTGCTAAGGCGATGTGTGCCCATACCCGAGAGCACACGAATCATTGAGAAGTGCCATGCATCGCCATACGGGGGACACTACGGCGTGTTTCGTACACAGGCCAAGATATGGCAAAGTGGCTTCTTTTGGCCAGCCATGTACGAAGACACAAAGAAATTTGTCGAGCGATGCCCGGAATGTCAAAAAGTTGGAGGCATCACGGCAAGAGATGCAATGCCCCTCAACTACAATTTACAAGTCGAGCTCTTCGACGTATGGGGCATTGACTTCATGGGACCGTTCACCAAGTCACATGACTGTGAATACATCTTGGTGGCGGTAGACTACGTGTCTAAGTGGGTGGAAGCAATGCCTTGCAGGGCCGCAAATGCCAAGCATGCTCGCCGGATGTTCCACGAAATTATCTTCCCAAGGTTTGGAACACCGAAGCTAGTGATAAGCGACGGAGGGTCTCACTTCATTGATAAGACCTTCCGAAGCTTCCTAAGAGAACTTGGATCAAGGCATAATATCGCTACTCCATACCACCCTCAAACCGGTGGGCAGGCCGAGACCTCAAACAAGCAAATCAAGCGGATCCTGCAAAAGACCGTAACAGAAATGGGGAAGGGATGGAAGGACAAGCTACCCGATGCACTATGGGCATACCGTACAGCATACAAGACACCCATAGGCATGTCCCCATACCAGCTCGTGTACGGGAAAACATGTCATTTACCCGTCGAGATGGAACACCGAGCGTATTGGGCCATCCGGAAATGGAACATGGACTTTAATGGTGC
Source organism: Chloris gayana (assembly GCA_031894775.1). Classification (NCBI taxonomy): domain Eukaryota; kingdom Viridiplantae; phylum Streptophyta; class Magnoliopsida; order Poales; family Poaceae; genus Chloris; species Chloris gayana. Next base: position 724,893 of record JAUNZO010001929.1, read on the forward strand.
CGGACGCAAAAGAAAAATGGAGATAGCTGAGTTAGAAGAATGGAGAGACAAAGCTTACCACAACTCAGCTATATACAAAGAAAGGACAAAAAGGTGGCACGACAAAAAGATAAAGATAAAGGTATTTAAGGTTGGAGATAAGGTCTTGCTATTCAATTCACGGGTGAAACTCTTCGGGCATGGAAAATTAAGAAGTAAATGGGACAGACCATACACGGTTATTGACACCTCGTCACATGGAGCAATCACACTTCAAGACGACGAAGGTAAAATATTTAAGGTAAATGGTCAGCGCCTTAAAATTTATTTCGAGCCCGATAAAGATAAAGAATTTGATGTCATGCACTTGATTAATTTAAATTTTCTCTCATGATAGCTCCTTCTTATCTATATCCCGTAGTAGCTCTTTCCACTGAAACAATTTTAGCAAGCAATCAACCGAGAAAAAGAAGGGGACCCGAGGGCGCACTACGGTTCGGCCGAACCCCCTTGCTGGTTCGGCCGAACCAGTACGGACCCCAAACGGTCACTTTTTTCTTTCATCTTTTGTCTCCAACGGTCACAAGATCAAATCTCCCTGCTTAGTGCCTTCCATGCTGCGGGAAAAATCAAATTAATTCTTTCCATGCTTTTATCTATAAATGAAGGTGTTTTCTTTCATTTTTCCCTTGCACCTTTCTTCCACCTTGTCCATTTCGCACAAAAAAAAAGCTTTTGCCCAGCACCATGGACAGTAGCATCCCAAGCCTCGACGTCTCCGTCACCACCAGCGAGCTTTGCCGCCAAGTCGGCCTCGAAGACATCCTTGATCATGTCTCCATTCCCAGCGAGCAAGCCTTGATGATCCATGATCTACCGCTCGCTATTGAACCTCCACCCACAGCAGCAAGAACACCCTCCAAGAGCTCTCCCGCTGCTGTGGCACCTCGCCAAAAGAAGGGGAAATCTACCCCCAAGAAGAAGAGCGCCGACGCCGCCGACAACGCTCTCCTTACTCGGAGAGAAGTACGTCGGCACCCTCGCTACCAAGAGCGGGCAGGTGGTGCACCATCAATATGAGGGCGCAACCTGCCTAGCCCCATCAAGAAGCCCGGCGAGAGGTTCAAGATCAAGGGAATCCGCGGTGGCGGAAAGCAGCTCATCCCGCCGCTTACCTCGGCGGAAAGAGAGACGCCCGCGAATCCGTGGGCGACACTCCTCCTAAGAGGATAAGGAGGCGTCTCTCTCCCTCTCCCATCAAGAGAGCAGGGGGAATGTATGAAAGCGAGGAGGAGAAAACTCCTAAAAAAAGCCCCTACCAAATCCTCCTCGCTAAACACGTTGATCTCCGCGAAGCCCATGAACGCCTACGTGATAATGTCGCGGAGATCAAAGACGCTATTGAAGACTTGAAGGATGCCCGAGGCGAGCCATCGCCGCAGCACCAACTCCAAGATCAAGCGTCTCTTCAAGGACGCGGGGAAGGAGGACGAATACGACGTTTAAAATGAACCTTCCCGCGTTCATCATTTCCCGCGAGCACATTTTTATCATTTTTTCAATTCCTCAAGATTGTAATGCGCCTGCTCTTTTAAATTTTTAATCATATTAGTGCTCCCCGGTCTTCCCTTACCGGTAGAGCAAGTTTTGTTTCGAAATATCTTTGTCTATTTTGAAGAAAACAGGCAAAAAGGCAAGTGTGGGGGGACATCGCGGAAAGCAAAGACAAACACACGCGTAGCGCGTAGAAACATCACGAGGAAAACAACACGGACACAACCTGCGAAACAGAGCACCGGGGGGCCCAGGCCGGTTCGGCCGAACCCACAAGGGTGGTTCGGCCGAACCCTGGTGGGTCCCACTCAGCCCTCGCTTCCTCGTGGCACTTGAGTTTGTTTCCCACACTTCCTTTTCGCCTACTTTATTTGTCAAGTTCATTCCGAGACGCGAAAAACAATTACCAAAACTTGACCAACTAAAACTTGGGAAGATTTCTTTTGAATACCTTTTCCCAAGTCTCTCCCTAATGCTCTCATGATGATCTTGCACACTTTTTATTACTCGCTTCATCACCACTTGCCTGTGAACAAATAATCAAATCCATAGGACCCATGTTTTTCTAGATTATTGGCAAGTGTGATATGGCTCGACGAAATGATCTTATGCTTAGCTTACCGAGTCCTTGGGAATTTTATTTCACAAAACAAAAATACCATGGCTTCATGCTCCTCTCTTGATACAAAAATTCCTACCAATGCCATATGATGATCATACCTTGCAAAACTTACATACATATGCTGCTTGTGATTGCAATGAGCTTTACCAAAATTGAGTGACCCTAGAGAGAAACTTGTCATGCTCTCTTGATCAAGATCACGTACACTCCACCGAGAAAAAAAAAGGGGCTGAACTCCTACACTAGGAGCTAGCACCCCACCAAAATAAAGACACTCCTCGTTTGCACCTCTTTTTACCTCTCTCTCTCTCTCAATCACGCATAAACGAGACATGGCTATGTAAAAAAAAAAAAAAAAAAAAAAAAAGAGAGAGAAAAGCTCACACAGATGAGCAATGAAAAGAAAGCTCACAAAGATGAGCAATGAAAAAGAGAGAAGAAAAGAGATAGCCACAAAGATGAGCAATGAAAAAAAAAGAGAGAGAAAAGCTCACACGAGATGAGCAATGAAAAGAAAGCTCACAAAGATGAGCATAGAGCAAGAAAAGAAAAGAAAGAAAATAAAAAGATAGCCATGTCTCGAAAATGCAAAATAAAGAGAGGCCAATTGCAATAGGAGTTGTCACTTTTTCATATCCATACACACACGCACTTCTTGATCAAGGTTACATGACTTGGCTTCTCCATGGATCCTTTCTTTTGGCTTAGCAATATTCGTGATACAAGTATGCCTCTCTCATTCCCTACCGAGCTCCACATACAAGCCTAAGAAGTAGGAAAAGAGAGGCAACACAATGCCTTGGTGAGGAAAACACTTTTTGAGCGATTCAAGAGAATCGAAGAGGAGCGGGAGTCATGTTGTTTATTTTCAAAACTTTCAAAAACCCAAGGTGCTTAGTGAGCAAAAGTATAGTGACTTGAGTCATGAGCTGTTCCACTTATCAATCATCCAAGAATGCATGTTAGCCACCGTCATGTTCACAAGTAAAAAGGTGTGGCTTGTAATAACATGTGTGCAGGTCTCTAAGGGGAGAGATCTCTCAACTTACGCTCCCACCTTTACTCGAGGACGAGCAAAGAGCTAAGTGTGGGGGTCTTGTTGACGGTCCTTATGGTCCAATTTTACCGTCAACATGTTGCATCTTTTTGAATCAAACACCATCACCAAGAATAGACATAGGGATTATTTCTAACAAATTCCACTAGTCTTGGTGAAATTATGAATGCAGGTGCAATTCATATGAAAACAGGGGAAAACATGCACGAAACATGGACTTTGCAATCGACGGATTTTCCCCGGACTAAAGAATATAGTCCAAAAGCCCAAAACCACAAAACAGAGCCTCAACATCAAACCAAGCAAGTGGATTGGGCCAGTACACAGCCAGGGGAAGGCACCGAGAGAAGAATCAAGCCCAGGGGAATCCAGGCCGGTTCGGCCGAACCACCCTAGTGGGTTCGGCCGAACCGACAGTGGGCCCCCCGGCCCATCTTTCTCTCGGCGGTTTGTCACCGACGTCCGGAGGTCGGTTCCACCTGCAATTAATGCCACCGACGTCCGGAACCGCCTCCAAGTTGCCGACCTTCCAAGGCTATAAATAAAGGGCTACACCCCCTCTCTCAACACACCACCAACATCAAGATACAAGACAAAACTCTCATCCTTAGGCCAAGGGCCTCTTGTATTTTAGTAGAATAGGAGAGAGGGCAAGGAAGAGGAAGGAGTGTTCCTCCCTTTTGTAAAGTGGAGTAGTATTTCCTTTTCTTTTACCTTGGCGTGTAAACACTCTTTTTTGGTGATTTATACGTGGTGATCTACTTATCTATCGTGACATATCTTTGTGTTAGACGTAATTCTTGTTATACTTGTTTACGGGATCATCGCTTCGCAAGAAGTACTCTAGCTTTCTGAACTCAGTTCTAGGCCGAGGCTAGAGTAGTGGTCAATAGCATAGACGTGGTGTCTAGGCTGGAGATCGCCTTTGTTTGCTGTGTGCCCCACGGTTTGTAGAGGTAGGTGGCAGGAAGTGACAGCCCTGTCATCCAAAGGAACCCTCCACGTTCGGGTACATAGTAGAGCTTTCGTAGACCGGAGTGGCTTGGCAGACCAAGCCTAAGACGGTGCCCGAAGTAAACAAGTCTAGCTTGCGTTCGTCTACCTTTAAAGGATAAATAGATAAGAGTCACCCTCTCGACCCTGTTTTGCTACGTTGTCTTGGTTGTCCTTGGGTAAACTAACCTTGTTGCAGAAATACTCTGTTCCCTGCGGATATAAATACGATACCTTGGAATACTCCCGGGTGAAGTGCTACAACGGTATTCCGTGCGCTTGCGGATTCATTCGTGACGTAAGAAATACCAACAGCATGCCGCGGAACAACTGGATCTTCGGTAGAATGATTTCACAGAGCGACAGCCCGGACGCGGTACCGGCCCTCACAACCACAAGGACCACCGCCGGCGCGGTGTCTCCCAACACGAGCCACCACGCCTGCCGGAACGCACGTACCCCACGGAAGCACCCCGCCGGCTCGGCGGCTGACATCACGACGGCAACGGTTCCGAGGAGTTGGAGGCACTGCCTGACAACGTGGCCCAGGAGGACGACGAGGATTTGCACGGAGAGCAGGCCGCGGCGGTAGAAGACGATGTACACCTGCAGCGCGTCGATGGTGCCCTGGCACGCGAGGTGCAGGGCGCTGTACAACACCGCGGTGCCGAACACCGTGCCCTTGAACGACGCCGCCGCTGCCGGCCGGTGCGCAGGTGAGCGCCACGCGGTCACCGAAGCTGACACGGTGAAGGCCGAGACAGCCGGGCTGATGGCAAAAGTGGTGACGGCGAGGTAGACCGCGCTGGCAGCTATGAGCTGCCAGGCACGGGATCGCGTATCCCTGGCCAGCTGCTCGTGGCCGGGGTGCTCGTGGCTGCTGTTCATGCGCGTTTTGATGCCGTCGACGACATCGGTAAGGAGGGGTTGCAGGACGGTGGAGTTGATCCGGTCGTTTGCCGCCGTGTAGGCGATGGTGAGCAGGATGGGAAGGATGAAGGGCCGGATGTTGCGAATTGGGAGGAGGAGACCTTCCTTGAGGAAGCTGCTAGCGAAGCGTCGTTGAGGGATGGTTGTGGCCGCCATGTCTCTGGAACTACTCAAGAGCACAAACTTTCCTGTCAGCACAAGCGTATTATATAGTGAGAGTAGGGGAAATTTCCTTGCGGAGCTTCGTTTTCTTCTTCTTTTTTTTTTTTTGCGGTTACTAAGTAACTTTCGTTGGGGTGGTGATTAATACTACACAGCATTATTATGTCACAAAGGTTTTGGAAATTTACTTCTAGAAGGTTCGTAGTTGTCTTCGAGAAATCGAATAGACAGAGATCGCTTGTTAATTAGTCGTTGCCTTGGTTTCTTCCACCAAGATTAAGTTTCTAGCCAGGCTCGGGACGGCAAGTCCTAATTTGTATCGTCTGCCCACACATGACTACTTCACCATCCTCACTGGCCTTATACTGATGGATCATCTGCTTCCTATAGTCATATCGAATTGAAATCAATAAATAAGGATCTTCTCTTTTTCTTATTTGTTAATCTTGGGAACACGACAATAATCACGTACTATAGTTGCGGGACTCAAAATCACGTAGCTGCGTTGAGAAAGACGAGTCGCCGCTACAGCATAAGATGATTTTTAGCGGAGGATGACAATGTGATCCATGGCTAAAAATCAATTTTTAGCCGCAATTCACATTATAGGCCACCTTTATAAATTAAAGGCCATTTATACAGGCGGCCCATGTTGTGAACCGCCGCTACAATGGACACAGCCGAGCCCACCAAAAAAAGCCCACATAAATAAGCACCATAACTGAACCTTAAACACCATCCCCCTATTCAGCCGCCACCTCCCGTCTCCGGCGGCCCGCATGCGTCCTCCTCCTCCCCGTACCGGTGGTCGGTGTGCTGCTGCCGCCTCCCCCGTTGGCGGGCGGTGGACCGGGGGTGGCCGGATCTGGCTGCCCCACTTTTGCGGCAGCTGATGGGGCCCCGGGTGTGTGACGACAATGAGCGGCAGTGTGCCTCGTGTGGGCCCACATGGGCCCACTTGTTGTAATTTCTTTAATAAGGTTGATAACCGTCGGTGACTTCGGTTACACAGCTAGAAGCGATCTTTTTTCAGCCTCGGCACCGCCACCCGCTGCTACGGTGCCTTTTGACCCGTGGCTATAGTGAGTTATTCTTGTAGATAGCTTCTACCTTTGAAGCTTTCGTGCCATTACCCTGAGTTCGTTTTATCACTCACAGCTTGGTGGGGCAAGTTTTCCATTCTATGAGAAAGAGAGATATGAATAGGGTATAAGATCCAGTAAGAAAAAAGGCTTGAGAAAAAGATGTCCTTTTTGTCTCCTTTTTAGCAATGGGTTAACGAATTTAGGTCTGGTAGGGATATGATTGGATTGGGGACTATTCGCTATTTCGCTTTTACATTATACCCTGCTCAGTCTTGTGGACAAAATTTCCCATCGATCTCGGCCTCCTTCTCATCATCGGTGGGGGCTGAAAGTGTGGAAAGTTTGGGTAATCACACAATGATTAATGCTCAAGGGTCGATTACATATATACTCTGATAGGAGAGATCCTTGCAACGGTTTATAGAAACAATAGAACCCAATGCCACCAATCACAAACCCATTCCTCGCAAAAAAAAAAATCACAAACCCATTCCTAACCTGATTTCCAAATTATTCCCCATTGACCCTTATCTCCACCGTTCGGATCCCGTTTCCGATGATTCCATCACCACTGACCCTCTAAGATCCGGTGCATCCAAACCAAGCCTCTTACATTAGACCTCATCCTCTAAACCACCAGTACCATAAAGCCTTCCACCATGTATACACCAGATCCATGAATCTTCTATTGTATCCTATTTAAATGTACCCCATTCTATGTCGCCTAGAGGAGTCTAGCACTGGAGACAAGCCCAAAGGCTCAAGTCTTAAGAATGACTCCAACATCGGATACACGAAGACGAGAATATCAACTTTTATGGAATATAGCAATACCAGGCAAACTCTAACGTCCTTGACCATATTTATCCTACATGCTTAAGTTAGAACCTACTCATGGCTTATTCTATACTACATACTCTCTTGAGTGACTTTGCTGCTAGTGCTTGCATTATTATTACCCAATTTGTTAAATGGTAAACCCGTTGTAAATACCATATCCCCTCTTTGTTTGAATACCCGAATACATTGCAACCCCAAATACTCTGTCATTAGATGCCTAATGTTCGTGAAATGCTGCTTCCCGTAGTGCGCATAAGAACCCTGCAATGATACTCATCGCCACACTTCTATCAATTAAATTTACTTTATGAGATTAGCTGTGTATGTGAGGATTTGGTGATGTGAGTTGGTGGATGAGAACTAGAAATAACAACTGATAGGAGACGTGGGATGGTGATAGTGGATGGGAGTTCTCTTGTTGTGATGATGGAATAATATAATGTGGGATCCATATGTCATGGATGAGCGCCTGCCCTGCAATATAAGGATTGGTTCTCTTGACCTCAACTTGGTAATCTTAGTGGAACCATGGAACTTGTTATGACCAGGACCTACCTTCTCCCTCTATGGCCACGGCAAATAAGACTGTCTGGTGTAGGTAGATGTCGGAGAACGGGAGTAGGTCCCCGTATCGCGTGGACCTTCTAAGTCTAGGGTGTGGGTTGCTCCTAGTCATTCACGGTGGGTTTGTACGTCACGTACTGGAAGACGGAAGGATGTTATGTTGCTCTCTGTACAAGAGGACATGACTCATGGGTAAAGTGTACAAGCTCTGCAGAGCGTAAAAGCTATATAACAGTCTCTGGTCACTGGTATGACCCTTCAAGAGCTGGGCTCTGTATATTAGTGTTACTATATTTCTTGATGATAGACTGGGTGATAGTAGATGAGATAGTTGAAGATGCTGATACTAGCCGGTGACCGAGGAGTCGTTTTGACCGCTGGTTAGAAGGCTCAACTTAAAAGATGGAAACTAGCGTGATTGAAGAATATTTCCCCTAGGGCTATGCCAATAAAATATTGATTAGAAATTTTTGACTTCTTGATACCTACTCTTAGTGAACACGAATGCTTACCCGCTTCAACAAACACAAAACCTTTATCATATCCTTGCCACAACCTTAACTGCATGATTATATCTCTTATATAGTGTTAGGGCTTGCTGAGTACCTTCTGCACTCACGGCTTGCTTATTTGGTTTTTAGTATTAAAAGATTCCACCGATGACCCCAGTTAGGTTGGGTTTTGTCGTATGCTCAAGTATTGCCTGTGGATTTGATCTAGATTCCTATTGAGACTTGAAGTTCTACTCCGTATTGTAACTAGTAATTGATTGGTAAGTCTTCCGCTATTATCGTATTTTAGTATTTGTATGGATCTAGAGAACTCTGAATTGCGTACCAACTACTGATCCAGGAATTGGTACATGATGCACAATATATCCCATAAATAGGGTGTGATAGCAGACGACTTAGAGGAAGTGGGTGAAACAGTAGCAGCGGAAGAATAGGGTTAAAGTCTACGTAGAGACAGCAGTGCTGGGTTGGCATCTCTGGTAGATTTGTTTTGGTTGTGGATCCAGCCCACATAAATAAGTATTCCTTCCCTATTGTTTTGGGTCGCAATTTGTAATCTACATTCAAAGTTCAACCATTCTAGAACTTGAGAGCTGAGTCACAATCATTTTCCATTGATTTGTCAGTTGTTTACAGACAAGAGTATCATTCCTGCTCAAATTTTAGTCCAGCAAGTTGCAGATAACCGGGATTAAACTTTGAACGCGACATTTTTTTGACTCAGTGCTACATTTGACAGCATACTTTTAGCTGCTATATGAAAGGACCGATGCAAAGTTGATAAGATCCCCAGCTACACAAGTAAATCAAGACTCAAATGGTGTAACTAGTGACCTGGACAAAGAACAATATCATGTAATACTGAACTAAGCCAGGAACTAAAGTAAACGATGGAAGTGGCCACATATGTTGTGAGAGCCTAGTTAGGGAATAGAAGCACCAAGTCAAATGCCGATTATGCCAACTAGTCTATAAGACCTGTACGTCCGCACGGGATAATTGTAGAAGACACAAGCATGTTTAACATTTGTTTGGAGATTAAGCTACACATTGTTTATTCAAGCGAAGAAAGAAAGTGTACAATATCGCTTTAGTATCATAAATACATATTCGTCCCCTATAGTATGTACTCCATCTATTTCACAATACTTGTGATTCTAACTCTGGACATAAAGAAAAAGCAATAAAACTGCAGTGCACAGAAAACTATGAAGAGAGATATAGAGATATAGATGCATAGAGAGAAGTGAGAATGATACATTGAAATGTGAGAATCATAAGTATTTTGGCAAAAAAATTTGCAAGGCTAGAATCACAAGTATTATAAAACGGAGGGAGTACATGTTACTTATTGTTTACTGAACCATGTAAAAAGTCAAAATATTATTATACATTTCAATAAACAATACGGTACTAACCTGGATCAACCCTCGCTGTTCAACTTTGCCCTACTGCCAACAATGTATCAGACAATAAAACTAGCCCTTCACATGTTTATTAATACTCATCTCTCTTTACTGCACAATCAGATATACCAAGATCATTATTAATTTACAATGATAAAACTAATAAAGTCAATAAAACAAATGATGATTTCTTGATCCTCGCTTGCCATATGTCAAACATATCATTGTTGATGGTACGGTCCAACAGAGTTTTTTTGTTACACAGATGGTCAGGTTTACGGCACTGTCCTAACAAGGTCTAGCAATATTACTGACCCATCAATGAAATAGTTTGAACAATGGACTAATTGACTGTACCTGAATAATCTTGCATCGGCAGCTTGTGTTGGCACCGGTACTGTATCTGTGCAAAATCCTAACGCGCCGCCAGATGCCCTGACCACAGTATAGAGAGTCCCTGCAGCATCTGTGGCTACATGTTTGGCTACACGCCTGATTATGAACGCCCATGCCATATTGTGGAGCTATCGCCAAATTTCTTTTTGCGTGTGAACCGCTCACACGTTTCCCTCGTCACTCGTCAGGATCAATGCAAACGCTAATTTTCTTCTCCTGGTTTGATCTTTTTGCCAGTTCCCTTTTGATGTTCAAGAATGGAGGAACGGAAACTGATTCATGGCAGCTGAGGACTGTCTCCCATGTCATTGCAGGCAAGCCATAGCAACTTTGCATCGAGCTGCTATAACTTTTCGCTGCAGTTTACCATCACCTGAGATGATGTGATCGTGATGCCATTGGCTAGGGCCAGCAAAGAATAGATTGTATGTTTTTCATGAAAGAGATCAACATTCTATTTTTATGGCTAAGAATACGAGGGGGTAGTTTTCATAATGGCAGGGGTCGGTAATTTAGAGGAGAATTAGATCCTATGGCCATTTTTATTCTAGAAAGTGTACAATATCATAAAGAAGGCAAAATTGTCAGTAACACACTGAGAAAAAGTGAATTTATCTCTAACACATCAACAAAGTCAAATTTGTCCCCAATACACTATGATTTTGTGATTTCTTGTCTAGGACACATTATGGTCATTTAACAATTGTTTTTAACTTTTCTATCTCAATACTCATAATACATTAGGACTTGAAACTTGACATAAATATACATTTTTCCTTTATCTATTATTAAAAAATAGAGCAAATTTTTTTGAGATGTTTATCTTGCCTGCTCATTGTTTTAATATTCAATTTATCCAGCAAACCACAAAAATAATATCTAGCACTATTTTTACTGATAGATAATATGGCAATGTATATTTGTGCTAAGTTTCAAGTCCTACTGTACTATGAGTATTGAGATAAAAAGCAGACATCAATTGTTAAATAGTCATAATGTGTCCCGGACAAGAAATCACAAAGTCATAGTGTGTTACGGACAAATACGACTTTGTTGATGTGTTAGAGATGAAGTCACGTTTTCTCGGTGTGTTATAGACAATTTTGCCAATAAAAAGAATAGTCGGATGTTTTGCTTTTTTCCGAGAATGTCTAGGATTTTTGTTCAATTAACGTGGAAGGCTAAAAAGGGCCTCCACAATGCGGGGTCGTGCAAGGAAACTGTAGCAAAAGGTGAACTCTCTCCTTACTGAATTTCACTTCACAAAAGATGATAATTTATACTACCTAAATTATCTATGTATATTTATCTGGCTATGGTTTACCAAAGAAAGAATTGGTTTTGTACTAAACGAAACAAGTTGCACTAATGAGAAGATGGTGTACAAAGAAGTTGAACCATCACAATTCATGCTGACAGATAACTTAAGTTCCTAAGAGCATCTCCAAGAGAGTCCCATAAACTCCCCCTAAACTAAATTAATGGGGTTCAGTCCAAAAAATCATCTCCACCGGCTCTCTAAAACAACTCACACATTTATTTTCTCCCTAAATTCACCTTATTTGTAGCTAGAAACAGGAAGAAAGTTGGGCCCCAATCCTTCAATTTATAAGGGAATTAATGTGTTATGGCTCCAAATGTTGACGTGATCCAATCAAATGTATTCTTAATCCATTTTTAGAGAGAAGTGTTGGAGGAAGAGAGAAAATTTGCCCCATTATTTTGTGGGTTGCTCCAAAAAGAGATTTATGGGGTCTATTTTCAATGAGCTTTTGGAGATGGGGTCTATTTTCAATGAGCTTTTGGAGATGGGGTCTATTTTTGAAGGAGCTTTTGGAGATGCTCTAAGACCACCAATCCAACTTCAGCCTCCATGATACACATGGTTGGAAAATATTAGAAAGTGGTTTATGTATCTAGCACCATATGTACCAGTTATATGAGCCTTTGATATTGGGTACTATTTTGATGAATGGTTCGTATTAATTTATATTTATGTGTATGTGAATTATTTTTGCTTGTATAGAGATAGAGACAGAAGAAGAAGCCTTTTTGAGGCACTTAATGCTACCGTCCCCACCAGATTCCCTTGATTACTGGGTGGTCCAACCACTTGTGATACCTCAACTACAAGTAATAATTAGTGCTCCAACCACACGTGGTCCCTCAACCGCCAAAAAAGTGACAAGTACTCTGCTTTCTTAGTGCAATAAATTTATTCTGTATCACATCACTTAGCTTTGTTCAAAATTTGAACTCAGAAAATAACTTTTAAATGACAATTTTAGTATAGAATCATGCAACGATTATGTTCCGGATGAACAACTTGCTCCTGAAAGTGTTCTACAACATGAACTTGTTCCAAGCCAACACATCTTTTATGAAGCTTGTACATGATGCTAGTCGTCTATGCCACAACCATCCCATGTCGGACTTTGCAACCAAGCATGTGTCAAGTTTTGCTTTATCCGCGGTGAAATCCACAACATAAAGCTTCCCTTTGAGCACACCCTCAAAAGCAATTGAGCCATCACTTCTCCTTGAGACAATCACACCCTTGTCGTTGAACAAGCAATTTCCGTTGTCAACACATACCCTTTTCCGTTGTCTCCAAAGGTGATGTACTCATTTCTTTCTTTGCTTGGCTCAAAGGATTCGAACATTTTCTTGTCTCCGGTCATATGATTGGTGCATCCACTATCGACAACCCATGATGAACCACCGGAGGAGTATTCCTACAAAACAATTTATGCTTTGTTTTTAGGTACCCAAATTTGCTTGGGTCCTCTCACATTAGTAACAAGTGTCTTGGGCACCCACACACAAGATTTGTGGGTCTTGTTGCGTGGCCCAACATATTTTGCATAGACACGACCATGCTTGTTTCTCATTAGCACATAGGTCGCATTAAAATCGTAAAAGAGAGCACAAGAGGGGTTAGGCACGTTAGTACGCAAATCACAAATAAGAGAAGATTTGTTAGTGTTCTTGATTTGCTTCACCCTCTTGACTTGCTTCTTTTGATATTCACCCTCTTTGGTGAACTTGATGAATTCGGTGCCGTTCTTGTTGATTCTTGCATTATGCTTGTCACCTTGCTTGTATCCAATGCCATCCTTCACATGTGATCGTCTTACATTGGTGTATGCACCCCTTGCATACTCGGCCTTGGCATCATCAATGGCCTTCATCTTCTTTTGTGCTTGTTGTTGAAGTTCTTGCACTTGCTTCTTCAAGTCTCCAATGGTCTTGATGTTTCTTGTACAAGCTTCAACATCAATCTTGTTACACCTAGTACATTCATTGCTAGATGGGGGGCAAGACGAAGATTGAGAGGAAGTAGTGTTACACTTAATTTCCTCAAATTGCACTTTGAGAGAATTGTGATCCTTTTGCAAGTCATCACACTTCTCTTGAAGTGACACATTTGTGACTTTAAGTGTCTCACTATTTTCTTCCACCACTTTGAGAGACTTTACCAAGTCCTCATTCTTCTTCCTCTCAACTTCTAGGAGCTTTTCAAGTTCAAGCACCCTTTGCTTCTCTTGAACAAGCATTTCCTCTTGTTTCTCAAGAAGCTCCTCTTGCCTCTCATTGGTCTCCTTTTCCTGCTCAATGATGTCCAACAAATCAAACATGTTAGGAATTTGAGAGCTTCCATTAGCATTTACCTTAGAGCCTTTAGCCATCATGCACTTGTGTCCGGCGTCATCTTCATCATCGGTCAAGCTTCCAAACAAGGAGGAGTTGGTCGGTGTTAGCCCAATAGCAAGTGATGCAATGCCTCCCTTCTCTTCATCGGATTCCGACTCGGAGGAGGAAGATGATCCATCGGAGTTCCATTCTTGTCCAATGTGTGCTTCACCCCGACGGTACTTTCTATGCTTCTTGTATTTCTTGTCCCCCTTCTTGTTTTGCTTGTTCTTGTAGTTCTCCGGACACTCCGCCATGAAGTGACCTTTGTCTCCACAAATATAGCACTTGTTCTTGGCCTTCCTCAATTTACACTTGTCTTGGTCATTTTTCTTGGAGCTCCTTTTTGACATAAGCTTATTGAATCTTTTCACAAAGAGAGCCATTTCATCATCGCTATCATCATCACTTTCCTCAACCACCTTCCTTTTCTTTTCTTGTTCGGCATTAAGAGCCAAATCATTCTTGCTCCCACTAGCCTTTTCCTTGTCCTTAAGCAAAGCATTGATTCTATTCCCTTGGTCAATTTGCTGTTTTTGGGAAAGCACCTTTCCAATCACTTCATCGGTGGTGAAGTATCTAAAGCCATCTTTGTCCCTTATGTTGGACACTATGTTGGCATCCCATGCTTGCAAGGCTTGTAGCAACCTTCTATTCACATCCAAGTCCAACACTTTTTCTCCAAGTGCTCTTCTCATATTCACTATCCTCATCATCCTATCATGGGCTTCCCTTGGCCCTTCATCCGACCTCATGACAAAGTAGTTAAAATCTTCTCTAAGCCCTTCTAGCTTAGACTCCTTCACACTATCAATGCCCTCATGAACCAATTCAAGCTTCAACCAAATTTGATGGGCATCCTCCATTCCGGTTATCTTCTCATACTCGGCGGGACTAAGCGCGGATACGAGAGCACTAGCCGCCGCCACATTGCACCTAACATTGAACAAGTCTTGTGCGGTTGGCTTGCTTCTACATTTCCATAGGAATCCATTTTGAGTCACATTTCTCACATTTTGATGCATTGAATCCAAATGTAGTAGCATCTTTGTTTTCCAATGATCAAAGTATTGACCATCAAAGTATGGTAGTCTTCCGGAGCCGGGTCCAATATGCTCATCTCTTCCATCACTATAGGAATATGGTGTTCTGTTGTAGCTCATCGGCAAAGCACTAAGCACATCTCCACCTTGGGCAGGCCCTTTTCCATTTCCATCTCTGGCATCCCCCGGTGCGGTCTCATGACCCCTTTCACCGGCTACCTTAGGTGGTGCTTCACCACTACCCGTTGCCTCTTTATCATTTCCCATCTTTGATCTTCAAGCGGTGAGGCTTCAACGAAGATACCCGCTCCGATACCAATTGAAAGTCGCCTAGAGGGGGCGGGGGGGTGAATAGGCGAACCTAAAAATTTCTGCGAAACAACACTAAGACGAAAACGTCAAATACCGGAACTTCCGGTGCGAGGGTGATAAATGCGGAATTAAACCCTACACAATTCTAGTGTTTGCAAGAACGGAAGGAACAACCCTATGCAATTCTAGGAATTTAAAGGCACAACGGAAAACTAACAAGCAACCTAGTAAATAAACAACAACGCGTAAGTAAAAGGGAGAGAGCACAAGAGACACGGATTTTTCACCGAAGTTCAAGCCCACCAAGGACTCTACGTCTTCGTTGAGAAAGTCCACCAAGGACCGGGTTTCTCTCAACCCTATTTCTCCCTCAAGTCACCACCAAGGTTGAGCTTGAGTTTTCCACTATCAATGTCCCTTCGGGACGGGCAATACAAACTTCTCGGGCGTCACCACACAAGTTGGGAGCTCACGAGCACGCCTAGCCGTCTAGGAGCTCAAAGCTCCAAGAGTAACAAATCCAAATCACAAGCTTGACGGGAGTGAAGAAGCTCAAGAATGGAATCAAGTCTCTCAAACACTTGCTCAAAGTCTCTCACTCAAATCCTAGCTCAAGGATGGAATTTTTGCTTTTGGAGAGGATTTGGAGTAGATGGAGTGAAGCTCAAGTGTGTATTGGTTCGGAGTTGTGCAAGAGCGAGTGAATGGAGAGGGGGTGTGGCTTATATACCACAGCCCACAAAGAGCCGTTGGCCTGTCTGAAAACCCCGCACCGGAACTTCCGATAGCGTATCGGAACTTCCGGTATGGTTCGAATTAGGGTTAGATCTGGACTTCTGGCCCACACCGGAACTTCGGTGGAGTACCGGAGCTTCCGGTACGTGGGTTTAGGGTTGGAAAAACTGGACCGCACCGGAGCTTCCGGTGCCGTATCGGAACTTCCGGTATGGCATTCCGGAGAGCTCAAAGCTCTCGTTAGCCTACCGGAACTTCCGGTACCGGGGACCGGAACTTCCGGTATGGCCTTACCCGAGAGCAAAACTCTCTGTAAGCCTACCGGAACTTCCGGTACCAGGGACCGGAACTTCCGGTATGGCCTTACCCGAGAGCAAAACTCTCCGTAAGCCTACCGGAACTTCCGGTACCGGGACCGGAACTTCCGGTATGGCCTTACCCGAGAGCAAAACTCTCTGTAAGCCTACCGGAACTTCCGGTACCACACCGGAGCTTCCGATGGGTTCAGAAAGAATGGGTTTGGAGGGGATTTCTTGAGTTTGTGAGCATCTCCATTCTTAGCCACGTTTGTGATTTGCATCCCTCTTTATAGTACGGCATCCCTATGACTCAAAGCAAAGAAATAAAGCGAGGCACAAGCTTTGAGAGAGGTCTTTTCCAAATTCTCCATTTATTGCAATTTGCAATTCTTTTCTCCTTTTTGATTGTGCTTGCTAGACTTTCATGTGCTTTGGATATTCACTACACACATTCTCATGAAAGCATTAGTTCTAAATTTAATTGTATTGATATCAATCATCCAAAATAAAATGAGGGGCCTAGATGCACTTTCAACCATCTTCCGGTCCGCTCCTCGGCTGCTTCACATGTGCTCCGCACGTGGCATTGGTAGAGGAACGGCTTTGCCTCCGCTCCGGACCGGTCGTCGAAACAGGAGCAGCTTCACCTCCGCTCCTGGCCTCCCCCGTCGAGCTACGATTTGATTTGTAGATCTTGAGATCAAAGAGCACCGACACCAGGCCTTTTGTGGTGGAGGGCAGTTCAGGGCGTCCGTATCCCGACCCAGGTCCATACCATGTATTGACATGACATAATGCAGATGCCCTAACGTGAATCTAGAACTTAGCTCCGAGGCCAAGCAAGGATTGACGACCGCGACAGCAGGACTAGATGATGCCAGATGTATATGTTTCATATTATGGAAAATATAATGAATTCTACTTTCACATCCAACAATGTATTGTCATTTGGACTTCCCACTTGGGAGCAATGGTCATTTCGCTAAAGACTACCTTAAAGGTTAAAGGTTGGGTGAGGATTAACAGGAATTGTTATTTTCACAACTTTAAGTGACATCATCCACACCTGGCTAGGAGTGGTGTTTTTGGTATAAGTACATATTATGTCTAAGATGACCTCAAATAATTAAAAATTAAGAAATCCATCAATGGTGTCCCAGTCAATGACCGACTTACCCTAGATTTCTTGCGAGGTGTACATAGGCTTGTGAGAGACCAATTCGTTGGTATATGTGATCGTTCCTCTAGGAGGCCCTATATCGTGCTCTGTAGTTTCCAATTATGCTGCCCCATTCACTATGTCAGGTCTGGTATTTAGGGACGAGGTTCTAGCAACACTAGCGACACAAAACGCACCCGTCTCAATTTTTGCATTGCCAAATTTAAGCCTATAGCGACGGGCTACAACCATGCCTACATGGTGCAACTATAGCGACGGCTAGAATGCCCTGTCCGTAGAACGGATTCATAGATGGGTCAAACAACACCGTCCCAAAACATGTTGGGACGGCTTCGAGTACACGGTCCCTACAGCATGTAGGGAAGGTCGCTACTATATATACCGTCCCCGTAGAGGCGTAAACTCTAGGGACAGTTAGAGAACAAACGTCATTGCTCCTATAGGGACGGTTCAGCGGGAAGTGTCCCTGCTGCCTATGGGGACGGTTAGGCAGGAACCATCTCTGCTGCCTATAGGGACAGTTCCATAGAGGTCGTCCCTATACAACCTTAAGGGACGGTTCTCCAGGACAGCTGCATATGGGACAGTTTGGTAGAAAACGTCAGTGCTACCTATTAGGATGGTTTTGTCTAATCCATCACCGGTGCCTATAGGCACGGTTTGTTTGTAATCCGTCCCTACTGCCTGTAGTGATGGCTCTCCAGGAACCGTCCCCTCTTCCTGTAGGGACTTTATATTAGAGGCTTGTGCAGCGATGTGGATCATGTCGTGGATAGTGTAGAAACAAAAACGATGGACAGGTTGCTCCTGATGACCCTGTAACAATATGGAGCACATAGTTGGAGCAAAACTAGGTGTGGAGCACATACTTAATTTGAAGTTAATTTCACTTACACTAAATATTATCATATGCTTCACGACTTTGCCTTTCCTTTTTTTTGTCATATCACTTGCAACAAAGATTGAGAAAGCCCTATATTCAAAACAGAGTATGTTGTAGCAACGGGGCAAAATAAAAATATAGGGCATGAAACTACAAATGAACCTGGTGA
Source organism: Chloris gayana (assembly GCA_031894775.1). Taxonomy (NCBI): domain Eukaryota; kingdom Viridiplantae; phylum Streptophyta; class Magnoliopsida; order Poales; family Poaceae; genus Chloris; species Chloris gayana. The sequence continues at coordinate 743,307 of JAUNZO010001929.1, forward strand.
CAATTGATAGGTAGAATTAGATTTTTGATCAGATTTGGGCGTTTTGCATGCATGCAATTGTTGTGAGAGTGGTACGATGGAATTATTGGCGTATCGAATTTGTGACGGTTTGTGTATACTATATGACATTTGTTATGGAAACATTATAGTTTATGATATAAAACCCACCGCTATAGAAAGAGTTAGGTCTTTTATTGGGTTTCCCATTTTGTGATGGCATATGTGGAATTCCAACTGAATATTCCAACAATTGACGCATGTTAAATGTGAATATCTTGATGGTTCACCAACAACATTCTAATGGATTTCCAGATATATGGCTGAAAATCCAGAATAAGCAATAGAAATTTAGATATGACAATCCTGCATAAACTTGCACATCGAACTCGCATGAATGAGTGAGTGGTGCACGATTTTCTTGACAATGGCAGTGACTTGTTTCGATGAACCTTTTGACAAACCTTCAACAATAATGCACCCCTACATGGTGCCGCCTCTGTCGACGATCAAATTGAGATCGATAAATATGTGGAGATCGGTACGAACTCATCTCGTTGGAGAAGATCAATCAAGAAAAAGACGTCAAATTTATACTGGTTCAAAGCCTCCCGAAAGATAATTCTAAAATACCTTATTATACTTATTATGATGGGAAGTAGCATGGTGGCTAATACGGTCAAATTACGCCATCACCGTACTTGCGGTGCCTACGGCGGAAGTAGTAGACAGTGGTTGCACATGCAAACCACAGGTGCAGCGCTCGAGGCAAGACTGCCTTGATGAGCTCTGCAAAGGCAGCACCCGGCATGCCGCGGAAGAACTGGACGTTCTGCAGAACTATTTCAAACAGCGACAGCCCGGAGGCGGCAGCGGCCCTCACAACCACGAGGATCACAGCCGGAGCGGCGTCTCCCAACACGAGCCACCACGCCTGCCGGAACGCACGTACCCCACTGAAGCATCCCGCAGGCTCGGCAGCCGACATCACGACGGCAACGGTGGTGACGAGTTGGAGGCAGTGCCAGAAACCGTGGTCCAGGAAGACGAGGAGAATTTCCACGGAGAGCAGACCGCGGCGGTAAAAGACGATGTACATCCGGAACGCCTGAATGGCGCCCTGGCACGCGAGGTGCAGGGCGCTGCACAACGCCGCGGTGCCGAACACCGTGCCCTTGAACGACGCTGCTTCTGCCCGCCGCTGCAGAGGTGAGCACCACGCGGTCACGGAAGCCGACACGGTAATGGCCGTGACGGCCGGGCTGATGCCGAAGGTGGTGACGGCGAGGTAGGTTGAGCTGAGGGCGATGAGCTGCCCGGCACGGGCCTGCGAATCCATGGCGAGCTTCGCGTAGCCGGGGTGCTGGGGGCTGGTGCTCAGGCGCGTTTTGATGCCGTCGATGAAGTCGGCAAAGAGGGGTTGCAGGGCCCTGGAGTAGATCAGTTCGCTTGCCACCGCGTAGGTGATGGTGAGGATGATGGGAAGGATGAAGAAGCGGAGGTTGCGAATGGGGAGGAGGAGTCCTTCCTTGAGGAAGCTGCCTGCGGAGCGTCGTTGAGAGGTAGTGGTGGCCATGTCTCTGGAACTACTGAAGTGCACAAACTTTCGTGCCAGCAGAAGCGTATCATATAGTTAGTTACCCTGCAAACTATATCGTGAGAGTAGGGAAATTTCCTTGCGGAACTTTCACTTCTCTCTCTCTTTTTTTTATTTTGCGAGTACTGCACGCAGAGCTTTCGTTGGAGTGGTGACTACTATCCAGCATTATTATATATATTACAAATGTCTTGGAAATTTACTTGTAGAAGGTTGCTAGTTGTCTTCGAGATATCGAATAGGCGGAGATCGCTTGTTAATTAGTCGTTGCCTTGGTTTCTCCGACCAAGATTATTTTTCTAGGCAGGCGGCAAGGAATCCTTAGATCCTAATTTGTATCGTCTGCCCACACATGATTACATCACCATCCTTACTGGCCTCATACTGATGGATCATGTGAGTCCTAGTCGTATCGAATTCCAATCAATAAATAAGGATCTTCTCTTGTTGTTCTTGAGAAGGTTCCTTATATACTGACGTTATAGAGAGCTTCTACCTCTGAAGCTTTCTTGCCTTTACCCTGAGTCCGTTTCATCACTCACAGCTTCGAAGGGCAAGTTTTCCATTCCGTGAGAAAGATATATAAGAATAGGGCATATGATCCAGTAAAAAAAAGGGCCTAAGAAAAGGATGTCCTTTTTCCCATCTGCTTTGTGGCAATGGGTTGACGAATTTAGGGCTGGCAGGGATATGATCGGATTGAAGACTATTCTCTTTTACATTATATCCTCCTGCTCAAGCTGGTCGATAAGTTCCAAGTGATCAAGAATCAAAAGTCAGTAAGGTGCGCTGCCCGGCACGTCACCGGCCGGCTAATAAAAAACACAATGCAAATACAGCCATCCAGTATACACAAATCTACTGTCACGCTCAAGCTTGTCGATCAAGCATCAAGAAAAAAGTGATCGAAGACCAAGAGCACAGTAAATAAGTCAGCTAGATACCGAGACAGTTGCGTCCAAAACTCCAGCTACATCACTGCATCGTCACCAAGAGACCGAGACAGTTGCGTCCAAAACTCCAGCTACATCACTGCATCCTCAGCAAGAGACCGAGACAGTTGCGTGCAAAACTCCAGCTAGAGACTGAGACAGTTGCACAGTGAATTACTTGTGCTAAGCTTTGTGAGAAAAGGAATAGGGAATTGCTGTTGTTGTCCAATTTTATTCTGACTTGACGAATGTAATGTACCAAGGTGTTTAAAGTTCGAAATGATAATATCTAGTTTCTATAATAACTTGAATTGTACATGAGTAGGACATTTCATAGCAATACTCAAAGGAATAAATCACCTAACTAATTTTTTGGCAAACATTACTATCCCGTTTATGATTACAGCTACCTTGGTGTGTGGCTCTCAAACAGTATCTGAATAAAACAAGATCATTTTGGAGGAAGCCTGGTTACAAAATGAATGCACATGTTGCTGCCAAAACAGAAAGCATGAGGGGCGCCTAAAAAATAACAAGGCTCAGGCAACGGGCATTTTCTTGCGTTGCCACAAAGTATGTGTCGCTTTGTGCTTCACGCCTGCATCATTTCCCAAAGAGCAATGAAGTTCGGCCTCCATTCCTCCTGCCGTGTAAAAAATGGAACAAGTCATCATTTTCATTTCGTTATCATTTATATCGATCGACTCTCAAAGGGTTTGTCTGCACCTCTACAACAACATGTTATCCAAGATGGAGCTGATCCACACGACCGGAAAGAACCTGGAGTGTCCAGTTTCGATGGTTCTAGAACTCTAAATAAAAGTAAAACTCTTAAGGGGCAGGAATATAACTAGAAGATACAGGCGATCTAGTTAATGTAAATTTTCAGTATGAAGTATGACGTGCTTTTTACAGGGCCGTACCTTAGCTTTTGGGGCTCATGTGCGAAACACAAGATGGGGCCCTAAATACCAAAAAATATTTTGTCTAACTGTTTACTCAAATATTACTTAAGTATTATTTCTTAAACAATACTAAGAGATACAATATATATTGATGCAAACATAATAATAAAGCTTTATAGTCTTTCTTACCAGTATTTAACTTTAAATCCACTAAAAAGCAACATTCGTGTTATGGACGGGATAGGGCTAGAGGTGTCAGCACGCCGCGCCCGGCCATAGCCAGCCTGGCTGGCGTGCCAGGGAGAGGCGGCTCTGCCTCTCATTCTAAAAGTGGCTAGATGTCTATAATTATCAACTAGGAGAGATTGGTTTAAGTATAGGAAGTTTTGATTTAATTAGGAAAGTTCAGATTGTGTTTGATTTGGATTCGAGATTGTGTTTGCTTAGGACTCAAGAAAAGTCCCTCATATAAATGAGGGCGTTGTAATCAATCTCTCCAAGGAAATAGTACAGATTATTCCAATCTACTCTCCAGCCCTCCTGCGCCTCCCTCTCTCTTTCCTTACTCCCTACCCTAGCCGAACGCCACCACCACAATAGCAGCCGCCGTCGACCAGCTAGGTCGCCAGCAGCCTAGGCCCCAAGTTTTTAGATAAACACTTGGTATTCAAAGGCCTTGTTTCGATCATCCCACCATCACCGTGTTTGTCAAGCCCTCTACTTCAGCTCAGATCCCATTGGTGCCCACATTGCCGGGCAAAGTCAACGATCTGCCACACATGTAAGGCCTCTTCATGGATTTCATCGCCGGCTTCGAGGGCTTCTCCAAGCACAGCATATGCACGACGGAGCAATCCATCAAGGCTGCTGCATTGACCAACGACATCATCAACACACCGGAGGCAGTGGCCAATCTTCGTGAGTTGGAGGTGAAAGCTCGTCACAACGAGGCCATCATCGCTGCAAAGAAGTCCATTGTCGGCATCTACGGCAAGTCGACCATCGAGGTCGGTGACAACGACCTCGACACCCTGGTGCATGAGGCCATGGGTGCCCCCCCCCCACCTCACAAGGGGGCAACCTCGCCATATTGTGCTACCAGAAGCTCTTCTTCCCTGGTAAGGAGGACCCTCTGCCATGGATCAACCGCTGTGAGCAATTTTTTCGGAGGCAAAAGATCCAGCCAGCGGAGCAAGTATGGTATGCTTCCGAGCACCTGACTGGGACCACCCAACAGTGGTATATGCGTCGTACCAAGGACGGCGCCATCACCTCCTGGAACCTTTTCGCTCGTTTGGTGAAAGAGCGATTTGAGCCACCGATGCATGCCTACCCCTTGGGCGAGCTAGCTACTCTCCATCGTACCTCTATGAAGGATGACTACACAAAGAACTTTCTGGCACCGGTGCCTCGTGCCGGGGATCTTCAAGAGCTGCAGCATGTCAACCACTACACCGCCCGTCTCTAGGAGCCCATCAAGATCGACGTCAAGCTCAACAAGCCGGTTGAGTTGGAGGAGGCCATGAGTCTTGCACGTGTTTATGAGCGCAAAGCTAAAATTACTATTGAGTACGCGACCTAGGTATCCAAGCAATCTGGTTCTCCTTCACGTGCTCAATTTGTTCCTCCTCGTCCTCCTCCCAAGATAGGTACCCCGACTACAATGAGCATCGCTCCGGCTAGGCCTGCAACGGCAGCCACAACGCCTAGACCCTTCATGATCCTCACCGATGAGGAGATGGTAGAACGTCGTCGGTTGAACCTCTACTTGAACTACGATGAGAAGTTCTCAAGAGATCACAAGTGCAAGAACCTCTTCTACATCGAGATGTTGCTAGACCTCCTCGACATGGGCCACAACGACGGTGACTCACCGATGGTGCTCCTTGGCTTTGGGGTGCACTCTACACTTCGTAGGAGTCATCCTCAACACCGAGCTCCACTTCCACATCAACCTCGCCATCATCAACGGCATCCGGCTTCCTCTTCGTCGCGCTTTCCTTACCATCACCCTCACTTCAGGAGAACACATGTGATCGAGCCGTAGTATATGCCGCTAGCTACCTGTCGTCAGCAGCAAAAACAACTTCGTCATCAATGTTCGCAGCACGGACTTGCCACATGGTGTTGATATAGTCCATGGGACACCATGGCTAGCCTCTCTAGGACTAGTCATGATGGATTTCGCTACCCCGAGCATGTCCTTCTTCATCGACAGTCATAATGTGCTCTTGGTAGGTAATGGTTTGGTGCTCCATCCACGGCCGGCAACGACCCTTCCTTCACCTACGGTTCCACTTGTGCTCCCACCTGCGGAGGTGACTGCTGCTATCATGGGAGGACGCCACTGCATCATCGACATCATCGCCCTTCTGCATATCGATGAGGGCCTACACAACATCGTACGCGATGACGTCCTCACCAACCCGGAGTTGTCCTTCTTTGCGGGGCGCATCTCGACCCTTGACCTCGCACCCACTTGGAGCATCCGTGATGGCCTCATTTTCTTTGATATGCGCCTCTACATCGCGGCCTCATGAGCTCGGAGTGATGGCCTCATTTTCTTTGATATGCGTCTCAACATCGCGGCCTCATGAGCTCGGCTTCATCATCTGCTAGCTGCCCTCCTCCAGCATGGTGAGGAGGCTTTACTTCGTTAGATTGTGGTATGCTTCTGCGGACTTCCTTGACATGAGCCATGTCTCCCACACGGAACTCTACTTCTTTAGGAGTATCTACTATGAGCATTGTTGCGACAGATGTTCGCTTTGTTGATCTTGACGGCCACAACCTCTTCCACATTCGTCAAGTGGCCTTTGCAGTTACTTCGGGGCAGTCGCACCACTCTCGGCTGCTAATTTCGGCATCCTCCTCGGTCACTACATCAACTTGATGGATGCACATCCATAACTGTGTGATACCTTCATTGTGATCTTCAATGCTTTTTTGTTGCCTTTCGAGCTTGGCAGTCGACCATTCTTCACCGAGCCTCCCAGGGATGACAACCTCCTCCACTTCAACTACGACGTTCCACGAATGTTCAATGCTGCTCCAAACACTCGGCTATCACCGGCTCTTCTCCTACACCGACCTCCTACCACTTCGCTATGGCAGACGACATTGGAACCCCACCCGCCACAAACCTCATCACCGACTTCATCCTCGGCAACCAGATGGTTTTCATCAAGCTTTGTCAGCCTCTTCATCCTACTGTTCTGGCGATTGCGGCTCACGGTCAGATGGCTACCCAGCACAAGGATGTGTTGATTCTCGGCATGGGTAGTGGTGTTATGGGCCGGATTGGGCTAGATGCGGCAGCACGCCGTGCCCTGGCCACAACCAGTCTGGCTGGCGTGCATGCCATGGAGAGGCGGCCCTTCCTCTCCTTCCAAAAGTGGCTATATGTCCATAATTATCAATTAGGAGACATTGGTTTAAGTTTAGAAAGTTTGGATTTAATTAGGGAAGTTTAGATTGTTTATTAGGATTCCAGGTTGTGTTTGTTTAGGACTCAAGACAAGTCCCTCATATATATGAGGGTAAATGTAATCAATCTATCTAAGGAAATAGTAGGGATTATTTCCATCTAGTCTCCTGCCATCCCTGCACAAAGTGGCAAAAATGAACAATTTTGAATATTTCTAGATTTACCAAATAGGTAAAGAGGCCTAAAATACAAATTTATGAAGGTAACAAACCACGAGATCATATATTTAGTTGGTATAATAATATTTAGTAGGTGTAAAACAGCATTTTTGCGCTGTTGCTAGGGAAGGCAAAATAAAAATGAATAAAGTTGTTGTGCACCCGCCCACCGAGCTCGCTCACCCGCCCGGACGGTGGGGTATTTCGTGCCCGCAGATCAAGGTCCTGTTGGTTCAAACAGGACCTTGATCCGTTGCGTCTGTCGTACAACATGAGTCCTCTGCTGTGTTGTTGTGCCTGCCATGAAGATAGCTGAAACTGTGATCGAGCGCACGAGATTTACTTCAGTCTTATACCTGCTTGATCTGGTTTTGCGCCTCTATTTTGCATTGTTCTTGATCACGTTACAATTCTCCTGTGAAGTTTAAAAATCCTGATATAGTCAAGTAAGATTGGGGCATAATATAATGTCATGACAATAGCTGAAACTGTGATCGAACTGAGATGACTTTATGTTTGTGGAAGAACTCGTCAATAGAATGTCTGAATGCGTGATGCTGGCACAATGAAATTTCATTTAATAGGATCATGGATACAGTACAGTACTACTCAAAGTTGAAGTACTTGACGATCAATTTGAGGAATCTACAGGTCACAGGTCCTTTATGAGAAATGTCACATCAGGTATTAGAATTACTTATTCTTTATGCACAGATCCAGACAGAATACTGCTAACTACAAGTACGTAGAGTGATGCCACACCAATGGAAACACCAGAGAAGCAAAACAAATAAAAGTTAGCTAAATAGGTAGCAACCTAACATAACCCCAAACTGGAATGACGACCTAGTATTCCTTTATGATTGTGCCGGTATAAACCGTTGAAATTCAGAAAAAATAGGACCTAGTATTCCACAAGTACCAGTTCCTGGGGAATATATAGAACTGCAATGTCGCCATGTGGTTAAACTGTTATTTGGTTGTCCACATTACTAACACTACGAGAGATCCCCTATGCGAAGCCCCAAAAACAGTTGACAAAGAGTTCACGGCAAATCAAGTGCTGGCAAAGAGCTTTTTGCTGAGTGCTTTTCATCGGGCACACGCCATCTGGCACTTGACAAATATTTTTTGAAAAGAATAAAACAATACAAGGACCGCCATGCCACTCGACAAATATTTTTTGAAAAGAATAAAAAATTACCAGAACCGCCATACCACCGTGGCTCGCCGGTCCCACTGCACCACCACCGCGCACGCGCCGTGTCGACGAGCTGGGTTACAGACGTCACCGCTGCTGGCCACCACTCTGCTGGGGGGGGGGTAGGCTCCTCCGCAACATCGGTCGGGGCCACCCCTAGGTGCCGCTGTCGCCCCCTCAGCCGAGCGTTTTACCGCCGCGCCGCCCAATAGCGGGGCTGCCACCCCTTCGCGTCGGCCGCACCCTCTCCGCCGGATCGGGAGCCCCCTTTGCTTGGATTCGCGCTACCGCCTAGAGGCCGTGCGGCCCGTGCAGACCGAGTTGGCCAGCCGCCGCCACATATGCTACAACGTGGCTCCCACCCACCTTTGCATCACTCCCACCATGCCGGCGGCCGGTCTCTTGCCGCCCCATGCCAGCATGGTCCGTGCCACCGTGCCCACCAAACCCAAGCGAGGTCGTGCACCCTCGCGCAGCCGTAGCCGGCTGGTCACCGCTGCCGCCCAGCACCATCGAATGCCACCACCGGGTGCTGCCTCCGCCGTTGGGAGAGGGGAGCCGGGAGCAACGGAGATTGTGGAGAGAAACCGGGGAGAGATGAAGAAGATTCGAGAGCATTGAAGATAAGATGGGGTGAGAGAGGGTAGGTGAGGAAATATTTTGCATCACGCCCCATGGATACAAACGATATGCCCTTATTTTTTCGAGTGCCAGATGAGGGCACTTGGTAAAGTGGTTGTTTGCCGAGTGTTACCATGGTACATGGCAAACTTTAAATCTGTAATTATAAAAAAAATTACCAAACAAATTTAATAAATAACATAATAATATTTATCTGATCTTTGACCTATACAAAATGGTTTCAAGTTAAATTCAAATTTGACCATCAACTTGACTTCAGATCGTAACCACTTATTCTCAATTTTAAGTTTCTTCTTCGTAGATTCTCCGTTTTGTTAGCGACGTATGTGACAACTTATGTGAAATATTTTCTACTTTTTATGATAGCTTTCACGTGTGACACCATCAAATCTTGACAAATGTCATGATTTTCAAACTTTATTTGACTTTTTAGAATTTAAAAATCATTGGGACACATGCTAGTGGGCTACATATCATGAATATAATTTTTATACTTATTTTATATTATTATTTAAATCACTTATAGTTTATATTTAATTTAGTTCAAAAACTACATAAATTATAATTAATTTGTTAAATATAGCAAACAAATACACCCGTCTGGCATTAAACCAATACCAAGAATACAATGTCAACATTTCAATAAAGTAGAGTCAACATCCTTAAAATGATGATATAAAATATTCAAAATTTTAACACACTATAAATAAATATTAACATATTATATTTACTAAAAAATTATGGATCATTTAAATTTTAAAAAATTCAAAGTTCATTTCAATATTAAAAGTAATAGGATCAATATTTTTCATGAAATGTTGATATGGAATATTCAAATGGTGGCACTGTATAAATAAATGTTCAATTGTACATTAAGAAATGTTGATGAAAATTTGAATTTAAAAATGTATAGTTCATTTTAACAGATTTTAAAAAGTCAAAACAACATTTTTGGTAAATCTAGACATAGAATATTTTTAATGTTGACAGAATGTAAATACATGTTGACATAATACATTCAAAATGTTGACGAAAATTTAAATTTTTAAAAAATAAAATATTCATATTGAATCTGATTTCATAGAATTCATTCTAAACAATATAGTGGTTTAAATGAATTTGAAAACAAACTTACGGTTGAGGAGAAAAATGCATTAAAAATATAAAAATTGACTCATTCCTCTCTCACACCCACCCAACCGGGAAAATTTTTCTATGGCCATAAAACCTGTGTGGCAGCGTGCCTTAGATTAGACCACCAATGTAACAAACACCACCGGTAAACCGGCACAGAACGAAGGACAGGCAAAGGCATGAAGATAAAATAAAATTTGGGATGGTCTTTGTTGCATTTCTGTTTTTTTTTTTAGCCTGCACATTTCTCGTATTGCTTTGTAATTTGGGTTGAGCTAAGCTTTATTGTATTCTTGGATAGAAACAATTTTATAAAGACAAATCAATACAGACCTCTGATATGATGTTAGTTGAGCTATTCCAGAACTTGGAAACAATGCCATATTCAGTCAACTTCAATTTGTGTTCATGGTACACACTGTAATCAGATCAGAGTACACTGCTCTTGCTCATAGCTAGTCTTGTTTCACATGCAGCTAAATTGCATTAAACAACCGAGCTCTAAATGAGACGATGATTTGAATTATACTTTACACGCTAGAGGAAGTTCCGGTGCTACACGAAGCTGTGAAGCAGAATAGAAGTCTCAGAATACTCTGTTCGTTGAAAGTTCACTGCCCTTAGCAGTACAAGGAACGATCAATTTCAGATAACTTGACATATCAATTGTGTGGTGACGTTAAACGTATCACAACACTTTAAGAGAATAACAATGACGGATACATCAATTGTTTGGTGCATTCAACCCAAACTTCAGAATTAACAGCAGAGTTAAGGATCTGAATGGTGAACACATCAGTTTCGCAGTGGATTCAGTAAAAGCTTCAGAATTTACAGCATAGAATTAGGGAAGTGTACTGTATCTCAAACTTCATAATTAACAGAGCACATCATATGTTCAATGGATGATCGTCAGGCACAACCAACAGGTAAATCAACTTGCAGAGAATTTTAAAGGACAGTGTTCTATACACTGCTCAAATCGATGATAAAGCACTTGAACACCTAACTATCCTCACGACAGCAACCGATCTGTGATGTTTTGATAGTTATCATTCTAAAATTGTTACAGATTGTCAGGTTTCTTGTAGTGTTTGCGCACACAACTGCACGTCCCTTGCTTCATCTTTTCTTGCACCACGTTGGGCATATGCGGGCCCTATCATCCCAAAGTTGTGCAACTCCTCACCTTGTTACTCACTCACGGCTGGCTCCTAGTTGCTGACATGCGGGTCCACTAAGTCCAAAATTCGGTGTCAACAGGCCCGGTGGGTAGAGGCAGGCGGTAACACACACGGGCGGGCGCGTTGGGTGGCAGTGCGCAGAGTGGTGCAGAGCGCGGTGTAGAGGCGAGCGGTGGGCGGGCAAAGACGTCGGCGCGGGTGGGTGGACAGCGCGTGACAGGAGCGAGAGGAGGGCGATGCCTCAAAATGGTTAAGTCCCCGATCTAGATTTAGGACATGTAATGAATCTTTGTCGAGTGCCATGATCTCGCACTCGGTAAGGATCGGCACATGACAAAAGAGGTAACAGTCGTTAACCTCGGGCAGCCACGGTCGCATGTGCATGGGATTTCGTTGTCTTCGACGTGTGCCCGCCATCTGGCGCACGACGAAGTTGTTGTTTAATTTGTTGTGTGTCCGCACCCAGGCACACGGCTAACCAGCTCTTTGTTGTGTGCCCTATATCTGCCGTTGGCCTTTAATTTTATTTGGCAATTCAGCACACCGCAAACCTACTCTTTACCGTGTGCCTGATAGAAGGCACACGGCAACGTCTGGGGCACACGCCAAAGAGCCGGTTTCTGTAGTGATTCCTCAAATTGATAGTCAAAAACTTTGACGAGCCAGTTAAATTTCGACCCGGCATTCAGACATTCAGTGTTGACAAGTTGATCCACAAACACGAAAGCTACCTACCTAACTATCTTCACGACAGCAAGCTTACACCACCACCTGACCGCGTAAAGGTAGGGAAAAGGAGACGAGGAACTCACATTCCTAACCTGCAGTGAGAGATCGATCGATTGATGCAGATGAGGACGCCATGCCCAAGTTCCATGCGCCCTCTCGCCTAGCGGTTCACATCTGTCGACGCATATGCAGCACAGCGCGTAGACCGCCATGGCGGCGCTGATGCTGGCGTAGGTCGCCAGCTGGAGGCAGCGTGGCCTCGGCGTGGCGCAGCGCGTCGGCTTGGCGGCCAGTCCAGCCATGCCGCGTCATCGCGGCGGCCGTAGAGGAGGAAGGCGTGGTGGGCCCTGGCGTCATCGAGCGTCCTCCAAAGGGAGGATTCTACTCGGATTCTACCACAGCCGCCATGTCTTATTCTACATTTCTACTCGGATTGGATCTAGTAACCGACTGTGTAATGTAATCAGGGGTATAAATATTGAGGCTGTCCTTTGTACCTGTTAGACATCTAGCTAGCGGATCGAGATCGAGTTGTTTTGCAGGGTGACCACCAGCACCACCAAGTTGTTGACGCCGAGATCAAGTCCTTCCGTCATGCAACCCGGATTTTGTCCCCCGGGGGACGTCCCACCCCCTATCGGACGGTCAGCGATAGGTGGCCTGCTGGAGATTCACGAACAACAGGATGCCGGGATGGGCGATTAAGAATAATAAGCTTGGTTAAGCGGGGCAGGGCGGGCCCGGGATACCACGCCTGACACGTCCAGTCAGTGCCTCGAATGAATAGAATAACAAGCAGCTTCAGCGAGAAGGCACTGCAGCTCCGAACTGAAAGGGGCCGTGGACACATTGCTTAGTTGCCGGCTTCGAGTTAGTAGCCAGCGCAAATGCTGGTGAGGCCTGCGGGAGGAAGAAGACACCACAACCCACGGATCTGAGCTCCTCCATCCCTATGGCTGCAGCAACGCCGCTGCTTCTTAATAACAGGTAACTCGCTAACCTCTTCCAAGGAAAAGTAGTTTGATAATAAGAAGTTCAACTAGAATTACATTTCATGTGCTCTTGGTTCGTATGCCTGTGACACCTAGCTGTTCCTCGGCAACATTAGCTACAAAACATCTGTGTAACAATTCTCATGAACAACTTTTGTCTGCTCTTGAATCGTATGGCTGCTCTCGATTTTTTGTTGCTCTATATTTGTATCTCTGTAAACACCAGCTGAACGTCGAGGATATTGGCTATAAAACGTCTCAGTAGCAACATGTCGGTAGCAATTCGTGATATGTCAGTAGCAATACTTGTCCTCACGTATTTTCGCAAATCTGTTTTTATCCCGTCAAGCGATGAATAAAAAAAGCTACATATGCATTCGTAGGCAATTTAGATTGCATGCTAATGTTTTTATTCGGCCAAACGATTAATAAAATAAGCTACATATGCATTCATAGGCAATTTAGATTGCATGCTAATCCTTTTTTGGCTTGTATCCTCCGCATCCCAGGCAGAGGGCTACTGCTGGGCCAGATGCACGGTTAGGGACAGCACATGAAAGCGCCATCCTGCGGGCCGTACGGGAGTCCGCTGCAAGAGGAAGCAAGCCCGTGTTCAGGCCATACATCGGTCTGACATTCAACTCCTGCGAAGAGGCCAAAGACTACTACAACCTGTACTCCTGGGAAATGGGCTTCGGGGTGCGGCTCGACCGAAGTAAGAAGAATGATGTTGGCTACAGACGAAAGATGAACATCGTGTGCAGCTGTGAGGTGAGCCGTCTCTGTTAAAACCTGCTATTTGACTCATACGCATCTAAGGGGAGAGAACGGCATGTTACAGTTTTTTAAACTCATGCAGGGCTGGCCGAAGCGCGAAAATTCGCGTTCCATTAGAGTTGGATGCAAAGCAATGATGCGCCTGCACCGTACACCAGACCACGCATGGATTGTAAGTGTGGTTAATGATAACCACAACCATCAGTTGTCGGAGACATGTGGTGAGACCAAGCAATGGCCCTCCCATGGCGGCATAGATCCTGCAACAAAAGACCTGATCAGGAGGCTTAGAGAAAACAGGGTCAGCTTGGGATCTATATGCAGCATATTAGGTGCAACTGATGGTGTAACTGCTACATCCGTGAGAAGAGAAGCTGTGCGATCTGTGTGTGCAAGGCTAGCTCAGGAGTCAATAAAGGATGATATCGTCAAGACACAGGAACTGCTGGATGAAATGAAAAGGCAAGACCCAGGAATGGAAGTGCGGTTCAAGTTGGACAGCGAAGGGCGCATTAAATCAATGTTGTGGTGCACCAGCAAGAATAGGCATGATTATCAGCACTTTGGTGATGTCATGACCTTTGACACAACATATCGCACCAACCTATATAACATGCCTTTCTGTCTGTTCGTGGGTGTGAACAACCACTTTCAATCAATCATTTTTGGTGGTGTCCTGTTAACTACAGAGAAGACCGAAGACTTTGAATGGGCATTCTCAACATTCATTACATTAATGAATGGGCAAGCTCCTACCACTGTTCTAACAGGTGAAAGAATAAATCGTACACCAATCATATATTGCTGAAAATTGTTGCCTTCGTATCTCAATTATTGTGACAATTCTTCAGATCAATGCAAGGCAATGGAGGCGGCACTCAGGACTACAATCCCTACTGCTCGCCACAGGTGGTGTAGGTGGCATGTCCTGAAAAAGGCAAAGGATTACCTGGGCCACGCATACAGCAAGTACAGCAAGTTCAAGCGGGAGTTTCACTCCCTCGTAACGGACATCACATCAAGGCGGGAGTTCGAGCTGAAGTGGATACGCCTTATTAAGAAATACAATCTGGGACATAATACATACCTAAGGAGGCTGTTTCGTCGGAGAGCTAAGTGGGCAAAACCATACTTCATGGGTGTGTTCTGTGCAGGCATGACAAGTACGCAAAGAAGTGAAAGTGCAAATCACATGCTGAAAAGGTTCATTCAGAGATCGGCGCCGATGCACGTGTTTGTCAAGAAATTCAGTGAGCTGCAGTTCGATAGGAACGCTCAAGAGGACAAGGAGAATCATGTCACTAAACAGGTAACCCATACTCCGGCTGCTCAACAAAGTACTGTTTTTTTCTGATCATAAAGTACATTCTTGCAACCACTGTTAGACAATAAATAGGGTTGTTTTCAGGTGCAAAAGAATGGCTATTATTTTTCCTCAACTAATGGCCATTGGTTGAATCTAACGGTGTAGATTAAATTTTAGAAGTTAATAACTAATGGCCATTAGCAAGGGTAATATTGTCAAAATAATATGATTATAATCCAAAAATTCATAATTTAGTCAATTTTTACGTGAAATTGTTATAAAATATTTATTTTAACTTTGATTAATCATCATCATCATTAATGTAGTCAATTTTTAGTGTATTTAACACAAATTGTATGATAAAAAACATAAATTTTTAGTGTAATTACTAAACTACCCTTGAACTAATGGCCATTAGTTGAAGAAAAATAGTGGTCATTATTTTGGACCTGAATACATCTCAATAAATAACCCAAGGCAGTGATAAAAATGGCTACTTACAAGAATGCCCACATGCAACATGCAGAAATCGAGGAAAACACACTTCAACGTGCCGATAGAAAAACACGCAAATGAAATATACACCAGAGCTATCTACAACAGGTTTGTAGGCGAGCTGTTCGAGGCCGGCAAATTTGCTGTGGACGAAGTGCGTGGCAACGGAACATTTGTGGTCGTGAACACGGAAGATGATGGAAACCTACAACAGCGCACGAATAATGTGAAGATCAGGGAAAACTATGGAAGAATAGACTGCGACTGCGGGCATTACGAGCACGTCGGACTCCTCTGCCGTCACGCCTTGAAAGTGAGTACAATTTAGCACCATCTTCGTCGGCTATAAATTCTCTGACGTGGCATAGAGAAGGCACACAGAGCGCTGATCTGATGCATCCTGCAGGTCCTCTTGCGCCAAGACGCGCGACGCATACCAGATGAAAACATACATAATCGATGGACGAAGGGGGCGTCGTCTGCACCAGTAGTAACTGCTGGAACAAAGACCGAGCCGGTTCACACGGGCGAAGCAAAACGTCGTGTGCTCGTGATGAAGGCGTTGGAGCTGGCCAACAACACAGAGCTAAGTGACGAAGCTTACCTGGCTGCCCTTAGCGCCCTGGACGCGGCAAGGATGGAGACGGGAAGGCGGCCTTTACAGCAGCTGCAGCAGACCAATGCACTGTCCGGACCGCGACCGCTGCTGTGCCCCGAGAGGCCTGCTAAGCGACGGCGCAGGCCTGGTACAAGCTTGCGCAGCTGGAAGGATTCGGTGAAGAAGAAGCGCAGGACCGACTGCAGCCGTGAGATGACAGATCCAATCATATCAGAAGACGAAGAGAACCCAGTCGGGGGCAAGACACGGCCGGTGCATGAGCTAGTATCGCGTTAGTGCACTTATCATAGCCTTGACATAAACCTTGCATTACGCCTTGACCAAGTATGCTGTAAAATAGTGAACATTGAATATTTCATCCGCTGTTATGCACCGTACAACTCAATCGAAATGCGTCCGGTGAATCGTCACCATCGGGCTGCCCGCCCGATTACAGAACAGGGAACAGAAACAAATTGGTAGAGAGTCTAGGCCACTGAATCTAGTAGCCTGATGCGTTGCGCGTCCACAAATATGGACGGGGCAAACAGCCATCCGCAACAATATGAACATGACAGGACTGAATTATCAGATCATCAGCTACTGGATTTTGCAAAGATTGATGAAAACCGAAGAACTATTTTATGTGTTGGTGGCTTTAAAAAGTGTTTAGCTAGAACTATATTTGTTGGTCCATACCATGACAAAGATAAACGCGTTGAATGCAGCCAAGCATGCACCGGGCTGGGTTGCTAATGCTTGGAGTTACCAGCAACAAACTGTTTGGACTGGTGCTAATTGCACTGGCCTGGAGTTACCCGAACTTTAAAAATTTTAAAATGAGAAGTGACGCATGAACAAACATATTTTAAGGGATGGAGTTACGTTGCATTCTTCCTTGAAAGTTGATTGAAAATAGAACCGGCTTGGGCGTGTAGTCGTAGCATTTGGACTCATGCAACGAGAATTTGACGTTGGTTTCAATGATAGTTTCCAGGGAGCAGCCTTCATCCTAAGCATTGTTATATTGCCTTGATAAAAAGCAAGAACGGATAATACAGTAATTAGCAAGACACGCCACGGCCTAACGCATTGCCATGGACCATATAAATTTCCCTTGGCATTAACCTTGACTTTGGGCCTTCCACTGCAAGCTTCGTCCAACGCAAAGCACTTGAAGCGCTCCGTGCAGAACAAGCTTGATTAGGGATAAGCTCTGCACCGGAAATACACGCATGGTCCGTCCTTACGCAAGCTTCGCGCGGCCTAGTGCAGCGTGTGTACATTTCAAAAATAAGTACTGCCTGCCGAAGAGGGGCTTTGGCTAGACCGCTAAGCTTCGTTAAATCCCATTTTTAGGGGTCTATATAAAAAGACTAGTGTCACCGCATTAGTGCGCCAGCTTCATACCTCATTTTATGAAGTCACCATGATTTGCTTTTCTTATCACATCGTTAAAACACTGCTTCAGTTAAGTATGGAGAAAACTTAGATCTTGGCGGCCATAGAAACACAGTGAAAAGAAGAAAAAGAGGGCAACAGTAAGCCCCGAGTGATTTCTTCTGGCAGCCTATGCGGCACAGAAAATAATGACCCATGTCTGAAGCCAATCTTTATCTTTATATATCTAAAGCCCGTGGGTTTCATTGCAAATAAACCGTGCCACGTCATCCACAAAATGTCAGCCATTTGATCCATCCACTAAGAAATATACAACGTTGGATTTGCACCTGAACGTTTTACTTCTATACCCTTCAAGACGATACTGATAAACTCCAGATTTTTATCCTCCCATCAGTCATCTGTGTACTTACACCTAGATCCTTCGGGAACAATATTTTTGTTGTCAGGTCCTTCCACCACCTATTCACTGAGATATTCAATTAGATCCTTCAACAATCACAATTTGGTCTCCAATCTCTCCACCACTCACTGCAATTCTATCTCTAGAAACTTTATGAATTGTAATAATACTTTCTTGTCCTTTCACCACTAATTTGAGTTATAAAATAAAGGTTTGTAAAATTAATAATTTTTGGGTCCTCTCGCCACTGTTTTATTATGTTCTAATGCAACTTTTAGTGTTGTCTTAAAAACACAAAAAATCATATGTGTAAAATAAAACGTGCAGTAATATAAATTTGATTTATACAAAAACATATATGAAAATGCAAATGTGAATTCTGATTTCCACGTGGTAAACTCACTTCATTTATTCATCTATCTCGTACGACCCTTTCGCATGTGCCCAACAAAATGTAATTAAATAAATGCACTTTATTTTTTCCTTTCTAATAACAAAACATAATTATGCATTAATTTAGTTAGGCCTATATAGTGTCTAGCCATGCAGTAGTCAAGCAAATAATTAGCAAAATACATCATTTATTCTCTTCCGGTCATTTTTGCAATGATAGATCAAAGATCAAAAGCATTTGCAATGACACCAAAATATATTGTGAACCTCTAAAAATACGTGATGGAATAAAAATAGTCATCTCATGTGAACCTTCTAAAAATATTTTAAGTTAGCTATGTTAAAATACGTGATGGAATAATACAATTAATTAAAATGGTGGGAACTATAGGGTCGTCAAACAAATAGTTACAAGAAAAGCGCGGCAACGCCGCGCGAAAATTCTAGTTAGTGCCGATGAGTACAGTTCCTCTACGGTAAACCCTGTGAGGTAACAGCGGGTGACATGTGTCACCCACGTCTTTGATGGCCCGGATGTCGGTGAGTGGTAATGCACATGCAGTACTACCGAGGAAATGCACTGCCCTGTTCGTTTCATGCCCTCTAAAATTTAGCACTGTCACATCAAAGAGAATCTTACTATTTAGTAGTACTTTTATTAATTTAATAACAAAACCTATGTCACGACCCCCTCTAATTTGCGAGACGAATCTAATGATCCTAATTAATCTATGTTTTGCTACGGTGATGCTACAGTAAACATCTTCTAATAACACCATAATTACCCTCGTTGGATTCGTCTTGTGAATTAGATAGGGGGTCTGCAATTAGTTTCGAGATTAGACTTTATTTAGTACTCCAAAATGATAAAATTCTCTTTGATTTGACCCCTGTAAAAATTATATACCTGGAAACGAACAGGGCCTGTGCCGATACCCTTGGACGACGAAGACCTATGAAAGGATTTCTTCAATTAGCAAATTAATTAATGACAAATGGGACTACGGGCCAAAAGGGTTAATGCATTGGGGGCGGAGCCTTGGTTGTGCGACCCTGCATGAGAAGGGGGCCCAATTGACAACGTTCAAAAGAAAAACTTTATGATCCAAACCGGGGACGCGAGAATTTGCATCAAAATTAATTAAACAGAAACTAGATCAGCATGTATTATTACAAGAAGACGACTGGAGGGGTTGGACAGCGACACGATGACAGAAATAAATAGCTGGTTACGAAACTTATACTGGAAAGAAAACGGGAATCTTAACCTAATGTTCCAACACTAAAACACACGCATAACGACGGAAATAAAGATAGCCGGCACGCGGGGTGACCACAAAACCTTCCTCTCCGGCTCCGTAATCCAAACCCTCGGGCGTCGTCAAGATCTACTCGCGTTCACACTCGCGAGAGCTCCTAATTCATCCTTCATCTGCAAAAGCTCCGTCTGCAGCTCCTCGACGACCAGGGCCATTACATCGAACACTAGCAGCACTAACACAACCTACACCAAACGCATGAACACTGCAACAGCAAGCAGCATAACACAAACAGCACACAACACCTTTTTCTCCAGCTCAATCTTCTCAACCTTTCCTTCTAGGTACTCCTTCTCTCCCTCAAACTTGTCAAGCCTGTCAACTTCCTTCTTCAGCCTGGCAACCTCATTCTCCTGCTCATCCACGTTCTCGAATGCCTCCTTCACGATTTGCTTCATCACTACCCTCTGCCTCCTCATGAACCAAACTGCATCGCGCAGGTCAACGAGCAGGGTTTGCACAAATGGATCAGCCGGCCCCTCATACCAACCATGGAAGTCGCATCCACCCGCCTTAATTTCAAAATGAACTGCAGTCAATACGGATCGAAACCAAAATTCAAAGCAAATCGATCAAGTCAAGATAAACGAATGCTTACCCGAGCATTGTAGCACTTCAAGTACCGGCGCCTAGGGTTATCGTCGCTCCAGGAGATCCGGAGCGCCGCCTTCTTCCGGCAGCGGCAAAATGGCTGGCTCGTAGTCGAGCGGCCCAATGCGGTAGGGGATGGGGGAGTGTCTTGCTTCATCGTCATCGACGACGGGCGACCACGAGTTGCTCCCGGACCGGGACGACCTGGAGCCTCCAGCCATGGGGACCTAGGGCT
This sequence comes from Chloris gayana, assembly GCA_031894775.1. NCBI lineage: Eukaryota > Viridiplantae > Streptophyta > Magnoliopsida > Poales > Poaceae > Chloris > Chloris gayana. The sequence continues at coordinate 763,783 of JAUNZO010001929.1, forward strand.
TACCGATTGGCTACTGCCTACTAGGAGCAATAAGGCGACCGCGGATGCAAATGACGGGGTGATCAACCCGGCGACGCTGGAAGCTTATTTTTATACCAAGCGCGGGGCTTCGTCTCGACTAAGCGTCGTGCGCGTGTCCTCTGCAAAATCTCCGTGCTGACTGGGTCCAAAGCGCTATCGACACCGCCCGGGGACTGGTTTTGCGAAAAGGAAATTAGTTCGTGGGACCGGGGCCGCAATAGTCTTCTCTGGCAGCACCGGAGACGCAATCGTTCGCCAGGTGTGCTGCCTGGTGCTGTACTACATGCTGCTGGACTGCCTGGCTGGCGCTGGATCTTCCAGCCCAGCCGCTGCCCACTACAGCCAGCCCAGAAGAACAGTGTCCGGGTCACGGGCTTCGGATAGCTTGAGCGAGGTTGCGACGAGATTGAGCGAGGTTGCGACGAGAGTTCGCGCGAAACGCCGTATATCAGGGCCTGTTTGGTTACTGAAGTCAATTCCGAAAATCTCAATTATGCTATAGCTACCAACAACTAGATTCAACCCAAGCTCTGTTGCTGATGATGCAGGCTAGCTACTAGAAGCTGCTTTTGTGGCACACGCAGCACCAACTTGGTTCATTCATATCATTTGATCTAAGGGCCTCGGAGCAGAAGCCCATAAAAGAAACTACTTTCCACAAAGAATTGAAATGTTGCTCCTGCCTGTTCTAATCGAGGAGCGTCAAATCTTGCCGATTCCTCGCTACTAGCAGCGATCCAGAACATGGTGCCTGCTTCCCGGATGGGCAACCTCTAATCTGCCGCGTGGAACCCATGCATGCATCAAATTTTGAAACGTGTCGACAGGGGAAACGAAACTCCACACAGGTGAGCGGGACCCAATGAGGCTACGAGAAGGAGCATGGGTCTTGGACCAAAAGAGCGCCACAAGGCATATAACCCAGGTGGTACAAGAGACCGGCAAAAATATCCAACAAAGTTGAAAGTGCCTGCGCCGACACAATGTCCCAAACCGGACAGGCAGCTGCCTCGCCGGATGACCGCAAGAGAGATGTAGACGCGGCGGCGGTGATAAGGGAAGCTAGGTTCCACGACGAGATCAGGGAAGGGCCTAACATCATGAACGTCACGGTCAAGCAGGTGGCCGACGCCGTCATTCGCACTCGGACGGGGAGACGCTGGCGCTGAACCAGCGTAGATTGAGCAAGGTAAGAAACAAAAGAAAACTATCCATAGATTTATAGATTTCAATGCAACCCTCGTCGACTGCGGCTATGCTAGCCGGTACCAGGATACTAAACAATCCCATAGCACCGCCAACATCACCCAATACACCCAGCCATTAACGTCTTTGCTTCGTCGTGTTCCTACGCGTAGATCCGTCTCTGCGGGAGAATCGTCAAACTGTCCGAGGATGGCAACTGGACACACTACACGCTGGACGACGGAACCGGCCGCATTCAGGGGAGAATATGGTGAGTTGTGCGAAAAAATTAAACACACAGAACAGTTCAAATGTGACATTTGGGTAACCTGGGCTACTGTTATTGGTTCAACAGGGTGGAGCCGGAGGCATTCCTCAGATCACTATCACATGCTGAGTAAGTAGCGAGCCAGTTCTGAAATATACAAACTACATCTCTATATTTACCCCTTACAGCCTTGCCAACGCCTTGTCGGTCCAGCTTGGGGAGGTACTACCACGTTGCTGGCCACTTGAGCCGGGAGTATCCGCACGATTATCTACTCACTTACTCCGCTAGGTAAAAATTTCAATGCCTGCGTCGCGTATCCAGAATCGTAACGGGTGGGCTCCCTACATGATACTACTACCTAACCAAACTGTGTCTCCTCCAGCAGGAAAATAGACGACTACAACGAAGTGACGATGCATTTCCTACAGTGCATCTACCACCACGGCAATCTGACGAAACCCAAGCCAGACCATGAAGCATCCACGACTGACCTGCATGTTACCATGGAGAAGGTGTTAGACTACCTGGCTACACCTGAAAACAGGTAATTGGTATCAGACGGCTTGTGAAATAGATGCTGTATTCCACTGAACACTCGTGTTCATGTGCACCTTGATTATTGCCGTGCGGAATGAGATAATACAAAAATAAAACGTGGTTCAGGGACTCCGAGTACGGGCCATCTACGGCGTCCATGGTGAACGCACTAGACACAACTTCGCTTTGGCTCCAGTGAGTATGCATGTTGCCTCTCTCGTCCGCTGCAAGCTAAGCTGAGCTCAAACACATTTCCTTCAGTAACTAAATGGTTCGGCCTTTCGTGTGCAGCCAAGCGCTTCAGAAGCTTGAGGAGGGGGCTGCATTCGCTCGACAAAGAGCAGGTACAACTACAAGCTATCGTGCGCCTGGGGGGGGGAAGGCCGAAAACTAATCGCCAGCGCCGTCCAATCGGTACGGCCCAAGCATACGAGGAGCTGAGTAGGACCAAAACACGACTACATTGTCCAAGATGAGGCCCATACAGAAAAAAAAACTACAATCCGGGCTTTCGGTTCCGCAAACCCGAACTGTGTCGTTTTCCCGTTTGTGTCCTGAATTTGGCAATGTGTTTGTTCATCGCGTGCTGGTAGCTATAAAGTATCCATTCAGAATCAAATAATTTTCATTCTGCTTACTCGCAGATACATACAAAGGCAAGAACAAACTAATGTTCTTGGCTCCTCACTTGGACCCCCGCCCTCGAGAGGAGGAGTTTCTGTTGTGAACTTGGTCTCACGCGATAAAGGTCTAACGTCTAGTGGGCACGTACTGTTGTCCGAACTGGATCACCGTTCGCTAAGGAAATGAAATAAATGTCCATTGGAAACTAAAACGAAAAGATAGACCAATGGTGATGTCCAGGTATTCCAATAAAAGCAACTGCTGAAACATGGATAAAAATAACAAAATTTTTTCCTGCCCTACTTGCACGCAAACATACAAAAACGACCTTGCAACGTGTCGATTGTCGGACAAAACAGTTGTGTCAGAATAAGTAAAGAAACGACTAGAATGGACGAAATTAGTAAGTTAATAGGTTCTTGTTGTACGTCTCGTTTGCCTTCGGGTCTCATCAAGAGTGCTCCACCGTCCGCTTATGCACATAGCACATATAATCGCCTAGAGCAGATAAAAAGACACAATAATCACCGGTAAATGTCCCGACAAGGTGGAGTCCGCCCCAACATATACCAGCGGGATCATATCCTAAGCACCTCCGGAATCACGCCGGCATTACCCTCCAGCTGGACGGCCTCGGCGAGCAGGAAACCATACAGCTCCCTCAAATTGATCTGCAATGCCATTTGACACGCAGAAGAAGTTGTGTGAGAAAACAACAAATGCCGACAAATAAGAGTGTGCACTACACATACTCGAATCTAAATATCTACCTCATCAACATTAGGTGACATTGAATGACCATCGAAGCACCAGCAAAAATAAGCCACAAGAGCGCCAGAGCTGTTCCTGCATTATATTCCTAAAACATAAGGAGTCTTTGCCACCCAGGCCTGCATGTATGAAATTGAGACATAAATCCTCACACACCTAGTCTCGTTGCGGGGGGCGTCTGAAGCATCTCTAGTGATGCTGACCCCCAGTCCATGTCGCGCCCATCAAGAAACTCCTTGGCACATGCTTCCATGGCACGCATTATCAACCCGGATGCTTATAGGTGAGCCTGCCCCAACAGGTCTGCATCACCGGGATGACAGGGGTCGAAGACAATAATTACATTGTCGTCCGTCCTCCATGCGTAGCACACCCAACGATGGAGAAGTAGGCACGGGAAAAAAATCTGCAAACATGTGCGATATTTACGAGGTATGAAATTGTAAGAAAGGAGGCAAATGGAGGGCAATAGGAGTAGTATAATATGCAATCTGAAAGACTGGATGCTGGTACTTACCACTTTACAATGGGCAACCGAGTACGGCAAATGTGATGCAGACAACTGCTCCCGAACTACAGACTCGAAGCATGCAGGCGACCCAGCAATTAAAAATGTCTGAAATAAATGACGTGATAAGGTGAGAAAGACAGTACATTGCAGAAATGGCGATTTGCAGACGCGTGCATATTGCAAAATAGTGATTAGTACAGCAGATGCTACAAATAAACAATCCTGGTGCTGCTAGGGGGCTTACCACAAAATCAGACTCCATAAAATGCCTCCACCGAACGGATGTCGGACGACCATATCTTTGGTCGTCCAACTGCTTCAGCCTTCGCAGCATAACATCAAGTAAATCCATTTCCATTTCATATTTCCCAAGGAACTGCCGTCGAGCTTCATGTGGCATCACCACAATATGCTTTGGAAAGTCATGGATGAACCAAGGCCTGCTACCAGTAGAAAGTAAATAATGCTACCGGTTACAAATGATAGTTACAGTGAAAAAAACTGAGAACAAAGAACGCGATACTAACTGGCAATTCTACATCACTGCTACTTCCAAGAGTGAGTCTAGTGAGCGAGTACTAACTTTAAATTCATTGTCAGCATTTCAAATTACCAAAAAAGGGGACAGCACGATGATGGATTACAGGGACCTAGCACAGAGTAAGTGGGGCATTGCGAGGGGGGGGTTAACCAATATGTACAGAAATTATGAACAGAGGCAAAAATGTGGGTATGACCCGAAGATCGTGCGTGAGAGCAAATATTAAGCATCGAAAAACCATACTTACGTGTCCCCCTCACAAGAATCATCCATCTCCTCCAAGCGGCTTATAATCTGACTTGAACTGCTACCATCAAACACCCGACGTGACAAACTGGCGCGCAGCGTGCAGGCTTCGGATGGCCGCTGAACCAAACTCTTGAGGCTTCCATACGGAGAGCAGTCATGCTGCGTGCATGACCTGTTCAAGTCAATGGATCTCGAAGCCTTCCTCTGCCTCGCAAGGAGGTATACTCTAGCCATAGCTTTGGCAGCCATAGCGACGGGATCAGTGCCACAAATCTGGGGTCTGCGTCCAGAACTTGGAGAATCTGGGGACCGTTCAGTACTGGATCGTCTTGGCAGAACATCGGCACTGTCAGCTTGTGGCATAAAAACTTTGCCATCACCATCATACTGAACGTCGTATATATGTAACCTAGATCTCTTAGCTACTCTACCATCGTGATCGTTGCCACAAAGTGCACAAACCTGGCACCGCCTTGCAGCACGAGATCGATCAAAGACATCTTTCTCCCCCAATGATGAGCAGTCTATTAAAAAATAGGATAACATAAAAGTTTAGGCCACACGCTATAATATATTAAAACATTGCTATTACGGAACAAAAAAACTGGTATCGCATGGGGCGTCACCTAGGATGGAGAGTGGACTCCCATGGTGCAACTCGTAGTTGTAACCGCCAAGGAATGGACTGATAATACCCGCAACAGCTCTAATCAAATCAATCTCCTGTCCACGGCTGGACTCAACGAGCTTCCGGCTAGCCTCGTCCAGCTTCTTCCGATGCTCCAACAACACAATGTACACCGGCGCGGCGGCCTGATAGACGAAAGAAAAGCGATCAGAAAGTGTAACTGCCTACGAGACGAAAGATTTCAGCCTGCAGCGCCGAATGCACAAAACATCTCAACTTGAAAAAAATGGTGCTCGGAACATACTGCTGCAGGTATACCAAGCTGTCGAGTCATTGTGACAGTTTCATCCCAGAGAGACGAATCGTCTGAATTACGACAGACATCCGCTGAATCTCGGTGTTCCGCAGCCCAGGAATAAGCAACCTCCGAAGCACTGCGCAGCTAGACAAGCCAAAACAAGGGACAGCAGAATGAAAACAACGTAATGATTACAGACTTCCATACTGATATTATCTCTCCCACATACCTGAGAAACACCGTATCCCACCTCTCCAGAACCATGGTCAGGCGGAACACAGTCGGCCTCAACCATAGAACGGATCCGATCGGTGGAAAAGAAGCGTACTCGAGGCAATATGCGGTGGCTGCTATTCCACGGGCCAAGATCCATACTGTCCAGATATAAGACCTGCATAGAAGTCAGGACGTTTATAAGGGGCTCTGTACACTATGGATAGCACCTAGACTGTGCGACGTTCTGCTACGCGTGTATGAATATAAATTTGGAAAAATACAAAGAGGCATAACAACATGTATTACCTGGAGGAACAGGCTGCACCCTGTGAGGTTAGGAGCCCTAATCTTCCGAGACAAGTCTGACCTAAGCTTTACGACACCGTCCATTAGACGCTGGATAACGTATGATGCCCAGTCATATAGCCTGATCTCATCCGGGACAGCAAGTGCATCCCAGTACTGAACGGATGCATGGTCATGCTTAGCTGAAGGCGCCAGCAAACATGACATGACAAACACAACGAAGGCAACTTTAAATGATCCTTCCTCTTCCTTGGTCATCAGCGTCGCATACTGCCGGTCAATAATCTGCTGCGCAGCCTTGATACTACTCTGCTCTTTAGAGTCGAGACCAGGTAGGTGCCTTAATAAAGCGGTTTTCTTCTCCTTCCGAGAATTCCTTCTATCGACAACCATCCTGCCGGCACAGGGGATGCCAAAGACAAGTCCTACATCCTCCCTTGTAAACGGGATGTACCTCCGGTCATCAATAACCAACCTCTGCGAACGTTCGTCAACTCTTCTCATCAGCCAGACTGAGAACTTGTGATTCATCTGCTTCAGAGAAGGGAAATTTAATATACCCTGGAACCCAATATCTCTGACAAGCTTCTTTTTGTCATCACCAAAACGAGAAATGACCTCATAGACAAGCCGTACAGAGCACCTTGACATTAGCGACGTGGCATCCCTTGACATGGAACTGCTGTCTCCAACTACGTGTGAGCCACATCTTATACGGTTGGGGTTGTCTGTTCCCCTGCTATGAGATTCACAAAACACCTCTGGGCCATGATACACAACAGGGGCCATCTGCAAGAAGTGAGCAGTATCAGCGTGATGAAAACTACGGTTCACGTTGAACGCGACAAGATATTAACTGGTAACGGGCGGTCAAAAAAAGCATCCATACACTAACAGGGCACGACCATACCAAACATACACCAAATAATTCACTCCTAATATGTTATAATTGGGATGCTCCTAAATCTGATCACATATTTTAGGATTGAATACCTCACTCCGGATAGTTTCAATACTTTTCTTTCCTCCCTACAATTCTCATACATTATCATTAACGGAAGTAACAAATTCATTTATTAAAAATTAAAACAATTATACCTCAGACATGATATAACTAATTGTTTTTTAAAATCCCATAAATCGTATTTAATTTGGAATACAACATGATACAGATATGGATAAGATACATGCATGGAAACCTATAGTCGATAGCAAACTAGTATAATTTATCTCGTGATTTTTGGAATGGCCGTTGTTTCTATAGGAGTTTTCTCAAATAGCATGAATATGGTTCTTTTCCGGAGGCTAACTACTGGCAGTAGGGTACAGGCTCCAAGTCTTTTGCGATAATAAGGCTGAATATTAGCAGTCTCACAATAAAAATTTGGTATTGTACGGAATATTGAAAGACTGCTGGAGCACCTCTCCCTCCCAATATGGCACCTTTTGGGTATTGTGAGGCATATTGCGCGACCACTGGGGATGCTATAAAACAGGACCAACAAAACGCGCAACATCAGCCAGAACATATAACAAAACGGCAATGACTTGGTACTACTCTGCTCCTTCAGAGTTTACAAACGAAACGAGTATGGATCAACTGACGGGAACGCCAAGAGCCCGGGTGGTAACACGAATTGCACGCCTATCCAATGCGTATACATGAAAAATAACGATATGGAGATCTAAACGAAAATACATGTCACAATAATAAACAGGGATTCCGCGGTCCGAAAAAAATAGTCGACAAAAGGGCGATACGGCTAGACCCGCCTAAAGTACTGCATCAATTCTCACACAAAAACAGCCACCCATCACCAAACAGATTCCACGGCGCCAAACATAAATAGATCTACTGACGCCAGTAAATACAATACATCCCAAACTGTAATCGAGTGACCTAAACGGAACTGTAAATGGGGATACAAGGCAGCAGGGCGGCGAGGGAGGAAAGGGGGAACGGCAGCATCTTACAATAATGTCGCCTGAGAGATGATTTGTTGGACCGGAATCGAAGTGGCTGATATCGGGTTGCCGGCTTCTGGAGCAGCGAGGACGCTCCGCTGGAGATCGCCGTGAGAGTGAACCCTAGCAACCGAAATAATGGGAGTGGAGGGGCACCTTCTCACCGAAGACGGAACTCGGTAATAGGGCAAGGAATATCGTTCACACGTCCAGCGGATGGCAAACACGTGTGCTGCGGGAACCATTCTGATGTTATACACGTGTAGCTACCTGTAGGGGCTCACATGTACAGTGACATGTCCTGATATGTCAAATCAGGCTCCGGAGCCTGCCTGTAAAGTAACTCTAGAGCTTGTCTTCTAGCTAAGGTGCTCTGGACCAGAATCAAATTAAGAGTGCTGACATGCCAGGTGCTTAACACTGGACAAAAAAATAACGATACTTGCACGAAATCTAGGCGAAAATGAGTCAACGGCGATCCGTGGGGGTGGGACGTCCCACCGAGGGGACAGAAACATTTGCCTTCCGTCATGCCGGAGACGTGGAAGACGCTCGTCCAGGGCGATGCGATTGAGGCCGCGGACAACTGCTGCCGCGCTTACCTTCTGCTCAGTGGCGTCATGGAAGGGGACCGGCCGATGCGCGCCGCCGACAGGGACGATGGGCACGCGCGGGCGATGGCCGCGGATGACGATCTCGCGGACGCGACCATGGACCTCACCGCCGCGGCGAGAATCATGAAGACGGTCGAGCAGCTCGTGCTCAGCTGCGCCGAGCCCAACTCGGTGCTGCCCCTGCGCTCTGTCGACGCCATCACCGACGTCCATGATCCCGAGCGCAAGCTGCGCTCCGCTCTGGAGCAGCTCCGCGCCGCCAGGGTCCACGCGGACTCCGCCCTGCCCTCCATCCAGGCAGGGCGCGTCAACCTCGCGACGGCCTGCAGGCTGCTGGACCACGAGCGGCTCCCCGGCGTGGACGACCTCATCGACCAGAAACGCGTCGCCGCCCGGACCCACGTATCCGCCGCGCTTGAACGCGCGGAGCAAAGCCTCCTCCTGGCTGTGGACGGCTGCGGATTCCTGGCTTAACAACTCCGCTTTGATGTATGGCCGGACTGCAAGATACAGTATACTAGTATGTCGGATACAAATCATGTAATATGCTATGCTATGCAGTAATAACCCATGAACAAAAAAGATTCTTGTTTAGTTCATGTCGGCATGATCAAGTTGTAATTCTCTTGTGAATTTTAACTGAAAGAACTTGATGCCATCATGTAAGATGGTGGCACAGCCCAGAACTACCAAGTTACAGTTCTATTTTTCTGTGTGCAGAAGCTTCTTCTAGAATACTAGATCCTTTTATTTTTCTGATGGACTTACCTCAAGAACCAGATTTCTTATTTTGTTGCATAGAAATGTCTGCAGTAACCCATGAAAGGAGATAAGATTTGCTATCATTCCCCCTCCTGTTGCATGTAACCTCTGCTGGTTGCAAAAATTTTATGGTTCAGACTAAGTTGGTTGCTCCCCTTTTTGCCAATAGACACCGCTGGTGTCACCAATTATGCTAAGGGGGAAAGGCCGGAGGAGCTTGATTTTGGACGGGAGGTGGGTTGGTGTCACACCCGGTTTCAACGACCAAAACCGAATGTATCTGTATGGGTGCCCAGGAACAAGTTTTCACGTACACAGGACAAATTAATGTGATAAAAGAACAATGTCTTTAATAAATCGAATACTTACATCGATATTGTCTCAAATGACTAAATACAATATACGCTAGCGGAAGACTCCATAACACCACAGGCAATCGACCGGGGATTCGCACGCCTACCTTTCTCATCGGTGGTCTTCTCCATCTTCCGAGCAGCAGTAGTTGATAGCAAAAAGGGAAATAGCAAGAATGAGTACACGTCGTACTCAGCAAGTGTGGGAATATATGACATGTAAGCTGAATGAAAGGAAGGCTACCATATGGTTTGCAATAGAAGCACCTATACTAGTCAAGTTAATTAAACAGCCTATTTACTATGTAATAGATGAACCAACAGAGTTACCCCACTCGTCAACCACTGCAAGCTACCCTACTTGCAGCAAACAACACCTACGAGGTTACCCCGCCCGTAGCAAACCACACTACAGGTTACCCCACCCGTAGCCAACCACACTACAGGTTACCCCGCCTGTAGCAACCTACGAGTTACTCCACCCGTCCATACCCTCTAGTTCTCGTGAGGATCCAGGCCGTGACCGTGAACACGGCTGTTATAACAGTTTTACACTCTGCAGAGGTGGCACAACTTTACCCACAGGTCGATGATTCCATCACCCGTCGGTGACTAAAACCTCCATTATACCAGCACAATTCATTAGGTATGAAGACAAGAGATCACCACAAGATCTTTCGAAGGACTTCCCAGCTTGCAAAACGCCCATGCTAAGGTTTCGCCGCCATCAAAGTGACGCATCACCCAAGGCCCCCTCTTGCACCGTGGCTTCAAGTACTCGCCTTTCCTCGCCCGAATCCGGAAGACGCCTTCTTCCTTCTTCCTTCCTCGACGCTCACAAAAATGGGAAGCTACCTTGGTACTAAACCTTACCTACCCATTATCAGCCCTGTGCTTTGTGCGGAAGTCCTGGGTTGCCGCTCCAAGAACCGGTCCTTATGATCCCAAACAGGTACCACCACATCTAACAAGTGTGCACCGGCACCATCATCGACAATCCTCCTATCGGGATCACCTAAGTTCCATGTTGCTAAAAAGCATTACCAGTTCTTGATCATTATGTTCCAGTGGATACTTAATCAAGATTAGCATTTAATTCAGTTGTAAACCCCATTGTGAGCATGCTAAGCGATGACGTACCCATACTATAACACTACATCCAAAACCAAGGCGACAAGGAAATAGTATGGAACAAGATATGACACGACAGGATTCAAAATTAAATGCAATGCATAAAAGTAAATTCAGATAGTAAAGAAGTAGGCACAATGTGCATCAAGGACACTCGCTCTGATTCCCTTTGCTGCTGCTCATGTCTTCAAGTCTTGTTCTTGAGGTCTTCGAAAAATACGTTCTTCTATTTAACGTGACATCGATACAAACATGCAAGAAACAAGCATACAAGCAAACCAAGAAACAGTTCACCAAACAATATCTAATGACTATGAAAACAATACTAATAAATAGTATACGTCTCTACGATCGCGTGAGCGCAAGAATCGGCTTAATGGAAGTTACGAGTGCAAAGTTATGAGCATTTAAAGATCTAGGGTTCAAAATGTAAAAACAGCAAATCATGGACCATTTTGTAAATATGGAAAATATCAAGGGCTAAAGTGTAAAAAGGTTAAGGTCTAAAAATGTAGGTTAATAAAACACCAAGGTTCATTTTGTAAAAGAACATGATTTAATGTGGTTTGAGAAAACAAGGGCAGAAACATAATTTAATAAATGGTTAGGGGTGTTTCGTAAAAAGGCCATTATTAAAACACTGAAATAAATATGGCTTAAAGACCTAAAAATAGTTTAATCAATTAACTAAAAGTCTTAACGAAAAAGATTAGGACAAAAACAGATTTAAAATGAAGGCTAAGGCTCCTTTTGAAAAAGATAAGGACTTAAACGTAATTAACTATAGAATTAGAGGGCTAGCATGTAAATTTACCTAGTCACAAAATATACGCTCGTAAACTTAACTATTTACAAGGGCTAATTTGCAAATTTTATAGTCTTAGCATGTGGCGAGGATTAAAACAGAATTAAAATAAAGTCTATGGTTGGATTTTACAAATAGAAGGACCTAAACGTAAAATAGTAAAACTATGGGGGCCTATCTACAAAATGGCCAAGTCCAGGGACCTATTCATATTTTTTAGAAAGTACAGGGACTAAAATGTAAAAGTTCTGGACTAAAATATAGTTTATGGAAAACATAGGGTTGTTTATGTAAATGTGCGGGACCTAAACATAATTAAAAATAACTACAGAGGTCTGTTTGCAAAAATACCATTTAATCGAGAACCAGGGGCTTAAACGTAATTAAAACTAAGCATAGGGGTGTTTATGTAAAAACGAGAGGACCCAAATGTAATTAAACTAAATTACGGGGGTCTACGTGTAAATCCACCGATTTATCGGAATTAAGGGAATTATTTTTAAATGGGGAAAATCCGTGGACCGGGTCTATGGGGTCGTGGATCACGGGGAATCCTCCGGTCCACGGGTCCATCATGGATCGGGGCTCATACCCCTTCGTCCGATCTAATCTGGACCGTCGATCGAAGATAGGGCGGTGGGGACGCGTCCGGCCGGCTTTGGGCACTGCGGCGAACGGACACGGTGGCGCGCCATGGGCGACTCACCGGACCTCCTCGATCTCGAGCTACGGGGCCCCGTTCTTCGCCGCAGCTTGGTCTAGGAGCGAGAGGGCGTCGCGGGGAGTCTCACCGAGCGGTTGTGGTGGCGCCGTGGGTTCGGCGAGGAGCTCGCGACGGCGAGGTGGCGACGGCCGTGCTCCGTTCGCGATGGAGAGGCGCTTCGATGGACGTTCTTCAACGGGGAGAGGTAGGGGAGGGGTGGTGCGGTCTCGCGAAGCCCGTCGAGGTTCCGGCGGCGTTCGGGCGGCGTCCTTCCGTGGCGCAAGGAGGTTGGGGAGGCGGCGGCGATGGCGGCGTCTCGGGCGGCTGTCGCGGGGAGGCGCGAGATGGCGAGGTGGGGGAAAAAGGGCTACGCGGTTGCGGGGCTTGCTTCTTATAAGCTTGCGGGGCTCGGCTAGCGTGGCATGCACGCCGAGGGAGTGGCGGCGGCGTACGAAGGCGGAACACCCGGCTAGGGTTGAGGTGCGGGCGGGCTCGGGCTTGGGCATGGGCCTGCGGGGCTGGGGTTGGGGCGGAGCGAGCCGAGAGAAAGGGAAGGGAGAGAGGAGGGGAGTGGGCACTGGGGAGATTTGGCCCATGCCCTGGTTTGGAGTTTTTTTGCTTTTTCCGTATTCTATTTCTTCTATGCAAATGAATTCTACTCAAACTTTCAAATAAAAGTTCCAAACGAGTAAAGACCAAATGCAAACTATTAGAAATGACTGCATTCAACCAAAAATATAATTATATAAACTAATTTCGTATCTAACTAAACTTAGACATAAATACCATGAAATCAATTTGGCTTCCAAAACCAAATTAATCAAAGGTAATTAAAATCTGGTTCTTCGTTAAAGTATAAACATTTTGGAAAACAAAGTACTTTAAACAAAGTTTATCATTATTAAATAAATTCTTTTATAAATCTCATTATCTATAAAACAAACTAATAAAACAATTTTACTTATTAAGCAAACCTTTCTATAAATCAAATATACTTCTCAAATCAAAAAGCTTTTATAAATCAAACTTTATTTAGTTTTGGAGATAACTCCTTTTTCTCACATGAAATGATAAAGCCCCAATTTTTGCTTACAAAGAGAAAACGCCTTGTATAAAATAATGCTTTCTAAAATAATCAAATACAATCTTTTCATTAAGTCATTTTTACAACCAAAACAAATAATGGATATATTTCTAAAACTTTAACAAAGTTTACTTTATAGGCAAAATAACTTATATTACTTTGTTGAGTTTAAAATAACTCTTTCTCTTAAAGAAGAAAGAAAACATAATTAAAATATTAACCTTTAGATAGATTTCAAAATATACTTCAAAAAGTTTTAAATTTTAGTGAATTTTAAGCACAGCCCCGAATTTGAAATTATGGGGTGTTACGAGTTGGGGAGATGCGCGGGCGGTCGACGGAGTCGACCGGCATCAAGGTTCGAGTAGAGGGGAGGCGGAGGCGGCTAGCGATGGAAGGGGAAGGTGGGCACGGGCGGCGGTCGGTGCTGGGCAAGGGGGAGGAGGGGAGCCGGGGGGGGGGGAGGAGCTTGCCTGCTCGTCTTTGGTGGCGCGTGGTGAGTACAAGAGGGGGAAGAAGCCTTTTACGGAGCCGAGGCGAGGGGAGGGACGACCATGGCGGCCATGGCACGACGGCCGGGGTGACACGGCGTGAAGCGCGGAGAGGGGAGGGGGCGTGGTACGGCGTGGAGGCGAGCCGGCGGGAGGGGACAGGGTCGTGGTCAGGTCGGCACATCCGACGAGCGGCCTCGACGGACGGTTGGAAGCGGAGGAGTGACGGGGGAACCGGGTACGGCGGCGTCTAGAGAGATGCGTGTTGGGCAAGAGGATAAGGACGAGGACGGCTCCTTGGCGTGACACGGCGTTGGTGCGCGGGCGAGCTTGGCGACGCGCGCGCCCACTGCGGTGGAGGCGGCCGGAGCCGGAGGGGCGCCGGGGCGGCCGGGCGTCAACGCGCGGCGCTCGACGCACGCGTCGCGAGGAAGACGACGCCGGTGGGGCCAGGAGGCTGGGCTAGGCCGGGCGCGAGGGTGGTTGGGCCAGGGGAGAGGGAAAGGGGTAGGGGCAGCCCATTTGGGCTTTATTTCTTTTTCTATTTTCCTATTCCTCCTTCTCCATTTTAAATCCAAATAAATTTAAATAAAATCCGAATAAATCCAAATAAAATAAAATAAGGCAAAATAGAACAAAAGCAAGGCAATTAAAGTAAGGTCAGTCAAGGTTGCAAGCTTTAGCATTTTATTTGAAAATTCTATGTGTTGTTTCCTAAATAAGTAATTAGATTTTAAGTTCCTATTAACTTTTCAAAATAATGTTTTACCTGAATAACCAAAAATGATTTATTTGATGGATTTTAATTTGATCGAAAATCGGGGTGTTACATATCAGCTTTCCCCTTTTGGTAGCACTCATGAAAACTACCAAATTGCAGTGGGCCCGTGAGGGACCACGTAGCGCTTGCCGCCTCCTGCCCCGGTGGCGCAGCTCGCCGGCGAGGTGGCGGTGGTAGAAAGAGCGATCGTAGCGACCATGAAGGCCGTGGGCTCGGCAGCTGGTGGGTGCACTGCGACTAGTTGGCGGCGTAACCATCGGTATCGGCTCCAGCAGCCCCACCTCCTTGTTGTGAATCTGGCGGCGAAGTAAACCTTGTCTTCTTTGGCCGAGGGTACGACCGGACTTCTCGCTCGCCAGGGTGGCCGTTCTCGTTACTGTCCCAATAGTCCGGCGGGGTGCCCTCTTCGTAGGAGGCGCCTGAAGGGACTCGCCAGTCACTGATCTCCAAGATGTGGATTTCAACCCGATAGAACAGGGTAGGCTGCACGCTGTGGCTGATCTCTTCTGGCCGCATGAAAAGGTTGCCGGGGACGTGCTTCTTGTTTGGCTCCGGCACCATGATAAGCTTCTCGCGCGGGATCAATGCCGAATCTAGACACCAGGCCTGCACACAGAAGTGACCAAGGTCCTCTTTTGCGACCGTGCCCGCCGTCGGTCGGAGCTTTGCACAGGAAGAGCCAAGGATGGTCTGCACGGTGGAGAGGTGCCGGGCATGCACCGGAATGCCCCGGAGATCCGGAAGCACCTAGAACAGCGAGAGGTCGGGCGTGCGCCATGATTCATCGCGTCCACAGCCAAAATCCCAGGCTGAACGGCGCATCGCTCGAGTAGGGGCAGCGAAGAACCCAATCTTTGTCCCACTCATGAAAGACGACCAGGAAATCATTCGGCCGGAACCGATGCACGGTGATGATGGTGTTGTCGATGTCATAGGCCACGGACGAGAAGGTGCGCAGCACCGCCACACTCACGGGTGGTCGGGAGCCCTTGACCATGACGTAGAGAGCACGCGCCGGAGTAGCTTCTTCTGGAACAATTTATTCCGCCCGAGGGATGACACGGATCTCCAATGGGGGCGGGCCTCCGGGTGGTGCAACTCAAAGGACGGCCTTACCGGTGCCTCGTCGGCGTCCGGCGGCTCCGACGTGGGCGAGGCCGGCGACGGTGGCGGTGTTGGTGGCGGCGACGGCGCACAAATGTTGGGGACCGACCACTCGCCATCCATGGAAGCCGAGCTTGCCGAAGGGGGAACGACTCGGTCGGAGTGATCGGGCGGCCCAAATCCACCGGTGAGCTGACACAACATTGTGAGTGGAGCTCCCGACAACGTCGAGGAAGCGAGGAGGGAACGACTCATCACCCGGCGGGGAGCGCGACCTCTTGCAGCACCTCGCCGTGTGGCCCTCTTGGTGGCAGCGCATGCACCGTGAGGGGTTCCGGCAGGCCGCAGCCACATGGTCATAGGCCGGACAATTGAAGCAACGATCGACGAGGTCGAGGTCCGCTGGTACGGGCCGATGCAGCTTGGAGCGCGGTATCCTGGTCCAGCGGTGCCTCTATTTCTTCGGGGTGACCTTTTGCCACCCGTCCTTGTCCGACGAGGTGTAGCTACAGCGCGGAGGGGGACGCACCAGGTCCAAGGCGAGCCGTCGGGGCGGCCGGTCCCGAAAGTCTGCAGCTTCCGCGGTCGGCGCTCGACTCGGCCCCAAGACCTACGCGGGTCCGCCATGAACCTACCCGAGGGCCGCGGGCGGTGCGACAGGGAGGTGCCGACCAGAGGCGCCTTGCCCTTACCTTGAGCGACAGCGGGGTCCGGTGAACGCGAGCTCTTGTTGTCGGAGGAGGAGGCAAGTGACGGAGAGTAGTCCAGCCAAGGCGGCGGAGTTGAGCCCCCGACCCAGCCGGAAGAGCTCGCTCTACCGGATCTGAACGGGGTGGCGTTAGGGTTGAGCGCGAAGGGGGCTGGGGTGCGTGGCGGAGGAGCGGCTGGTGCTGGCTGGTGGCCGGCGAGACCATGGAGGTCGTCGTCGGAAGGTTCGGAGGGTTGGGTTGGGTGTACCGAGCGGGAGCTCTCTCCCCGTCGCGAGCCATCCCGGGCTGGGGATCTCTTGTAGTTTGAATCATTTAATCTAATAGTGAAATCTTCATTGCGATTAGTCTTAGAAAATAATTTTAATGTTATAGTTTAGCCTTGTATGATTCTTCGTACATTAATATACGTTGGGACATTCAGTTTTCAGATCGTTCTTAAAAAGAAAAGAAAAAAAAAGAGCACTACGTATGGTGCTTCTCCCTTGCAACATCTTGAGACCATCCAAGCATCAGATTGACAGTCCATGGAGCAAACCTTTTCCTGTCATGGTGTAGTACAACCAAAATAATTTCATGATTATTTGCCTGACAAGATAATTTCATGTTGATTGGTATTTATTTCCTCTAATATAAAACTAAGCCGAGTCATAGGTACTGCATCTTCAAACTTTGGCGCGAGGTCCTGACGCGGAAGCCCAACCGATCGAGCATCACTAGGATTCTACTAGGATTCAATGTAAGTATTCTACTCGGATTGGATCTAGTAACCGACTGTGTAATGTAATCAGGGCCCAGGGGTATAAATATTGAGGCTGTCCTTTCTACCTGTTAGACATCTAGCTAGCGGATCGAGATCGAGTTGTTTTGCAGGGTGACCACCAGCACCACCAAGTTGTTGACGCGGAGATCAAGTCCTTCCGTCATGCCGGAGACGTGGAAGACGCTCGTCCAGGGCGATGCGATTGAGGCCGCGGACAACTGCTGCCGCGCTTACCTTCTGCTCAGTGGCGTCATGGAAGGGGACCGGCCGATGCGCGCCGCCGACAGGGACGATGGGCACGCGCGGGCGATGGCCGCGGATGACGATCTCGCGGACGCGACCATGGACCTCACCGCCGCGGCGAGAATCATGAAGACGGTCGAGCAGCTCGTGCTCAGCTGCGCCGAGCCCAACTCGGTGCTGCCCCTGCGCTCTGTCGACGCCATCACCGACGTCCATGATCCCGAGCGCAAGCTGCGCTCCGCTCTGGAGCAGCTCCGCGCCGCCAGGGTCCACGCGGACTCCGCCCTGCCCTCCATCCAGGCAGGGCGCGTCAACCTCGCGACGGCCTGCAGGCTGCTGGACCACGAGCGGCTCCCCGGCGTGGACGACCTCATCGACCAGAAACGCGTCGCCGCCCGGACCCACGTATCCGCCGCGCTTGAACGCGCGGAGCAAAGCCTCCTCCTGGCTGTGGACGGCTGCGGCTTCCTGGCTTAACAACTCCGCTTCGATGTAGTATGCAGTATGGTCGGATTGCAAAAGAGAACAGAATCCCAGTTCATGTAAAGTTCTCTGCACGTCATAGGTGTACAGTACCGAAGTAACTAATGAAGAGAATACATCAATCATTTGGTTGCATTCAGTTAAAAAAAATCAAAACTGTATAAAAATTCAGAAATCTGAATGATCGTCTATCTGAACCTTCAGAATTAACAGCAAGTAGCATGTTACGCAACCCAACAGTGAAATATATTTGCAGATAATTTCAGATACCCAGAATAAAATGACACATCAATTGTGTTGTGTGACGTTATGTATGACAACACTTTCAGAGAATCGCAATGATGGAGACAACAATCCTTGGTGGATTCAGCCTAACGTTCAGAATTAACAGTAGAGTTAAAGAAGCGTATCAGAAAAATTCAGAGAATCTGAATGATCAATACTGTATATCAATTGTGCAGGGGATTCAGAAACATCTTCAGAATTAACAGCATAGATTTAGGGAAGTGTAGACTGTATCTTTTTTTTTTTTTTTTTGAAAAAGAAGCAGGAGCTCTGCCATTCATTAAGAAAAAGGGAAAAGAAAGACGATTACATCCTAAGCATACAGAATCTAATCCGACAAAACAATTGTCGAGCCCAACCGTCAGCGCATACGCCTAGTTAGGAAGCAAAAAACAGCACCCCACACTAACAGTAACAGTACACAAGAGAAACAGGGAGTTCTGAAAAGGACGAAAGCTGGAAAGCTAATGAAGGTCTAGTGCCAAATATAGCAAGGCAATATCATCCTGTATGATGCTTGCTACACGGTTGAAGGATTGTTCTTCATTGTTGAAGATGCGCCGGTTTCTTTCTTTCCAAAGTTGCCACTAGAAGGAGAAGAGTATGCCTAGAGTTTTCTTCTTGTCCTTTTTACCACTCGTTGATAATAAACTCCTGACCCACTCTATCGGTTCTCCGGCAGTAGGCATTGAAGCGTAATTGGGGAGGTTGTATATTGTAGCAATTCTGTTCCACAGCGCCTCTGTGAAGTTGCATTCTGTGGTGAGGTGAGCCACAGTCTCTTCACTACGGGAAAGCTGCAGTTTGCCGAGTGTTAGATGCACTCGGCAAACACACTAAAACACTCGGCAAAGGATTTGCCGAGTGCCGCACTCGGCAAAGGACCGACGGCATAGCTCTTATCGGCAAATGGTCCTTTGCCGAGTGCTTTCACTCGGGCATGTGCCTCAACCGACACTCGGCAAAGATTTTGTGCGAAATTAAAAAAAAATCGATTAACATATGCCTGGGCCCACCAGCTTCGGACCACCGTCACCACGCGTCCTGTCGTCGCTGCCGTGGGCCGTCTGCCCAGCCGCCACCACCGTGCGCCCTGCCGCCGGTGTGGGGTCCGCCGCCGCGCGCTCGCCATCCGCCGCGCCTGCCGCCGCCGCCGCCGCCGTCGCAGCGCCCGCCTTCCGCGCTCGCTCGCGAGACCCGCCGCCGCGTGCCTGCGCTCCGCAGCGCCTGTCGCCGCCGCCGCCCGCCCGCCGCGTGCCTGCACTCCGCCGCGCTCGACGGCCGACGCGTGCGTGCGCTCCGCCGCGCTGCCGCCGCCGCCGCGTGCCTGCGCTCCGTCGTGCCTGCCGTGGCCGCCGCCTTCCGCAGCGCTCGCGCAGCCTGGAGGCCGCCACCAGCGCAGCCTGGAGGCCGCCGTCCCTCGCTAGTGGCCTGGAAGAGATAAGATAGAGAGAGATGAGAAGCCCGGAAGCCTGGAAGAGATAAGATAGAGAGATGAGAGGGCGTGAGGCCGTTCGTTTGAGAGATAAGAGAGAGACGGAGAGGAATCCGTTGTTTTTTCTTGGACCAATCAGAGAGCACCATTTTGTGAAGACGGATCACCGAGGTGGCGTGTTTGCCGAGTGTCGACAAAAAACACTCGGCAAATCGCTTCTTTACCGAGTGTTTTTTCCGACACTCGGCAAAAAAATCCATTGTACTTCAATTTTTTTAAAAAAAATAGCAAATAAATTTAAAAATAATCAAATTTTAGCATGACACGGTTATGTATGATCTATTAACTATACAAAATGATTTGAAGTCAAAATACAATATATTTATCAATTTGATTCCAAATTTTAATAACTCATTCTCAACTCCATAGTTATTATTTGTAAGCAATGTAGGTGTAAACTTCTACGAAATCTTCTCTATTATTTATCATAGCCTCCACGTGTGATAGCATCGCATCATAACAAATATTATGATTTTCTGACTTTATTTGATTTTTCTATAATTTAAAAATCATTCGGACATACATTAGTGGTCATATTTCTGAAAAGATATATGTCAAATTTCTTTTCCTTTCATGGGTAAGATCATAAATTGGGCTATATAACATGAGTATAATTTTCGTATTGATTTTATTTTATTATTTGAATCACTTGTAGTTCAAATTTGATTTTATTGAAAAATTGCTTGAAATGAAATTAATTAAGTAAATATAGCAATAAAGACAAAAAAAATACCAAATTTTAACATGGAGTAACTCATGTTACATGTATAGAGTAGGAAAATTTTTGAGGTTAGAAAAGAAAAAAATATTAATTGTTTGCCGAGTGTAAAAAAAACACTCGGCAAGACATTATTTTTGCCGAGTGTAAAAAATAATACACTCGGCAAAAAAGCTCTTTGCCGAGTGTATTTTTTTACACTCGGCAAAGAGGTTTTTACCGAGTGCATTTATTTTACCGAGTGTATTTCCTCGACACTCGGCAAATATGTTGTTTGCCGAGTGTCCGAGTAAATACACTCGGCAAAAATTGAGGCACTCGGCATATATAGTTTTTCCCGTAGTGCTTGCTCGGAGTAACATAAGGGACAGGTCAAGTTACATGACCAATTGCGTTTGGCCATATTGTCTGTAGTGAGCACCCGGTTATGAAGCACGAGCCAAGCAAAGAATTTACACCTGGGTTCCGTGGTCGCTTTCCAAATATCAGTTGCTGGAAGACTGGTCATTGCGCCAAGAAACTGACATTCATATGCGGAAGCAACAGAGTATTGGCCGTCAAAAGTCCATTTCCAATAAATAACATCCTTTTGTTCAGTAAACGAAACCGAAGAGAGAGCCAAGTATAAGACCGTAAATTCCTGGAGCTGTGTCGAGTTGGTTATCTCAGCCAGGTTTCTTATCCAGTTATAGTTGTGCAACTCAGTATGAACCGTTCTGCGTTTGCACCTAGCAATCTTGTAAAGATTAGGAGCAATCTCCTTTGGTGCTGCACCTTCAGAATTAACAGCACACATCATGTTCAATGGATGATTGTCAGGCACAACCCACAGGTAAATCAACTTACAGAGAATTTTAAAGGACAGTGATCTATACAGTCCTCAAATTGATGATCAAGTACTTGAACTTTGACGATCGAGCATGCATGATCCAGTTCAATTTCAGTAATCCAATGTATCAGCATCACGGATTCAGAGATTCAGTACTGACAAGTTCATCCACAAAACACCTGTATCCTGAGTTCCTGACGACATCAAGAGATTCAGTATTCCACTCGGATTCTAGTTGTAATCAGAACCGACTCTGTAATGTAATCACGAATATAAATATTGAGCCTCTCGTTAGACATGTAGCCGATCGAGTTCCCTAGCTAACGCGTCAGCTTGTTTTGCCGGCTCACCAAGTTGTAGTTGTAGCTCGTCTTCTCCAACGCCCACGCCGAGATGGCTTCGGTGTCTGCTCCCTCCTTCATGCCGGAAGAGTGGAGGGCGCGTGTCCAGGATCGGGCGGGTGAGGCCGCCGAATACTGCCGCCGCGCTTTCCTTCTGCTCGTTCACGCGGTGCGCGTCATCGACGGGGAGCGGCCGATGCGCGCCGCCGACGGGGATGATGGGCGCGCGCGGGCGATTTCCGCGGAGGACGCTCTCGGGGACGCGGCCAGCAACCTCTACGTCGCGGCAACCCTCATGATGGCGGCCCAGAACGTCGGGCGCCGCGCCGCCCGGGTCCACGCGGTGGTCAACTCTGTCGATGAGCCCGAGCGCCAGCTGCGCTCCGCTGTGGAGCAGCTCCGCGCCGCCCGGGTCCACGCGGACTCTGCCCAGGTCTCCATCCGGGAAGGCCGCGGCCACCTCGGGGCGGCCTGCGAGCTGCTGGACCACGACCAGCTCCCTGGCGTGGACGGCCTCATCGACCAGGAGCGCGTCGCCGCCATGAACCACGTGTCCGCCGCGCTTCAACGCCTGGAGCAAAGCCTCTTCCTGGCTCAGGATTCATGCTCCTGGTAGCCTTAAGCATTCATGTGGATCCGATTGATAGATAGTATGCTGGATGCAACTGATGTAATGCTAAAATGCTATGCAGTAGTAAGTAGTTCCAAGGAAAAAAATTCGGTATGAAAAAAATATCGGGGTCACCGAAAAATGATATTTCGGAAATATCGGTAATTTCGGTGATTAAAATTAATTGCATTTTGAAATTAGTTGCACGATTTGACTAGAAATGATCTTTAATCTCTAAATTACTATAGTTGTATGCATAATAAAAACAATTTTCGATAAATAAGCATAGTCAATGATGAAATTTCGGCGATAAAAATTATATCGGACCTTACCGATAAATATGATATTTCGGATATTTCGGTGAAATTTCACCGAAATAGTTTTCCTATAGTGTAACCCATGAACAAAAAAGATTGTTGTTACTTTCCCTCAATAACCCATGAACAAAAAAGATTGCTTCGTTTAGAATACTAGGTCCTTTTTGTTTTTCTGATGCATTTACCTCAATAACCAGATTACTTTTTGTTTGATACTTGATAGAAATGTCTTCAGTAAATTCTACTGGTTGCAACAATTATATGGCTCATAGTAATTTGGTTCCTCCCCTTTTTGCCTATAAACACTGCTGGTTTCACCAAATCTGAGGTTCAGAACGTGTGAAGTTCCATTTCATAAATCATAATGATGTCGGTGGCATGATAATAATACAGACAATCCAAATTAAAGTTCAACCACATGGCAGCATAGCAGTTATATATTTCCTCGTGGAAATGTTTCTTCTCGAATAATAGTTCCTTGATTTGGACGGTTTTACCTCTAGAAATAGATGAATCTTCAGTCCTATAGACGTATATGTCTTGTGAATTTTTGCTTGGTGAACCGGCCTGTAGCACGAAAAAATACACGGTCCAAGTCCAGCACGACACAAAATTAATTAATTTGTAGCCTGACATGAGGCATCGTGCCATGCTTGGGCCGAGGCTACGGCCCGACAGGTGGCACGCCACGACTCGTTTATGCGGTGGCCCGTTAAAGTTAGGAGAAAAAGAGTTAGATTTCTTATACATAACAAGTGGACAACTTGGTCCAGTGGTAATGCCCACCTCTTTCGAATCCCGCCACCCACATTTTACCACATATTTTACCTATATTCGTGTTAGTGGGCCAAACGGGCTGGCTGCTGTGTTTAACGGGCCAGCCTAGCACGACTATCTTCATACATGTCGTGTCATAGGACGTGACCTAGGTACGTAGGCTGGCACGACTTGGCTGAATATCGTGTCATGTCGGCCCAAAATTAAATAGGTCAGACCATTTTCGTGCCTGGGCTGTGCCGTGTCAGGTGGCCCCACTATACCACAACACGACATCAACGACTTACCGTGGGTTGCTAAAGGCGCCTATAGCGACTCACCGTCAGTCGCTAAGGGCCTTTAGCGACCTATGCTGTCGGTCGCTAAAGCTGGCGTCGCTAAAAGTTTTAGCGACCAAAAGCTTTTTAGCAACCGACCGTGGGTCGCTAAAAGCAAAGATTTAGCGACCGACTGTGGGTTGTACTTAGACAATTAGCGACCAACAGTCCGTTGCTATTAAAGTTTGGCACAATACAGATCCTCACAATTAATACGTTTTCAAAGATAATTAGTCATTGACAATCATAACTGTGGCAAGAAGCAATCACCATGTAGAATATTGTGCAAGCACTCATCATGTCGTAACAACTAACTTCATTAAAATCACATTGATCAAGGAACAATGTGTTCTATCACAAGGCAACATAATCATATAATTGCTGCCACACCTCACAAAGTAACATCATGCTATGCTAAGTGCTGCCACACTTCACAAAATAACATCATACTAGGCTAAGTGCTCGGGTTAGTTCAGAGCAACCTAATTAGTTTGTATTACAAAAGTGCAAAGATGCTGCAACCCATGAACTTTGTCTTGCACATCACTTTGCAAACCCACACAGTACAAAATCAGTCACAAGTCTTTGATCATACAAAATGTTAGCTTCAACCCATCAGCTGCCTTATGAATGCCCAATATTTCCTGAAAAACATGACCAAACAAACATTCATTAAGCCAACAGATTGTCACCTCATCTTGTCATGTTTAAAAATTAACTACAAAAAATATATTCAGAGTTGAGCTTAGAGAATGCTTCACATGTTTAATGGCCAACCAAGGGCTAACCATTCCTCTCTATGAATTTGCAACCTCACAAAATGTCTTAGTTTCGATGCCAACATCTCTTAGTTTGCTGTTCTGAATATGGCAACAGATTTCTGTTCTGAATATGGCCTGAGCACTAGCTTAGTTTAGCATAGTATACGACTATAGTTGACAAACCTACGTAGCATCACTAAAAAAGGATATATCTATTGTCTGAAAATTAACAAACCTATCTGTAGTTCACAAATCTGTTCCAAATCAAATCTGTTCACAAAGCTTAGTATATGGGTTGATGATGAGCTTGTAAAATAATATTCAGAACAACAATATCCTAAATCATAACTTATTGTTTGCTTAGCACTAATTGATATATGAATGGTTTTACATCATTATTAAGATGTTTGAAAGATCCATCATCCTCCATATCTCCTATGGGATACCAAACAACATTCAGAATGGAATGCAAGAAACATATAATAACCATCCAAGATCAGTTAAGTTTTGATTCCAACAACTACTTTCAGCTGGCTTCGTTGATCGCATCATGAGTAATAATTAACCTTGATATAGATGTATGGAAAAGGGAACCATTAGCTTGATCAACTCCAGCTTGATTGTTGATGAAAGAATAATCCACCAAGATTAGAACATCATAAAGGACATCTCTCACCAAGATTTCATCATCAGCACTCTTAGTCAGGCACCACAAAACCAAACGCAACAAAGGTAAGATGAATGCAGAGACACAATAATGCACTAACACACTCATTCCACACACCAATTTTAGTCCATTATTGTGAATAAACAGACAGAGGACGGTTCATGAGCATGTTCAGCAGGATACCTGCTAGATCCAAAGGCAAAGATACCATCACAAGCTAGACTCGCAATAAATATTCTATTAGTAGGAACAAAAACAATGCCACCAACCACTCACCGAAGAATGTCGGGTTGCGGAACACAGGGATGGAGCTGACCGCCCAGATCCTGAGCTTCTTCTGTAGCTCAGCACGGGACACCGCAGTTGCAGTTTGAACCTTGAGGCAGAACCTGCTGCTGAATGGGTACGGCGGCGAGCTTCCAGCTTGGGGGCGGGCCGACACGTGGGGAGGAGGAAGCAGTGCGTGGGGGGAGGGAGCAGGCCGCGACTGGGGAGGAGTAGGCCGGCGCAGCCTGGGTAGGAGCAGGTCGGCGGCGCCTGGAGAGGAACAAGCTGGCGGCGCCTGAGGAGAGGCCGGTCGTGTCTAGAGAGGAGCAGGTGGCGACTGGGGACCGGAGGAGGAGGCTGGCGAGTGCGGAGGAGCTAGCCGGCGGAGCGAACCAGTGCGCGGCGGCTGGAGGAGCGAGCAATTGTGAGAGGAGAGGAATTTTGGACGCTGGAGGGGGGGGATTTTGGATCTGCTTTGGATAAGGAAAAGTTTTTGGACTTGGCGCTAGCGGTGGATTCGCGGCTTGGCTTTTCCGTATTTCTTTTAGCGACTGATGGTGCGATATTGTGTACGACTTTTACAGACTCATGGTGCGACGACAATATTCGGTACCATTAGCGACCGACAGTGTGTTGGTACATATCAAATTAGCGACCACGATCTGTCACTGACTTTTAGCGACCCACGATCTGTGACTGATGTTGGTCGCTAATATTCAACCGTGGTGTAGTGCCCGTTTGGCCACCTCTAACTGAGCTACCAAACGAGTGAACGCTACCAAGGAGACACACACAACTCTGTCCTTGGACCGAACGTTTCCTTTTGTTGGACTGTTGTGGCCATGTGAGTTTGTTGTGGCCTTGTGGGTTGCACTCACGGCCTCACGGGAGGATTTGCTGCATGGGAGACGGGAGTCCAAGGAGGGATGGCCCTGCGGCAAACCAATCCCGACCCCATGGTTCTGAGCCGAGATCCAAATATCCAATCCATTGCAAACTCAAAATGTACAGGCCCACACCACACGAAACCAAACCGTTTCTGGTGGTAAACACACCCAAACCAAACTGTTAGCAGCTTCAGCCCATTTGCATCCAATCCACTCCAAAGCAAAATAGAAACCAATCCATTCAAATAGATTGCACACCAAACAATTAGCAAAACAGAGAATTTACAAGTGAAAATTAGATGCAAAGTGTCCAAGACATATTACAAAATGCTTTGTATCTCATGTTTTTTTTTGGAAAATATTTGGTAAAAAGAGCTTCCAATAGATTGAAAATATCCCCAGAAATAGCTTCGCCTTCATCCCGAAGAACTCGGTGGCCAGGTATGGAGATGACATCTATTTGCCATCCCTTCGCTCGTGCCTCCTTCTCACATCATATTCTGTTTTCTACGTTTGACTATCCGTCTTCTCACCTCCCTACTTCCCACGCTGGTGCAATCTCCCAATCCACGTGCCCCCTCCTCTACCTGTCAAATCTGTCGCCCAAATCCATATGCAGGAGTGTTTTTTGGTCAAACCTACGCATTGCTGCATAGTTACCTTGTCTCACACATCTAAGAGTGTTTGGTATAATTCATGGACCAGCTTATAAGGTAGTTTATGTTACCATAAGTGATAAGTTGTATCAAATAGGTTGAAGTCATAAGCAGCTTATTATCAAACTTACCATAAGAAATTTGTACTTTTGTACTAGAGAGGCAAAGCAACCAAAACATTGTTTTTTCCAGCATATGCACCGATTTCACAGTCATAAGCAGTTTTGATAAGCTATTTTGCCAAACAGCTTGACTGCTTATGGAACAATTACCTGGATAAGCTACATAAGCAATTTTGACAGATAAGATAAATCATAAGCAATAAGCTACACAGAAATGAGCTCTATCAAACACACCTTAAACATCATTACGAAGAGGTGGATGCCTAAACAAACACATGTACTAATATGACATTTTTATAGGTGATTCCTCGGGACACTATTCTTAGAGCATCTCCAAGAGAGTACCATAAACTCTCTTTAAACTAAATTAATGGGGTCTAGTACAGAAAACAGTCACTAATAGTTCCCTAAAATAATTTACAGATTTATTCTCCCCCTTAATTTACCTCATTCGTAGGTAGAAACAGGGTGAAAGTTGGTGCCCATCCATCGCGTCTTTTGTCTTCTGCACACTCTAAAAACGTGGTTTAGTCTCCTGGACACCACATCTCTTTTTTTGGTCTTTTGGACATAGAAAACATGACTTTGATCTGCAGGACACTACGGCAGAGAAAGTGACTATGTTCAAATTTTTTATCTCAATCCACAATTATACGTTGCAACATGAAATTTGGCACAAGCAAACATTACTGTATTCCCTATACATGTAATTTTTTCATATTTATTGTTGATTTTTTATATAATTTTAACTAAAAATATTTATTTCCAAAATCAAACTATGCAAACAATCCGCAAAAAGTAAGAAAAAATATATGGTAAGGAAATGCAAAAATATGTAACTGTGCTAAATTTCAATTTGCCAAGTATATTATGCATTGAGATAAATTTTTTGAAAATAGTCACTTTTTCTTCTATACTATCCTGCAAACCAAATCCACGTTATCTAAGAAGAGATACGGTATCCACGAGACCAAGCCACGTTATAGTGTTCAGGAGACAATAAATTCCTATTCATACCGACCGATGGTCTAGCAATACATGATTCATCCCACCAATCATATTCTCCTGCAATCACCTTTCCCCGGTCTTGAACACGGCTGACGTTCTACTGGACGAGACATAGTACAGCGTCTAACCTATTGTTGGCTCATCAGTGGTAAGGATGGGTGACCTTAAGGGGTGAATAAAAACAGAGTCCAACACGCTCAAAGTAGAGGTTATAACTAAATCAAAATGGAGAAAAGCGTATTCCTCCCTACTTCTTTGTGTTGAAGTGTGTAATCTAAGTTGTTAGTGTGTCCATTCCTGAATTCGGATGATGCATCATGATTCCGCCCGGCAACGGGGATCATCCTCGCGGGGAAGGGCCTCCATCCCCGTCCCGTTAAGCACAACCCCCATCCCCGCCCCGTCCCCGCAACCTTAACGGGAAAAAATGGTCCCCGTCCCCGTCCCTGAAAGATCCCCAATCCCCATCGGGGTCCCGCGGGGTCGGTGTCAACTGTCGCGGCGAGAGGCGGGTGGGACGGAGTGGTACCGCGGCGGGCGGGCAGGCAGTGCAAGGCAATGGGTTGTGCGGTGCGAGCGACACGGCGTGGTGCGGCTGGGCAGCGCGGAGCAACGGGTGATGCGGGAGGGGCAAAGGCGCATAGCAGCGGCGGGGCGGAAGCACAAAGCAGCAACCAAGATTCATGATCAATTTGCTTTTGTTGGTTTCAGCAGTTAGAGCTGTACACAACTGAAAGGTGTAGGATGCTGCATTATGTATAGCTGAACAATTGGGCCATGCCAAAATGGGCCGCCCAAGGCCTGCTATCTTTGACAGCCCAAAGCCCGTCACTGGCCGTGCTTGGGCCAAGGTTGAAGCCCATCGGTGTGGCATGGCACGACCCGTTTATCTATGACCTGTTTCGCCGGGTATATTACCCAACTAGCCCGTTTGGCGGCCGTTAAGTTCAACAAAGAAATTGAAGTATTTATTTAGTTTTAATGTGTTAGAATGGTAGAAAACAATTCATATTTTATTATTTTATAGTAAAAATATTTTCATTAAATAAATTTTAACAAAATATAAAGTATAAGAAATTTAGTCGGGCTTTATAGCGGCCCGTTAGACCCATGGCCCGGCATGGTCCGTTTATAATTAATTGTGTTGTGTCGTGCTTGGGCTTGGCATTAGGCCCATTGGGCTAGCCCGGCATGACCTGTTTATTAAAAGGATCGTGCTGGCCCGTTAAAGAAATGGCCTCGTCCATGACGGGCCCATGCCGTGCCAGCCCGGCACTGCATGTTGTTCCGCTATAGCATTCTGAATGAGGTGATAAGTGGGATTAAACTTTGAATGCAACAGTTCTGATCTCAGCGCTACATTTGACATATGTATTGAAAGAAAAGTAGAGGTCCCTGAGTGATCAGCCATGAAAAAAAAGTTTCTACACATGAAGCATCAAGTTCAGATGACGGCAATGATCAGCTCACATGCGTCGCACAGCATTCAGCAAAACTTCAGAATTAACAGCGCATACACTTTTTCTTCAATAAATGATAATCACCAGATGGAACTGGAAATTCTCAGTCAAATGTACTTGCAGGTGCTACATTTGGTGACTTAATTTCAGGTATTAAACTTTGAATGCAACAATTCTTATTTCAGGTGCAACATGAGACAACCAAAGCAAAGTACAAGCCCCTGAATGATAAGTCATGGAAAAAAAACTTTACTACATGGAACGATCATGTTCAGACAAATACAATGATCAAACATCTTCAACCAAAATTCAGAATTAACAGCAGGTGCACTTTTTCTTCAGTAAAATCATGTTCATGAACACAACAGGAAATTCTCAGTCAAATCAATTTCCAGAAAACTAAGAAGACAGAGATCTATATGAGCAACAGTATCAACACATGAAACCATCGATTTCAGAGAGCCAATGACTGACGCATCAATTGCGCGGTGGCATCCAACCAAAACTCACAAAACGCCAGAGAATCAGAATAACCAACACATCAATTGCGTAGTGCACGTTCAGCTAAAACATCAGAAGTGCATCGCAAAAAAATCAGAGTATCCGAATGACCGACACATCAATTTCTACTAGGTCCATGCAGCAAAAACTTCAGAACTTAAGAAGAGATTCAACAAGATTAACAGTACATGAACTTGTCATGTTCATGGATGGTAAGAAGGTTTATATACGCCCCTGAATGATAAGTCATGGAAAAAAAACTTTACTACATGGAACGATCATGTTGAGACAAATACAATGATCAGACATCTTCAACCAAAATTCAGAATTAACAGCAGGTGCACTTTTTCTTCAGTAAAATCATGTTCATGAACACAACAGGAAATTCTCAGTCAAATCAATTTCCAGAAAACTAAGAAGACAGAGATCTATATGAGCAACAGTATCAACACATGAAACCATAGATTTCAGAGAGCCAATGACTGACGCATCAATTGCGCGGTGGCATCCAACCAAAACTCACAAAACGCCAGAGAATCAGAATAACCAACACATCAATTGCGTAGTGCACGTTCAGCTAAAACATCAGAAGTGCATCGCAAAAAAATCAGAGTATCCGAATGATCGACACATCAATTTCTACTAGGTGCATGCAGCAAAAACTTCAGAACTTAAGAAGGGATTCAACAAGATTAACAGTACATGAACTTGTCATGTTCATGGATGGTAAGAAGGTTTATATACGCCACACCCAAAAGTCCAAAACGACTGTATGACGAGCATCCATGACCCTTCAATCCAAAGTACCAGCAACAGGCATTCAAACATTCAGTATTGACAAGTTCATCCACAACACGGGTGATCAAACTACCCTGATCGCCTGATCGCGAAAATGCAGGGGAGGGACCGATCGATAGATTCAGATGCAGCGGTTACTGCGTCCATGGCATTCACCGAAATTCGTGGTGGCATTCACCCAAAACTTCAGAAATGTATCAAGAAGACATCAGAGAATCAGAATGAACAGCATCAATTTCGAATTCTGAAGCATCAGTACTTCTGAAAGCATCGGAAATGTATCACGAAAAACACCAGAGAACCAGAATAATCAACATCGATTCGAATTCTGAAGCATTAATACTTCTTCAGAATTGACAGCACATGTTATGTTCATCAGAGTATCAGACACAGCACACAGCCAAATCAACTTGCCAGAAAATAAAAGGACATAGGTCTATTCTCATTCAATCATTTCTCAAATTGATCGTAAGTGCTGGAAAACTGATGACCACGCATCACCCGAGTTAATCCGATGCACCAGCATCACAGATTCTGAGATTTAGTACTAGCGATCGAGTTCATCCACAAACATGAGCAATCAAACTAATATCCTCACGCTAGTCTCGCCTCCAGGTTCACGCGCTTAGCAGCATCATCCGATGGCGAAATTGCAGGGGAAAACTAAAGGAAGAACTCACATCCTGGCCTGAAGAGAGAGGGCGGGATCGATCGATCGATTGAGATGCAGATGCGCACGCCTGGCCTAGGGGTAGGCGACCCTCCATGCGTCGTGGAACTCCCGAGCAATGGCCTTGCGCATGCAGCGCAGCGAGTGGAGCGCCATGGCGCCGCTCAACCTGGCGAAGAGCACGAAGTCGACGGACGCCGACATCCACGCGCACCAGCCGAGCGACAGGATTGGTCGGGACCAGGCCGTGCGGATGACGTCCTCATACGCCCGGGCCCGCGAGGCGGCGCGCCGCAGCATCCGCAGCGCGGCCGCGGCGTGGCGGAGCGCGGCGGCGTGGTGCTCCTGCCAGCCCAGCCACAGGGCGTCGTCGCCGCCGGCGAGACCGACGTGATCGGCGTAGAGGAGGAAGGCGAGGCCCGCCGACGCGTGGAGCGCGCGGAGGCGGGCGAGCTCGCCGATGGCGCCGTCGAGGTCGTCGCCAGGGCCGCGGAGCAGGGCGGCAAGCTCGTCGTCGATGTGCGGCGCCTCGTCCTCAGTCTCGTGGACGGCGGCGGCCA
Source organism: Chloris gayana (assembly GCA_031894775.1). Taxonomy (NCBI): domain Eukaryota; kingdom Viridiplantae; phylum Streptophyta; class Magnoliopsida; order Poales; family Poaceae; genus Chloris; species Chloris gayana. Next base: position 795,976 of record JAUNZO010001929.1, read on the forward strand.
GCAAGGTGAGGTTCGCGCGGGCGGTGGTCACCGTGCGGCTCAGCCCCTCGATGTCGGAGCCGACGGTGAAGAGGGTGCCGGGCACCGTCTTCGCCAGGTTCCTCCACACCTCCTCCATTGCCGCCGACCCCGAGCTCTCTCTCTCTCTCTCCCTCTCTCTCTATCTCTCCGAGCGAGCGGAGGGAGGAGAGTCGGAGACGGGGGATAAATTTGCCGTTATATAGCGCCTGCTTGTTTTACCGCGTGTTACCGCTACAAGCTGCCGGAATTTTACCACCTCTTGCGCTCACTGACGATGTGGGTCGTGTGATTTCAACCTGGCCATTCCGTTTTTTGACCACTTCGCGAGGTAAAGAATCAGTTACGACTGTGGGCTCCACCCTGCCAGCCTGGCCAGTAAAGCCGGCGCTGACAAGCCTTCTTCGAGAAGCAACACGGAGCGCAGAAGCAGATAGAGATAGCGGCGGCGGAGATCCGGGGAGATGAGGGTCGAGTGACTTTTCCCCGCCCGCAACAACAAGTTACTTCTTCTGTTTCATGATTGGTTTACTGTTTCCGCTGGGGCCTACGGGCCAAATTTTTTTAAGTTCAAATAATAACATATAAGTTTTTTTTCCACATAACTTAGAAAAATTTTTTGGCTTGTAGGCCCGAGCCCCAGGGTAGGGCCTCTACTACTCGGGCAGCCATTACTAACCAGCGTTCATAAGCGAGCACAGCCCGGCGACCGAGCCCACCACTACTAGCTTGGGTTTCATAAGCAGGCCCAGGTTCGGCCGGCCCGGACCTGGCGGCCCACGGACCAGTGCGCATGTATCGGAACAATCGAGAGAGCCAGGGCGGCCGTGCTTTTAAGCTAGGCACGACCTCCTTGATCGGGCGATATGGTACTAAAGTTTGTCGTGTGTCCTGGGAGGGGCACACGGCAAACAGGGCCATGTGTCATGCACGGGACGGACGCGCCGTCGGGCCGCTTCCTGCGCACCTTTAGACGCTCGCGTGCCGTCAACGTTCGTCGTGTGCTCCCGCGCTGGCACACGGCGAACAGAATCTTTACCGTCTGCTCGGGCGCTGGCACACGGCGAACTTAATCTTCGTCGTGTGCGTTGTTTACGGCACACGGCGAAACGTATGTTTGCCGTGTGTAGCACGAGGGCACACGGCAAAGATTAGTCCGTGCCGTGTGCTTCATTTGTACCGTGTGTCGTTGTCTTGGCACACGGCGAAATGTTGTGTACGCCGTGTGCCCGACAAACGGCACACGGTGAAGTTTCCGGCACAAGGGAAACTTGGTCTTTCCCGTAGTGTACCCATCCATGCATGAACAGATAGGATTGCTGCCAGTTTTTCTCTTCGAGTGTGTTCGTTTCTTGAGATCTAAAATTTATAGCTGTTATATAAAAAAAATCTTACTATTTAGAAGTACTAAATAAAGTTTAATTATGAAATTAATTACAGGCCCCTAGACTAATTTACGAGACGAATCTAATGAAGTTAATTAAGTCATGATTAGAAGACGGTTCATTGTAGCATCACTTTAGCAAAATATAAATTAATTAAGCTCATTAGATTAATCTCGAAAATTAGCACCAATCTATCAATAGGATTTTGTCATTAAATTGATCAAAATATTCTTAAATAGTAAGATTCTCTTTGTATGATAGTGCTAAATTTTAGAGGGCAGTAAACAAACAGAGCCTTCTTCTGTTGTTGCCTGCACACAAATTGGACATGTGAGTGGTCCGTTCCGTACTGACACTAAGGTTCAGAATATGTTTTTCTCTATTGCTGCTTTTTCAGCAGAATCTTTTTATGCTGTACTTGCATAACCTTGTTGAGATTCTCGTGTGAAGTACTAATGTTTCAAAATTCTTGACATCCTTAGATAAGATGGTGACACAATAAAAATCTCTACGATGAAATTGCTTCCTAGCCGTTGATAAAAGAGAAATTTCCTTCTCTACCATTAGAAAAACTTCCAATCCCTTGTGTACCATCAAAAACTTCCAATCCCTTATGTACCATTGCTTTAATTTTCCATGTCCCTCATGGTACTGAGGGACATGAAAAATTAAAACAATGGTATACAAGGAATTGGAAGTTTTTTGATGGTACATATAGCTGACCAAGTGGGCCGGGCTAAAAGGGCCTCTCTAGGCCCGGTCCGTTTAGCCCGGCCCGAGCACGGCCCGGGCCCGTTGGTAACGGGCCGTGCTCGGGCCTAGGCGCAGGCCCGTCGGGCTGGCACGACACGGCCCGTTTAGCTATTGGCCCATTTAGCACGTTATTTGGGCCGTGCTTTACGGGCCGGCACGGTCCGTTTGGCCCGTTTACATTTAAAAATAATTAAAATCAGTAGAAAATTATTTTTTTTAATCTTGGATCGGCCGGCACGGCCCGGCCCGTTTAGCCCGTGGCCCGTTTAGCCCGTTTAAAATGAGTCGTGCCGTGCTTGGGCTTCGACACAGGCCCGCCGTGCCGGCCCGGCACGGCCCGTTTATTAGAAGGGCCGTGCCGGCCCGTTAAGAAAACGGCCCGGCCCGTCACGGGCCCGTGCCGTGCCGGCCCAGCCCGGCCCGTTGGCCAGCTATAATGGTACACAAGGGATTGAAAGTTTTTACAATGGTATAGAAGGAAATTTCTCTTGATAAAATAGTAGTAGGTACGTCCAACAGCGGTTACATGATTATTGTTATCGTCATTGGCAGTGTCAGCACCTGATAGGGAGGGTGAGCAGGTTGCCGACACCGAGGACGATACTTGTCAATGATCGTCGGACGACCTGATAAGGAACTGCCTGGATCCTAGAGTGTTGCTCAAGTGCCTGATTGTGCCAAGCCTTAGGAAGGCGAGCAGTAGGGTTGTCACGATAGGCTTGCGATGACAAAATACCGCAGAGACTTCATGAATAGCGAGTCATGGAAGGAATCGATCTAAATGAATGTACTTATTGATTTGATTTCCTAATGAAAACTTAGAACATGTAGATCCGGTCGACACTCATCTGCTGGAACAGATTGATCGAACTAATCAATGATCATATCTCAGGTATAAGAATTTGTTGAAAACCAGATAAAACCTCCATCAATATTAACATATAGGGAAGCAGCATAGAGTTATCTTGAAGGAAATCTCCATCAATATTAATATAAGTATGCAACAAAAAGATTAAAAATATGTCTCCATCGTAATCCTCGTCTGGCCTAGAGCTTGACCGCCGCCTTGTCCTGACGAGCTTGATGACTCACCGAGCGATTGTGCCGGAGGGCGGCATAAACTTCTTTGGCCTTCTGGAACGACACCGGTCGTAGCAGTCCCATGTAAGTCATTAGGTCCGGTGATTCGGGAGTTATTTCAGACATGAGTTCTTTTTACTTGCGGTGGCGACATCTGTCGTCGAGCTTCAGGAGCCACGGTCGTTGGTGCCATCGTCTTCGTCCCCTCGGCCTTGGCTTCCTCGTTGTTGGTGGAAGGGACGACGAAGCAGGCACATAGGTTGAACATGAGCCTGCCCATGTCGGTGGCGATTGGTCGCACAAGTAAGTTGTTGTATTTCTCAGATTTGGAACTTCACCGATGTGTCTCTAATATGAACAGTTCAGAATTTTATATATTGATAATTTCTAGTTAAGTAATATGATATAACACATTTTTCAAGGATGTTACTACAGCATTAGCAGAGGAAATGTACTAGTGAAAGGGAAATTAATTAATTAATCCGGAAGAAAAGTAATTTCTTTCCTTCACATATTCAGGACTACTATGACTTTAATGATTTACTAATTGCTACATAAATAGTCTTTTTTTTAAGAAACATGTTCACATTCATAATGGATGTTAGATACTCCCTCCGTCCAGAAATGTAAGCATTTATTGACTTTCGTGTATCAGCTTTGACCACTCGTCCTATTCAAAAATTTTATTAAAATATTAATTATTTATTTACAATTTATTTTATCATTGAATATATTTTAAGTATTCATTATTAATTTCTATATTTTTGTAAATATTTTGAATAAGACAAAAGATCAAACACAACAGTTAAAAGTCAACAAATCCTTACATTCTTGGACGGGTATAAAATACATAAATTTCTGAGAAACAAAGGCATGAAGATATTTATTGTGGCTCGGGAAAACATTGGATATATTCACTAATGTTTTCCCGAGCCACAATAAATATCTTCATGCCTTTTATGTTATGGACTTTTTTCTAGAATTATTTAGTAGCCACACAATCAAATAAGTTCTAACAGTTGTCAAATTTAAACATTTTTATGTTTTTAAAATCTACATATACTTTTTTAATTTATTTTAAGTAAATTGGGTAATTTGGTGATTCATATATTGCTCAACATTCATGAATGGTTTCATGATTTTTAAAGCTCAAAAGTCTAAGTTTTAACTTTCTGGAAAGAAAGAGAGGAAGAACTAAATTCTGAAGCAAGCTTTGATGGACCTCCTCCCTTTCTACCACATTCGCGGGCTAGGGATAGTGCTTGCAGGAGTGAAACAACATTATAGGCTGTGTGGGTTGGGATCCCTCATTAATATCATGCGCGATAGCACTCGTATCAGAGCATATTTTTTTTTCTACTGCATCTCTTATTTTGTTATACCTACCATCCACGTAAAGCCATAAAAAAAATAACCTAGACTTTTGTTTCTGCATCTAATTTGTAGTTTACTTTATCGAGCTCCAAATCTTGTGAGTTTTGTCTAGTTGTTGTTTTGTTCTTTTCTTATCATGTTTCATCATCTCCCATAATTTTTTCCCCAAAAGCCATTGATCACCTACGGTTCAAGAGTCTAAAAAGAGAAAGTCCCACAAGTCTGATCACGTATTCATCTTTCATCTTTGCCTCATATAAAAAAAAGTTCCCACCTACCCTACCCTTCGGTTTGTACCAAGTTTTCTTGAGTTTCTGCGCCACCGATGTACTGTAATTTGTGCAATATACATTTTTGAGTTTTTGGTACATGAAGGTTACAAGTAAACAAAAAAAAGAGAGAAAATTGAAGGTTAAAAAAAACAGGAATGATAAAAGAAACAAGAAAGATTCTGTTGAAAGTAAAAAAAAAGTGTATGACTTGATGCATTCTATATCTTTCCATCCACCTTATTAAGCCAGTCTCAGTGGGGGTTTCATCATTATTAAATGAGCTGCCACATCAGCAAAAGAGATGACTTGGCGTAGCAATTAATATGAAACTGGGCAAACGGGTTTCATAGGGATGAAACTCATTTGGCACTGTTTCATAGGTATGAAACTCCATCGAAACTCCCATTGAGAATATAAAGTTTCGTCCCAACCAATTTTGACCAATCTAGATGCAACATTTAGTTGTTAATTTAATGCTACAACTTGTCTATGAAATCATGAAGATGAAACTATGCATTGAGAATGACTATTTCATCTACCAAATTAAATCTCAAAATCTGATTTGGCACTCTTGGTAAGTGTGAAATGAATCTATGCATTGAGACTGGCCTTACTTTAGTTGCCTTTTATTTTCTACAACAATTTCAGCTCAAACAGCAACTTGGACTTCACTATAACAAAAACTCGCTATAGCCACGCCACCCAAAATGAAGTAGCCACGGGAAAAAAATAAACCGTGGCTACAGTAGGTGATGGGGTCGGCGGCCTTTGAACCGTGGCTATAGAAGCCACTATAGCCACGGTTGTCTTTGTGAACCGTGGCTATAGTGGCATGCACCAATAGCCACGGTCCACATCACCAACCGTGGCTATAGTTGCTTCTATAGCCACGGTTGAAGAAGTGGACCGTGGCTATTGTTTTCCACGATATAAAAGCCGCGTTCGGACGCAACAGAGCTCAGTCCAAGTGTGGCGGCTCGAAAATTGAGCAAAAAATAAAAACCGAGGGGGAAGGTTTTGATCTCGTTTTTTTTGCAGAAATTTGTTCTCCGTGGTAAGGGAAACTCATCCCATGTATTATTTGTTGCTATAGTGTTGTAATCATGGAGAATTTTGGATTACCATTTGACCTAGGTTTTGATTTCGATTTGTCAAATTCCTTCATGTTTGTAGGTTTGTTGTTGGTTTGAGTTGTGTATAATAAACTCATATATCATGTGCTTGTGTTGCATAAAAAAATCATGTCTTACAAGTCTTTTTTATGTCAATCAATTCAAGATCTACTTTATGCTTTCTTGAGAGAGACCCCTAGAGCACAGCTTTAATTATTAAAAGATTCTAGTCAATTAATAATAATTTGTATAGTGGGTTTTTATATATGATAGCATATTGTATTATGCAATATATTAGTTCCCTTATATTTTCTATAAATATATAATATTCATAATGGTAAATAGATTATTTAGTAATTAATTAATAATTATTAATTCTAGAATATTATGTTATGCAATATATTAGTTTCCTTATATTTTTTATAAATACTTAATATTCATACTGGTAATTATTTGATTTAGTAATTATTTTATTATAATTAATATTCGCGTAATGCTTGTTTAGATGGACAAAACATGGATGTACGAAGAGTCAAGATTAAGTGCATATTTCCGAGGTCAAGTCGATGTATTTCTCAAGAGGGTCGTCGAGCATGCTAAGCGTCTAGGAAGACAAGAAATATATTGTCCATGCGTGGACCGCAAGAATCAAAAATTGTGGACAGATACACTTGTAATCAAATCTCACTTAGTGAGGAGGGGTTTCCTGGAGAATTATACGAGGTGGACAAAGCATGGAGAAGACGAGGCGATCGAAGTTGAGTTGCAGCCGATTGAAGTTGAAGCGGAACGGTTTGTCGAAGTTGACGAGACTTTTGATTTTCATGTCGAAGAAGAACAATGTACTGATTTTGATGTTGAGGAATTGTTATGTCATGTTGAGCCGCAAGTTTTACTCAATGCGGGGACAACAAGAGGGCTTGATAACTTTGCAACGATAGAGAAGGCATCAAAGGATTTATTATTTGAGGAGTCCAAGGGATGTTCTAAAGAGAATACTGTGTTACGTACAGTTCTCGAACTCATGAAACCGAAGGCCATCCATGGGTGGTCGGATGCCGCTTCAATGAATTGTTGGATCTTCTTTCGGATACACTCGCCAAAGCCAAACTTGTTACCAAAAAACACGTACTATGCTAAGAGACCGATATCTCCAATGTCGCTGGGTGTGCAAAAAATCCACGCATGTCCAAATCATTGTATATTATACCGGGGAGGAGTTCAAGGACCTCGTGAGATGCCCAAGGTGCAAACGAAGTCGTTACAAGATGAATGAGGAGTATGATGTAGACACAACTAATAAGAGGGGAAAGAATGACAGGAAGAGGAAGAAAAGCAAGCATCGTTAATGGTAGCGACGATGATAGTAAGGTTCCAGCCTTGGTCATGTGGTACCTACCGGTGGTCGATCGCATAAGACGGACATTTGCCAACCCAAGAGATGCTGAACCGATGACATGGCATACACGTAAGAGGGACCCTAATAAGCTGAGTCATCCATCGGATGGAACCCGATGGAAAAACTTCGATCGTAACCACCGTGACGACTTCTCGCACGAGCCAAGAAATATACGGTTTGCATTGAGTACAGATGGAATGAACCCTTTTGGTATGACGAGGAACGTTCGCAGCGTTTGGCCTCGTGCTGCTAACAATGTTCAACCTCCCCCATGGTTGTGCCACAAGAGGAAGTACATATTATTGTCTATTCTTATATCCGGACCGAAAGAACCTGGGAACGACATAGATGTCTTCCTCGGAACCACTGTTTGAAGACATGCGGAAACTATGGTTGGAAGGTGTGCGTATGTGGGATGAGCACCGAAGAGACTACTTCACGTTGAAAGCGATCATTTTCGTGACCGTAATCGATTCCCCGGCGTTAAGGGCGCTTTCGGGCCAGTGAAAGGAAAGGAGGCATGCTTTGTTTGTGTTGACGATACATCACACGTGTATCTTCCATCATCCAAGAAGACAAGTGTACACTCGAAATCGTCGATTCTTACATCGGAGCCACCCGTATCGACGGATGGCCAAACAATTTGATGGTACGATTGAGACCGGCGAAGAACCTCGACGTTGGACCTCTAGGGATGTCTTTGATAAGACAAAAACATTAAAGCTACATTTGGAAAGGCCGTGAAGGGAGTTGTAAAGTCAAAAGCTGCAACGCCGTATAAGAAGCTTTCTATATTCTACGAGATATCTCGGCATCGGGAAGAATTGGAAGTGACTCATGCATTTGACTCGGATGCACATTGGGAAAGGTGTATTTGACAAGCACTACCGGCCTTATACTTGACCTACCCGGTAAGACAAAGGATGGACCGAACGCACGTAGAGACCTTGTAGAGATGAATATTAGGCCGAGCTCCATCCGCAAGAAAGAGCGAACGGAAAGTACTACTCGCCGCCACACTGCTACACCCTAGCGTGTGAGGAGAAAATAGCGTTGTTGAAGTGTCTACACGGGATTAAAGCACCGACCAGTTTCTCATCGAATGTCCAAAATCTCGTAGACATGAAAGACTTAAAGATAAGTGGTTACAACACTCATGACTGTCACACACTACTTTCGGTGTTTCGGCTATCGCTATCGTAGCCGTGAAATCGGAATGGTTGAAGTTGACTATCACTCGTCCGTGCTATTTCCGGAACGCGGTCTCAAAGAAGGTGATCAATAAACATGAGTTGGATAACCTACGAACCCACATAAAGGAAACAATGTGCATGCTCGAAATGTGCTTTCCACCATCCTATTTTGATACTATGGAACACTTCATGCTTCATATTGTTGACCAGATATCTTCTTTGGGTCCCGTCTACATGCATCATATGTTCCCCTACGAGAGGTTCATGTATGTTATGAAACGCTATGTACGTACTCGTTGTCATCCGGAGGGTTCAATGATTGAGGGCTACACCACCGAGGAGATTATCGAGTGTTGTGCAGATTATATTAAAGACGGTCGATCTATTGGTGTACCCGTGTCTCGTCATGAGGGAAGGTTAAGTGGAAAAGGTATACGAGGACGAAAATCATTCACCGACCGCGAATATAAACGAGTTGACAAAGCCCATTTTACCGTACTCGCAACAATCACGTATTGTTGCCCCGTATTTCGCAAAACACATTGAGGAGCTTGAACTAAACAATGTTCAGTGGCAAAAGCGGTGCATGGTTAGTACAGAGCACAAGAAAACTTTCACATCATGGTTCGAGAGTCAAGACCTTCCACGTGGAGACTCGATGGATGAGAAAATGTTGAGAATCTTAGCCGCCCGACCTTCAAAGACCGTGGTGACTTATCGAGCGTACGACATTAATGGTTTTACTTTTCACACTTCAAAGAAGGACACGAAAAGTAAGTGTCAAAACAAGCGGAGTTCGAGTTGAAGCCCTTGATGACGATAACAATTACACCTCATATTATGGGTACATAGAGGAAATTTGGGAGCCGAACTATGGACCAGATTTACAAGTTCTCGTCTTTAAATGCAAATGGGTCAAACACCCAGGTGGGGTGGAGGTCGATGAATACGGGTTAACCGTCGTCGATCCGAAGAATGTAGGTTATAAAGATGACCCGTGGATACTTGCTAAGGTAGCAGTAACAAGTGTTCTATATACTCGATCCAAAGGATGAGAAGAAGCACATTGTTATACCCGGTAAACAAAGAATACTTGGAGTGGATGGGGTCGACGATCAAGATGCATACAATCAGTATGATGAAGTTCCATTATTCGTAGATCCGAAAAAATTTAAAGTCATTGAAGCAAAACTATCGTATCAAGGAATGCCATACCTACGCACAGATTGAGAAGGAAAAATCGTTCAAGGATAATGTACCTTTATTATTTCATTGCGATGTACCTATGATGTACTCAGATATATATGTTTCAAGCAATCGTAATTAATTTAATAATATTTAACAAGTTTCAATTATCTAAGTCTACCTGTTAATAATTATCTAAGTCTACCTCGTTAATATTCTTTTAAATAACCCCATTTAACAATTATCTAAAACTTGCTAATAAATATTTAATAAGTCTACCTGTTAATAATTTTCAGCCACATAAATTAAATTATCAACAATTAAAAAATTTCACAATGTAACAAGTTTTAAATAATTTTTCAACTACTTTAATTAATTTAATAATATTCTATTTATTTTCAGCAACATTAATGGATTTAATAAATTGTTAATTATTTTTCTCGCACCGAAATCAATTATCTAAGTCCACTCGTTGATAATTATCTAAGTCTACCTCGTTAATATTCTTTTAAATAACCCCATTTAACAATTATCTAAAACTTGCTAATAAATATTTAATAAGTCTACCTGTTAATAATTTTCAGCCACATAAAATAAATTATCAACAATTAAATAATTTCACAATTTAACAAGTATTAAATTTGACAACCTCAGTTATAGCCACGGTTCACTTCTTCAACCGTGGCTATTGTAAATCGTAACAATAGCCACGGTTGAAGAAGTCAACCGTGGCTATAGTCTGGTCGTGCGCGGCGTGCGGGGTTTAGTACCACCTCGCCTCGCCCAATGTCGCCCGTGCCAGCTTATAAGCTCCACTCCGCAAAAGGCTTCGACGTTATCGATATTATGGGCCCGAATCGCCATTTGGGCCATCTCGTATGTGCTCCCTCCGTGGGCCTTGGGGCCTTGATTATGTTCTAATGCGTTGGTCAATGTGGTCTGGTCCGTGGGCCAAAATTTTTTAAATTTATTTATACATTTAGTTTTAAAATTTAAAGTTTGTATATATACTGATTTAAAATATTGAATAAATAATATTTAGGTTCAATTTTTACTTGAAATCCTAAAAATAGCAAGGTATAATTTAAAATTTTAGAAAACATTTACTCTTTAGATTTTAATTTTAAAATTTATTTATACATTTAGATTTAAATTTCAAAATTTGTATATATATACTGAGTTAAAATATTAAATAAATAATGTTTAGATTCAATTTTTATTTGAAATCAAAAAAATAAGAAGGTATAATTTAAAATTTTAAAAACATTTACTCTTTAGATATAAATTTTAAAATTTATTTATACATTTAGGTTTGAATTTTAAAATTTGTATATATATATAAATTTTTAAGTGTAAGATAGTAATTTAATTATTTTTAGATAATATAAATAAATTAAATAATATATTTTAAAATAACAATAGTGATTTGGGCCTCACTCTTTATATGAGGCCCATTAGTAGTTCATCCATTAGTTCATTTAGGTTGTGTTTTTTTTTAATTTCTATTTAAATTTTGAAACATGTATATAGAATTCAAATATTGTCCAAATTTACTGATTCTTGTTTCTAAATTTGTATAAAATTCCAATCTATCCATTTCCACTTTGTTTTGTTAGAATCTCCAAACTATTGTATTGAATTTTCTTCAAATTTACTTAGGCTACGTTTTGACATTTATTTAATCATTTTTATTTCATAAACCGTATCGATTTTGACCTCAACATTCGGTCGGTATGCATGCCATTAATAAACACAAACGTGGAATTTTTGGTTTAATTTTTCAAAATATATAAATTTGTTTGGTACCAAACAACATGAGTTCCAAGTACAAAACTCCACTCACTCGAGACGCATAGTCCCATTTGAACTACTTTTTTTGTAAAAATCTTTAAAAAACATTATAAAAAATATAACTGAGTTCGAATGCTCGGGAAACAAGTGGCATGCCAAAATGTAGGTCAAACGGGCTTATAGTTTGCAAATGATAAATGTACAAATAATAGAAAAAACATGGTGTCATTTGATTTTTTTTTATCTGCACCATTTTGATTATTTTTGAATTGAAAATTGGCACACACATGTGTGATACAAATTAAAATCTACTGTAATTTTGTTGGAAATTTTTGAAATATTTGGGTCATGTAAAAGTGAAGAAAAACAATTCTAAAGACGAAATATTATATTAAAAAGTAATGGAGTAGAAAAAACAAAAAATACATATGTGTTTGTAGACAACTAAACAAGTGACATGCCAAAAGTTAGGTACAAAGTCATTATAGTTTTTAGAATAAAAATTGAAGAAGTAAAAGAAAAATTATACAAGAAAAAAATAAACACTCAATGACAAGTGGGGCCGGAGGAAACAATAGCCACGGTTGGTTTCGGAACCAACCGTGGCTATTGATTGTGTCACGGACATGCGGGCCCCGCGTGTCGATGGGTGTTCAATAGCCACGGTTGGAATTGTCTTCAACCGTGGCTATTGTTATTCGTCCCATCGACATGTGGGACCCACCCAACTATCTCCAACCGTGGCTAATGTTTGGTATATAAAGGTGTGGGTCGGGCCAACCCTAACCCTAACCTTGACGCCCGCAGCTTGAGACGCCGGGAGGCTGCCCGTTTGTGCCGCCGCGCCGTCTCCGCCTCTGCGCCGCTCCCTCCTCCTCCTCTCGCGCCGCCCGAGATCCTCTCGCGCCGCTCCCTCCTCGCCCGCTTCCTCCTCGACGCGGCTCCCTCCTCACCGGCCCTCCTCGCCGGCTTCCTCCTCGACGCGGCTCCCTCCTCGACGCGGCTCCCTCCTCACCGGCCCTCCTCGCCGGCTTCCTCGCTCGACGCGGCTCCCTCCTCACCAGCCCGTCCTCGCCGGCTTCCTCCTCGACGCGGCTCCGTCCTCACCGGCCCTCCTCGACGCGGATCCCTCCTCACCGGCCCTCCTCGCCGCCTTCCTCCTCGACGCGACTCCCTCCTCACCGGCCCTCCTCGCCGGCTTCCTCCTCGACGCGGCTCCCTCCTCGACGCGGCTCCCTCCTCACCGGCCCTCCTCGCCGGCTTCCTCCTTGACGCGACTCCCTCCTCACCGGCCCTCCTCGCCGGCGTCCTCCTTGACGTGGCTCCTCCTCGCCGGCTCCCTCCCGGTACGCCCCTTCCCCCTTCCCCTCCCCCTCCCCGTCCCGGACGGTGAGGTATCATTCCTCGCCGGCTCCGTCCTCCCCGGTACGCCCCTTACCCCATTGCCTCCTGTTATGTTCCGTGATGCCTGCTATGTTCCGTGATGCCCGTTATGCCTGCTATGTTCCATGGGTTTTGCTATGATACAATGCTCGATCTGCTATGATACAATGCCTGCTATGTTCCATGGGATCTGCTATGATACAATGGGTTTGAGGCTTTGTCTCGCTGGCTTGAATTAAATGTTGCACATAGATATTTATCGATTGCTGAAATCCTGGATCGATATTTATCTATGTGCTGAAATGCTCGCTTATTGTGTTGCTTAGGATCGATATTTATCTATGTGCAGCATTGTTGAGATGGACACTTAGGCTTTACTGAAATCCTGGATCGATATTTATCTATGTGCTGAAATTACTCGTTTATTGGGTTGCTTAGGATCAGCATTGCTGAAATGGACACTTAGGCTTTACTGAAATCCTGGATCGATATTTCAGTAAAGCATACGTGTCTTCCTCTTTTCCCTCTCCACCTATGTCACCTATTTCAGTAAAGCCTAAGTGAAGCCAAAGCCACCTCTTTTCCCTTGGCTGCTGGCTGTTTTTGAGATGATTTCAGTGCTTATTTAGTGCTGATTTCAGTGCTTATGTAGTGCTGATTTCAGTGCTTATTTTGTGTATGCATTTGCCACCTATCCATCGTGGCTAAACCGATGGTATAAAATTGGTCACCTATCTATCGTGGCTATCTGAATAATACATTAGCCACCTGTTTTCTCATCTCTTTTCCCTCTTACTCTCTTTTCTCCTCTCTTTCACGGCTAGACCATTGTTCTCAAATAAAAACTATTTCCTCCTCTCTTTTCTCTTTTTTCTCCTCTATTTCCTCTCTTTTCCTCTCTCACTCTCTAGCTAAATCAGCACATGGATTATAAGGCAAAGTATTTATTTTAAGTGCTGATTTCTCATCTCTTTCCTCTCTTACTCTCTTTTCCTCTCTCTCTCACTCTCTTTCTCCTTTCTTCCTCTATTTCCTCTCTTTTCTCCTCTCTTCCTCTCTTTTCTTTCCTCTCTTTTTATGGTCTAGCCATGCTCGATGATGAAAGCGGGCAAAGTGAGATGAGTGTGGTAGCATGGACCGCATCCTCGGATGGTCGGATGCTTGGGTATTCTCCGGATCATCTTTGTGATGTGTATGGCACATTATATTTGATTTTCCGGAGGATACCCAAGTATCCCGACCTATCTACCCCGAGGTCGTATAAATTGTGGTATGCATTACATAGTGTGCACCTGCCTTTCTTATAAAAGTGTTCTACATTGTATGTTCATCCTCCTCAGCTGCATCCTCTTCTTCCCCGTTCCGATGCCATGGAATGTACTCATTTTCTTGGAAAAATATATTTTCAACTAAGTCTTCAAAAAAAATTCTAACTTTTTGGCAGATGACGATGACTCTTGATAAGCATTTGCATATTTAGGAGAACGGGAAGATGGGGTAGAAGAATATAGAATGTAGGGTGTCTTTCATTAGGAAGGTTGGTACAATAAAATGCAAGACATACCGCAACTCGTACGACCTAGGGTAGACATGGTCGGATGCTTGGGTATTTTCCGGATCATCTTTGTGATGTGTATGGCACATTATATTTGATTTTCCGGAGGATACTCAGGTATCCCGACCTATCTACCCCGAGGTCGTATAAACCGTGGTATGTATTGCATAGTGTGCACCTGCCTTTCTTATGAAAGTGTTCTACATTGTATGTCCTTCTATCTCGTCTTTCTCTTCTTCTATTTGATCCCGATGTTATCCATGTTCTGATGCCAATGCTAACTCTATTTTAGCTCTTTCCTCTAATAATCCTTTTCTGTCATGTTTTCTCTATTTTAACTCTTTCCTCTAATTGTTTGCTACTAAATCTTTTCATTGTTACGCTAAAGGTATCAAATCCTATAATGGCGGACAGCCCCCGATCCAAGATATACACAGGAGGATGTTGTGAATATGAACCATGAAAGCTCCTCATCAAGTGGACAATGGGAAGAACCGGAGGATCCTCACCCCCCCCCAGCGTCGTGAACCTAGGGGTATTAATGAGGACCCAGATTACGTGCCCTCGTAAGAGGTATCACGTGAAATGTCATTCTTTGTTTAAATATTTCAAGTTTCCCGTATTAGCATATTACCGAGCTTCAATGGTTCTTTATATGGTAGGTTCCTCGACGAAGTGTTCGTCGTGCCTTGGCCGCACAAGCGACACATTCCATGGCTTGCGAAGACACACCTCATGAGGAGCAAACGGAAAACATACCGGCCCATGAGTCCCCCGAAAGCGCAAGCGTGGGGGTAAACGGTCCGCGAACAAGGCTGAGGGCACATATGAGGTGACAAGCACCGGACCTCGCCGATCGGGAGCCTCGTTGAACCAATGGGTGTCCATGCAAAATGGCGGAATCGTTGTGGTGTTGTTGTCGTGGAGAAATGCAAAATAACCTGGACCGAATGGAAGCTGGTTCCTCAAGAGCGTAAAGAGGAAATGTGGAATGCCGTTAGATCACACATTCTCTTCCCACCAGCGGACCTCGAGAAAGCCAAGAAGGCAACGCTGACCGCAATGTCACATATCTTTCGAGAATGGAGGTCCCGACTAAACCGCCGTTACGTGAAACGTGGCATAACACCCTTTGACGATTATGGTCAAATAAGTCCACAGGATCGGGAAGAATTTGTTCAGCAGAAGACAGCTGGGCCTGCCAAGGACCTTAGTGCAAAGATGTTAGAGCTGAACAGAAAAAATAAGTACAAGCCACACTTGGGCCCGGCGGCTACAAGAAAAAGATTCGGGAGTGGAAGGCGATGGAAGAAAAGCTCCGTGTCTGAAGGGAAGCCTGATCCACTAGAGGGCCTCGAGCCGCGTGCCAAAAATTGGGTCCGTGCGCACTCTAAAATGGATGAACATGGGGAGATTATTCCGATGGACGCGGAATCGGCGCAAGTTATCCAGATAATTGACGGGTGACATCAAGTCGCAGACGCAGTCTGGTGTTATTCAATCCGAATATCACGGAGACCAACTCTCTCTTGCTGTGGGGACCAAAGAGCATGGCGGGCGGGTGCGAGCGAGTGTCCTCCAAGGCAACTTGGAAAGAGGGTTTCTCCTCTAGCTCTTCCGCCTCGTTGTACAAAAAACATAAATTTCACAAGAAAGATAAAGAGGAGAGGGACAAGGAAGAGTGGAGGAGACAGATGGAGATGTACCAAGCCGACCTGCGAAGTGGAAGTATCCCCAGTACGACTCCTACTGTCCCAACCACTTCGCCTAGCTTTACCTCCCCGTTAGAAGGGGAAGTGATAACGCAAGAATGTCCTTGTGAGCTGCATGTTCCATTTGGTTACAAGGGAAAGACCATGAAGGTTGCAACCGGTAGAGCACTTCCAGGACAAACGCTCCACAACATGGATATTCCACCCGGTACGTCCGTGTTACCGTCGAGCAGGTCAACCAAGGATGTGAGGAGCACGAGATTGAGTGCCCCATACCCGAAGCGGGGATTATAACTCTACATGATGCTATCGGTTCGTTCATCATGTGGAAACGTCGTGAGGTTGTGCTCTCCGAACCACGAGTTTCCCCTCCCCCTTGTCCGGACACGGATCGGTTCATGAGAGTCAACAATTCACGGGGATGAAGCTAGAGCAGGACAACCGTCTCCTTTGTCGGGTGCTGCTTCAGCCGCTAAGGAACAAGCTGAACAAGAACATGAAGCGGTTATGAGTCCTATACTCGCGGACAGCCCGCTGCAAGAAACCGCCACGAGTACATAGCTATGAGGACCCTCGAGCAACAAATAGTGCCTCTTGTCGAGCCGGAAGGGCAATGTATCTCCTCCGTCGAGCCGGAAGCTGAAACCCTAGCCTTGGATGAAGAGCCTCGGCTTATCGAGCCTCTTCGGAAGGAGTTTACTCCTGTAATTCCTAGGATGATTATGCCTGCGGGGGTGGATCCGTCAAAGCCGCAACCGGAACATGTCACGAAATACTTGGAGCGAATGAGAAAGGGACCCGTGCAGCCAATCACGGAACCTCGTTAATTGGTACATTACGATGATGACATATTTGAGGGTCGTGACGAGAATGAGGACTTCCCAAATTTCATCTTTGGCAAACCCCTCGTATCTAAAAACATGTTGTCAAACCTACCGTGGGAGATGCGGAAGCTGCATGATCGGTACGTAGCGGCAGCGAAAGAAGGAGTGGATATGATCACCTGTAAGCTTCCGAAGGACGTGTTCAACGATACCGGTGATTCGGTCCTTGGACTATATTTCAATGATATCCACACTATGTTTCGCCTCGGCGAGATGGACACGACCTTCGTAACCTTGTGGTGCATGTAAGTGCCTCCATCCATCTTTTTCTTGTCTCGTACTTTTTGCAGTACATGTTACACACTCCCTTTTGCTTTTAATGTAGCTTGAATTCAACATTTCAAAAGAAGAGATACGACAGACCCGATTGGAAGGTTGGGTATCTCAATCCGAGCTTGATCAATCAAAGTGCGATCAACCCCGGATAAATGAGAAAGATAAGATATATAAGGATAAGACACCACAAGAGTTACAAGAACTGAAGGACACCATGAGGACAAAAGCTAGGGGTCGAGTGACGAGGTTATATTTACAGGTGCTTCAGGGAATGGCAGGATTGTCACGCCATTTACGCGCCTTACCACTTCGAGTAAGTTCGACCACTACCTTCCTCTTGTCGATCGTAAAGATAGATGACATACTAACGAATACCATCTTTTGTTACAGCGGTCATTGGATTTGTTTGCTGATCATGCCAAAATTTGGATATCTATTAGTCTTGGATAGCCTTGACTACGACTCCAATCGCTACGAAGATATCGTGAGCGTTATAAATTGGTAAGTACAGACGTACAATTAAATAGCGATAATTTCATGCAATAATACCCTTTTCTCAATACTGTAGTGCTTATTTGAACTACGTAAAGAACCCGAAGGTGGCACGTTATAGAATTCGGAAACAAATATACTTTCGTCATAAATTTCCGGTAAGACACACGTCACACACATCTAATTTTCTTTATGCTGCTATCATTGAAATAGAGTGATGTTTTTTACTTCACTCTATTTAACGAGTGCATTAAGCAAGTAAAAGGTAGTGTGCACTCGTGGATACTACGCATGTGCGTATTCGAGCTCCGCTGCATCCTACTTGAATGTCATCACCCATGAGACCACCGAGGAGGTACGCTAAGATTGCATCTGTTTAATTTACATTCTTTCTGTTTTTGTCAATCATGTACCAACTTTCATGTATTTATTGACAGCGAACAAAAAGTCTAGAAAAGGCAATGATAACGGACAAAAAGATATTGAATGAAATATCCAAGAATGGATTCCCGACGGCGCGAAAGCATCTAAGTACAAATGACATGTACTACATTGTCGCTAGGATGTGCCGTTTCTTGCTTAGGGAGGTCATCAGTCCTCGTGGTCGGTTCTTTGACGAGCAAAGCGAAGTGACGAAGGAGCATCGGGCACTTTTCGAGTGGTGCGGCTCGAAACGACCGTACGAGCCCGATGTTGTTGAAGATTCGTATAGTGTAGACTTAGTTTGAAAAAATATTGTGATGTTCACATTATTAAACTTTTGATGGATTTTGTTAATATCTGTAAATATTTTGTTAATGTGATGTAATTATGGTTAATGTTATGTAATTGTAATTTATTATTTCTAATACGTATTTATTTTTTTTACTGTTAAACAAGTAAATAGCCACGGTTTACTATGCCAACCGTGGCTATAGTGGACACCGCTATAGCCACGGTTGGCATAGTGAACCGTGGCTATAGTATTCCACTATAGCCACGGTCTATGTGTCGAGCCGTGGCTATAGTACGTCACTATAGCCACGGTTGGCTATGTTAACCGTGGCTATAGTACGCCACTATAGCCACGGTGGACATAGTGAACCGTGGCTATAGTTACGTACTATAGCCACGGTTGTTCTGTTTTCCGAGGCTACAGATGGTTTTCTGTAGTCTCGGAAACATAGCCACGGTTGGGGTTGACCGTGGCTGTAGAGCCCCCAACCGTGGCTATAGTGAGTTTTTGCTATAGTGCTTGTGACTCATTGGGATTAGTATTCGGTTTTGCATAACTATTGTCGGATTGCACATGCCTTGATTTGTTGTTTCTTTATTGTTCTTGTACCTATCATAAATTTAGTGCTATAAAAAAGATAAGCAACATTAATGTTGGTTATCAATGTGAGATGTTGGTGTCTTACTTGTTGTCGGTTTCGGGTGTAGGAACAGTATGAATATTTATTCTAAATGATTGATTGATTGTATGTACTGAGTCATGGGTTGCAAAAAGGTGGCATTGCTCCAGATCGCACCTAATACATTTTCTTCTTCGTTCAAGGAAAGTGAGTGTAGCGGTGATTTGCTACTGTTTTGACTTATTATTTTATCACCTACACTAAAATGTTCAAAGCCAGCATGCTTTACTACTAAGATTTGAAACTTGTTGGTTCTTCACTCAATTATAATGAATTGATGCTTTGTTCTTAGATATAATTACTTTATGAGTAAATTCCTTTCTTGGCCCTGTTAAAGTTGCCAGTTCCTTTCTTGGCCCTAAAAATTTTGAACTTACCTATTTGGCCTCAAATCTGAAATTCGTTCCTTTTTAGGCCTTTCCGTCAGGTCTGTCAACTAAGGACGTGAGAGCAGTAGTTTCAGCCAGGAGAAATGACCACCTTACCCTTGGTTATGTAACTAGATGTCAAGCTCGGGCGTCAGGTGAAAAAAAAACAAAAAAGCACCGTCGGGCGTGCAGGGCGCCGGCGCCGACGCCGAGCGGCATGGAGCAGGGCACGGCGGCCGGAGGCACGGCCTCATCCGAGGGTGACTGCTCACCGCGACCACGGCCACGGGCTCGTCGTTCGGTCGCGGATCCTGGCCGCTCGCCCGCGGATGCTGGCCGCTCGCCGCTCGCTAGGGTTAGGGCAGGCCATGGCGGCGCGGCAGGCCATGGGGGCGCGATGCAGGCCACGGGGGCAGGCCAAGGCGGCGCGGCAGGCCATGGCGGCGCGGTGCAGGCCACGGGGGCGAGCCAAGGCGGCGCGGTGCAGGTCACGGGGGCGGGCCGAGGCGGCGCGGT
This sequence comes from Chloris gayana, assembly GCA_031894775.1. Taxonomy (NCBI): domain Eukaryota; kingdom Viridiplantae; phylum Streptophyta; class Magnoliopsida; order Poales; family Poaceae; genus Chloris; species Chloris gayana. Next base: position 816,118 of record JAUNZO010001929.1, read on the forward strand.
GCGGGCCACGGGGACGGGCCAAGGGGGCGCGGCGCGGGCCACGGGGACGGGCCAAGGGGCACGGCGCGACCCGTGGTGGGGGAACATGGTGGTGGTGGTGCCATCCGGACCGATGCGGACTTGAGGAAAGGAGGCACCGATTTGGACGTCGCCGAGGGCTCCTCCATGGCGCAAGGGTAATGTATTTGTTCTGTCATTCATTCGAAGTAGGACTTAAATTATGCTCAAATAGTAGATTTAATAGGATGTTGTTAATAACAGGTTGGATCCAAATACAAGTTATTTGCTGAAAATTAAATTAGTGGGCAACCGAAAGAAAGTTAGACAAGATGTGAAATGCTATTCCTTTGATATGGTTGTGGATTCAGATTTGACAAATTTTAATGACCTAGTCGAATCAGTGGTAGAGAAGTATCCTCCACGTTATTTGGAAGTGACACATCTTCAATATTATGATGAAGTGGCAAAAACTTTTCCAGAAATAAAATCTGATCAAGAGTTAATGTCTATGTTTAGTAAGCACTGCAAGACAAAGGAGGTGGTCATGTTCATTGTCTATCGTGGTCCGGCTGATCCATATGAGCCAATCATGGAGTGGGATTTTGATGCGGATGACCATCCAAAAATCAATGAAGAGAATAATGATGATGATGATTACCCGAGAAATCCATTACCAGAAAATGAGCATGTAGGTGTTGATGAGGAGGGCATGTACCTAAAGATGGCACCACAGACTCAACCCCTTAGTGATGTTCAATTGGTACCTTATGCTGCCGATGACAGTGAAGATGGTGATGACAGTGAACATGGTGATGACAATGAAAATGGGGATGATGACAATGAGGATGGATATGGCAATGAAAGTGAGGATGAGGATGTTAGTGAAGATGGAGATGAAGAAGGTGACGAAGAGTTACCATGTGCTTGAGGAAAATTATGCTCCTAATGTAGAATATGATCCACTTGATCCTCCAATGGAGGTTGGTTCCACTTATGCAAACATGAAGGCGTTTAGGTTGGCTATGTCTCAGCATGCAATCAAGCATCAATTTGAGTTTAACATTGCAAAAAGTGGACCAAAGAGGTTCAGGGCATATTGTTCAAGGAAGGTCGCTGATAAGTATCCATGGAGGATATATGCATCTACCACGGCAGATGGATGCTCCGTGCAAGTAATCCTTCATGTTTATTTTGTATTTTCTTCATGCATATTTTGTATATCATTTATGTTTATTTTGTGCAAACTAATCTGAGTATGTTTGTAGGTAAAGAAAAACCCATGTGCTCATGACTGCTCTAGTACAAGAAGGAAAAAGAAGGTGAAGAATGCAACCAAACATTGGATATGTGAACAAGTGAAGGATTTTCTCATAGATGATGCAACTTTGGGGGCAAAGGAGTTACAGAAGAAGCTTAAAGAGCACCATAAGGTTCACATCCACTACAAGCGAGTGTATATGGGTAAGGAGCTTGCATTGAGAGAACTTTATGGTGATCGGGATAATAGCTTTGACAACCTATACAGATTTAAAGCACAAGTTGAGAGTTGTTGTCCTAGTAGCTTAGTGGTTATTGACCATCACACAGTTAGTGGCAAGATCAGATTTAATAGATTGTTCTTTGCATTGAAGCCTTGCATAGATGGGTTTCTTAGTGGCTGCAGACCGTACCTTGCAATAGATAGCACCTTTTTGACTGGCAAGTACAAGGGACAACTGGCTAGTGCTACCACTGTTGATGGGCATAATTGGTTATATCCTGTTTGCTTTGGAGTATTTGATTCTGAAACCAATGACAATTGGATTTGGTTTATGAGTCATCTACGGGAGGCCATAGGATCACCACGGGGTTAACCATATGCACCGATGCTGGACAAGCTGTGATGGAAGGGGTCCATAAAGTATTCCCAGGGGCTGAACATAGAGAATGTATGTTTCATTTGGTGAACAACTTCAAGAAAAGGTTCCATGGGAAGGTGTTTGATGATCACCTATGGGCAGCTGCATACTCATGGAATTCATATGTGTTTGAGAAACATTGGGTAGCAATGGAGAGTGCAAAGCCGGCTGCTACTAATTATCTACGGAAGTCTCACACTAAACTTTGGACAAGGGCCCAATTCTCAACCATTTCCAAGGTAGACTATGTGACTAACAACCTTGCTGAGTCCTTCAACAATTGGATTAAGCATCACAAGTCATTAAATTTAGATGATTTCATGGACAAGCTTAGGCAATTGCTGATGATCAAGTGGAATCGGAGGAGGAAAATATCAAAGACATTTGATGGCTTGATTTTGCCCCACATAATCAAAGGCTTGAATGAGAAAAGCAGGGAATTAAACTTGGAAGTGGAAGAATGTTCAGAGGAAGTGGCTGAAGTGACTGCAATGGGAGGAAGTGGCTTTAGGTTTGTGGTCAACCTACATGACAGGACATGCTCTTGTCGAGAATGGCAGGTATCTGGTATTCCTTGTAGCCATGCACTAGCATTCATTACATCACTTGCAAATGAGCCAATAGAAAAATATGTTGACCTCTATTATTCCGTTGAGAAGTTTAGAGGTGCATATAGACAGCTTATCCCTGCTATGCCCGACAAGACCCAGTGGCCCAAATCTACCCATTGATTTTTCATGCACCCACCATTGTTGAAAGCTGTAGCTGGTAGGCCTAAAACTGAAAGATTTAAAGGTAGCGGTGATAATAAAAGAAGAAGTGGCCAGCACCAATGCCCTATTTGTTTGGACTATGGACATCACTGGCATAGCTGCAAGAGGGGTAGACCGGAAGACATTGCTGCTATGAAAGCTATAAGGTAATAATTGTGTCTTTTATTTCTTACTCTATTGTTAGGTTCCAAAATAGTGCTCTTTATTTTTTATTTGTAGAGGAACACCAAAGAAGAGACCAAAAAAATTAAATCAACTCAAAGTTCCATTATGGCAGCAGAGGATGATCCACCAGCAGCCAGCATGTATTTTCCACCAAGGTTTGTGTTTTGTTGTACTCATATGCCGACTACACAGTATCAATGTATTCTAATTTTTCTACTTTAACTTTCCTTTCAACCTAGTCAATCTTTGGAAACAACAACTACGAAAAAGATGAAACAAGTTGATTGTACTCCTGAAGCATCTAATAGGTAATTGCTACTTAGTGCTTCTTCTACAAGTGTTTTATGTTATGTTACCATGAATCACAACTTCGTATATAAACTACTTATCTAATTCTCTACATTACAGTCAATCCTTAGAGATTACAAGTAAGAAAAAAGGATCCCGTAATGGCTCCAACTCTGGAGGGTCCAAAAGGTACAATTCATATGCTATAGTTTTTATTTGTTGCTTTCAAAAGGTACATTTGTCCTAAAAACCATTAAACATATCTTCACATATGTAGGTCAAGGAGTGGCTCAAATCAGCTTGATGCTATCACCAATGAGAATGCTTCACAAATTGATCAAGTTGTAAAGGCTAAGCGCCAAAAGCCCAAAAAGGTGGCCAAACCCAAGAAGAAGGAAGAGCTATGTGTACAGAAAGTCCCAATCGACAGCCCCTCAATGTGCACAAGAAGTAAAAAAGGAGAGGCTAGTAGCCCTGCCATGAGTACAAGAAGCAAAAGAAGGCTCGGTCTTTGATTTCTCATCCGCACGCTTCTTTTATTTGCTGTGATGTAATTTATCCTGAATTGAACATAGACCATGTTATTCCTTTTGTGTGCGCTGAACCTATGGAATGTATGCATTTGTGATCATGCTATGATGCACTTGGTCTATTTGATATGTTTGTGCATTTCGTTGCGTTCAATTTGAATTATGAAGAATTTGTTGGTAACATACTCATGAAATATGGTGGTTTCGTCTCGATACATGTTGAAATAATGCCTCATTTTCATGGATTAAAGTGCAAACGTGATGCTGAAATTTTGTGCAATTAAGAAATCCCAAAAATACTAACCCAATGATATCATCGATAAATAATATTTATTCTGGAAAAAAATGATACCTAAACTCAATATGACACGACAAGGGGTAAATTGGTCATTTCACCCTGTACTTAACACCGTTAGTTCCTTCAACTAACGGAAAGGCCTAAAAAGGAACGAATTTCAGATTTGAGGCCAAATAGGTAAGTTCAAAATTTTTAGGGCCAAGAAAGGAACTGACAACTTTAACAGGGCCAAGAAAGGAATTTACTCTTACTTTATTGTTGGAGCATGGTTTATGTGATTATTCCACATTCTTGAAAAAAGTTGAAGTTTATATTGTTATTATTGTAGCATGTCATGCGTGTGTGTGTGCATTATAAACATTGGAATTGTTTCATTGACCTGTACCTTCTTGGTGGTGTTATGGCTGCAGACAGGCTTGAGCAGTCGGTGGTGGCACGTGTCATCGACAGCGGTGGCAGTTGCGTGGGAGAAACCCTTATATTATTAGTTTAGTGCACATGCAACACCGCACACGTTATATTGTATTTTGGTGATCAAATATTTATTGAACACATATATGAATTAAAGATGAATAAAACAATCAACTCATTGTTGTATGTCAATATGGATGTAGTGTAAAAACAATCCATATGACCATTTCATTTTGATAATGCTAGGTTCCAACCGCATGGACCCTTGAATGTCGTCTTGGTGACACTGTTCTCATCGCTGCCAGCAAGAACAGCGAGGACGCAAAGCCCTTGTAGTATAAACAATCCTGACATATAACATATTTACCTTGGTAAGTGAAAATGGCCAAAGTAAGTCTTGTCTATTCTGAAAGCGCCACTGTTTCCATGCGACTTTTTCGTTCAAGACCACAAAATATAGAAATAAAGGTGACTGAGACCAATTTATTTGTTGAATACATATGGATTTAGGTTGTTAAATTGATTTAGGCAGTGGGATAGGCTGCGACAGATATATTTGAATTCATAACTAAAATTAAATCAAGTTGGTGTAGGTATCATTTTGAAAAAAAAACCTTAGTGTAGGACAGGCTGGTTGCTACTTACATTGCATACTCCAGTTCTAACAGTTTGCAATTTCCAATACGTAAATGGTACTGAGTACGCATATTATGATAAAAAGTAAACTCTCATTCTGGAAATACTCAAAGCCATCTCGTTGTATCAGTCAAATGTATAGATTGAGTAACAATTCCTGGTTTCAGCTAATCGCACTTTTTATGCATGCAACCTACATCTAGAACTCAATTGTGTATATGTATGCCCTGCATTCAGAGGTTTATGATGCCTGAGAACAAGTTCAAGCCTTATGTTTATCATGGAGCAATAATCGATGCCGAAAATTAAGGATAACATGACATGTGAGGAGGTGGGTACATAGGGAGGGTAGGAAACGTTCGGTGAGAAAAAATAGTTGCGGAGGTCAGATTTGTATTGCAAGCGTAAACAATCGATTACAGATTATATCTTGTAATTATTCTGGGCTCCAATACTTGATCTGCTGATTAAAAAGAGATTTAGGAATTGATCCAAGGGTAGATAACGGGGGTGGGCAGATAGAGCGTTGGTAACACATATCGCAGGAAGTTTATTCTTTACAGTATATATAATAGAAGAAGACTTGAGGAAATCAGATTACATTGTTGTTATTACATAGTGGACTCGACTTGGCCCCTACTCCTGATTTATCTTTCCTATCTTATCTCAACCTTCCTAACATAAACAAACTTCAAATCTGATCTTTACCTTTATCTCTAAAAATTCGTAATCTATCTCCTAACCTGTAGTGGAAGAGCTAAACGTGGCATGAATTTAAATAAATAATAAAATCGACCCACACAAGCACTCATATGGAGAACAAGTACACAAACATATTGTTTGAAAAATTGTAAATATTAAGTAAATAATAATATTTGAATTATCTATTAATAAAACTATTTATTTCAAAAATAAAGTTAGTTCTCATACCATATATTGTAAAAACAGAGGGACAAAGTCACTCAGGCACCGACGCACGGTGATCACGTCGAGAAAAAGGTGAAACATGAAGGGACACGTGGGCATCAGCATCTAATGACGGAAGGCTAAGGGCATGTACAACCTAGTGACATATCTCCAATTATCTCGAAGTTATCATACAGACAATATAAAGACAACTCATACAACTCACAAACAACCTCTGTCAATAAGCTGTTTAAATGTTTTGTATGTAGCTACAATCAATTACAAATATAATTGTGTATACCATTGTGTGGCTATTTGATAGAATATTATCAAACATGAATAATTTGATAGAATCTTTCCTCGTCCCTTCTTGTTTCAATGAAAATAATTTGTCTTCCATTGGCTGAGGGACACTCACATTATCTAGCAACAAGTACTCACATGCCAGAAAATCACGAGCTCCTACAGTTCTGTCTGGGAGACGACTTGGTTGTCAGCATCACCCCGACTGTTTGATACTAGAAAACATATTAATAAGTGAATGGAAAAGTTGCCTTCCTAGAAGCTTCCTTCCTACTCCTATATTGTTTAAACAAATGAATTGCTTATCTTTTTTCTCTGTCGCAAGTGGAGGAGCCGCTCAAATAGTCTTCCTCGTTTTCCATTCCTCTGCTCCGATTTTCCTTTTCCCTTCTCAAGCGCAGAGCTCTTCCTCCTCCGTTCCTCCTAGAGCATATCGCCGTGAGAGTGGCAGGGAAGAGTCTGAAGCAAAAACCTCGGCGGTAAGCTTGATGCGGCGAGCTCTAGGGAGCGGAGCTTTGCCTGCGTGGTGCGCTCGAAGGACTGGCGGTCGATCTGCTTTTCCATTTCACGATTCTTTGATTCCTCCCATTTCTCTTCACGATCTGTCATTTGAATCTATTTGTTTCTACAGGAATTGATTTATACGATGATTTCATGCTTCGATTTGATGATTTTAGGTTCTCTTTATACTCCTTTATTTCTTCATTCTACCCCTTTCGACTCAGCACCGAGCTCGCCGCTTGATCCACTCGCGCGATCTCCGCGCAGGATCTTCTTGCTCCGTCGCTTTGGGAGGACAAGGCTATACAACGCCGTGGAGCTCGTCTCTTTCGCCTCGGAGCACGGATCACCCCGTCGTCTCGTCAGACGATGCAAGCCCCGTCGCTTGGCTCGTGCGGGGTGTTTTTTTGCAAAAGTTGTGTCAAACAGACAGAGTGAGGAGACGCGTTGTACATGCACTAGGAGAACCAAGTCAATTTTAATTGTGGTGAGCATGGTGAGTTTTCATCTGCCCACCGGTAATTCACGTCCCTCTCCTTACTCTCCTGATGAATGGCAGGGACCCCCTATGCGTACCGTACCTCGCGCTACCGTTTTTTTTTTTTTTTTGAACTACCTCGCGCTACCGTTAGGAAGGCATAGCACGGCCCATGGCCAGCAAACCGGGAATCTGGGTGCGGCACACTGTTTTTGTTTTTCTTCCGAGCGCGGGAACTGAAGTCAGACGGCGGGAACATTCCTGTTCCACCAGCGAGATGCACCATTTCGATTTTATAGCGCCGGCATTGTTTTATTCAAGCACATAAATACTTTAATCAGTTTTTTTCAATGACAGCCCATTTTATGTACTGGCTGGATCACGGAAAAAAAGCAAACATCTGTTTTTTTGTCTTTCCTAAAAAAATCTGTTGTTGGTCTTAAAAAGTCAAATATTTTTCATGAAAAATAATACAATCTAGAACAATCCATTTTAACTACCAGCACAGTTAATGAACATTTGATTTAAACTACTAGAACAATTCAAATTTTTGTTAGAATATTTAATGTTCACTGCTAGAACATTTGACTTTTAATATTAGAGAACAATTGATTTATGTTAGTAGAACAACTGATTTTAGTTGCTAGAACATTTATTAAATTAGGATAAAAGTCATTTTTTTAAAAACTGTTACAACATATTCATGTGAGATCTAGTTTTGTAGCATTAATTGTAACAAACATGATGGTGCGAAATAAAAAATGAAGCTATAGTTTAGGAGAAAAATCAGTTTGAAAATTGAATCTGAAACAAACCATCCTCTCACCTATTCAGATGCGAAACATGTCCTTTGGGCCATCCTCCGCCAGCGTGCTTCGTCCGCTCCGGGCATCTCCACTCCGATGGGCCGTTGGCGCACGAAGATTAAAGTGCACTACGTGGAAGCTCTACGTAGGGCGCGCTAGACATAGGGAGGGCGTGAATGGCACGGTAAAAAATTTTGAGGTAGATAGTAGCCATTGGGCTTCGGCCATTGGTGGATTCTGGGCCTAGTTATAACAGGCCCACTAGGCAAATGCCCTTCGTTTATTAGGCTTCAAATTTGTTCTTCTTCCTCAATTGCCTATGGATAAAAATGGAATTAAATCAGCTGCAGCCGACTAGCGCCATTGCCGGAGACTAGAGCTCTCGAGGAGTAGAGGTAAAAGGGAATTTTATGCGGGGCTTAGGTAGGACGGCCACCCTACCTTGCTCTATTGGAAGATCCGCCTCTGCTCCAAGCCACTAGGGAAATGTGCCATTGCACCTGGCTGCCCTCTTCCTGATGGGGCGCCTATCAGACTGTATACAGGCAGTGGCAGGGAGGGGCCAGCAGCCCCCCCCCGAAGGACCGAGCAAAAAGCCTGTATAGATTGGGATCATTGGGATAATGTGGGCTTAAGTAGGTAATTATTGACCATGTGTCCTTAATCTGAGGTGAGCGACAGACCATTTGCTTTTGAAGGTTTAGTCTCACGCGCATACTGTTCTGGTTGAGACCACGTTGTGATTACAGTCTTCTCAATTCCTCTAAACCTAATGCACGGCCATGGCCACATGCCGGCGCACTCCAGATATATGTCCTAACAATGAGTCGAACAGCTGGCCTGCGAACAATTTTTGCTCTTTCAGTGCTAGGACAATGTGACAAGAATGCTTCTTTTATCATGCATGTGTTTGTCAAAATTTCTAATTCAATTCTGCTTGTGTTTTTATAAGCTGATTCAAAAATTTCTCTATCAATGAAGATAATCATGAAAAATCATATTCAGTTGGCTTGCTCCTCAGCGATATGGGAGGCAAACGCCATGTGTGTATACTACTAAAATAAATAAGTTTAGCTCTCTCTAAACATTATTTGCATACCCCTATTTTGTGATAGGCTGATAAATTTCAACATTGTAAATACTTGGTGCATACATAAGTAGTTAAAATTTTCGTAAAAGTTTACGTCGGCCCCCTATGTTAAATTTCTGGCCCCGCCACTATACACGGGATGCTGTTGTTGGGTCGTGTTGGCCCATAACAGCTCCTCCACGCTAGCCCATCATCTCTCTAGGACCGGAGATGATGGGGTAAATCTTAGCTGATGTCGTCAATGATTCGAGGACCAAGTTGGTGAGGAGTCTCTTCCAGGTGCGGTCCACCTTGAAGACGAGCTATAGCTCAAGTTGCCAATGTATCCTACCGAGTTGCAGTAGCGGACCTAGGATTTTATCAAAGGGTATGCCGCTAAATGTTTTTTGAATAGTTGCAATATAACTTGGTATAAAGGCACTAAATAATACAAGAAGTCTTGAATTCAACAAATGACAATGTAAATAGTTCAGATGTAATGAAACTACCCCCTCAACAAATGTGATCAAACAATCATCCAATAAACTATTACCATATTATTCCTTAAAATTATTTTGCACTAAAACCATTGCAGAAAATACACCTTTCCACACTTGTTGTTGCCATGAGTACGTAGAAGCGCTACATTTTAAGAAGCATGTAACCATATCATGCATTTTATGCCTTTGTCTCTCAACAAGCTTAACTGAGAGTTCAACAATGTTTATGTAAGTACCAAATTGGTAGTAAACTGGAGAGGGGAGACAATGACACAATGTAAAGTCATATGCGATCGTGCGTGACGATGATGGTATCTGAATTAGCAACGCCAAAGCCCTTGGCAAATTGCAGTTGCCTGCGGGTTTGTCCTTCGCCCACTACAAGACATTTGGCTTGTAGAGGCATATTTTTAATATAGTAGAGACATTGTTATCATGTCTCTAGACAAGTGTAGAGACATTTTTTAAAATGCCTCATAAGTGCCTTGCCATGCATTGACTCTATGAAAATAGAGGCATTATGCAAATCGTCTCTATTAAATATAGTGACAGTTTTGATAGAGGCATTACAAAGTGTCTCAACAAATATAGAGGCATTAAGTAATGGTAAATAATATTTAAAAAAATACATGGTTGGGAAGACTTGAACTCAAGACCTCCTAGAGAAGCAATACAAATTTGGGCCTCACTAGCCAACTCATCCACTAATCACTTTGTGTGTATTTCTCACAGTTTATTGCTATAACATGTTCATTGTACTAGAAAATATTGCCTCTATAGTACAAAAAATGTCTCTACTAGTGTCGCTACATGGTATAGGCATTTTAATATGTCGTTAAAGTGTCTCTATATTACTTATGTAGGGACACTTTAAAAAGTGACTTAAAGAATGTCTCTACAATCCATTTGGGGCATTATTTTTCTAAATTTTATTGAATTGTGTCTCTCTGTTTGAGGCATATTCTCAAGTGCCACAAAAAATGCCTCTAGTGAAAAATATAGAGGCAAATTAAAAACTGCCTCTAGAAAAGTGACACTATAAGAGTTTTTTGTTGTAGTGGCCGTTAGTGCCATGCGGTGCGCCGCGGCGCCACCTTTGTTTTGTGCGTGATTCGCAATCATGATCGAGCCGCGGCCACGTTGGCGCTTACCTTTGTCAATTGCGCACACCCGAGAGGAAACTGTAAAAACTAATAGCGTTTGGTTTACCTTTTTTTTCTGTCTTGTACATATATGAATATATGGGCTTTCTTTGGCTGAGCCTGGGGTATGTCGTGGTCCAACCGACATACCCTGTAGATCCGCCGCTATGCACAAGTGTGGGAAGGCTAGGAGGTGGCTTGGGCTAGACCGGGAGCTGCCGGAGGGGAGGCCGGCCGGTGGACGGCGGAAGGGGAAGAATGGGCTACTGGCGTAGGAGAAAAAGAAAGAGAGAAAGGGGGAGAGGAGTGTACCTTGCCTGCGGCTAGGTGGAGTGGCGGTGAGGCAGGCGAGGGAGAAGGGAGGAGGCTTTATAGAGCCGGCCGCGTGGGAAGGGGAAGAATAGGGGAAGCGGCGATGATAGCTGAGGGAAGTGGCTGGATAAGCTCGCGGGAAGGGCTTGAGGCGAGAGTGGGCACGCGGCGGGTTACGACCGTGTCGTGCCTACTGTCGCAGGAATCGAGGGAAAGGAGGTAGGAGGAGGATGGCGGTGCGACGGGGTTCACACGGCAGGAAGCGGCATGCCTGCACGGGTGACGTTGCGTTGCAGCGTGCCCGTGCAGGGGAGAGGCAACGTTGGGACATGGAGTGGGACACGACACTCCTGGGGCGAAGCGGCGGACCGGACGGAAGGCCACGCCGCCTCGACGGACCGGTCGAAGCACCGGCGATGCATGTGGGGAAGGGAGGAGAGGGCCGCGCTGGGCCGGGTGAGAGAGGGAGAGGGCAGCGCAGGGCTAAGGCCGGGATAAGGGGGTGGCAGGGCCGGAAACTGGGGAGACCGACCCAGTTAGGGATTAATTCATTTTATTTTTCTTTTTTGGGTTCTAAAAGCAAATGAAAGGCAAATAAAATGTACCCCAAGGTCAGAAGGAGAGGAAAAATATAGGTAAGGCAAATAAAGTGAAATAACAACCATGGTGGGAGAAAATATTATTTTTAGGGTATTTTTATTTAAAAGTGAAGAACTCTTCCTTAGTTTTAGTTCTCTACATTTTCTAGGTTTTAAAGAAAATAAAATACGGGAGGGAAAATAATTTATTTGGTGATTTTTAGTTGTCTAAAATTAGGGTGTTACATTGTTTTATCATGACTAGTTGTCCAAAATTAGGGAAAATAAAATCGGCCAATCTGTATTGTTTCTACTTTATCCTATATCTGGCCTAGCACCGTTTACCTGCTTTACCCGCACCACGAGCTGTTAGGCCGACCAGTTTATAGCTGATAGCCAATTTCTGTAGTTAATACTTTACTCTGTATTGGCTACGGTTACACATCGGCCTATCTGGGCTAGTGACCCAGAAATTTTATTTGACATCCCATGTCACAAAGCACATGTGTACAGTGGCAATGTATTTAAATTTGCATTTCCAAACTTCCAAGAGAATAGAAATCAAATCTAAGATGCTAGGTTTGAATTTAAAAATTCAAATTAAGACCAAACCAAGCAATTGCCAAACCTCAAAATTTTCAACAACAACATGTCAATGTTTTTGCAGAATATTGTGGGATATATCAAGAGATAATTTTGGGACATTTTCCATAATTTTTAGTGATGGACAAAACCCCATAAAAATTCATTTAATTCAGGAAAATAGTAGCCCTATAAGGAATTGTAAAAAAATTTGTGAGCACAATTTGGAGTTTTGCCAATAACAAAAGGTGCTCCAAATTTGATGCTGAGAACGCACCAAAATGGGAAAGTTCAAATTCAACCTGGAAGTGTAGTTTTTGAGGTAGTTCAGTAGCAGTGCATAATGGCAGTTTGGTAATTCGGGGAAATCGTCCAGCACAGTGGCGCAGGTCCACGGGTAGCCGCACAACACCGTTGGTGCCCATGCCTCCAGGACGGGTTAGTCCGCCGTCATCCTTTGAGATCACTGCTGCCCCTCCACGCGTCAGTCATCACTGACGTCCTTTCTCTCTCCCTCCCACACACAATGCAATGCACCCGACGCCCCTGATCCTCATGACCGAGCTCGAGCTTCCACTACAAGCTATCCAAGCAGCAGCACAAGCACTCGTGCCCGTCTCCAAACTCCGCCAAACACTCCAGCACTGCTCAACGCTTTTCCTCCCCGTCGAACCAGCAAGAATTAGAGAAAAGCTTATTTCCGACCGTCATGGCCGCCTCCGCCAATTACTCCGGCTAGGTGAGCTCTCGTCCCAATTCTTTTCAATGGAGCCTACCTAAGGGCACTACCAACCTCCCGGACCAACCCCAGTGCGTGCCTTGCAGAGTCGTCATAGGGAATACAGATTTTCCCCTCCGTCATCCGTCGGACCCGAGCCATCTCCACGACGAGTTGTACCTTCCCGGTCTCCCCGACCTCACCCTCACCCAAGGCGAGCTCCACAGTGCCAAGGTGATGCTCCTGCACCTTGAACCAACCCTTTTGGTGCATTGTACTGGATAAGCCACCATGCCGAAGCTTCGCTCTGCCGCCAACGCCGCCGCCGGCACGGTTCCGGTACATGTTGTTTATCGACATCTCCTATGTTTATGCTCATTATCATGTGTCATGTTAGCAAGTTAGGGATTAAAAATGTTTTCTCTTGTACCCTGCTTTTGCCTAGCTAGGAGAGAGTTATTTCTTCTATTCAAGTTTAAGCAATGTGCTTATATGTTGCTAGATTTTGTTTTTCTCAATTAGAAGTTTGTCCCCTTGACTTAAGTTATTATTCAACATCCATATGTAAGCATGCCATTTCATGCATAAGTATTTTTCATCTCATGATCATATACTATCATCATATGTATTTATTGAGAAAGTTCCATGCATGTATATGTATTCATTTATGCTCACGCATCGCATTGCATTCATCTAGGACACGAGACCGAGGAAGGAAACTATGAGAAGAACCCCGCTGATTTGAACGCTGTTGTGACTACTAACTTCGACTAATCCCAAAGCAAGCTCCGGTGCATGACCCACATTTTATAAGTTTTTGGTTTTACTTCACATATGTTTATGTCATGTATTCTGCATTTAAGTTTAGAAATTGATCGCAACTGTAGTTGCATTAATTATCCCTTATGCCTATGGTCTTGTTTCAGTTCTAGGTATAATCCTTGTCGTTAGCAATGCTATGCTTAAATGTTGAGTCATCGGTAGAAAACACCGAGTGGTGCGGAGACTCTCGGTATAGGTTTACTCAATTGTTATCTATCACATGATGATTATGAAATGGAGGCTGTACGTGGAAGTGCATGTGTAGGTTGCGGTATCAAGGTTGGCCCTTGTTCACCATAGCCCCATGCGTGTCGGTTGAGGACCATTCGTTGTGACTCCGCGAGAAAGTGTTGAATTGTACCAAGTGCATACCTTCGTATGGGAGTTGGTAAATCGATGTAACTTGAGAGTTGTAGTGTTGGGCGGTCACTCCTCCCTTTGTGCAAAGTGTCGGTCACGGCGGATGCACGGGTTTGTGGACAGTTGGAGGGTGTGTGGTTTAAGCCTTGGACCCAAAGTACTGTAGTCGGAAGGGGGACATACACTTGGAGGGTGGACCCGGACCGTCACTACGATAATCTTGTGAAAGGTGGCCATACGTGTTCTAAAATGATGCGTATGTCATGAACATGGGTTTCTCATGCACGGTTATTGAGTACCACTTGTCTCGAGCAGATTGCATCGTAGTAAGAAGTGAACATGTATATACTTGCTGTTTTGAAGTATTTAAATGTTGATTTGCAACCTTGTATTGCTAGGTCGTGCTCACTAAATTTATGTCAATGTTACAACCCTCTTAATATGGCTAAAAGTTGGATTTTTGCAAGTAATTCCAGCAAGCCCGGTCAGCCCCCTTGCATGCGAGGAGTCGGTTTTAGAAACTACTTTCCTCGGGTAAGACTTGCGGAGTATATTCTACTCAGAGTTTGTCGATAAATTGTTTTTCAGGCATGCCACAACCCGAGTACTGCGATTATTGTGGCAAGTTTGTGGGCAAGGTGAGCAACCTAAGGAATGGACCGTACAGTGGGTTCCATCTTCGCTGACTGAGGAGTGAGCCATATCTATGGGCTGATGTGGTTTCCATAAGTTTATGTATCGTCGTGACTCTTTTATGCTTCCGCATGTATATTAATGTAATGTAAAACCCGAACCTTGAACTCTATGTATTGTAACAATTGAACTTCATGTGTAAAATATTCTACTCATGTATCTTAAATATGTGTTTGTAAATTGTGAATGTATCATGTGTGTATGTGCTACGACGTCCGCTTCGTCTGATTTCTCCCGAAGTGGTCCTGTGCGACAATCCCTCTTGCTTTTGCAAGGTAGGGGTATCACATTTTACACACCTACTTGTCTTTGTTAATTTGCATGGAAAATCAACTGGCACGTCTCAGTTTAGCGATTCACCGCATTCCAAGATTTGGCTCTGCACCAGAGCAAAGCAGATCTCCAAGGCCGCCTGTACTTGACGGTCCAAGGATGATTTTCCGTCAACAACGGCGTTTATGGATTCTTTGGTGTTACAATCTGCTCAACGGTTGTTTAGGCAAATCTGTCAATCAATAAAACAATCCACGTCCCATATGAGTTTTTGCATAAAAAGCCCAAACATGGTGTTGCCCATTGATTTTTGGTTAGCCTATATTATATTGTGCCCTCATCTTTAGATATATAAGGACAATTGAAACATGACCATGCAATACATACAAAGTAGAGGTAGAAACTATGTGTAGCTTACACATAGCGTGGCCCATTAGGGCTCATGTGCTCTAAGGTAATATTTATAAAATCATATTTCTTATTCCTTAAAATGATACTTATTAATAATATATGTTAATTATTAATTTTCACTACTTAGTATGATTAAAAAAATAAACTTTTAAAATTATAAATAATTATAAACTTAGAAATACCGGCACTATTACGTTTTACTACTAGAACAATCGATATTCGCTGCTGGAACAATCGATTTTACTACTGAAACAATCGGTATTCACTACTGACCGTGATACTAGCTTCTATTCACTACTGTATCAGTTTTAATTTGCGATGGATTCTTGGATGTATATCTTAATTACTTCGTTCCATCTAACAAAAAATTGTCCCTTTTTTTTATTGTTCCCGATACAGTTTTGAGATTGATGAACGCACTATCAGAAGAAAACTTGGTGCTGAGCCCATCGTTGTCAAATATCGTCTGACATATTTTATTCTTCCACGTTGCTGGAAATTCGGTAACTTTTCCTTTCATCCTGTAGTGCTTTTTTTTTGGCACCTATCATTTAGTCTTCGGTCCTCCACGTTGCTGGAAAAAAAGACTCTTTGGGTCAGTAGTGACTAGTATTCAGTCAGTACTGGACATAGAATCTTGAATGAGACAAACAATGTTATTCACATTTTGTTGTCGATCCATACATGGAAAGCATGGTATTTGAGATTAATTTATCCACATTTTTGGCTTCAAAGTGTACGTACAAGCTATAATACATGGCAGCTCCGGGACATTATTAATACTGCAGGAATTACTTGGGCAGAACACCTAGCTGCGGGCTTGTTAAACTGTGGAAACAACGTACTACTGCGATCAGTACTTCTATCTACCTAAAAATATCTTTGGACGGTCCCCGTGGACTGAGTTTATTCAGCCAAAAACCAGCATATATGGTGGAGTTGCTTGGCTTCCCCCAAGTGCAATCCTTAGCCTGATTGTCCTTTCAAAGTCGTTTGCCAACTACGCCTGGACTTGCATCATGGGAATGGACTACGCATCGACTTGCATCAACAATGATGTCCATTTGGTATACTCGTTTTATTTGTTGGGTAGTGGGAAATTTCCCAAGGGGCTTCATCCTAGGTAGGTGTACTTTGAAACTGTCGAACAATGGTAGCGACAAGTGGGAACTCCAGGACAATGGAATCCAAAGTTTCGTTGATGGTGATACTGGTAATATGTCAAAATGCGCGTGCGTGTGTACTAGAGAAGGCAATATGACCATGACCAAAATAGCAAGAGCCTATCAATATAAAGACTGGAAGATGGTGATACTGGTAATATGTCAAAATGCGTGTGTGTACTAGCCAAGGCAATATGACCATGACCAAAATATCAAGAGCCTATCAATATATAAAGACTGGCACATGTCTTACTGCTGAGTTTTACATGGTAAAAAAAGAGATGTGCTGTTACTAACTTACATATTTACAGAAAAGAAGTATCAGTCTAGGGAACATAAAGTTCGTATTAGTTATACCAAAGACATTAATCATTCGGGCGTTACTAGTAATGAATCACTGAATTTTTATTTTTTATTCACAAAACAGAGAAAATAAGGAGGGAAAGCCTGAGGCTTAAATTCACAAAATCTAAAAAATTAACTAGAAAAAGTTACATGCTGCAGGTCCTGGCCTAAAAATATTAGATCTGGAAAGCTTTTATGTACATTTAGGATAGACAGATATATATTTAAATAGTAGCCTCCAAATTTCAGGAGGAACGCTGCTCTACACACGACTGCCGATTACTTCTACCGTTTACGACTCTATCAACGCATGCAGTTAACGGCAAGCAAATCATGGCGTTGTTCATCTAGAATCACGGACAGCATGCAAACATTGAGGACGCTGAGTCGTACATGGCAGATGTAAGTCTCAATCGTGTTTGTGTCATTTCCGTATCAGAAGCAGCTAGAATTGTGAAAGGGCTCTTAACTTAATAGTTAACCCTTCCGAGCCTAGTGACTCGAGCTCGAATCTTGATTGGAGCGAATTTACGGGGCCCTGAATAAAAAAAATCCCCTTATCCGACTCCGCACCAAAGCGCGACTTAAGGCCAGACCCAACACTGACATGGGCAACGTGGCAACCGTGTAAGGCTTTTCTTGATTTGCATGAGAGATCTTCTCTATCAAAGGCAATGCCGAGGGGCTGTCTTAGCCCCCCCCCACCCACCCCCACCACCACCACCAAACAAGACAATTTCCATTCCATTAGCCACATATTATATATGATGTGCCTGGAACCAAACCTGTGGCTTAATAACTGTCTTAATTCACATTCATCTACAAAGTTCACCAAGAAAGAACTTCGTTTGTATTTGAATTGGTAAATTAATGGAGAACTCATGAAAATTCTAACATGTCACAATCTAGTATTCAACAAAATTATATGCATGATGCATGTCTAATAAATACTTAAACTTTATTGTCAAAAAACACAAGTACGAATTGAATACCTGCACAATTTGGACCAATGGATTGTGTTCCCTTGGAAGATATTGTCATTCCTTTTGTTTTCATGTTTAAATACTAATTAGGCGGGAAGATATTCTGGTCGTGAGCTTTGTTCGAAAGCCAGCCACATGCTTTTCTCCAACTCATCTAAATCAGGTTGAACAGGACCAGGATGCCCGTTCCTCTAATCCTGTCGTTAGAGTGAAACAGTGCACTTATATGCAGCGCATCTCTATAAAAAGCCAGGGAAGTAAGCCACCCTTTCTCAAGGCATCTACCACCCTCTCTACCGCACCCAGTGCTAGTATTATAGCGGCCTGTGGTAGTGTGAAATCTATAGAAGCCGTTGCTATGGCGACCCTCACCATCTGCAGCGCCCCCGCTCCATCGTCCCCGAGGTCTGCGGCGGAGCTGGACGTGCATGAGAGTCGCCGGGAGTACATCCCGTCCGTCTGGGGCGACTTCTTCCTCACTCACCAGCCGTGCACACCCTCAGAGCTCGATTCCATGAAGAAAAAGTGCAGGCCCTGATAGAGATGGTGAGGCTTATTGTGCAGGACGCTGCCAACTCGGATGACCTGACCCGGAAGCTAGACCTTATCGACGTGTTGCAGCGGCTCGGCGTGGCCTACCACTACAAGGAGGAGATCGATGAGTTGCTACGTGCCATGTACAATGACAAGGATAGTGTACCTGACAACCTCTACGCCACCTCGTTGAGGTTCTACTTGCTCCGGAAGCATGGGTACGCTGTCCCTTCCGGTAAGAATTCTGTTATTTCATTGTGTGGTTTACCTTAATGCGGAAGCTACTTGGAGAAGATGAGCTCATTCGTGCATGCATTACAAGCGCAGACGTGTTTCTGAAATTCAGAGATGTTGAAGGAAACATTACAAGCGATGATGCAAACACCTTGATGATCCTCTATGACGCTGCACATATGAGGATTCGTGGAGAGGACATTCTTGACAACATCATCACTTTCAACAAGTGTCGTCTCCGATCTATGTTGGAAACAAATTTGGAGACGGCTCTGGCGGAGGAGATGCAGGTCACGTTTGAGACACCTCGATTTAGGAGGGTTGAGAGAGTGGAAGCACGGCGCTTCATCTCCGTGTACGAGAAGAAGGCGGCACGAGATGACTCCATACTGGAGCTAGCAAAAGTGGACTATAACATCGTGCAAGTTCTTTACTGCAAGGAGTTGAAAGAACTGACAGTGTAAGGAAACCCACTGGAAAAATCTTTACAGTGATTTAGATGGAGTACATGCAGTAGTGGCGCTCTTGCTAATAATCATATTTATTCGTCAATTCACAGATGGTGGAAAGATTTTAAGTCACGGACAGATGTTGGATTTGCGCGGGACAGATTGGTGGAGATGTATTTCTGGATGATGGGAAATGTTTATGAGCCTTATTACATGCATT
The DNA here is from genome assembly GCA_031894775.1 of Chloris gayana. NCBI lineage: Eukaryota > Viridiplantae > Streptophyta > Magnoliopsida > Poales > Poaceae > Chloris > Chloris gayana. The sequence goes on from JAUNZO010001929.1 coordinate 835,499, forward strand.
CAAGAGTAGTACTTACGAAGCTGTTAATGTTCGTTTTAACGTTGGATGAGGTGTTTGACAACTATACCACCACGGAGGAGGGGAATATCTTCATTGCAGCCATTGAAAGGTTTGACTTTCTTACTGACTGGTTTTTTGAGTCAAGGTGTTTGATCAGAATATGCATCATGTAAATTTCTTTGCTTGAAATTGACAATATAGATGGGATGAGAGAGCTGCGGAGCAACTCCCAGGAAACCTGAGGGAAGTGTGTAAGAATATTATTTGCGATACAAATGAGATCGTGGAAGAGTTAAAAAATTTGAATAACAGGAATGCTGAACTAGTAATAAAAGTGGTAAGTCTCTTCTTTAAATATCACACCAGGTAATAACAGGGAAATTTTCTATTTTAACTTAACTTATTAGCACCCACACTAGGCATCCATATATATTTTTTCAGTTAACTGATGTGGCGAAATCCTACCATGCTGAGGTCAAATGGCGTGATGAACGATATGTCCCTAAGGATGTTGAGGAGCATCTGCAAATTTCATTGTCAAGCATTGCAGCTATTCAAACTGTCAGCCTCGCTTTAATTTCAATCGGGAATGTTATTACTAGAGAGGACATGGAGTGGACTTTTTCCTATCCAAAACCAATCATAGGCGTGTGTGTTCTTTCACGTATTAGGAATGATATAGTGTCACATGAGGTACATGTACTTACTCCGTACATATAATTACATTTCCATCACTGCAATTTTAATTTTTCATGACATTTCCTATATGGCCTTTTCTTAAAGCGAGAACAAGCTTCAGAGCATATGGCATCCACGGTGGAGACTTGCATGAAGCAGTACCGGATCACGGCACAGGAAGCCAATGAAAAACTTCAAGTACTAATCGAGGAAGGATGGATGGACATTATGCAGGGATGCCTTGATCAAGAACGATGTATGGTGGTTTTGCAGAAGGTGGTCGGGTTGGCACAATCAGTAGATTTCATGTACAAGCGCGAAGATGCATTCACAATCTCACCCAAACTCAAGGACACATTAACTTCATTGTACGTGAAGTTCATTTGAGGTCTGGGATCAGTGCCAATCTGAGTATGTTTTCTCCAGCGACATGTCAAGACCAGATCATGCCCTAGACATTCCTAAATAATATAAGGGATCCAATATTCTAGAATATATTTTGTACTTTAAAGAATACTAGTAGCATGCATGTGTCATAATAATCTACTATAGTGATATCTAACAGTAAATGAAAACATAGTTTATAGAGTAGTACAAACCGTTGGCCCAATGGAACGTATCCAAAAGATATCAAATACAAAAGGCACATATAATATCTCATCGTAGTCATATGATTAAAATTATATTTATCCTAGAATAACAAAAGAAGCATTTCAATGTAATTCAATCGTGAATGATTTACCATACAATTTATTGAATTATTTGCTCATTATTCATGGTTGCATTACACATTTTCTAACACCTTTGAATCTAATTATGTACATTTTCCATTCTGGAATCATATATAACCGTATACTACTTGTGCAAGCGTTGATAAGCAGGCAATATATGGATCCTGCACAATAAGTCGGCCTTGATTAACTGATGCTCAATTCACGTCATCTCTAGCCTGAGTGGCTTGGGGAAGGTAGGGCCTTTGATAATATTCCTTGGGCCTACTTTCCTGTGTGTGTGGAGGGGGGGAGGGGGGGGGGAGTGAGAGACGAAAACGTGGTGGTGGGTGAATTGGATAAAACTATAATGACTCGGGGATAACTCAACAAGATCAACTAGCACCAGAGATTTATTAGGTGGTGTGTTGATCATACTGCTAAGGCCTCCCTAAAATCAGATGACAAGCATCCATGGGTATTACACCACACAGCACCTCTTCCTGATAGGGATTTCCAATAGAAACGTGGAGTCTTCTCCACCACAATTTTGTATGGATGTGGATGTTTTTAGTCACAAGTACAGGCTTTTCCACCACGGTTTGAGACACCACATTTTAAGTAATCCTACGATTAATGATGACATCACACACCTTACCATGGATAGTGCAGCGAGTGTGGAAAAAGCTTTTATTATGCCCAATCATGCTAAGAAACAGGAGCAATATTCAGAATATGACATGTAATAGAAGAGGCCACCTTCATCATCATATATGGCTATGCTCTTCTTTTTTTTTTTTTTTTTGAAGAAACAGGAGAGGACAGGGTCCCCTGCTGGTTATTTATTTATTAATTAAAAGAAGGAGAGTACAATACAAGTTTAAGAATAAAAAAGGAGGAAAAAGTAAAAAACTATTACAAAGTTTATATCCATTGTTTGATCTCATTTTTCATTGAGTCTTTAACTCTGTGTAACAACAGAGCAAATTCCTTCTTGAATATCTCTTTGCAAACATTAACTATTGGGTCTATGCCATAGAAAATCCAAGCATTTCTTATCACCCATATGCTCCAAGTCATTAGGATTATAATGTCCATATAAAAAGATACTTGTAATTGTCTTCTTATTCTTTGTAATACCCTCTCTGGTGTAGTTGTTGTCGGCACATTTATGCCGATTGATGCGCAACATGCTTTTGCAAAGTTGCAGCTTCAAAAAAGGTGGTGGACTGTTTTGTCTCTGTGTAAAATACACAGTTCACAATTGTAATCTTCGAGATAAATATTTATTCTTTTAAGAGCTCCTCTGATGTTTACTCTTTTCTTCAAGACCAACCAAAAGAATACTTTGTGCTTCATTTGACAGCTAGATGCCCACATCCATTGTATGGTAGGTGAGACTTGTCTATGTCCGATCATGACTTTATAGGCCTTAGCAGATGAATAATTTGTAGATCCCCAGATATAAACCCATTTGGCATTGTCCTCTGTATTCTGAAGCTCATTTAGCAGTTCTTGTATGTGTTGTAATTGCTGAAAAGCCTCGGAAGATTAAGGCAATTGAAATAATTGTGTGATATCCTCCATTGTACTGGCTTTGTGCAGGTTGATATTTTTCTCTGTTGTGAAAGAATACAGCTCGGGGTATCTGTCTTTTATAACTTGCCCTGCCCAGATATCTTCCCGGAAAATAATAATCCTTCCATTTTTTCCAGCAATGGGTTTACTTATTCCTTTGAATTGCACCAAGAGCTTCAATATATCTCTCCACGAGAATGATCCTCTTTTCCTTTGTCCTGGTAAGACTGAACCCTGATAATAGTTTTCCCAGAGAAGATTGATCCAAGGCAAATCTCCATGATTGCAGAATTTACGAAGGTTCTTCATAAGCAAAGCATCATTTTGGACTGCTATTCTCTTAATGCCTAGTCCTCCTTCATTTTCAGGCAAAGTTACCATTTCCCAGGAGGCCAGGGAGGGCTTTTTATTTGTAATATCAGAGCCCCTCCATAGGCAGTGCAGGTTTCAATCTGCTTGATAACTGTCAAAGGAATTTTGAGTGTGCACATATAAAAGGTTGGTAGAGAAGTCATTATTGTTGCAACCATTTCCATTTTCATGCTTGTGTTAAAAACATAGAAGTCCTTAGCAATCTTCTTTCAATCCTTTGGACTAGAGGTATGAAATCTTCCACTCTTGGCTTTGTTAGCTCTAATGGTAACCCCAGACAAGTAAAAGGCATGTGACCAATTTTATATCCCACTGTATTGGCTAAGATTCCATTTTTCAGCACTAATTGCATAATTCACCTTCGGTCCTGTGGAGGATTCAAAAGTATTTAGCAAGGCTTTCAAAGCAATCAACTGTCTTGGGCAAGCTTCCATAATCAATAGTGTCATCTGCATATTGAACTATTGGAAAATCCTCTCCTTCTCCATTTGGCAACGGCAATTTTAAAAGACCCAAATCTTTTAACTTGTTTAGAATTGATTGTAGCAAATCATCTGCTAAGACAAAAGGTAGAGGAGACAATGGATGTCCCTGCCTTACACCCCTTTTATAGTGAAACCTTTTCCCTGGGACCCCACTAAGGAGAATTGATGAAATCCCTGAATTTTGAATTCCTTTGATCCAATTTATCTATTTGTGTCCAAAACCTTTATGCTACATAATGTCAATAATCACCTGGTGTTCAACTTTATCAAAAGCCTTCTCAAAGTCCAGTTTGAATATTACCATTTCCTTTTTTGATTTATGGCACAAATATAGGTATTCAAAAGCCCAAGCTAGACAGTCTTGTATTGATCTTGATTTGGTAAATCCATATTGGTTTTGATGTATTATGTCTAGAATACATCCTGTAGCTTGTCTGCTAAAATCTTTGTGATAAGCTTGATGCAAGAATTAAGAAGAGAAATAGGTCTAAAATCTGAGACTGTTAGGGGTGTGTCTACTTTTGGCACCAAAGTGATGTAGGAGCTATTAATACTCTACAAACCTATATTTTCCTGATGAAAATTATGACAAAGACTATAAAAATCTTGTGCAATTGTGTTGGAGCATCTCTTCATGAAATCAGAATTAAAACCATCAGGTCCTGGAGATTTATGTGTTGGTAACTCTTGAATGACCTTATCTATCTCCTGTTTTGTAAAGGGTTCCTCCAATCTCTCAAGGTTGTCATGTGCTTGTAACAACTCGGATAGATCAAAATAGATTTCGGAAAATTCAGAAGTCCCTAATTTGTCTTTATAACTCTACCAAAGAAGATTTGCTTTTTCTTCATGTGTTTGAAGTACATTGCCATTAGCATCATAAAGAATGGCTATAAAGCTCCTCCTATGTTTCACTGTGGCATTTGCATGAAAAAAATTATGTGCATTCATCATCAAACTAGACCCATTTAATGGTTCCTCTCTCGTTTCCATTATATTAGTTGTTTGTGCAATAAATTGGAAAGATGCCTCTGTACAATCTTCCTGAAATTCCATTCTGGAATAGTCAAGTCCCTTGTTTCTTCTATATAGTCCATAAGTGAAATGATTTCTTTCTTATTAGAGATTGTTTTTGCCAAGTTGGGAAAATTCTTGCTCTAGTGCCCGAAGATACTACTTGCAGTCTTAAGTTTTGAAACCAGTCTTTTTGCAACATCTATTTGATCTGTTTCAATTGCCCAAGCATGTTGCATGATCTCTTTAAATTGATGGTGCTCCATCCAATAGTTCTCGAATCTGAAAGCTATAGCTCTTGGTACTGAAGTTTTCACTGTTATGACGCATGACACATGATCTGAAGTGTCCCTTGACACAGTGGTCACATAGGAACCAGGATACTTTGTGGTCCATGAGGGGGAAGTGAAGAACCAGTCAAGCCTTTCCAATAAGGGGTTTTGTTGTTTATTGGACCATGTATATTTTTGTCCTCTCAAAGACAGCTCAATCGGGCCCAAAGAACTATTGATTGATTAAACTGCATCATAAGGTTTATATTCCCACCAGGCTTATTTCTATTTTCTCGGATATCTTATTAAGTTGAAATCCCCTACTACCAGCCAATCCCTATCCTCTCGGTATATCAACATTCTTGAACCAGTCTAAAAATTGTATTCTTCCATCGGGTGTGCAAGGTGCATAAATGTTTGTTAGGATCCACTTTTCTCTGGAGATCAAGGATGTAAACTCTACCGACAAAGAAAACTTATTCTGAAATATAGGGCTGCCTCCGAGTGATGAACCAACCCAAGCTGTTAGTAAACCTCCGGATGCTCCAACAGATGGTAAATATTCAAATTCATCAAACCTAGCTGGACAAAATTTCTTGATATATGTGAGCTCTAGGAGTTCCTATTTAGTTTCTTGCAAGCAAATCACCTCACACTGTGTCTCTAGCATTTTCCTTTTGATAGCATTCCATTTCTTCTCAGCATTTAAACCCCTTATATTCCAACACAATATTTTACTATCTCTCGTTATTATTTGTATTTGCACTATCCATTTAAACAATGAAGATGCCCATAGTGGAATTGTGTGCCCAACATATAAAATAGATAAAATAATAGAAGTGCATTCAATGGTGATAACAACTGAATTTCCCAGCATTGACAACATGCACTCGGAGGAGGACTAGATTCCAATTTAAGCACTTCAAAGCATAACATTGGAGCAACATGAAGTAAGAAACAGAGTCATACTCGGAGCAGGATCAGATTCCATAGATAAGAGTCAAATATGTACATCATCATAACATTCCAATTGTAGACTAGAAGGAAAAGAAACAAACTGATAACATGAAAGACCCAAAGATTCGAGCAGATTATAAATCCAAAAGAACTGAGCATAAAAGAGGAAGTAAGCAGTTCCATCCCCTCCACAAACATAGAGATTTCAGGGTCTCTATTTTCTTGGCTTCTTTGGTTGTTTATCTTCATTGGAATCATCCTTATTGCTACCACTTGCCACCTTTTTAGTTGTCAGTTTCTTCTTTCTTGTACCTTGGTTATCATCATGTTGCTTTGCTCTTTGATCTCCAATTGCAGACTGCTTGCTAGAAGTGGTAGCATTGAGAGCTTCATTAGATAACTCCTCAGGAGGTATCTTACAGTAACTGCTCCCCTAAATTCTTGATGACCTTGGAGGTTAGACTTGGAGGGGCCGAGGAGCATCCAAAACAATTTTTATCAGCACACTCGTGCTGATTTAAAACCCTTAAGCTTATCTTTTATCCTTTCACTTCTTCGAGCATCAAACACTACCACTAGGATTGCTGAGGATTTCCTTTTTAGCATGCACATCTGAGGTAGAGCTGTGTTTGTGTAGAACTTTAGTGTTTGGTGTGACAACTATATGTTGTGGGTCAGTATCCTCTAACTGTTCTCCTTCCATTATTGTAGGTTGGACTTGTTGTTTTAATTCCTATAACCGAGTATCTTCGTAATGAATGAACTGAACAGATTTAGAGGCTGGACATTCTACTAACAGAGGAGAAAGACATGGAGTGCTTCCTGTTTTCTTCACCGGCTTAAGACAAAAGAAATTGTTTGGCCCACCCAAAGTTGCTAGGCGCCAAGAGTTGATTTATAAAGAAACCAGCCCACTCTTCAGGTATTTTGATTAGGCAAGAAGCATTACCAACTGGCTAAAAATGCCTAGCCCACAACCTATACATCTCAACATGATTTGAAGAAAGAGGGAAGGATATTGGGCTCTTACATAGTTGTGCAACATCCAAAGAGTTGAAGACCTGATCTGGCACCTGTGTAGCATGCATCATGAAACCAATTATCAGGTTATTGTTGGGATTGACACCAGCAGGTAGAGCATTCTGGTCTTGTAGATCAACATCATTTTCTTCAATTTGAGCTTCTGCATTTTGAGCTCTTTCGAAACTAATGATAGAGCTCCTAGCAGCATCATGAGAGTGTTCATGTTTTGCTTGATCATCCCTTGGCAACCTATTTAAATCCATACATCTATTATGACTATCAATTACAGTAGTGGCATTCTATAACTACAGGTCAGTACTAAGCTTTGAATTTTGGTCTCGTTCAAGAGTGTTAGAGTCACAGGTGACACCCTGAACTGCATCGAACCCTATTCATGTTGTGATGGTTCCTCCATTGGCAAATCATTCAAGTTAACAACATTCTGATCTTCATCATGCATCGATTCTCTATAGGTATTTCTCCAGGTAAAAAAACATCTTGATTTGGCTCCATTGGGTTAAGAGCTAGAAAAGAAAGAACAATCTGCATATTTTCATTTAAGGGTTCAGTATTCTCCAACTCTTCTTCTCCCAATTCCTGGGGATAAATAGTCTCATTCAAATCAGGTATTTCCATATTGACTCGAGTTAGTTGGGCTATTGGGAGCAGTCCCTGCTACCTCCTTACTGATCGCCAAGATATTTTCATGTGCTTCTTCGGCCTACACCTCTGGAATTTGATTTGGGTTATCAACTAGAAGAAGCTCGTTGCTGACGTTGTTGCTCATAGCCGTAGCCCCCATTCATTTGCATCCCGACCGAGATCATCATTAGCCTCCTCATTCTGCTGCTGATTTTCTTGTTGCCCAAAACTAAAGAAATCAAAAGGTGGTTTTGCACCATCTTGTTGTTGCTCTGGTACTGGTTCCTCATCAGCTGGTAACTATCCTAAAACTTTCTATTCGATAACTACACATTGCATTGTCCAAGAGTGCTGCTGGAAGCCTTCAAGATCTCGTGACTACAATAAAGTGAGGAACTCTATTCAGATCGATCACTCCAAAGCATGAACAATTAGTCCGGCCGGATGGTTGTGATCATCTTCCCAAGTAAGGACTCTACCAAAGGCCCCAATCGCGCTTTGAATGCTAGCATTGTTCCAATAATCTAGAGGGAAACCCATCAACATAAGCCAACATTCACGATTGAACTCAACATTCCCGTGGTTTCTGCCCTCGTTGTGCCTAAAGAATCTGAATCTATTGCCATCAAAGTCATGTGGGCTGGTATTCACCATTCTATCCCGGTCAAATAAATACTCAAACTTGACCAGAGCTTCACCTAAGGTACAGGGCTGAATATTCACTATCCCGATACCTTCGTGCCCTTCCAAAAAGTGTCGGACAGTTGTTCCGAATGATAGCAAAGTTTACCCGTTGCTCGGCATTGGCTCGATTGTCACGATCGCTACATCTTCATTCCTTGCCAGCGGTCTGCTGATTACCACCCTAACCATCTGGTCACGTCCCCGAATCACCACTCTTTCAAAAGGCCGAGGGTCCGCACGTTGATAGGCCATGTCGCTGTCTCTCACCTGCCGCAAGGTTTGTTGCACAGCGGCGGCGGGTTGGTTTGGCAAGAGCGAGAGATGCAGTAAAGAAAGCTGGTTTTTTGGGATGTTGTTGTGGAGAGATATTGTTGCACCTCGCGACTCTTGAGTTCTCCAAGACTCGGTGTACTAATAGGAACTCCCCCATACTCCGAAACCTTCGTGGACCACTTGAGCCGGGTCCCTCTCGTCATAGGAGCTTTCATCTTGAACCATCCAATGGTGGAAGTTCCTCTCCAATCTTTCTCGGAAACAATCTTTAGGCACAAAATCCGGCAAGAATCCTCCATTAATTGGTTTGTTCCTACAAAAAACTGCATAATGACCAAGCTGAAGGCAAGATCTACAACGAGTTGGGCCTTTACAATGTATCATGTGATGGCCGGACTTGAGACAGCTTGGAGCACATTAGAATGGATGGGCCCGAAACCAATTCAGATCTTGGGCCGGAAACTTTATTCACCTTAGGAACCCAAACTTTTGAATTTTGAAACAAGCCACGATCTCGTGTTCTTCGCCTTTGAGGAGCCCCTACAAAGGTTGTGCCGATCACATGGAGATGAGATACGATCGAAGCAGAAAATTTGTGGAAACGAAGCCGATCAAAAACCGAAATCCGAGGTTTCCACTAGTGAAAATGAGTATGAGGTTTATGAAAAGGTTTATTTAGCAAATGATTGAGTTGGTTAAACCGAAATCTAAGGTTTGTGAAAAAGGTTTATTTTAACCAACTCAATCATTTGTTAAATAAACCTTTTTCATAAGCAAAGTGTTATAAATTAAATTTTGTTCATAAAACAAAGGCATTTATTTAATAAACCAATTTGATAAATCAAATGCATTCTTTATAATAAATCAAAGATTTTTCTAAACATTTTCATAGATAAAACATTTTCATAATCTAATCAAATCAAAGGTAAATTATAAAATTCAAATCGATCTCTTTTTGTACATAAAATGATAAACTTTTGTTACATGAAATGATAAACCTTTGTTACATAAAATGATGAATCTTTTGTTTTAAATTTGAGAACATCTTTGAAAAAAGTTTTAATTTGTAGCAAAATTTTGAATTTAGAGAGTATTTAGAGAGTCCTAGCTCACAAACCAAAACTTTGAGTTTTGGGGTGTCAAAAATCTACCCCCCCCCCTAACAAGAATTTCGTCGTGAGATTCGGCATGGCTAGCAAGAAGTGGGTAAGGTTGTTTGACAATCTCAATGGCTGTTGATGTTCTTCTTTTGCACATTGGCGTGTGTCGTTGATTGCTTCATACTCAAGCAATGTTGCACTTCATACCGTATCACCAATATTGTGCTTTTGATGTTGATAGATCAACATGGTTCCTCTTGGAAGAATAACATATGTTGAATCGTGGGCTTTGCTTGAGGATCACATTCTGAATCAGTTTCGATCTAGTACGTAGAGTATTTTCTCAAATCGATGATATATCTTTCATCTTCCGATAATTCAGTTGTATCGCCATCCACGATAAGCTTCTAGATTTTATTCATCTTCTCGTCTTCACATTGTGCATTGTTGATTTCCTCTAACGAGTGTAAGCTCTATCTCTATGGTTGAGGCATCGTTCAAATCTCGTTACACTATTGATGGATTGCATTTATTTCTCGTGACTGTTCCAAACGGACACTCGGATGATCTTATATCCTTTCCAAACAAACCGTTGTTGATCTAGTATTGGAAAATCCCTTGGGATTTCTCTTCACGTGGTTGATGAAGATCTCCACTTTTGATTAATACAGCCTTCAAAATACATTACCACTTCATCTTCTCCAAAGTAAACATCACTTTATTGTATGAACTCTCTATTTCGATAAGATACTCGGAGAGATTCAACAACTCTGCTAGTGCAAAAGTCATAACTTCTTCCAAATTCCATACTAGAGCAGGGTTTTCTACTTCGTTTACCCAAGAATCTCCAATGGTATGATCTTCAAACAAAACTTAACACCCATGGTCGTAGAGGAATTCTCGTATTTGAAAATTTTCCAATGCTCAAGCTATTTCCAATCTCTCGGTTTGCTCATTATATCCAACCAATAATTTTTAAGTTTAGTATCCATAACTCACTTAACTTCTCCATAAAGGCAAGATAACGTGACAACCTTGATGGGACCTTATCTTCATTGGTGCTCGGTGTGAACATAATATCATGGGTTCCTCCATCATATTTCCTGCTAACTTATTGATTCTTTGCTCCTTTCTTTGCGACGAGTATCATAACTTGTTCCGTATTCAACTATTTCTTCATTCTCGTAATTCTAGTATCACACTTGAGATCTTCTACGTTTTGTAATTCCGAGATAGACGAAGTAGGCTGGACCATAAGCTTCCGGTTGTATCAACAGTTTGACCATCTTGATAGGGTACACAAAGATTATAGTGTAGTTCTATGATTGTCCTTCTTTTCTTGATCCTTCCGGAGCTTAGTATCCTCTAGGTAGCCTTTGTAGATAGTGTGCCAACATTGCACCCACTTCTACTGCAACCAACCCTTAGGTTAGACATACATCCAATGTTGAGGTTCTCAAGGAATACCCTCACGCTACCAAGTATATTGGGCTGGACTTTCTACCATTTGCATCAACAACGATATTTGTCTTCGATTCATGGCAGTCATACCCTTGGTATGTTCCATCCGTCAAAGTCATCCAAGGTTCGAATTTGTCGAATCATTAATCCATCCTTTCAACTCCCATGACATATAGAAACAATTTCTTTAGCGAAAAACCATGATCAAAGAAAGAGACTACATCTCGTCCTTCCATAAGTTTTAACCGATCGAGTGAAAAATGTTCCTCATGTTCTTCCTTGTTCTTTGTGAGCTTCATAATGTCATTGATGATTAATACTTCAAACATTTCCAAATATTCCTTAAACAATTTGCTCCTCAGCTATACAAACAGATAGAAATGTCAACATAGCTGAATATAGTCTTGGGTACATTGAGCTTTCAGACTTTTCATCGATAGTATCCGGATATAACATCCATCTTGAAGTAAGCACAAGCTTCTTGAAAGTTAACATATCATTTGTCATGGAAAAAAATATTTTCTCCTGATAATAACATCAATGAGAGAACAGTAGTCCTCACACAGGCATTGATAACTATGTTGTGCTTGGATTTCCTTCGGTTATTGATGGATACGACTTACTCGTGCAAACTCTCAAAGCAAGCATTATGATCATTGTCGTTGTATCTGCTGTAATACCTTTCCTTGTATAACACTTGTTCTATTGAGTTGAGGTAGATCGATTGAGATTGTTGGCACGGTGCTACCCCCGAGGAATATACCTCACTTTCAACACTCCGAATCACTTCTTCATGAAGGTGAATCTTACTCCATGAGATTAGCCTCCTAACATCATATAAGACTAACTTAACAACCGTAGGGCTCAAAGATCAATTAAACCTTCACCATGGGTAATGAACATTCCAAGCATCATGTTTGAAATATCTTAAGCTTTTTTCTTGTTGTTCGATAATTACCATGTCCTTGGATGTAACTCTGCTTAGCATGTGTCTTCATCGAGTTTATGTTGCTATCTATAAGAACTTGCAGTAGAGCTTTGGTTCATTGATACTTGTGCCACTTTTTAGCATAATGTCCTTCTTTTCCACACCATATATAGTCCATGACACCTAGTGGCCTATTGTTGGTGCTAGGCTTCTTGGATGCTTTAGTATTGACAAAAAGATGTACAACCTGTCTCTTCTTTCTTAACGGGGCATCTACTTTCATAATTGACACCTTCGTAGTTGTTTGATTGCCATAGTAGCCTCTTTTGTGGGAATATACCAATCTTGTGTTTCTTGTTTGGAGTCAGCAGCCTGAAAATTAAACTGTCCGGGATGTTGCTCTCATCCACAATAGTGCTACTATTAACGTTTCCAATCTTTGACTTCATCATCCGAGGACATTGAGTTGGCTTTGCATATGTAGAAAGAACATAGATGGGGTTGAGGGTAAGAGGATAGCAAAGAATAGAGGATAGGTACCCCCAAACTATGCTAGTACTACAACTAAAGTTATACTAGTGATTTGATAATTGAATGCTTTGCAACAAACCAATAGACAATCAAAGATCCAAATCATTACAAGCCATACGACAAGCACACAAACACTCGATTAACAACGTTGTTTCTAATGTTCTTATATTATAGGAAGGGTGGATCCTAATCAGGGTTAAAAGGGCAAATTCCATGTTGTCGCAAAGATGATCAATGTAGTTCATCACTTGAAGAAGTACCTTCAAGTTGAACTCTCAAACCTTTACTCATTGGAACCAATCTCTTACCACATCCAAAAATCCATTTTTCCGATAGCATGCATAAGCACTCACAAATCCTTAACCTTGTCATATCATCGACATCATGCTCAAAGCTCATTGTTTGTAACATAATTGTGGTGCTTAAGGAGATTCTTGACAGCCTTGTACTCGTTGTCTTGACCATTCGAGTCTCATCATCACAATCTACAAGTGGTCGGATTAACAATTTGAAAGGTAGGGAAGGAATAGAAATCAAAGAACAAATCTTTCTCAATATTTTAGAAAAAGAAAAATAATTTTGGTGAAAATGAAGATTTGAAATTACTAGTTTTAAAAATATGACCTATGCCACGACGAGACTATCTAGGCTTACATCCTACGGTCGATATAGCTCGATACCACTTTGTCACACCCGGTTTTAACGAACAAAACCGAATGCAGTTGTATGCATGTCCAGGATTAAGTTTCACGCACATGGGACAAATAATATGGTAAAAGAACAATATCTTTACTAAATCATTAAATAATTACATCAAGCATCCGTAGGTCTAAAATAAAAGATTACATAGCAGAGGATTGGCGTTCTTCAACTCCCACGAGCAATCGACCGTAAGACCACAAGCCTAGCTCTTGACTCGTTATCTTCAACCAAAGTCCACCTTTGTACTTGGCTTCCGATCAGCTGCAAGTTTTGCAAAAGAGAGAAGCAACAACGTTTGAGTACATTACGTACTTAGCGAGTGGGGGAAAGTAAGACATGGTTGGCTTAAGTCAAGAAAGGCTTAACATGAGGTTTATTGCATAGAGCATCTATGTCTAGTTCATAATTAAGCAACCTATTTACTATGTGTGAAGTTCTCTCGGTCCAATATCATCATATGATCCATCAACTTCAACATAACTATCTCATAACCACCCATCCATGCCCCCTAATTGAGTGACGATTTCCAGGCCGCTCTTGATCGTGAGCACGGCTATCATGACAGCTTTACACTCTGCATAGTTGTACCACTTTACCCACCGATCGGTGATTTCGTCCCCTGTTGCCAAGTGGACTAAAGTCTCCATGTTGCCGTGGTAGCTAGCCACTTGCATACTTCCTTAGGAGATCACCGCGAGACATTTCATTAGGCTCTTCTCCCGGATATTACGTGGCCACTAAGGTTTCACCGGTAGGAGACTACCAGTCGGGTACGTCCTCCTAAGGGCCCCCTCTTGTGCCTTGCGAGTCTTGGGACGACCTGTCGGTCCCTCGTCCCTCATCGCCCATCCCACCAAATCTAACAATACCGGGAGAATACCCTAACTACCGAGTCAAGCCTACCCATATCAGCCTTGTATTGGCACAAAAGTCCTGGGTGAATCACTCCAAGAACCGATCCTTATATCTACAGCAAGCATGCCTAGCAGAAGCAAACATCTCACATGCGAAAGCAACGAGTGATGAACTCCAAATCCACAGGCTCTTGAGTGCAGAGCGAGACCGTCACTCCTCTCCAACCGCATCATAAGTCGACTCGGTGGGCTCCTCTATACCAAGCATCCGAAAAATAAAGTGGAAAAGCCGTAAGTACATAAAGTACTCAACAAGCCATAACTACCTAGCAACAATGTATGCATGCTTGGATCTTTCAAGGATAGGCAAGGGGCTAAGCACCTAAAGCAATTATTCCTGAATTCTATGTGAATCAAGTTTTATTATTAGTCAAATTTTTATAAGCGGCCTTGCAAGAAACAACTCAATCCTATATGGGTCAGGTTTTAAGTCCAGCACACCTCCACTGGAACCACAGCTCGAAGCCGGAAGTAAAACACCTATCGTAGGGGAGAAGTAGTAAATGCTAATCAAGTGTGTCGCTCAAAGGTAGTGCCCTTATCCTTGGGCTAGGCTATACGTATAATATCTCTCGCAGAGAGTAAGCATCCGTACCCATGTGAAGAGGTACTATAACTTAGGACTACCATCGTAGCCTAAGCACAGCAATACTCACAAGATCAATCAACAAAGCATCAACTCGGTGGTGCCCGTTCTCTAGGGTCGGGATCCCCCAACCACAACACGGAAAAGGGTCCTCGAAGGTGTGAAAGGCCTACCACCGGCCAAGCGGGGTATCCTATACTCATGGTTTGAGACAAAGCTCCAAAAATCCACTAACACTATGTCTACACCACGGCGGGCCAACCTGATCCAAGCACACGCCCATACGGGTCACGTGGTATGCTAGTAAGCCAAAGAGCGAACAACTCTAGAACCGGTCCTCAAACTGTCGGGGTGAGTCACCAATCACTCTCCTCAAACCACAGCCTCAACAACAATAAGTGTCACGACACGAGAACTCCATAACCCAAGGTTCCTACACCACTCGTGCCCGCAGCGAGCACTCTCCAAATAGGGACTCCCCAAAAGTCCCCCAAGCACGTAATCACCTACACTTGCTCCCGCAAAATCACCTAAAGGATTGCTAATACGTAAACACAACACCTAAGAAGCACCTACAATTTATTTAACACAAAAACATGTATAATCATCATGTGAGGTTCAATTAAGCACCTAAGCATCACTAAGCATGCAAGTAGTAACAAGTAGAACATCCTATGGTGAACAAGTGGCAAAGATAGCATGGTATGGCACATGAATAGTATAAGTGCAAATAATAGTTCATATGCATGAGTCATATTATGCAAGTACTAGGTAGGAGCAAAAGAGGTCAAGGATTTCGGCTTGCCTTGGAAATGCGGGTCCCAGTGCCGGGTTGGGGTACTCGTACGATCGCTTCCGGTGGAAGCTCCTCGAACCGCTACTCCAGTGGGAACTCCTCAACACCCTCTCGTCAACCACGGATCGCGCACTACGGGTTAGGCATGCAAAATGAGGCAAATAGGCATCGAATCGAAAATATAGGAACTTATGCTACTAGAACATAGCTAACAACTACACCAAAACGTAGAGTATGTCGCTATGAGTCCAACGCAAATGACCGCGTATTTTCCTGACGCTCAGGGAGAAAGATATGAATTTCTCGAAGATTAAATGAATTAAGGAAATTCAGAAATTCTCGGAAATTGATAAACTCAGGAATATTCCAGGGAATATTCCCCCTCGGGTCCACGTGGCCCCGTGGACCATGGCCCACTCCATCTCTCTCTATGGTCCACATGGACCGCGTCCATCCAAGATTCAAAAACAGAGGTCATGGACTAGCCCCAACATGGCGGGCCCCGCGATGATGTCATGCCGACGTCATCCCAACGGAAGGGGCGGCGCCGCCCGAGCACCTCCCTAACCTCGCCGTAAACTACGCTCTCCGGCACCTCGGCTCGCCGCAGTCACTCCAAGGGCACCGGCTGAAAGTTGCCTAGAGGGGGAGGGGGTGAATAGGCAATCTAAATAAAAACCCGAAAAATCACAACACTTAAAAACAACACGGTTAAATTTGCCATCGATCGAACTTCCTTCACCGACGGAACTTCCGTCAAGGTGGGATGAGGAAAGGCTAGGGATTGATACAAGATAGGGAATCTCACAATTCCACTTGAATGGAAACTTTTCTTCTTGCCTTGAGAGTGTTGTACCTGCAGGAATTCAATAGACATGCAACACACAAGTAGATCGGGTGATAAAGCACCCGGGAGGGAAAACAAACAAGCACACAACAAAACGAAGAAGAGAGGCACGGGGACTTTTCACCTAAGTTCGGACCCCTCACAAAGAGGTTCCTACGTCTCCGTTGAGGAGCTCACAAAGAGCCGGGTTTCTTTCAACCCTAATCCTCCCAAGTGATCACAAAGGTCAAACTTTGTTTTCTTCTTCTTCCTTCGATTGTTTTCCTTACGGAGGCGAATCACAACCTTCACAAACTTCCCGAGTGTAACATCCTCGGCCTAGGGTTTAATAGGATTGATAGAATACTCATGTCAACAAGTTGCAACTTCTTTTCCGGAAGCTCATCTCTAAAGAACTCTAAGGTTAAGCGTGCTTGGCTTGGAGCAATTTGGGGATGGGTGACCGACCGGGAAGTGATTCCGGGTGTGCATGAGTGAGGACAAAGTGCGAAGAAAAGACTAGTGTTGGTCCGTGGGGAAATCTTGAGGGCCTATTAAGCTGCCAGGGGTAAGCGGGCCCGGCCCGGAGTGGCGGGACGTTACGGATGGTATCGAGCCGACTCTCGCGGTTTCACGGGCGCATGTGTTGCACGTGTGCGGGCATGGTGTGCATGGCCGGTGTGGGCCCGGAGTGGTCACACAGCATGGCACATGCGCCGGTAGTGGACACATGGACGTGGCCAAGAGAGGAAGTTCCTGGCTCGGGGTTGACCGACGAGGACGTCGGTCTTCTAAGGGGTGAGTGTGTAACATCCCGCCCTGGGGTTTAATAGGATTGATAGAATACTCATGTCAACAAGTTGCAACTTCTTTTCCGAAGCTCATCTCTAAAGAACTCTAAGGTTAAGCGTGCTTGGCTTGGAGCAATTTGGGGATGGGTGACCGACCGGGAAGTGATTCCCGGTGTGCATGAGTGAGGACAAAGTGCGCAGAAAAGACTAGTGTTGGTCTCGTGGAGAAATCTTGAGGGCCTATTAAGCAGCCAGGGGTAAGCGGGCCCGGCCCGAAGTGGCGGGACGTTACACCGAGGCTCACCACAAGCTTGGGAGCTCTAGGGTGACACCTAGCCAATCTAGGAGAACGAATCTCCAAGAGTAACAAGTGAAAACGAGATTAGTTGCTAAGGGAAGATGTGCTCTAGGTTAGGGTGATGCTATCAAGTTTGGAATCAAGATGGGAGCTCTCTTAAATGACCCCGGATCTCAAAGCGAATGGAAGGGAGCGAGATAGAGAGCTTGAGCAAGATTTGTGAGTTTGTTGACGCCGGTTTTTGACCAAGGGACCCATTGTCGGCGACTATAGGTCAAAGAGGGCCGGTGGGCGTAAGGCCGACGGCCGCTTGGGCGAGTAAAGGGCGCGTCCCTCCCGAGAATCGTGCGCGGACGCCAACGGAAGAGCATAACATTGATGGGCCCGGCCCACGTTGTAAAATTAGAAATAATAGTTTAATTTTGGAAGAGGATCCTAGTCGAGTTAGGAAAACGGCCCGAAGAGGGTCCGAGTAGGATTCTTTGTGCCGGGTATAAATTTGTACTCGGATGTAACCTCGTAAACTCGATTCACATCCAATACAACTTTCGGCGCATCGCCAAACCCTAATTTTCTCGTCAAGCCTTTACTCGTTTTCGCGGGGATCTTCGGGGCTCCGGTCGACAACAAGTCGGCTTGACAAGGTAATCATGTCGTCTAATTCTCGGCGCATTGTTCGTAATTAGACGGCTTAATTGCTAGTTATCCGGCGACCGGATCTGTTTTCGACCGTCGTAGTGAGTATCGGCCGGGATGAGTCAAGTCGACCTGGTCCGGGCTCGTGGTGGAGGTAGTTTGACTTGTCCCGCCTCCCCGTCCCAGCCTTTGCTCACAACGCCGATTGGCTCGGATCCGGTCGTTCGAGTCACGATAGCCGCTATGAGATTTCTTTTACATCTTAGCCGATTCGAACCGTGCGGACTCGGTTGACGTGTCCTGTGTTTGCCTTTGCGATAGTTGACTTGTCCTAGGCGCATGCAGCCGATTGGATAGGATGTAGATTTACTTTCATAGTTAAGGCGTTTATGATTATGCTTGTCCCGAATCGGCCGGGCGTGCGCGGCCGTTAGACCTGGTCCAGTCGTGTGCCATCGCTTGACTCGTCCTGTTGGAGCGACCGGCCGATTCGGATCCGTGTGGTTGTATTTGTCTTACTCGTTCTTTCGGAGTGTTTAGCCGATTGCTTATCACGTTCATTAGCTGTTTTATGTTCAATTAGCTAAATCTGTTAAAACCGCCTTTGGACCCGAGTTATTAGTATGATTTCATTGATTATCATTATACATCTAGATATGATCTAATAACTCATTGTTATAATCAATGGCGGAATCGGCCGGATGCCTGATCGGCCGATTTATCGCTCTAATTGATGATTAAACCATCTTCTTGCTATCAAATTAATTACATCCCATTAATAATTACCTTGCTTACATTTTATTCGATAATGCATCCCTGCAAAGTCTTAATGATTTGATCGTTTACCGACGAAATCGGCTGCTAGCCACCGATCGCATGTTATAGCATCGGCCAATTTCGTATAGTTTGTATCACAGCTTCATTTGCCTGGCATTTAATACATAAATGGATGAGCCGTGCTGCTCCTCGTCGATGGCCGATTTTGTCTATCTTACGCCAGAATCGGCCATGGCCGAACATCGGTCTATCCGGGCCGATGACCCGGAATTTTACACCTTTTATTGTCTTTGTTGGTTTGCAGGAAAACCATCCGCACGCACCAGCAGCACACAAAAATCGGCGAGCCGAGCCGGTCCGTTGGGAGCACAGGGCCCTGCGTCAGCCGGGGTTTCGGTGGACTCTCCGGACAACGGTGTGTTGGCGACTTTTGACGTCAACACACTTTTTGGCACGCCTGGTGGGACCGAAGCAACCAAGATCAAGATGTCGTACATACAGAGCTATCGGGGAAGACGGAACACCAATGGTCGATGCTGAAAATCAGCCGATCCTTGTTCCGGTTCCTCTCAGGGCGGATGGCAAAGGGCATGGAGAAGTTTCGATGACAACGGGGTTTCGGCCTGGGGAAAGATGACGACGGAACAAAAGCTGCAGTATCGGGAATACCTGGCCGAAGCCATGAAAAAGTACTTTCAAGCCCTCGACAGGTGACGCGTGGCGAGTGGCCACAAAAGGAGATATCCCTCGGATACTACATCCGGAAGAACTAGATCAAATCAAAGCCCGAGATCGCCGGATGCCAACCAACTCGGTGATATGGTCAACACGTCCGTTCATCGAGCCCTAATCAATCAATCGTGCGTATTGACCAACACCATCGGGAATTTGATCAAGGACACGATTGATGGCAGAGCTGTTCATCGAAGGGTATTCTGGACCTGCATACACACAGCCTTTCGGCACTCCTGTACGGTCGAATCGGGGAATTAGCCTCCGTAACACCACACCACAAGTAGGGTTTCAGCCCCTATACGGCATGCCACCTCACCTATGGCCTGGCAAGGACAATGCAAATGCAAGTACCAGTGCAACCCAGCCAGTGCAAGGAGGATGACAAGTGACCCCAAGAAGTCGGTAACGGAGGAAGGCGACGGACAAGATGTACAACAGCCGACTTCCGAGTTAGGGGCAGCAACCAATGTGGCAGCGGCCCCGCAGATGGCACAGCAGCCCAATTTCTTCTACGTACCAAATACCGGCCCGAGTAGAATTGAGAACTCACCCACTATAGTACGGCCGATATCTCGGTATTCCACGACCAACCGCATCGGCTGGAGGACGAGGATTCGTGATCGGACGGCCGATCCAATCGGCCATGAATTATGGAATTGCTCCGCAAACATCGTTCCCGGCCACCGGCACCGGGATTTCCGGGAGCGGCCAGTTGATACACCCAACCGGGGGACAGCCCAACACCGCTTATATGACAGGGGCCGGATCAGCAACTCGCTGGACCCAATGATATGAATAGCCTCATGGCTAAGATCGCCGATATGATGAAAGATCGGTTCGATTTGAAGCCCAAAGAGAGGAGTGCATTGTATCGGCGACCTTACCCCGACTCGGATGGATTCCGTGGCTTTACCCAATAAGTATAAAATTCCCGAGTTTTCCAAGTTTTCTGGGCAAGATAACACATCAACTATGGAGCACATCAGCCGGTATGACGCACAGCTTGGTGAGGCGTCTACTCAGGAGGCTTTGCGGGTTAGGCTATTCCCACTGTCGTTGTCCTGGATCGGCCTTTTCATGGTTTGCTTCACTGTCGCCTGGTTCTATTCGGAGTTGGGCCGATCTCGGAGAAAAGGTTTCACTCGTACTTCTTCACGGGCATTACCGAGCTTAGTTTGTCCGATTTAATGGCAGTGAAACAGAAATCGGGGGAATCGGTGACCGATTATATACAGAGGTTCAGGACTCGAGGGGACGATGCTACAATCTGAACCCGACAGAGCAACAGCTTGGCCGAGATCGCTTATGCGGGGCTATTCTCCAACATCAAAGAAAAGTTTACCCCACATGAGTTTGATGGGCCGGCACAGCTGACACGTAGGGCGCTTGGCCAGGAAGAAAATCTCCAGCTCACCAGGAATCGGCGGTATCGGGTAGCTTATGCTGATTTTGACAGATGAAGATGATGAAGAGGGAATTAATGCAGTTGAGTGGACTAATAATAAACGGCCGATATTTTCTCCGCATGTCAATCCTAAGGAGAGAAAATATGATTTTGATTTATCTAAGGCCGACGAGATATTTGATCAGCTGCTGCGGGAAAAGAAAATCCCGCTTTCACCTCATCACAAAATTCCTACGCCGAGGAGTTGAAGAAAATGGCTAAGTGGTGCAAGTGGCATGGAAATTCACATCATAACACCGTTGATTGTTATGCTATGAGAGATGAGATCCGAAGGCAGCTTGACAGTGGGGTATTGCGAGCAACTGATGTAAAGAAGAAGATGAAAGTTGATGGGCACCCTTTCCCGGCTAATACGATGTACATCAATACCATCGGCGGTGGATCAGCTGGTTTCATACGCCGATATGAGAGGAAGAGGGAGAGGGAAGAAAGAGATCGAGCGGCACGTGAACAGGAATCTATCGGTCAAAGTCAGCAGACGATGCAAAGCGTGATCCGCCGAGAAGATTTTGACCCACACTCGGGATTGTCCTTTCTTTCAGCATCGCTGGGACCGAAACATGAAGCTTCCATCTATCGAGAACTGTCCGTAGTGCACTAGCCGGGAAGAGTATCGTGATGTCGCGTCATCAAGTTACCAGGGACGGCCGATTGGTCGCAACTATGAATCTCAACAATCGGCCCCCGTAAGAGCAATCGACTATGATTACGGATATGATGAACGAAGATACGTAGTGCCAAAGAGAACCTCCGTTCACGATCGATCAGGGCCAATCAATGATGAAGAAGAGTTTGATTACCAATACCATGAAGATTCGAGAGGTGATCAAACCGAGAACGAAGGACAAGTGGTGCCCCGGTGGTTTGCTCAAGCAAAACCCAAAAGAGGAGGCTTCAAAGAATGCGTTGTCGGGAAATCAAGGGTGGACGGCATTACAGAGATGACCAAGATGATGAGTCCAAGCCCAAGAAGGAATGGAGGCCGAAAGTGCGGTCTCAGGTGGTCCGGGCTGAAGCCGCGGTGAATATGATATCCATGATGCCCAGGATTGTCGGATCAACCGATGAAAATTCGGCCGAAGAAGAACCAGTGGGGAGGCTCCGGAGATTTCGTGGACGCCGGAACCGGCGGTATTTGATAAGCCGATCAACTCGATCATTTGCATCTCAAGGCATTGTACATTAGCGGCTACGTCAATGGGTCACCAATGAGGAAAATGTTGGTCGACGGAGGGGCAGCGGTCAATGTCATGCCGATTACTACATACCGCAAGCTCGGGAAGACGCCGAAGAAATGATGAGGGCTAATCCGACGCTCAAGGATTACAGCGGGAGAAGTCAAGATGTGCGTGGGGCCGCAATAATGGAGATCACAGTAGGCAGCAAAACCATACCCACCACTTTTTTCATCATCGACGGGAAAGGTGCATACACAACTTTGTTGGGGAGAGACCGGATTCATGCCAACCGTTGCATCCCATCAACTATGCACCAGTGTTTGATTCAATGGGTCGGCAACAAGGTCGAAATCGTACGGGCCGATAAATCCGTAACCATTGCAACCGCCGATTTCGAGTTTGCCTGGTCCGGAGAGCTCGCCTTGTTTATCGGGCACGTATTGGGATGCGGAGGCCATAAACATCACCGACGACGGAGTTATTGTGACCGGGGGTCGGTACTCCCGGCAGCTCCGATGGGCCCCACAGGAGAATTGACGGACAATCGGCCGATCGATACACGCACCGAGGATATGATGAGTCGGCCGATTAACGAGCCGAAGACGGGAAATTAGGTCACGGTTTTGTGTCGGCCGACGAGTTAGAAGAGGTAGACATAGGGGATGGAGACAAGCCTCGGCCAACATATATTAGCAAGAAATTGTGTAAAGAAGTAAGAGATGAATTAGTGGCCTTATTGGAGGAATTTAAAGATTGTTTTGCTTGGGATTATAGCGAGATGCTCGGACTCAGCCGATCGATCGTTGAACATCGGTTGCCCACCAAGCCCGGATATCGGCCATATAAGCGGGGGCTAGGAAAATTGACCCTAGGTATTATGAAGCCGTCAAAGAAGAGATTATCAGATTATATGAGGCCGGCTTCATTAGGCCATGCCGATATGCGGAGTGGGTTTCCAAGTATTGTGCCGGTGGAAAAGAAGAATGGAAAGATGCGGGTTTGCATTGACTTCAGAAATTTGAATAAGGCAACTCCGAAAGATGAGTACCCAATGCCAAACGCCGATTTGTTAGTTGATGCAGCCGCCGGCAACAAAATTTTGAGCTTTATGGATGGAAATGCTGGGTACAATCAGATTTTTATGGCCGAGGAAGATATATCGAAGACGGCGTTTAGATGCCCCGGGCGTTGGGACTATATGAGTGGGTTGTCATGACCTTCGGACTAAAAAATGCTGGTGCTACATATCGGAGGGCCATGAATTTTATATATCACGATTTAATCGGCCGATTGGTGGAAATTTATATTGATGATGTCATGGTGAAATCAAGATCGGTTGGGAGTCATGTGGCTGATCTCGGAGAAGTGTTGAAGAGGACAAGACAATACGGCCTGAAAATGAACCCGCTCAAGTGTGCGTTTAGCGTCTCAACTTGGACAATTTCTGGGGTTTATTGTGCATGAAAAGGGAATTGAAGTTGGCCCTAAGAGTATTGATTCTATCGTAAAGTTGGAACCGCCGACGAACAAGACGAAGCTCCAGTCCCCGATCGGCAAGATTAATTTTATTAGGCGATTTATCTCAAACTTGTCCGGTCGACTTGATGTGTTTACGCCATTGTTGAAACTCAAAGCCAATCAAGAATTTCGGTGGGAGCCGATCCATCAAAAGGCTTTAGAAGATATCAAGAAGTATTTGGTGTCCCCACCAGTGATGGTTCCGCCAAAGCCAGGCACACCCTTTAAGTTATATTTATCGGCCGATGATTGGTGCATCGGCTCAAGCATTGACTCAAGAACAGGAGGGAAAAGAGCGGGTCATATTTTATCTCAGCCGCAAATTAATTGACGCAGAAACACGGTATCCAGAGGTGGAAAGGTTATGTCTCTGTCTCGTATTTTTCATGCACAAAATTAAGGCATTATCTCGTTGGCCGAAGAGTGTACTCGTCGTTTGCCAGGCCGATGTCGTAAAATATATGCTATCGGCTCCGGTCCCCAAAGGCCGGTTGGGCAAATGGATGTTGGCAATTGCGGAGTTTGATTTAAGCTATGAATCGGCCAAAGCAGTGAAAGCACAAGTATTGGCTGATTTAATAGTGCAACACGGTGAACACTCGGCCGGATACGTTGAACCGATGCCATGGACGGTATTCTTTGATGGTTCGATTTGCAAGGAGGGAAGTGGAATCGGCTTGGTTGTTGTGTCGCCTCGGGGGCAATACGTGGATACTCTATTACAGTAGAGGCGCACACCAACAACCAAGTCGAATATGAGGCAAGTATTAAAAGGACTGGAATTACTCATCGATGCCGGGGCTGATTTTGTGGAAATTTTCGGCGATTCCTTGTTGGTTGTGAGTCACCTGGCCGATGAGTATGAGTGTAAAGATGAAATATTGTTGCAATATCATAGAAAGTGCCGAAGTTAATGAAAAGGTTCAAGTGTGTTAAAGTCAGCCATATACCAAGAGAGCAGAACTTTGAAGCAAATAACTTGGCTCAGCTTAGCATCCGGATATCGGCTCGCCGAAAACAGCTTAGAGATAGCTGATATTGAAGAAGCCGATTGGCGTACGGAAATTCGAAAGTTCTTGAGCAATCCATCCCAACCTACAGATAAGAAGATAAGATATAAAGCTTTGAAGTATGTTCGTTGGATGATCAATTATTTTTCAAGACAATTGATGGGGTGCTTCTCAAGTGTATTGATGACACCGAGGCCAAAGTGGTAATGAGCGAAGTGCATGATGGGATTTGCGGAACGCATCAATCGGCCCATAAAATGAAGTGGCTACTAAGGCGAGCTGGTTATTATCGGCCGACAATGTTGGCCGATTGTTTTAAATATTATAAAAGTTGCCAAGATTGCCGTAAATTCGGACCTATACGGAGGGCGCTCGCGTCGCCTATGAATCCAAGAATCAAACCTTGGCCGTTCAGTAGGCTGGGCCATGGATATGATCGGCCGGATAAATCCAGCATCAAGCAAAGGACATCAATACATATTAGTAGCTACAGATTATTTCACGAAGTGGGTTGAAGCGGCACCCTATCGCAAAGTTTCGACGATCGACGTGATAACGTTTGTTAAAGAGCATATCATTTATAGATTTGGGATTCCGAAACAATCACGACAGATCAAGGATCAGTATTCACGTCGGACGAATTTCAATCTTTTGTCGATGAGATGGGAATTAAGTTGATTAATTCGTCGCCGTATTATGCCCAAGCCAATGGCCAAGTCGAAGCGGCAAATAAGAGTCTGATCAAGTTAATCAAGCGGAAAATACAAGAGTATCCTCGTAAGTGGCACATGAAATTGATGGACGCTTTGTGGGCTTATTGTATGTCACGGCATGGGGCCATGCAAGTTGCGCCAGTATCAGCTTGTATATGGGCACGAAGCCGTATTGCCATGGGAGACAGCTATCGGCTCCGTAAGGATTGAATTGCAACAAAAGCTATCGGCCGATCAAGTACTCACGGATTGATGATGGATGAATTAGAAGATGTAGTACAAAATCGGCTGGATGCATTGGAAAAGATAGAGCAGAATAAGGCGAGGGTCGCCCGCCATTATGATAAGAAGGTTGTGCAGAAACAGTTTAAAGAGGGCGATTTGGTCCGGAAGCTTAGGATGCCGATCGGCGTGAAGGACAATCGGTTTGGTAAATGGTCGCCTAATTGGGAAGGACCTTATTTGATTAGCCGATCGGCACCGGGTAATGCATATATTTTGAAAGAGTTAGAAGGGGAAGAATTCGGCCGAGCACTTAATGGAAAGTATTTGAAGCAAGTATTATCCTAGTATTTGGATTAACTCATAGTGTTCGGCCTAGAAGAGACTACAGCCGATGTCGATGCACATCGCTTGAGACGGCCGATACCGAGAGTATCGCCCTTAGCCCAAAAAATATGAAAGTAAAACGAGGGAGTCACCGATAAATTAGCCGATGTTTAAACATCGCCTTCGGATGGCCGATATTATGGTATATCGCCCTTAGTGCAAAAAATATTCGCAACAAATTTTGTTCAAAATCCTATTACACCTAAGCATAATCGATCGCCTCAAGCACGGGACAAGAAGTCTTGGACGGCAGATAGTGCGCGGGCCAGCATGGAGTCGAGTTTAGCCATGACCAACAGAGTCATCCTCGATGGGGCCGACATCGGCGTGCGCCGCGGCGACCATCTTCTCGGCCGTTTGAATTGCTTCGTCCGTCGTCTTCGTTGAGCCGCCACGTCGCCCGACAACCGTGCAATGGTGGCTTCCAAGGCCGCCGCCGCCTCCTCCTTGAGAGCCGGCGATGCTCTCAAATCGGCAATCTCCTGGTTGATTACCCGCAGTTCATCCCGCCGATTTGAGAGTTGCTCTTGCATCTCCCGGGTCTTCCGGGCCTCCTCCTCGGAGCGCTTGATAGAGTTCTCGGCGAGTAACGCAGCTTGCTCGCTGCTCCGCGTGGCGAGCCGTACGCTGCCGGGCACGAGTGAAGTCCATTTGCCAGCACTCCATGTATGCCACGCGGTGCGAGCATCGCGCACATCCTCCGGGAGCTCGATCCGGACCTCCAAGTACCGGGCCCTTATGGGTTGAGCGTCGGCCACCAAGCGACCGACCGAAGAGGCCTCGAGCTCGCGCGCGATTTCGTTCATGGTGGTAAGACCAGCAGGAAGATACCAAAATCGGCGCAGAACGAGGGAAGCTAAGCGCCCGAAATACCAAGAAAAATAAAATGAAGCTAATAATCGGAGGCAAATCAAGAAAATAAAAAGGAGATAGTAAAAACAAACCCGCGAAGCGTCGATGCGGAGCGGCCGGACGTCTATCGGCCGTGCCATTGAACCTACAGAGTTCGTGTGTTCCAATCAACTCTCGGCCGGCCGATCCCCCTTCACCGCGGCATCTTCGGAGGCGGCATCGGGTACATGGCCAGCTTGTTCGGCTTCGGCGGGCTCATCGGCGGGCTCATCGGCAAGCTCATCGACGAGCAGTGCCTACAGGAGAAGCCGCGGGCGGCTCTTGGCCGACCGATTCTTCGTCAACAGCGGTGTCTTTGGGAGAGGCCGTGGGCGACACACGGCCGGCTTGTTCGGCTTCGGCGGCGACCTCAGGAGACGCAGGCCGATCCAAGCGAGTTGAGCTCTCCGTAAGATTTGGATCGGCCCGGCTTGGTACGATCGCCGATTCCGGAGCTACGGGGTCGGCCTTTCGTGTGTCGGCGTCCCGGCCCGTGGAGGAGTTGATAGGCGGATCGGCCTATCGGGCGTTGGTGTCCGGGCCCGAGGAGGAAGAACCGCCGATTCCTGCAAAGAACTCATAGTTAAGACAGTATGAAAAGTGAAAAGGGAATCGGCGATCATGCAATAATGACCCGACGCAGCGGTGATGGTTCATCGAAGTAGTCCGGGTCGGACGGGCGCACGGGCTGCTTTAGCAGCGCGCGGTGTCGCTTCGGGGCTTGAGTCGGCCCCGCAGCTGGCACATTAGCCTTCCTCTTTCCGAGGGCGGCTGTTTTAGTCTTGGCCTTGCGGGCAGCTGGTGCCCTCGACTCATCGCCGCAAAAGCTTGGGCAGAGTGCGATCGGTGAAGCCGATATTTGGAACAATTGGGCTCGGCATTAAGTATGCAATCGGCCGGCCACCGATGCTCTGGGTCGGCGGCTCCTCCGTGTCCGATCGAAAAGGAATATACAAGGGTGAGCATTTGGAGTGGCCAATTTCATTTATAAAATCGGCCTTACAGAAATAAATCGGCTACACGTACCTCGGCGAAAGCTTCGCTCAGGACTAAGCCGGAGAAGAAGGAAGCGAGTGTTCCTGCTGCGGAGGTGCCGGTTCCACTCGCCCCACCAGCGGTCAAAAAGACGGGTACTCCGGGCGCCGAGGAAAATCCGGCTAAGTCGCCGGTGACGACATCGGCGGTGCGGCCGACGAGCCAATTCCACCGAATGGCGTTGTCGACGTTAGCCCGCGCCTTTATTTGCCCCACATAGAAGAGGTCGGGGGCAACCGGCCGAAGCCGAGTTGGCGGGCCGCCACCGACGGGTGGTAGAACTCATAGGAGCAGAAAGCCTTGCTCCCAGCAATGAGTCCCGTCGGCAGCAGACGAGGGCGGAGGCAAGTGGTGAAGATCTTGACCGCCTCCCCGTCGGCCGTTGGGAAGGTGGGATCGATCGAAAAGGAGTGTCATATCCCTTCTCGAAGAAATCAATGTACGGGTACCAATCCGTACTTTCGTTGTTGAGGCCCTTGTAGAGGGCGGCGAACCAATACGCCAAGGTTGTCATCCGACATGGCCGCCCCGGTGCCATGGATAACGCTTCCCGAAAGAGATACATCGACCGGATC
This sequence comes from Chloris gayana, assembly GCA_031894775.1. NCBI lineage: Eukaryota > Viridiplantae > Streptophyta > Magnoliopsida > Poales > Poaceae > Chloris > Chloris gayana. The sequence continues at coordinate 864,262 of JAUNZO010001929.1, forward strand.
GGGCGTGGCCGATTCGGCATAGTTGCCGTGGAAGGAGAGGACACCGAGGTCCAAATCGATGGCCTTGGTGGTATGAAGGGACAACCACATTTGGATGAACCACCAAGGGCCACCCAAGTTTTTGACCGATCGACCGGAGCGCAACTCCACCGAAACCTCGGTGAAGAAGGAGGTACGCCGATCCCGGAAGATACTTGCCCATGGGAAGGGCATAGTCGTCGGCCAGCCTATCGGCTATCGGCAGGAAATTGTTTGTGGGGCTCACGCCGACCCCACGGAAGAAGAAGTGGTCAAGCCACATGTTGAGGAAGGCAACGTGCTCGCGGCGATCGACCGTGCCGTGCCCCTTGTTGTAGGTCCGGATGTAGACCTTCCAACCCCCGGTGTCCTTAGGGTTGATCCGATGGGAGGACTTAATGCGGATGGCATCCGGGGTGGCCTCCGCCGTGATATTCAAATCGGCCAACATGACCGTATCCGGGAGGGTCATGGTAGCCGGCCGTGGCCGAACATGAAGCGAGCTCAGGGCATCCGACCAGTAGATAAGAAGCTGCCGCCAGCAACGGTTCATTCTTGTGGTGATCGGCCAAAGAGAGTTTGATGGCGTGGGCGATGCCGATATCGGCCCAACCTTGCGGATGGACGGCCGATACCCGGTTATACCAATCGCGCCATCCGAAGAACGGGAGTCGGCCATGACCGAAAGCCGTTGGCCCACTCGGCCGATAAAGGAGATTGTTGCCGAAACGGAACCCGGTTCGTTTCGGCACGGATGAGATCCGTGGGGTCGGGATCGCCCATGGGGCCCAAAAAGAAGTGAGTTGGGATGTTGGATGGAATGACGACTTGGTTCCGGATCTCCTAAAAACAAGGAATAGGGCTAAAATAAGAAACGGAACGGAAAGAAGATAGATTGTGAAAATGAACAAGAACAAGAACGTGAAGAAAGATTGCAAAGGTAGAAAAGAGGGGTGCTCGAATGTACATTACCTCCGGAACGACGTTGGTGGTGGCGACGACGCCGGCCGGCGGCGCGGCAGCAGCAGCAGCAACAAGCAGGATTCATGGTCACCGGAAGAGAAAAACAACGGCGGCGCGGTGGGAAGTTGGAAGGGCTCGAAAAGGCAAAAGTCGCTAGAACAGGGGAAGATGAAAGCTAAGGAGAAGAAACAGATGGGAAATGACCAGGGGTGACCCCGGGTTTTATGGAGAGGTGACGGGCGATAAAACCGGCGCAAGAAAAGAGGATAAATCGGTCCGACGCATGCGTTGCATACCCCGGACCGGGGGACATGTGTTGACGCCGGTTTTTGACCAAGGGACCCATTGTCGGCGACTATAGGTCAAAGAGGGCCGGTGGGCGTAAGGCCGACGGCCGCTTGGGCGAGTAAAGGGCGCGTCCCTCCCGAGAATCGTGCACGGACGCCAACGTAAGAGCATAACATTGATGGGCCCGGCCCACGTTGTAAAATTAGAAATAATAGTTTAATTTTGGAAGAGGATCCTAGTCGAGTTAGGTAATCGGCCCGAAGAGGGTCCGAGTAGGATTCTTTGTGCCGGGTATAAATTTGTACTCGGATGTAACTCCGTAAACTCGATTCACATCCAATACAACTTTCGGCGCATCGCCAAACCCTAATTTTCTGTCAAGCCTTTATCGTTTTCGCGGGGATCTTCGGGGCTCCGGTCGACAACAAGTCGGCTTGACAAGGTAATCATGTCGTCTAATTCTCGGCGCATTGTTCGTAATTAGACGGCTTAATTGCTAGTTATCCGGCGACCGGATCTGTTTTTGACCGTCGTAGTGAGTATCGGCCGGATGAGTCAAGTCGACCCGGTCCGGCTCGTGGTGGAGGTAGTTTGACTTGTCCCGCCTCCCCGTCCCAGCCTTTGCTCACAACGCCGATTGGCTCGGATCCGGTCGTTCGAGTCACGATAGCCGCTATGAGATTTCTTTTACATCTTAGCCGATTCGAACCGTGCGGACTCGGCTGACGTGTCCTGTGTTTGCCTTTGCGATAGTTGACTTGTCCTAGGCGCATGCAGCCGATTGGATAGGATGTAGATTTACTTTCATAGTTAAGGCGTTTATGATTATGCTTGTCTCGAATCGGCCGAGCGTGCGCGGCCGTTAGACCTGGTCCGATCGTGTGCCATCGCTTGACTCGTCTCGTTGGAGCGACCGTCGATTCGGATCTGTGTGGTTGTATTTGTCTTACTCGTTCTTTCGGAGTGTTTAGCCGATTGCTTATCACGTTCATTAGCTGTTTTATGTTCAATTAGCTAAATCTGTTAAAACCGCCTTTGGACCCGAGTTATTAGTACGATTTCATTGATTATCATTATACATCTAGATATGATCTAATAACTCATTGTTATAATCAATGGCGGAATCGGCCGGATGCCTGATCGGCCGATTTATCGCTCTAATTGATGATTAAACCATCTTCTTGCTATCAAATTAATTACATCCCATTAATAATTACCTTGCTTACATTTTATTCGATAATGCATCCCCGCAAAGTCTTAATGATTTGATCGTTTACCGACGAAATCGGCTGCTAGCCACCGATCGCATGTTATAGCATCGGCCGATTTCGTATAATTTGTATCACAGTTCGTTTGCCTGGCATTTAATACATAAATGGATGAGCCGTGCTGCTCCTCGTCGATGGCCGATTTTGTCTATCTTACGCGTGAATCGGCCATGGCTGAACATCGGTCTATCCGGGCCGATGACCCGGAATTTTACACCTTTTATTGTCTTTGTTGGTTTGCAGGAAAACCATCCGGCACGCACCAGCGCACACAAAAATCGGCGAGCCGAGCCGGTCCGTTGGGAGCACGGGGCTCTGCGTCGCCGGGGTTTCGGTGGACTCTCCGGACAACGGTGTGTTGGCGACTTTTGACGTCAACGAGTTCAAAAAGCACCAGCAACTTTGCTCACGGGGTAGGTCAAAGCTATACGTGGGCTCTCAAGGTGTCGTTGCTAGGTCAATTATTGGCCTTGACGGAACTTCGTTGGTGACGGAACTTCCGTCACCTCATAGAATCAAAGGCAAAAGAAGCCGGGACGTAACTTCCGTCGGAGATAGGACTTCCGTCCCAAACTCTCTGGAACCGATGGAACTTCCGTTAGCCCCGACGGAACTTCCGTCGCTTGGAGTTTTGAACTGGAGAAACATCGGGACGGAACTTCCGTCCGACTCGCACTTCCGTGCCAAACTTTTTGGAACCGACGGAACTTCCGTCCGAGGACGGAACTTCCGTCCTAGGTGGTGAAAGGTGGAAATAGGTTGGCTTTTTGATCTTTGGATTTTGGTGTTTTGGTTCCAAGTTGTTTGAAGGTAGCTAGAGCACATTCTTCCCTCGCAAGTAAGATCGTTTCACCCCTCTTAATAGTTTGGCACACCTATACTCAAAAAGCTACAAATCTAAACTTGAGGCTTTTGTTTTTGAGTACTTTGATCACTTTTTAGTTGAGGGGTTTACTTTCTCACATTGTGGGTATGTTCCATTTGATATCCTGCACATACACTCCATAACACATTAGAGTTTTTAATTCTTTGTCATTTATCACCAAAACCCACTAGGGGGCCTAGTTGCATCTTCATCGGCGAAAACCCCTCATCCTTGCGCACCCTGCATAGCCTCGGGGTCCAACTCACCAAGGACGGCTATCAAATGCTCGCCGGAGCGAGCACGGCGGTGGCGCGCTATGGAAAACCCCACTCCTCAAGCAAATCTCTCTAAAACAGACACCCACAATAAGCTTGTGGTCTCGGAAGCCAACGGACCCAGCCTTTCCCCTCAAAGCTCGTGGAGCGCCGTCGGCGACGAGAAAGACGGCGGCGGAAAGGGGAGCTAAACGAATCCCTGCAAATCAAGCTCCTTTTCCCAAACCACAACACGCACGAGCCTCGGTGAGCCTTCTCAAAGCTTCTACACCGACCAAACCAACATGAGCAGGCTCCTAAGCACCATCTCGTCCGCGCCCATGGAGGTACGGCGACGGAAACTCGACGACGGCCCGTAATTCGCAACTAAACCAAGGGTAATCGAGGGGGAAAAGGTGTGCGCACTCACCGGCTTCCTCCCGGACGACTCGGTTTGAGCCAGCAAGCCTCAACGACGACGCGCGAGGAGCGATGGTGCGGACGGCACACAACGGCTACCGACCACCGGTGACCACGGTCTTAACGTTCCGGCGCTACGAGGGTCCAAAAGCCAAAGGGTCGTAGCCGGGAGACGCGGCACGCGACGAGGATCACGGAACGGGTGCGAGAGGGTGGATGAGCCTCACCGGATGGGGTGCACGGCGGTGAAGAAGGTGGCAGCCGGAAAATTGAGGTAGCTTGTTCTTTCTCCTCCTTGCTGCTCCTCTTCTACCGACCACACCATAAGCATTGGCGACGGACGGAAATCACGCCGATGGGCTAGGGCTGCCGACGACGTCGTGACCACGGTGAAGGTTTGGGGCGGCGGTGACCTAGGGTTAGGGTTCGCGCCCGTGGGCGGGGAAGGGGGTGAAGGGGCATGCGGTGGCTCCTGCGGCTTTTGTAGGGGGAGGCGTAGTGGGAGCAGGTAGGGATGGCGGGGCGTGCTAGGCGGCAGCAGGACGGGATGCCGCGTGTCCACGGCGCGCGCGCTCGGCGTTCCTTGGCAAAGGGTAGAAGATGCCCTATAGCCGGCGGGCTTAGGCCGATCGGTTGGTTGGCGGGCTGCGACAGGGCTGAAGAAGGTGGGAAACGGCCTCGCTTGGTTGAGTGAAATCGGTCCGAACACCGAGAATTCAAATAATGATTTGAAAATTTTCTAAACGCCAAAATCTTATCCAAGTTAAATTCGAATTTTTACATCACTTGAATTTTTACAACCGGCACTGTTGCATCTTGGTCGAGTGGAAAACCTAGCTTCGTAAGCTCTGCGTGTAACGAACCATCTTGATTATGTGCGGCCCTAGTATTGCTCCTTCCGCAAGCTTTTTCTCATGAAAGGCCTTAGCTACATTGAAACTTTTGGTTCCGGCCCGTGTCCGAAACAAATCTTTGAGTGCCACATGACCCGGATCCGGCCGCCACGCCACGGCCACCGAGCGTCGTGCTCATGGCCGCCGGTGGGGCAGCCCGGATCTGGCCGCCACACCATGGTCGCCGCCCGTCGAGGAGGGGCGGCTTCGGATCCGGCCACCCCGTGGCGCTCGCGGCCACTAGACGAGAGGGGTGATTCCGAATCCAGCCGTCCCTTGGCGCTCGCGGCCACTAGAGGAGAGTGGCGGCCCGGATCCAGCCCGCACCGCCATGGCGCCGTTGCCACTAGATGACGGGGCCGGTCACCGTGCCCGGAAGAGAAGGGTGCCACGAGAGGAGGATGGGGAGGTGCGCCGGCGGAGAACGTGGGCCTCGAGCCGCCGCTCGCCACCGGAGAAAGGGCGCACGCCGCTGCTCACCGTGTCCGCTGCTCGCCTCCTCCGGGTGGGGTAGGAGGGCCGGCCAAGGGCGCGAGAGAGAGAAGGAGGGCCGATCACGTGCGTGAGAGAGGGAAGAGGGCCGGCCACGCGCACGCAAGAGGGAGGAGGCGTCGGCGTGGAGGAGTAGGTGCGTGCACGCGAGGGAGAGGAAGTAGGTGGCGGCTGTGGAGAGAGAGAGAGAGAGAGAGAGAGAGAGAGAGAGAGAGAGAGAGAGAGAGGGTTAGGGTTTGGTGGGCAAAGATGATGTTATATTGAGAGGACAATTAGAATAGGTCAATTGGGCCAAAAAAAGAATGGGCATGTGCATTAGCTGCGGGCCACATTATTAACCGTGGCTATTGAGCTTTCTATAGCCACGGTTGATGTTGTGCACATCTCCCGCTATAGCCGCGGCCTATTTTGCCTACCATGGCTATAAGTTTTGGGGAGACGTCACTATAGCGAGTTTTTGTTATAGTGTGTCTTTGCTAGTTTCTTTTGATCAATCCATACCTCTAGCCATGTTTATATTTTATGTCGTTATTTTCTAGATTAAATATAGTAGAATATTGCCTCTAAATTCAACAAAGCCGAGCTGAGCTAGCATTTCAGCCGATTCAATTTACAAGCCAAGCCGAGCTGAGCTCGCTAGACGTCCATGCCTACTTGTGGGCCACCGATTGACATTTTCGTTCCCTCCTATGCCACTCCCAACCATAATCGGCACTTTTACATATCAGTTTTTTTTAGAAAAATTACTTCAGTACCCCTTTAGTCTTCTTTGATGCCAAGGGGTGAGCTCCTGTCTCCGGACAGTCGAACACCATACGCGGTCACGTGAGGAGGCTATCAAATGAGCTGGCGGGTGAGCGAGCTCGGTGGGCGGGTGCACAACAACTTTCTTCATGTTTATTTTGCCTTCCCTAGCAACAGCGCAAAAATGCTTGTTGATAACTACTAAATACCAACTAAATATATGATCTTGTGGTTTGGTACCTTGATAAATTTGTATTTTGGCCCTCTTTACCTATTTCGTAAATCTGGAAATATTCAAAATTGTTCATTTGTCACTTTGTGCATAATTTCACCTCATTTTGGTATGTATACCACCCACACGAAATAAACTCCAAGGATATGTGGAATTACATTATTTTAAAACAATATATGAGGTGTTCATGTTAGTTCCCTTCATTTTTGAGATGAACGATGCTCAAATATTTGACTTAGTGACGGTCAACAGTTTGCAAGAAACTATTGGGCCTCAATTGGGATTAATCTCACAACAAAGAGACAAGCACTGCAAGCATTTAAATTTATCAAAGCATTTTGAATGTCAAATTTTACATAGAAATCAGAACTCTCGTGTCTTAATACATTTGAACAACAAGAAATGACTGAAGAATGCAAACGCATGTTCATAAAGGAATTTGAGGTCCTGTTGCACAGAGCTAAGAAAAAAAAATACTTTCCTGAGATCGAAAGGTGGCTCTTAAATTTTCCCTTTTCCTATTTTTTCTTTCGATGTACATTGGTTTTGATCTTTGATGAAGTATAATCAGTAGGGGGTTTCCCTTCCTGGTCAGTAAAAGAATAAAATATGCCTCCCTTTTCTTTGAATCGCAGGGTCTAACAAAGGATGTTACTCCATCGGTTTTAGAGCTTCTATAATCAGCCAAGTTCAGTTTTCTGTCTGGTACACAATACAATCAGACCACAGTACTGTTCTTGCCAAAATTCAGGTGCACAATCAAGATCGTGCTTCATTTCTAAGCGGGTGAGACGATAATTTTAATTAAACTGTGCACTGTGCACGAAACAATCCTAAAGGAGCTCTAGGCGCAACATCAGAGACAACTATCACCCTTTTTTAAGGAACCAAAATACAAGTCCCAGAATAATCATTTCATGGAAAGGTCACTATGATGTGGATTGTACACATGAAACGGTCAATTTCAGAGAATAAGATGAAACAATCAGTTTCAGTTCAAGTATCAACACATGAACTGACCAGTTTCAGAGAATCAGATGATCAACACATCAGTTGCGCTGTTGCATTCAGCTAAAACTTAAGAAGTGTATCACAAAACTTTAGGAAATCACATGGTGGTGCATTTAGTCAAAACATCAGATTTAATAGCACAGACTTAAGGAAGTGTATATCAAAACTTCAGACTTAACAGCACAAACCATGTTCACGGATGACCAGCAGGCAAATCAACTTCAATTTGTCTCTCTAGTGCACAATGTAATTATATTAGAGAACTATTCTATAATCCAGATCAAAGTCAATAGTACTCAGGTTTGGCAACCATGGCAACCGAGCTCTAAATTAAAGTTTGCATGAAACAATTCTGCATGATCCTATTGAATGAAATTCCAATGTATCATCATCACGCATTCAGACATTCTATTGACGAGTTCTTCCACAAACATCAAGTCGTCCCAGGATTTTCAAACTTCACGGGAGAATTGTAACGTGATCAAGTACAGTACAAAATAGAGGTGCACAACCAGATCATGCAGGTATAAGACTAAAATTCGATCCAGTTCTTCAGGCAAAACCGTCAGGAAATAAAGGACTTAGTAATTCTTTTATGTGAATAAATAAAGGACCTCGTATTCTAGAAGAACCATACAGACATTGAAATATGGGACAAGACTGCTGCCATGAGGATCTTCTACTGTACAATATCAACATTTCAAAGGAATCTTCACAGGAGATTTCCAACATGATCATGCAAGTAGAGTAAAAAAGAAAAAAAAACTCTGTCAACAGGGGTGCAATACAGAAGAAACATACGCACACTGAATTCAGTGATGCAAAATCTGTAAAGAACATTACATGGTCAATTGGTGAGATCAACAGAGATACAGGCAAAAACAGAGGGAAAATAGCAAACACGATCTTGTCTGTTCATGGGTTACTGAATGCATTTGTGTTCAACATAACCAGTAATCCTATCATGAAACTCACATCTACATTTGAAAGGCACTCTACGCATCTACGAATCCACCAGGAACCAACCACAAGACGACCAACGAAACAGCAGAAGTCAATCTCGTGCGCTCGTTTCAGCTATCATCACGGCAGGCGCAATGCAACGACTCAGGAGGACTCACGTTCTATGGCAGACGCAACGAATCAGGCAGAGTTAGAACCAACAGGACCTTAATCTGCGGGCACCAAGTACCCCACCTGCTGGCTTGGGGCCCGAGCCAGCTTGGCGCTCTCCAACGCGAGTCCCCACGCGCCGTCGAGGCCGAGTCGTGCCGCGGCGCGCGCGTCGTCGAGGAAGCCGTCCACGCCGGGGAGACGCCCGTGGTCCAGCAGCAGGTAGGCGGTCCGCAGGTGGCCGCGGATTCGCTGGACGGAGGCACACGCGGTGCCGGCGCCGACCCTGGCGTCGCGGAGCTGCTCCAGAGCCGCCCGCATGTTGCGATCGGGCTCGTTGAGGTCGGCGATGTCGTGGAAGGAGGGCAGGGGCGCCGCCGGGTCGGGCGCGGCGCCGCGGAGCCCGACGTGCTCGGCCGCCGCCAGCAGGGACACCGCGACGGCGAGGTTGTTGGACGCCTCCAGGAGCAGGTCCTCCGCGACCATGGCCTGGGAGCGGCCGTCGGCCCCATCGGCGGTGCGCATCGGCCGGTCGAGGACCAGCCCCGAGTTCACCAGCCGAATGTGGGCGCGGCGGCAGAGGTCGGCTGCCTCATCCGCCCGCTCCCGAACGCGCGACCTCCACGCCTCCACCGCCGCCATCTCTCTCTGCTTCTGCCGCAGAGCTCGGTGTTGCTTGTGGAATGAAGAAGGCTCGTGCGCAGCTGGCTGCGCCGGCGTGCGCTCAAATAGCCAGGCTGGCGGAGTGGAGCCCGCGGCCGTAACGGAATATTTACCTCACGCCGTGGTCGAAACGGAAAGACGCGCTGTTGAAACGACCCGGTCCACCTTGTCAGTGGGCGTAACAGGCGGTGAATTCCTTCAGTTCCTTGCAGTAAAACTCTGATGCTCTGAATGCGTGATCAATGGGCATGGCAAAGTTTATTTAGGTCGTCAGTGTTGATTTGCGTTGCCTGTTGGTTTGTCTGATGATAATCCTTCAACCTGCTTTTTTTACTAAAGGAACAACGTATAATTAATTCTGAAGGTGTTTGCTGAATTACAACATGCAATTGATGTGTCGATGACTCTAGTTCTCTGAAATTGATCATTCCATTCAAACCACTCTTCGACTGCTTGCATCGTGTACCAAAGACAAGAACAGTACTCTGGTCTGATTGCAATGTGTACCACACACGAGACACAAACTTAAGTTGATGGTTTCTAATCCTGCAATGAATCGACTAGCATCCAGTTCAAAGAAAAAGAAGGAATGTTCTTCTGAATGACTGACATTGCTGTTAATGATTTGTGACAGGAAATACTGAACGTAACTATTACCCTGGCATATTTATCAGCAATAACCCAAATGTTGACTGTGACATGGCTTTGTAATAAAACTATGTGAAATTTTCACTTCCATTCATATATAGTTACACAGAATCATATGAAATTCTCATTTCCATCTATTGGCACATAACGATGCATTGACAAGCATTTCACATTTGGCATAACAACTAGCCCATGAAAAATCTACATGGAATCAATCATAAGATCAACAAAGCTGCAATACCTATCCGCATTATATTCATCCAGCATAACAATAAGACAAATGTAACAGTTAACCAAAAGAGAACTGAACATGCTTGATGGTATGTAGGGCGACGCCACGAACAGAAAACTCTGATAGACAAAACAAAGAAAAGATGGGCCTAAAAAGGCAGCAAAAGTTAACAGAACCCCAAAATCCACAAGATATGTACTGCTATAGGACTGAAGCTTCATCTGTTTCTTGAGGTAAAAGCGTCCAAATCAAGGACCTATTATTCCACAAGAAACATTCCACCAGGAAATATAGAACTGCAATGCTACCTAGTGGCTGAACTGTAATTTGGATGGTCTGCATTACTATCCTGCCACTGCCATCATAAGATTAATGAAATGGAACTTCACAGGAGGATTGCAACATATTCTGAACCTCAGAGGTGAAACCAGCAGAGTTTAAAGGCAAAAAGGGGAGGGGAATAAACAGCTAATCTTATTACTGCAGACATTTCTATCCAACATAATAAGAAATCTGGCTCTTGAGGTAAATCCATCAGAAAAATAAAAGGATCTAGTATTCTAAAAGAAGCTTCTGCACACAGAAAACTACAACTGCATTGTCATGCAGTTGAACTGTAATTTGGTTGGTACGACATCAAGTTTTTTTAGTTGAAATTCACAGGAGAATTGCAACATGATTATGCAAGTACAGTATAAATAGATTCCTCAACAAAGGAAGGAATTGAAATTCACTGGAGGAAGCAATTCAGAAGAAACATCTTCTGAGCTCAGAAACTGTAAGGCCCACTTTAGCATGTCAATTGATGAAACTGACAGAGATACAGGCAATGACAGGGGAAGTAACAGCAATCTTTACATCAGTTGTATATGCATGTATCTAGCAATCCGATCAGAAAGGTCACATACCAAGAGCATGAATCCACCGCGGGACCAATCACAAGACAAACGAAACAGCAGAAATCATCTCTTGCATGTGCAACAACACAGCACGGGAAGGACAAACACGAAGCAGAGTTAGTACCGCGCCGAACCAAGCAACCCGCGGCCATTCCGAGCCAGGAGAAGGCTTTGCTCCGCGCGTTGATCAGCGGCGGCTATGTCGTTCCGGGCGGCGACGCGCTCCTGGCCGATGAGGTCGTCCACGCCGGGGAGCCGCTCGTGGTCCAGCAGCTGGCAGGCCGCCCAGAGGTGGGCGCGGCCTGCCTGGATGGAGCCCCAGGCGGAGTCGGCGTGGACCCTGGCGGCGCGGAGCTGCTCCAGAGCGGAGCGCAGCTTGCGCTCGGGCTCGTCGGCGCCGGCGATGTCGTTGACGGAGTGCAGGGGCGCCGCCGGGTCGGGCGCGGCGCCGCGGAGCCCGACGTGCTCGGCCGCCGTCAGGAGGGACGCCGCGATGGCGAGGTTGCTGGCTGCGTCCACGAGAACGTCCTCCGCGGCCATAGCCCGCGCGCGCCCATCATCCCCGTCGGCGGCGCGCATCGGCCGCTGCCGCTCGATGACGCGCACCGCGCGGCCGAGGAGAAGGTAAGCGCGGCGGCAGTAGTCGGCGGCCTCACCCGCCCGATCCCGGACGAGTGCCGTCCACGCCTCCGGCATCTCGCCCCCTTCTCTTCTCCTCTCTCGCTTGCTCGCTCCGTGTGTGGCTTGGCTTCTCAACGAAGGCGTTGTGCGGCCTTGGCGGCCGGCGTGCTCTGAAATAGCCAGGCTGGCGGAATGGAGCCCACGGCCGTAACTGATTATTTACCTCGCGCCGTAGTCAAAAAGAAATGACGCGCGGTTGAAGAGACGTGGGCCACCTTGTCAGCGAGTCAAGAGGCAGTAAATCCTAGCGGTAACACGTTGTGAAACCGGATGCTATATAAGAACAAATTTATCCCCACATCTCCTTCTACCTCATCCAATTCGTCACAACTCGCGCGCGCTCGCTCAGAGAGACAGAGAGAGAGAGAGGAGAGAAGGTCAGAGGAAGAGAGAGCTCGTCGGCGACGGTAATGGAGGAGTGGAGGAACCTGGCGAAGACGGTGCCCAGAGACCTCTTCCGCGTGTGCTTCGACATCGAGGGTCTCCTCGTCGCCGTCGCCAGCAGCCGCTCGAAGCTCGGCGCGTTGGTCCCCGCGCTCGAGGCGAGACGGGCCGGGGAGGCGCCGCACGGCGACATCGGCGACAACCTCTCCTCTCTGCTTGGCTGGGCTTCCGCGTCCCTCCCCTTCGAGGACCTCGACGGCGCCATCAGCGAGCTCGCCCGCCTCAACGCGCTCCACGCCAGGGCCCACCACGCCTTCCTCCTCTACGGCGGCCACGCCGGGCTCGAGGGCACCGACGACGCGGCGTGGCTGGACTGGCAGCACCGGCACGCCGACGCGCTCCGCCACGCCGAGGCCGCGCTGCGGAGGCTGCGCGCCGCCGCCTCGCTGACCCGGGCGGCCGACGACGCCATCCGCTCCGCCCGGTCGTGCCCACGCGCGTCGCTCCGCTGGGATGGGTGGATGAAGGCGGCCATCCGGCTCGCGGCTTACGCCAACATCAGCGCTGCCATGGCGATCTACGCGCTCTGCTGCATGTCCCTCGCGGTTGCTCTGGAGTTCCACGACGCGTCGACGGTTGTGAACCGCTAGGCCAGCGGGCGTCCGCATCAATCGATCGATCCCTCCCTGCAGGCTAGGAATGTGAGTTCATCGTCTCGTTTTCCCCTGCATTTACGCGATCAGGAGGTGGTGTTAAGCTTGCTGTCGTGAGGATTGTTAGGTGTTTTTGGATGAACTTGTCAATACTGAATGCGTGATGCTGATACATTGAAATTGAACTGGATCATGCATGCCCGTCAAAGTTCAAGTACTTGATGATCAGTTTGAGGAATGTATAGATCACTGTCCTTTAAAATCTCTGCAAGTTGATTTTGCCTATATGGGTTTGTGCCTGACGATCATCCATTTAACATGACGTGTGCTGTTAATTATGAAGTTTGAGATACTGTACACTTCCCTAATTCTGTGCTGTTAACTCTGAAGTTTTTGCTGAATCCACTGCACAACTGATGTGTTGATTATCTTGATTCTCTGAATTTTTATGATACCATTCCCTTAACTCTGATGTTAATTCTGAAGTTTTCACTGAATGCACCAAAGAATTGATGTCTCCATCATTGTGATTCTCTGAAAGTGTTGTGGTACGTTTGTCATGGCCGCACAATTGATGTGTCGTATTATTCTTGTTATCTGAAATTATCTGCAAATAGATTTAACTGTGAGGTTGCATAACATGATACGTGCTGTTAATTCTGAAGGTTCAGATATATGACCGTTCAGATTTTCTAAATTTTTATATAGTTTTGATTTTTTTTTTACTGAATGCGACCAAATAATTGATGTGTTGATCTCTTCATTAGTTACTTCGGCACAACAATCACGTGTGGAGAACTTTATATGAATTGGCATTCTGTTCTGTTTTTCTTCCTTAAATATTGATTTCGTCTCTCTTGCAGAACCTGGAGTCCCTTTAGCATGGTTGCGTGAAAAAATTAATTTAAATCTATATCTCATATAGAAACGCAATAAAAGCTCCATAGCTAAATCTGGGAACCTGACTTTGATCAGAACAAATTTTGGTATGTGTTGTTAATTCTTTTGTTTCGACTGAAGGCACCATGTGATTCGCTAAAGACTTGTACACTTCTGAAGTTTTTACTGAATGCTATAGTGCAATTGATGTGTTGATCATATGATTCTCTGAATTTGGTCGCTTCATGTGTCGATACTTCAGTTTGTGGTATGTGCTGTTAATTCTGATGTTTTAACTGAATGCACCAGGTAATTCGGTAAAGTTTTATGGTACGCTTAAGTTTTGACTGGATGCCACAACGTTATTGATGTGTCGAACATATGATTGTCTGAAATCGGTCTCTTCATGTGTAGATACTTCAACTGAAACTGTATTTATTTGCATGCGTTGAACAACGTAGTGAACTTTCCATGAAATGGTTATTCTGAGGCTTCAGTTCTGCTTCAGTAAAGATGGATCATCTGATGTGTTGATCATGTGATTCTCTGAATTCGGTCTCTTCGTATGTAGATACTTCGACTGAAATTGTATTTATTTGCAAGTGTAGATCCATTCCACAGTGCAGTAAATTAACATAAGAAGCCTAACTATAACATTAAAAATATTTTCTGAGACCAGTCACAATGGTGGTTTCATTCTTACTAAGTATGGTGAAAATCAATATTTTTGTATAATGTAGCAAGAAATCAACTAGGAAAGAGATGGGAGGGATCATGTGTAAATTGTTTCCAACACATTTTCCGGCAGTGTTCTGAACCTCAGAATTGTTGAAACCAACAGTGTGTATTGGCAAAAAGGGGAGCTACCATCTGATCTGACAACATCCTGAATTTGAAATGAAACTGATAGGATAATTACAACTTGATCATGCAAGTATAGCGCAAGCAAATTCTGCAACAAAGGAGGCAATCGAGTCCAGACAAAACATACTCTGAAACGGTAAGGCCCACATAGGCAATGACAGGGGAAAGTAACAACAATCTTTTTTGTTCATGGGTTAGACTTGCTTCAACAGCAGGAGGCAAATCCAAAATTGCCTCCTGAATGGCTACTGTTCACATGTTTTTGGTCTCCAACAGATGAGGCATAGGAGGATGCATTTTTGCCTTTGGAAAGAGAGGGAAGCTAAAAGTAGATGTTCTCTCTCCTCGAATGCATTTGAGGAGTGGCTGCTAGGGCGCCACGTGGCAGGGCGAGCGCGCGGTACGAGAATCTCTTTGTCCATGAAGTTTTGCATTTCGATCTGCCTCTTGTTGTTGGAGACAACAAAAAATAGACTGATATCTTGCTACTGTAGAGGTGAGGCAAATAGAGTTTTACATCTCCAATTTGCCTCTTATTGTTGAAGTCAGCCTTACTACTGCATAAGTGCATAGTAGTACACTAGTACATGATTTATTGTATCCAAGAAACTAGTATACTGTATCTTGCAGTCCGACCATACATCAAAGCAGAGTTGTTAAGCCAGGAATCCGCAGCCGTCCACAGCCAGGAGGAGGCTTTGCTCCGCGCGTTCAAGCGCGGCGGATACTTGGCTCCGGGCGGCGACGCGTTTCTGGTCGATGAGGTCGTCCACGTCGGGGAGCCGCTCGTGGTCCAGCAGCGTGCAGGCCGTCGCGAGGTGGGCGCGCCCTGCCTGGATGGAGGGCAGGGCGGAGTCCGCGTGGACCCTGGCGGCGCGGAGCTGCTCCAGAGCGGAGCGCAGCTTGCGCTCGGGATCATGGACGTCGGTGATGGCGTCGACAGAGCGCAGGGGCAGCACCGAGTTGGGCTCGGCGCAGCTGAGCACGAGCTGCTCGACCGTCTTCATGATTCTCGCCGCGGCGGTGAGGTCCATGGTCGCGTCCGCGAGATCGTCATCCGCGGCCATCGCCCGCGCGTGCCCATCGTCCCTGTCGGCGGCGCGCATCGGCCGGTCCCCTTCCATGACGCCACTGAGCAGAAGGTAAGCGCGGCAGCAGTTGTCCGCGGCCTCAATCGCATCGCCCTGGACGAGCGTCTTCCACGTCTCCGGCATGACCCAAGGACTTGATCTCGGCGTCAACAACTTGGTGCTGCTGGTGGTCACCCTGCAAAACAACTCGATCTCGATCCGCTAGCTAGATGTCTAACAGGTAGAAAGGACAGCCTCAATATTTATACCCCTGATTACATTACACAGTCGGTTACTAGATCCAGTCCGAGTAGAATACTTACATTGAATCCTAGTAGAATCCTAGTGATGCTCGATCGGTTGGGCTTCCGCGTCAGGACCTCGCGCCAAAGTTTGAAGATGCAGTACCTATGACTCGGCTTAATTTTATATTAGAGGAAATAAATACCAATCAACATGAAATTATCTTGTCAGGCAAATAATCATGAAATTATCTTGGTTGCACTACACCATGACAGGAAAAGGTTTGCTCCATGGACTGTCAATCTGATGCTTGGATGGTCTCAAGATGTTGCAAGGGAGAAGCACCATACGTAGTGCTCTTTTTTTTTCTTTTCTTTTTAAGAACGATCTGAAAACTGAATGTCCCAACGTATATTAATGTACGAAGAATCATACAAGGCTAAACTATAACATTAAAATTATTTTCTAAGACTAATCGCAATGAAGACTTCACTATTAGATTAAATGATTCAAACTACAAGAGATCCCCAGCCCCGGGATGGCTCGCGACGGGGAGAGAGCTCCCGCTCGGTACACCCAACCCAACCCTCCGAACCTTCCGACGACGACCTCCATGGTCTCGCCGGCCACCAGCCAGCACCAGCCGCTCCTCCGCCACGCACCCCAGCCCCCTTAGCGCTCAACCCTAACGCCACCCCGTTCAGATCCGGTAGAGCGAGCTCTTCCGGCTGGGTCGGGGGCTCAACTCCGCCGCCTTGGCTGGACTACTCTCCGTCACTTGCCTCCTCCTCCGACAACAAGAGCTCGTGTTCACCGGACCCCGCTGTCGCTCAAGGTAAGGGCAAGGCGCCTCCGGTCGGCACCTCCTCGTCGCACCGCCCGCGGCCCTCGGGTGGGTTCATGGCGGACCCGCGTAGGTCTTGGGGCCGAGTCGAGTGCCGACCGCGGAAGCTGCAGACTTTCGGGACCGGCCGCCCCGACGGCTCGCCTTGGAGCTGGTGCGTCCCCCTCCGCGCTGTAGCTACACCTCGTCGGACAAGGACGGGTGGCAAAAGGTCGCCCGAAGAAACAGAGGCGCCGCCGGACCAGGATACCACGCTCCAAGCTGCATCGGCCCGTACCGGCGGACCTCGTCGATCGTTGCTTCAATTGTCCGGCCTATGACCATGTGGCTGCGGCCTGCCGGAACCCCTCACGGTGCATGCGCTGCCACCAAGAGGGCCACACGGCGAGGTGCTGCAAGAGGTCGCACTCCCCGCCGGGTGATGAGTCGTTACCCTCCCGGCTTCCTCGACGTTGTCGGAGCTCCACTCACAAGGTCGCGTCGGCTCACCGGTGGATTTGGGCCGCCCGGTCACTTCGACTCGGTCGTTCCCCCTTCGGCAAGCTCGGCTTCCATGGATGGCGAGTGGTCGGTCCCCAACATCCGTGTGCCGTCGCCGCCACCAACACCGCCACCGTCGCCGGCCTCGCCCACGTCGGAGCCGCCGGACGCTAACGAGGCGCCGGTAAGGACGTCCTTTGAGTTGCACCACTCGGAGGCCCGCCCCATTGGAGATCCGTGTCATCCCTCGGGCGGACGAAATTGTTCCGAAGAAGCTACTCCGGCGCGTGCTCTCTACGTCATGGTCAAGGGCTCCCGACCACCCGTGAGTGTGGCGGTGCTGCGCACCTTTCGTCCGTGGCATATGACATCGACAACACCATCATCATCGTGCATCGGTT
Organism: Chloris gayana; assembly: GCA_031894775.1. Taxonomy (NCBI): domain Eukaryota; kingdom Viridiplantae; phylum Streptophyta; class Magnoliopsida; order Poales; family Poaceae; genus Chloris; species Chloris gayana. Next base: position 881,764 of record JAUNZO010001929.1, read on the forward strand.
CCGGCCGGATTATTTCCTGGTCGTCTTTCGGGAGTGGGACAAAGATTGGGTTCTTCGCTGCCCCTACTCGAGCGATGCGCCGTTCAGCCTGGGATTTTGGCCGTGGACGCGATGAATCATGGCGCACGCCCGACCTCTGCTCTTCCAGGTGCTTCGGATCTCCGGGGCATTCCGGCGCATGCCCGGCACCTCTCCACCGTGGAGACCATCCTTGGCTCTTCCTGCGCAAAGCTCCGACCGACGGCGGGCACGGTCGCAAAAGAGGACCTTGGTCACTTCGTGTCCAGGCCCGGTGTCTAGATTCAGCACCGATCCCGCGCGAGAAGCTTATCATGGTGCCGGAGCCGAGAAAAAGCACGTCTCCGGCAACCTTTTCCTACGGCCGAAGAGATCATCCACGGCGTGCAGCCTACCCTGTTCTACCGGGTTGAAATCCACATCTTGGAGATCGGTGATCGGCGAGTCCCTTCAAGCGCCTCCTACGAAGAGGGCACCCCGCCGGACTATTGGGACAGTGACGAGAACGGCCACCCCGGCGAGCGAGAAGTCCGGTCGTACCCCGGCCGAAGAAGACAAGGTTTACTTCGCCGCCGTATTCACAACAAGGAGGTGGGGTCTGTCGGAGCCGGTGCCGATGGTTACGCCGCCAACTAGTCGCGAGTGCACCCACCAGCTGCCGAGCCCACGGCCTTCATGGTCGCTACGATCGCTCTTTGTACCACCGCCACCTCGCCGGCAAGCTGCGCCGCCGGGCAGGAGGCGGCAAGCGCTACGTGGTCCCTCACGGGCCCACCGCAATTTGGTAGTTTTCATGGGTGCCACCAAAAGGGGAAAGCCGATATGTAACACCCCGATTTTCCATCAAATTAAAATCCATCAAATAAATCATTTTCGGTTATTCAGGTAAAACATTATTTTGAAAAGTTAATAGGAACGTAAAATCTAATTTCTTATTTAGAAACAACACATAGAATTTTCAAATAAAATGCTAAAGCTTGCAACCTTGACTGACCTTACTTTAATTGCCTTGCTTTTATTCTATTTTGCCTTATTTTATTTTATTTGGATTTATTCGGATTTTATTTAAATTTATTTGGATTTAAAATGGAGAAGGAGGAATAGGAAAATAGAAAAAGAAATAAAGCCCGAATGGGCTGCCCCTACCCCTTTCCCTCTCCCCTGGCTATTTTAAAGAAATAGGAAAGAGTTATTTTAAATTCAACAAAGTAATATAAGTTATTTTGCCTATAAAGTAAACTTTTTTAAGTTTTAGAAATATATCCATTATTTGTTTTGGTTGTAAAAATGACTTAATGAAAAGATTCTATTTGATTATTTTAGAAAGCATTATTTTATACAAGGCGTTTTCTCTTTGTAAGCAAAAATGGGAGCTTTATCATTTCATGTGAGAAAAAGGAGTTATCTCCAAAACTAAATAAAGTTTGATTTATAAAAGCTTTTTGATTTGAGAAGTATATTTGATTTATAGAAAGGTTTGCTTAATAAGTAAAATTGTTTTATTAGTTTGTTTTATAGGTAATGAGATTTATAAAAGAATTTATTTAATAATGATAAACTTTGTTTAAAGTACTTTGTTTTCCAAAATGTTTATACTTTAACGAAGAACCAGATTTTAATTACCTTTGATTAATTTGGTTTTGGAAGCCAAATTGATTTCATGGTATTTATGTCTAAGTTTAGTTAGATACGAAATTAGTTTATATAATTATATTTTTGGTTGAATGCAGTCATTTCTAATAGTTTGCATTTGGTCTTTACTGTTTGAAACTTTTATTTGAAAGTTTGAGTAGAATTCATTTGCATAGAAGAAATAGAATAGGGAAAAAGAAAAGAAAACTCCAAACCAGGACATGGGCCAAATCTCCCCGGGCCCACTCCCCTCCTCTCTCCCTTCCCTTTCTCTCGGCTCGCTCCGCCCCAACCCTAGCCCCGCAGCCCATGCCCAAGCCCGAGCCCGCACGCACCTCAACCCTAGCTAGGTGTTCCGCCTCCGTACGCCGCCGCCACTCCCTCGGCGTGCGTGCCACGCTAGCTAGAGCCCCGCAAGCTTATAAGAAGCAAGCCCCGCAACCGCGTAGCCCTTTTCCCCCCACCTCGCCATCTCGCGCCTCCCCGCGACAGCCGCCCGAGACGCCGCCATCGCCGCCGCCTCCCCAACCTCCTTGCACCGTAGAAAGACGCCGCCCGAACCCCGCCGGAACCTCGACGGGCTTCGCGAGACCGCACCACCCCTCCCCTACCGCTCCCGGTTGAAGAACGTCCATCGAAGCGCCTCTCCGTCACGAACGGAGCACAATCGTCGCCACCTCGCCGTCGCGAGCTCCTCGCCGAACCCACGGCGCCACCACAACCGCCTCGGTGAGACTCCCCGCGACGCTCTCTCGCTCCTAGACCAACCGCAGCGAAGAACGAGGCCCCGTAGCTCGAGATCGAGGAGGTCCGGTGAGCCGCCCATGGCGCGCCACCGTGTCCGTTCGCCGCCGGTGCCCAAAGCCGGCCGGACGCGTCCCCCACCGCCCCATCTCCGATCGATGGTCCAGATTAGATCGGACGAAGGGGTATGAGCCCCGGTCCATGGTGGACCCGTGGACCGGAGGATTCCCGTGATCCACGACCCCATAGACCCGGTCCACGGATTTTCCCCATTTAAAAATAATTCCCTTAATTTCGATAAATCGGTAGATTTACACGTAGGCCCCCGTAATTTAGTTTAATTACATCCGGGTCCTCTCGTTTTTATATAAACACCCCTATGATTAGTTTTAATTACGTTTAAGCCCCCGGTTCTCGTAAATGGTATTTTTGCAAACAGACTCCCGTAGTTATCTTTAATTATGTTTAGGTCCCGCACATTTACATAAACAACCCTATGTTTTCCATAAACTATATTTTAGTCCGTAACTTTTACATTTTAGTCCCTATACTTTCTAAAAAATATGAACAGGTCCCTGGACTTGGCCATTTTGTAGATAGGCCCCCATAGTTTTACTATTTTACGTTTAGGTCCTTCTATTTGTAAAATCCAACCATAGACTTTATTTTAATTCTGTTTTAATCCCCGCCACATGCTAAAACTATAAAATTTGCAAATGAGCCCTTGTAAATAGTTAAGTTTACGAGCGTATATTTTGTGACTAGGTAAATTTACATGCTAGCCCTCTAAGTCTATAGTTAATTACGTTTAAGTCCTTATCTTTTTCAAAAGGAGCCTTAGCCTTCATTTTAAATCTGTTTTTGTCCTAATCTTTTTCGTTAAGACTTTTAGTTAATTGATTAAACTATTTTTAGGTCTTTAAGCCATATTTATTTCAGTGTTTTAATAATGGCCTTTCTACGTAAACACCCTTAACCATTTATTAAATTACGTTTCGCCTCTGTTTTCTCAAACCACATTAAATCATGTTCTTTTACAAAATGAACCTTGGTGTTTTATTAACCTACATTTTTAGACCTTAACCTTTTTACACTTTAGCCCTTGATATTTTCCATATTTACAAAATGGTCCATGATTTGCTGTTTTTACATTTTGAATCCTAGATCTTTAAATGCTCATAACTTTGCACTCGTAACTCCGATTAAGCCGATTCTTGCGCTCACGCGATCGTAGAGACGTATACTATTTATTAGTATTGTTTTCATAGTCACTAGATATTGTTTGGTGAACTGTTTCTTGGTTTGCTTGTATGCTTGTTTCTTGCATGTTTGTATCGATGTCACGTTAAATAGAAGAACATATTTTTCGAAGACCTCAAGAACAAGACTTGAAGACATGAGCAGCAGCAAAGGGAATCAGTGCAAGTGTCCTTGATGCACATTGTGCCTACTTCTTTACTATCTGAATTTACTTTTATGCATTGCATTTAATTTTGAATCCTATTGTGTCATATCCTGTTCCATACTATTTCCTTGTGGCCTTGGTTTTGGATGTAGTGTTATAGTATGGGTACGTCATTGCTCAAGCATGCTCACAATGGGGTTTACAACTGAATTAAATGCTAATCTTGATTAATTATCCACTGGAACATAATGATCAAGAACTGGTAATGCTTTTTAGCAACATGGAACTTAGGTGATCCCGACAGGAGGATTGTCGATGATGGTGCCGGTGCACACCGTTGGGTGTGGTGGTACTTGTTTGGGATCATAAGGATCGGTTCTTGGAGCGGCAACCCAGGACTTCCGCACAAAGCACAGTGGCTGATAATGGGTAGGTAAGGTTTAGTACCAAGGTAGCTTTCCAGTTCTGTGAGCGTCGAGGAAGGACGAAGGAAGAAGGCGTCTTCCGGATTCGGGCGAGAAAAGGCAGAGTACTTGAAGCCATAATGCAAGAGGGGGCCTTGGGTGATGCGTCACTTTGATGGCGGCGAAACCTTAGCATGGGCGTTTTGCAAGCTGGGAAGTCCTTCGAAAGATCTTGTGGTGATCTCTTGTATTCACACCTAAGGAAGTGTGCTCGGTATAATGGAGGTTTTAGTCACCGACGGGTGATGGAATCACCGACCTGTGGGTAAAGTTGTGCCACCTCTGCAGAGTGTAAAACTGTTATAACAGCCGTGTTCATGGTCACGGCCTGGATCCTCACGAGAACTAGAGGGTATGGACGGGTGGAGTAACTCGTAGGTTGCTACAGGCGGGGTAACCTGTAGTGTGGTTGGTTACAGGCGGGGTAACCTGTAGTGTGGTTTGCTACGGACGGGGTAACTCGTAGGTGTTGTTTGCTGCAAGTAGGGTAGCTTGTAGTGGTTGACAGATGGGGTAACCTGTTGGTTCATCTATTGCATAGTAAATAGGTGCTTCTATTGCAAACCATATGTTAGCCTTCCTTTCATTCAGCTTACATGTCATATATTCCCACACTTGCTGAGTACGACATGTACTCATTCTTGCTATTTTCCTTTTTGCTATCAACTACTGCTGCTCGGAAGATGGAGAAGACCACCGATGAGAAAGGTCTAGGCGTGCGAATCCCCGGTCGATTGCCTGTTGTGTTATGGAGTCTTCCGCTAGCGTATATTGTATTTAGTCCTTTAAGACAATATCGATGTAAGTATTCGATTTATTAAAGACATTGTTCTTTTATCACATTAATTTGTCCTGTGTGCGTGAAAACTTGTTCTGGGCACGCATACAGATGCATTCGGTTTTGGTTGTTAAAACCGGGTGTGACACCAACCCACCTCCCGTCCAAAATCAAGCTCCTCCGGCCTTCCCCCTTAGCATAATTGGCGACACCAGCAGTGTCTATTGGCAAAAAGGGGAGCAACCAACTTAGTCTGAACCATAAAATTGTTGCAACCAGCAGAGGTTACATGCAACAGGAGGGGGGAATGATAGCAAATCTTATCTCCTTTCATGGGTTACTGCAGACATTTCTATGCAACATAATAAGAAATCTGGTTCTTGAGGTAAGTCCATCAGAAAAATTCCTCAACAAAGAAGCAATCGAGAAGAAACATATTCTGAACTCAGAAACAGTAAGGCCGACATGAACTAAACAACAATCTTTTTTGTTCTTTTGGGTTACTACTGCATAAGTGCATAGCATAGTACATGATTTGTATCCAAGAAACTAGTATACTGTATCTTGCAGTCCGACCACACATCAAAGCAGAGTTGTTAAGCCAGGAATCCGCAGCCGTTCACAGCCAGGAGGAGGCTTTGCTCCGCGCGTTCAAGCGCGGCGGATACTTGGCTCCGGGCGGCGACGCGTTTCTGGTCGATGAGGTCGTCCACGCCGGGGAGCCGCTCGTGGTCCAGCAGCCTGCAGGCCGTGGCGAGGTTGACGCGCCCTGCCTGGATGGAGGGCAGGGCGGAGTCCGCGTGGACCCTGGCGGCGCGGAGCTGCTCCAGAGCGGAGCGCAGCTTGCGCTCGGGATCATGGACGTCGGTGATGGCGTCAACAGAGCGCAGGGGCAGCACCGAATTGGGCTCGGCGCAGCTGAGCACGAGCTGCTCGACCGTCTTCATGATTCTCGCCGCGGCGGTGAGGTCCATGGTCGCGTCCGCGAGATCGTCATCCGCGGCCATCGCCCGCGCGTGCCCATCGTCCCTGTCGGCGGCGCGCATCGGCCGGTCCCCTTCCATGACGCCACTGAGCAGAAGGTAAGCGCGGCAGCAGTGGTCCGCGGCCTCAATCGCATCGCCCTGGACGAGCGTCTTCCACGTCTCCGGCATGACGGCCTCAACCCAAGCCATCTCGCTCAGCATGACCCAAGGACTTGATCTCGGCGTGAAGAAGAACTTGGTGGTGTGACCCAAGGACTTGATCTCGGCGTCAACAACTTGGTGGTGCTGGTGGTCACCCTGCAAAACAACTCGATCTCGATCCGCTAGCTAGATGTCTAACAGGTAAGGACAGCCTCAATATTTATACCCCTGAATCCCTGATTACATTAGAGTCGGTTGCTAGATCCAATCCGAGTAGAATACTGAATCCCTTTCTCGCAAAAAAAAAAAAAAAAAAGAATACTGAATCCCTTGCTATCGTGAGGATAGTTAGGTGTTTGTGGGTGAACTTGTCAGTACTGAATCTCTGAATCCGTGATGCTGATACATTGGACTAATGAAATTGAACTGGATCATGCAGGCTCGTCAATGTTCAAGTGCTTTATCATCGATTTGAGGAATGTGTAGATCACTGTCCTTTAAAATTCTCTGCAAGTTGATTTACCTGTTGGTTGTGCCTGACGATCATCCATTGAACATATGATGTGCTCTGTTATTTATGAAGTTTGAGATACAGTACACTTCCCTGATTCTATGCTGTTAATTCTGAAGCTTTTACTGAATCCACTGCGAAACTGATGTGTTCACCATTCAGATCCTCTGAATTTTTGTGATACATTTCCTTAACTCTGCTGTCAATTCTGAAGTTTGGGTTGAATGCACGAAACAATTCATTTATCCGTCATTGTTATTCTCTTAAAGTGTTGTGATAGACCACACAATTGATATGTCATATTATACTGGTTATCTGAAATTGATCATTCCATGTGCTGCTAAGGGCAGTGAACTTTCAACGAACAGAGTATTCTGAGACTTCTATTCTGCTTCACAGCTACGTGTAGCACCGGAACTTCCTCTAGCGTGCAAAGTATAATTCAAATCATCGTCTCGGGTTGCTTAATGCAATTTAGCTGCATGTGAAACAAGACTATGAGCAAGAGCAGTGTACTCTGATCTGATTACAGTTTGTACCATGAAGGCAAACTGAAGTTGACTGAATATGACATTGTTTCCAAGTTCTGGAATAGGTCAACTAACATTATATCATAGGTCTGTATTGATTTGTCTTTGTAAAGTTGTTTCTATCCAAGAATACAATAAAGCTTAGCTCCTTCCAAATTACAAAGCAACACGAGAAATGTGCAGGATAAAAAAAAACAGAAATGCACAAAGACAATCCTAAATTTTATTTCATCTTCATGCCTTTGCCTGCCATTCGTTCTGTGCCGGTGTACCAGTGGTGTTTGTTACATTGGTGGTCTAATCTAAGGGACGCTGCCACACAGGTTTTATGGCCATAGAAAAATTTTCCCGGTTGGGTGGGTGTGAGAGAGGAATGAGTCAATTTTTATATTTTTAATGCATTTTTCTCCTCAACCGTAAGTTTGTTTTCAAATTCATTTAAACCACTATATTGTTTAGAATGAATTCTACGAAATCAGATTCAATATTATTATTTTTATTTTTTAAAATTTAAATTTTCGTCAACATTTTGAATGTATTATGTCAACATGTATTTACATTGTGTCAACATTAAAAATATTCTATGTCTAGATTTACCAAAAATGTTGTTTTGACTTTTTAAAATCTGTTAAAATGAACTATACATTTTTAAATTCAAATTTTCATCAACATTTCTTAATGTACAATTGAACATTTATTTATACAGTGCCACCATTTGAATATTCCATATCAACATTTCATGAAAAATATTGATCCTATTACTTTTAATATTGAAATGAACTTTGAATTTTTTAAAATTTAAATGATCCATAATTTTTTAATAAATATAATATGTTAATATTTATTTATATTGTGTTAAAATTGTGAATATTTTATATCATCATTTTAAGGATGTTGACTCTACTTTATTGAAATGTTGACATTGTATTCTTGGTCTTGGTTTAATGCCAGACGGGTGTATTTGTTTGCTATATTTAACAAATTAATTATAATTTATGTAGTTTTTGAACTAAATTAAATATAAACTATAAGTGATTTAAATAATAATATAAAATAAGTATAAAATAAGTATAAAAATTATATTCATGATATGTAGCCCACTAGCATGTGTCCCAATGATTTCTAAATTCTAAAAAATCAAATAAAATTTGAAAATCATGACATTTGTCATGATGTGATGGTATCACACGTGAAAGCTACCATAAAAAGTAGAAAATATTTCACATAAGTTATCACATACGTCGCTAACAAAACGGAGAATCTCCGAAGAAGAAACTTAAAATTGAGAATAAGTGGTTACGATCTGAAGTCAAGTTGATGGTCAAATTTGAATTTAACTTGAAACCATTTTGTATAGGTCAAAGATCAGATAAATATTATCATGTTATTTTTTAAATTTGTTTGGTAATTTTTTTATAATTACAGATTTAAAGTTTGCCATGTACCATGATAGCACTCGGCAAACACCAACTTTACCGAGTGCCCTCATTGGCACTCGAAAAAATAAGGGCATATCGTTTGTATCGATGGGGTGTGATGCAAAATATTTCCTCACCTACCCTCTCTCACCCCATCTTATCTTCGATGCTCTTGAATCTTCTTCATCTCTCCCTGGTTTCTCTCCACAATCTCCGTTGCTCCCGGCTCCCCTCTCCCAACGGCGGAGGCAGCACACGGTGGTGGCATTCGATGGTGCTGGGCGGCAGCGGTGACCAGCCGACTCCGGTTGCGCGAGGGTGCACGACCTCGCTCGGGTTTGGTGGGCACGATGGCGTGGACCAGGCGGGCGTGGGGCGGCAAGAGACCGGCCGTCGGCATGGTGGGAGTGATGCAAAGGTGGGTGGGAGCCACGTTGTAGCATATGTGGCGGCGGCTGGCCAACTCGGTCTGCACGGGTCCCACGGCCTCTAGGCGGTAGCACGAATCCAAGCAAAGGGGGCTCCCGATCTGGCAGAGAGGGTGCGGCCGACACGAAGGGGGTGGCGGCCCCGCCTTCGCGCGGCGCAGCGGCGAAACCTAGGGCTGAGGGGGCGACGGTGGCACCCAGGGGTGGCCCCGACCGATGTTGCAGAGGAGCCTACCCCCCCCCCCCCAGGAGAGTGGTGGCCAGCAGCGGTGACGTCCGTAACCCAGCTCGTCGACACGGCGCGTGCGCGGTGGCGGTGCAGTGGGACCGGCGAGCCACAGTGGTATGGCGGTTCTGGTATTTTTTTTATTCTTTTCAAAAAATATTTATCGAGTGGCATGGCGGTCCTTGTATTGTTTTATTCTTTTCAGAAAATATTTGTCAAGTGCCAGATGGCGTGTGCCCGATGAAAAGCACTCAGAAGAAAGCTCTTTGCCGGCACTTGATTTGCCGTGAACTCTTTGTCAACTATTTTTGGGGCTTCGCATAGGGGATCTCTCGTAGTGTTAGTAATGTGGACAACCAAATAACAGTTTAACCACATGGCGACATTGCAGTTCTATATATTCCCCAGGAACTGGTACTTGTGGAATACTAGGTCCTATTTTTTCTGAATTTCAACGGTTTATACCGGCACAATCATAAAGGAATACTAGGTCGCCATTCCAGTTTGGGGTTATGTTAGGTTGCTACCTATTTAGCTAACTTTTATTTGTTTTGCTTCTCTGGTGTTTCCATTGGTGTGGCATCACTCTACGTACTTGTAGTTAGCAGTATTCTGTCTGGATCTGTGCATAAAGAATAAGTAATTCTAATACCTGATGTGACATTTCTCATAAAGGACCTGTGACCTGTAGATTCCTCAAATTGATCGTCAAGTACTTCAACTTTGAGTAGTACTGTACTGTATCCATGATCCTATTAAATGAAATTTCAATGTGCCAGCATCACGCATTCAGACATTCTATTGACGAGTTCTTCCACAAACATAAAGTCATCTCAGTTCGATCACAGTTTCAGCTATTGTCATGACATTATATTATGCCCCAATCTTACTTGACGATATCAGGATTTTTAAACTTCACAGGAGAATTGTAACGTGATCAAGAACAATGCAAAATAGAGGTGCAAAACCAGATCAAGCAGGTATAAGACTGAAATTTGATCCAGTTCTTCAGGCAAAACCGTCAGAACATAAAGGGCCCAGTATTTCTTTTTTGCAACTAAATATATTCTAAAAGAGCCATAAAGACACTGAAATATGGGAATGCACTGTTGCCATCAGGACCTTCTATTGTACAATAGCAACATTTAAAAGTAGCTTCCACAGGAGATTTCTCAAATAATCATGCAAGTAGAGTACAAAAGAGAAAAAAATCAATTCTATAAACAAGGGTGCAATACAGAAGAAACATATGCACACTGAATTCAGAATCTGTTGGGAACTATGATGCAAAATCTGTATGGAACATTACATGGTCAATTGGTAATATCAACAGAGATATAGGCAAAAACAAAGGAAAAATAGCAACAATCTTGTCTGTTCATGGGTTACTGAATGCATTTGGGTTAAACATAACCAGTAATCCGATCATGAATCTCACATCAACATTTGAAGGCACTCTACACATCTATGAATCCACGAGGAACCAATCACAAGACCAATGAAACAGCAGAACTAAATCTCGTGCGCTCGATCACAGTTTCAGCTATCTTCACGGCAGGCACAACAACACAGCAGAGGACTCATGTTGTACGACAGACGCAACGGATCAAGGTCCTGTTGGAACCAACAGGACCTTGATCTGCGGGCACGAAATACCCCACCGTCGGGGCGGGTGAGCGAGCTCGGTGGGCGGGTGCACAACAACTTTATTCATTTTTATTTTGCCTTCCCTAGCAACAGCGCAAAAATGCTTTTTTACACCTACTAAATATTATCATACCAACTAAATATATGATCTCGTGGTTTGTTACCTTGATAAATTTGTATTTTAGGCCTCTTTACCTATTTGGTAAATCTGGAAATATTCAAAATCCCTACTATTTCCTTAGATAGATTGATTACATTTACCCTCATATATATGAGGGACTTGTCTTGAGTCCTAAACAAACACAACCTGGAATCCTAATAAACAATCTAAACTTCCCTAATTAAATCAAACATTCTAAACTTAAACCAATCTCTCCTAATTGATAATTATGGACATCTAGCCACTTTTCGAAGGAGAGGAACGACCGCCTCTCCATGGCGTGCCCGCCAGCCGGACCGGTTGTGGCCAGGGCACGGCGTGCTGCCGCATCTGGCCCAATCCGGCCCATAACACCACTACCCATGCCGAGAATCAACACATCCTTGTGCTGGGTAACCATTTGACCGTGAGCCGCAATCGCCGAACAGTAGGATGAAGAGGTCGACAAAGCTTGATGAAGACCATCCGGTTGCGGAGGATGAAGTCGGTGATGAGGTTTGTGGCGGGTGGGGTTCCCAATGTCGTCTGCCATAGCAAAGTGGTAGGAGGTAGGTGTAGGAGAAGAGCCAGTGATAGCCAGAGTGTTTGGAGCAGCATTGAACATTCGTGGAACGTCGTAGTTGAAGTGGAGGAGGTTGTCATCCCCGGGAGGCTCGGTGAAGAATGGTCGATCGCCAAGCTCGGAAGGCAACAAAAAAGCATTGAAGATCACAATGAAGGTGTCACACAGTTATGGATGTGCATCCATCAAGTTGATGTAGTGACCGAGGAGGATGCCGAAATTAGCAGTCGAGAGTGGTGCGACCGCCCCGAAGTAACTCCAAAGACCACTTGACGAACGTGGAAGAGGTTGTGGCCGTCAAGATCAACAAAGCGGACATCCGTCGCAACAATGCTCATAGTAGATACTCCTAAAGAAGTAGAGTGTCGTGTGGGAGACATGGCTCATGTCGAGGAAGTTCGCAGAAGCATACCACAATCTAACGAAGTAAAGCCTCCTCACCATGCCTGGAGGAGGGAAGCTAGCAGATGATGAAGCCGAGCTCATGAGACCGCGATGTAGAGGCGCATATCAAAGAAAATGAGGCCATCACGGATGCTCCAAGTGGGTGCGAGGTCACGGGTCGAGATGCGCCCGCAAAGAAGGACAACTCCGGGTTGGTGAGGACGTCATCGCGTACGATGTTGTGTAGGCCCTCATCGCTATGCGAAGGGCGATGATGTCGATGATGCAGTGGCATCCTCCCATGATAGCAGCAGTCGCCTCCACAGGTGGGAGCACAAGTGGAACCGTAGGTGAAGGAAGGGTCGTTGCCGGCCGTGGATGGAGCACCAAACCATTACCTACCAAGAGCACATTATGACCGTTGATGAAGAAGGACATGCTCGGGGTAGCGAAATCCATCATGACTAGTCCTAGAGAGGCTAGCCATGCTGTCCCAAGGACTATATCAACACCATGTGGCAAGTCTATGGTGCGAACGTTGATGACGAAGTTGTTTTTGCTGCTGACGACAGGTAGCTAGCGGCATATACTGCGGATCATCACATGTGTTCTCCTGAAGTGAGGGTGATGGTAAGCAAAGCGCGACGAAGAGGAAGCCGGATGTCATTGATGATGGCGAGGTTGATGTGGAAGTGGAGCTCGGTGCTGAGGATGACTCCTGCGAAGTGTAGAGTGCACCCCCAAAGCCAAGGAGCGCCATCGGTGAGTCACCGTCGTTGTGGCCCATGTTGAGGAGGTCTAGCAACATCTCGATGTAGAAGAGGTTCTTGCACTTGTGATCTCTTGAGAACTTCTCATCGTAGTTCAAGTAGAGGTTGAACCGATGATGTTCTACCATCTCCTCATCGGTGAGGATCTTGAAGGGCAGGGCATTGCGGCTGCCGTTGCAGGCCTAGCCGGAGCGATGCTCATTGTAGTCCGGGTACCTATCTTCGGAGGAGGACGAGGAGGAATAAATTGAGCACGTGAAGGAGAACCAGATAGCTTGGATACCTAGGTCGTGCAAGTGATTTTAGCTTTGTGCTCATAAACACGAGCAAGACTCATGGCCTCCTCCAACTCAACCGGCTTGTTGAGCTCGATGTCGGTCTTGACGGGCTCCTAGAGATCGGCGGTGTAGTGGTTGACATGCTGCAGCTCTTGAAGATCCCCAGCACGAGGCACCAGCGCCAGGAAGGTCTCTGTGTAGTCATCCTTCATAGAGGTACGACGGAGAGTAGCTAGCTCGCCCAAGGGGTTGGCATGACGCATATACCACTGCTGGCTCAAATCGCTCTTTTCACCAAATGAGCGAAAAGGCTCTAGGAGGTGATGGCGCCATCCTTGGTACGACGCATATACCATTGCTGGGTGGTCCTAGTTAGGTGCTCGAAGTATACCATACTTGCTCCGCTGGCTGGATCATTTGCCCTCGAAAAAATTGCTCACAGCGGTTGAGCCATGGCAGAGGCTCCTTACAAGGGAAGAAGAGCTTCCGGTAGCACAAAATGGCGAGGTTGCCCCCTTGTGGCGGTGGTGGAGGTGGGGGGGGGGCACCCATGGCCTCATGCACCAGGGTGTCGAGGTCATTGTCACCGACATCGATGGTCGACTTGCCGTAGATGCCGACAATGGACTTCTTTGTAGCGATGATGACCTCGTTGCGACGAGCTTTCACCTCCAACTCATGAAGCTTGGCCACCGCCTCCGGTGTGTTGATGATGCCGTTGGTCAATGCAGCAGCCTTGATGGATTGCTCTATCGTGCAGATGCAATGCATGGAGAAGACCTCGTAGCCGGCGATGAAATCCATGAAGAGGCCTTACATGTGTGGCAGATCGTTGACTTTGTCCGGCAACGTGGGCACCAATGGGATCTGAGCTAAAGTAGAGGGCTTGACAGACATGGTGGCGGTGGGATGATTGAAACAAGGCCTTTGAATACCAAGTGTTATCTATAAACTTGGGGCCTAGGCTACCGGCGACGTAGCTGGTTGACGGCGGCTGCTATTGTGGTGGTGGCGTGCGGCTAGGGCAAGGAGGGCAGGGCGCAAGGAAAGAGAGGGAGACGCAAGAGGGCTGGAGAGTAGATGGGAATAATCCCTACTATTTTCTTGGAGAGACTGATTACAATGGCCCTCATTTATATGAGGTACTTTTCTTGAGTCCTAATCAAACACAATCTCGAATCCTAATCAAACACAATCTAAACTTCCCTAATTACATCAAAACTTCCTATACTTAAACCTATCTCTCCCGGTTGATAATTATGGACATCTAGCCACTTTTGGAATGAGAGGCAGAGCCGCCTCTCCCTGGTGCGCCAGCCAGGCTGGCTGTGGCCGGTGCGCGGCGTGCTGCCGCCTCCGGCCCTATCCGGTCCATAATACGAATGTTGCTTTTTAATGAATTTTAAAGTTAAATAGTGGTAAGAAAGACTATAAAGCTTTATTATTATCTTTGCATCAATATATATTGTATCTCTTAGTATTGTTTAAGAAATAATACTTAATTAATATTTGATTAAACAGTTAGTCAAAATATTTTTCGGTATTTAGGGCCCCATCTTGTGTTTCGCTAATGAGCCCCAAAAGCTCAGGTACGGCCCTGTAAAAAGCACATCATACTTCATACTGAAAATTTACACTAACTAGATCACCTGTATCTTCTTAGTTATATTCATGCCCCTTAAAAGTTTTACTTTTATTTAGAGTTCTAGAACCATCAAAACTGGACACATTTGTTGTAGAGGTGCAGACAAACCCTTTGAGAGTCGATCGATATAAGGCTACTCTCAATGGGGAGTTTCATTTCATTGTTTCCAAGATGCCACATAAGCAATAAGGGTGAATGAAATACCTCATACAATGCATAGTTTCATTTTGTTATTTTCTAGATAACACATGTAAGAGAGAAATGTCTTGGAAACAGTGTAGAGATGGTTTCATCTAGATGAAACCCCTTTCTTCTCTCTCCTTATTAATTTTCTGCCACATAGCAAAAGTGCTTACATGGCAGCTCATTTATTGAAAATGAAACTCCCATTGGGAGTAGCCTAAATGATAACGAAATGAAAATGATGACTTGTTCCATTCTTTACACGGCAGGAGGAATGGAGGCCGAACGTACTTCATTGCTCTTTGGGAAATGATGCAGGCGTGAAGCACAAAGCGACACATACTTTGTGGCAACACAAGAAAATGCCCGTTGCCTGAGCCTTGATATTTTTTAGGCGCCCCTCTCATGCTTTATGTTTTGGCAGCAACATCTGCTTTCATTTTGTAACCAGGCTTCCTCCAAAATGACCTTGTTTTATTGAGATCCTGTTTGAGAGCCACACACCATGGTAGTTGTAATCATAGACGGGATAGTAATGTTTGCCAAAAAATTAGTTAGGTGCTTTATTCCTTTGAGTATTGCTATGAAATGTCCTACTCATGTACAATTCAAGTTATTATAGAACTAGATATTATCATTTCGATCTTTAAACAGCTCGGTACTTTATTCAGTCAGAATAAAATTGGACAACAACAGCAATTCCCTATTCCTTTTCTCACAAAGCTTAGCACAAGTAATTCACTGTGCAATTGTCTCAGTCTCTAGCTGGAGTTTTGCACGCGATTGTCTCGGTCTCTTGCTGAGGATGCAGTGATGTAGCTGGAGTTTTGGACGCAACTGTGTCGGTCTCTAGCTGACTTATTCACTGTGCTCTTGGTCTTCGATCACTTTTTTCTTGATGCTTGATGGACAAGCTTGAGCGTGACAGTAGATTTGTGTATACTGGATGGCTGTATTTGCATTGTGTTTTTTATTAGCCGGCCGGTGACGTGCCGGGCAGCGCACCTTACTGACTTTTGATTCTTGATCATTTGGAACTTATGGACGAGCTTGAGCAGGAGGATATAATGTAAAAGAGAATAGTGTCCAATCCGATCATATCCCTGCCAGCCCTAAATTCGTTAACCGATTGCCACAAAGCAGATGGGAAAAACGACATCCTTTTCTTAGGCCCTTTTTTTTACTGGATCATATGCCCTATTCTTATATCTCTTTCTTACGGAATGGAAAACTTGCCCTTCGAAACTGTGAGTACTGATGAAACGGACTCAGGGTAAAGGCAAGAAAGCTTCAAAGGTAGCTCTCTATAATGTCAGTATATAAGGAACCTTCTCAAGAACAAGAGAAGATCCTTAATTATTGATTGGAATTCGATACGACTAGGAATCACATGATCCATCAGTATGAGGCCAGTAAGGATGGTGATGTAATCATGTGTGGGCAGACGATACAAAATTAGGATCTAAGGATTCCTTGCCGCCTGCCTAGAAAATTAATCTTGGTCGGAGAAACCAAGGCAACGACTAATTAACAAGCGATCTCCGCCTATACGATATCTCGAAGAACTAGCAACCTTCTACAAGTAAATTTCCAAGACATTTGTAATATAATAATGCTGGATAGTATTCACCACTCCAACGAAAGCTCTGCATGCAGTACTCGCAAAATAAAAAGAGAGAGAGAGAAGTGAAAGTTCCGCAAGGAAATTTCCCCTACTCTCACGGTATAGTTTGCAGGGTAACTAACTATATGATACGCTTCTGCTGGCACGAAAGTTTGTGCACTTCAGTAGATCCAGAGACATGGCCACCACAACCTCTCAACGACGCTCCGCAGGCAGCTTCCTCAAGGAAGGACTCCTCCTCCCCATTCGCAACGTCCGCTTCTTCATCCTTCCCATCATCCTCACCATCACCTACGCGGTGGCAAGCGAACTGATCTATTCCAGGGCCCTGCAACCCCTCTTTGCCAACTTCATCCACGGCATCAAAACGCGCCTGAGCACCAGTCCCCAGCACCCCGGCTACGCGCAGCTCGCCATGGATTCGCAGGCCCGTGCCGGGCAGCTCATCGCCCTCAGCTCAACCTACCTCGCCGTCACCACCTTCGGCATCGGCCCGGCCGTCACGGCCGTCACCGTGTCGGCTTCGGTGACCGCGTGGTGCTCACCTCTGCAGCGGCGGGCAGAAGCAGCGTCGTTCAAGGGCACGGTGTTCGGCACCGCGGCGTTGTGCAGCGCCCTGCACCTCGCGTGCCAGGGCGCCATTCAGGCGTTCCGGATGTACATCGTCTTTTACCGCGCCGCGGTCTGCTCTCCGTGGAAATTCTCCTCGTCTTCCTGGACCACGGTTTCTGGCACTGCCTCCAACTCGTCACCACCGTTGCCGTCGTGATGTCGGCCGCCGAGCCTGCAGGATGCTTCAGTGGGGTACGTGCGTTCCGGCAGGCGTGGTGGCTCGTGTTGGGAGACGCCGCCCGGCTGTGATCCTCGTGGTTGTGAGGGCCGCTGCCGCCTCCGGGCTGTCGCTGTTTGAAATAGTTCTGCAGAACGTCCAGTTCTTCCGCGGCATGCCGGGTGCTGCCTTTGCAGAGTTCATCAAGGCAGTCTTGCCTCGAGCGCTGCACCTGTGGTTTGCATGTGCAACCACCGTCTACTACTTCCGCCGTAGGCACCGCAAGTACGGTGATGGCGTAATTTGACGGTATTAACCACTATGCAACTTCCCATCATAATAAGTATAATAAGGTATTTTAGAATTATCTTTCGGGAGGCTTTGAACCAGTATAAATTCGACGTCTTTTTCTTGATTGATCTTCTACAACGAGATGAGTTCGTACCGATCTCCACATATTTATCGATCTCAATTCGATCGTTGACAGAGGTGGCACCATGTAGGGGTGCATTATTGTTGAAGGTTTGTCAAAAGGTTCATCGAAACAAGTCACTGCCATTGTCAAGAAAATCGTGCACCAGTTTCTTATTCATGCAAGTTCGATGTGCAAGTTTATGCAGGATTTTCGTATCTAAATTTCTATTGGTTATTCTGGATTTTCAGCCATATATCTGGAAATCCATTAGAATGTTGTTGGTCTACCATCAAGATATTCACATTTAACATTCACCAATTATTGGAATATTCAGTTGGAATTCCACATATGCCATCACAGAATGGGAAACCCAAGAAAAGACCTAACTCTTTCTATAGTGGTGGGTTTTATATCATATACTATAATGTTTCCATAACCAATGTCATATAGTGTACACAAACCATCACAAATTCGATATGTCAATAATTCCATCGTACCACTCTCACAACAATTGCATGCATGCAAAACCCCCAAATCTGATTAAAAAATCTAATTCTACCTATCAATTGTCACCAGGTTCATTTGTAGTTTCGTGCCCTATATTTTTATTTTGCCCCTTTGCTACAACATACTCTATTTTGAATATAGGGCTTTCCCAATCTTTGTTGCAAGTGATATGACAAAAAAAGAGGAAAGGCAAAGTCGTGAAGCATATGGTAATATTCAGTGTAAGTGAAATTACCTTCAAATTAAGTATGTGCTCCACACCTAGTTTTGCTCCAACTATGTGCTCTAGATTGTTACAGGGTCATCAAAAGCAAGCTGGCCATCTTTTTGTTTCTACACTATCCACCACATGATCCACATCGCTGCACAAGCCTCTAATATAAAGAAGTCAGAGGTTTGTCATCTTCAGTCTCCTATGTTTTTACTAATTCCACATGCATGTGATGCTACATTTCTTGCATGTTTTATGTAACCCTAGTTCATGCAAGTTAATTTCTCATTCCTTTATTTCCTATATGCAGGGTTTCAAGATCACTTCTACAGATCATATTTCTGAGTGGGCGTTGCATGGAATTCGGGAACATATATGCAGATTCATGATGAATGATGTCATCTCTAGTTAAGGAGAATGCCATGTTCGAGAGTTGCATGATGAATGATGTGTTTTTTCTTAGAACTTGTCACATTACTTGGTACTAGTCTGAATGTGCTACTTGATGCTACTGTTACTGTGAACGTGTTCCACTAGAATGTATATACATATGTTTAATTCTATTTTTTATTTCTGCTGCTGAATGTAAATTCCCTGATAATTGTCACCCTGTATTTTGTGTTGTGTGATGGTTGCTATAGGTAGTAGTGACAAATATTCTTAACCGTCGCAATAGCTACTTTGGATGGGGATAGCAGAACCGACCCTATATCTAACTGGGATGAAGAACACGAAACGGTCTCTATAGGTAGCAGGGGCGGACTAGGCAACACCGTCATTATACACATTGGTGACGGGGCCTGTAATACCGTCCCTACAGGAAGAGGGGACGTTCCTGGAGAGCCATCAGTACAGACAGTATGGACGGATTATAGACAAACCGTCCAACGGATTAGATAAAACCTTTCTAATAGGTAGCAAACGTTTTCTGCCAAACCGTCTCATATGCAGCTGCGACAATTCCTGGAAAACCTTCACTATAGGTTGCAGGGACGGCCTTATATATTTATGCCAAGTTTCGAGTCCTAATGTATTATGAGTATTGAGATAGAAAAGTTAAAAACAATTGTTAAATGACCATAGTGTGTCCTAGACAAGAAATCACAAAACCGTAGTGTGCTGGGGACAAATTTGACTTTGTTGATGTGTTACAGACAAATTCACTCATTGTGTTACTGACAATTTTGCCTTCTTTATTATATTGTACACTTTCTAGAATAAAAATGGCCATAGGATCTAATTCTCCTCTAAATTACCCACCTCTGCCATTATGAACACTTCCCCCTCGTATTCGTAGCCATAAAAATAGAATGTTGATCTCTATCATGAAAACATACAATCTATTCTTTGCTGGCCCTAGCCAATCCCATCACGATCACATCATCTCAGGTGATGGTAAACTCCAGCGAAAAGCTATAGCAGCTCGATGCAAAGTTGCTATGGCTTGCCTGCAATGACATGGGAGACAGTCCTCAGCTGCCATGAATCAGTTTCCGTTCCTCCATTCTTGAACATCAAAAGGGAACTCGCAAAAAGATCAAACCAGGAGAAGAAAATTAGCGTTTGCATTGATCCTGACGAGTGACGAGGGAAACGTGTGAGCGGTTCACACGCAAAAAGAAATATGGCGATAGCTGCACAATATGGCATGGGCGTTCTTAATCAGGCGTGTAGCCAAACATGTAGCCACAGATGCTGCAGGGACTCTCTATACTGTGGTCAGGGCATCTGGCGGCGAGTTAGGATTTTGCACAGATACAGTACCGGTGCGGCGGTGCCAACACGTACATGCTGCCGATGCAAGATTATTCAGGTACAGTCAATTAGTCCATTGTTCAAACTATTTCATTGATGGGTCAGTAATATTGCTAGCCCTTGCTAGGACAGTGCCGTAAACCTGACAATCTGTGTAACAAAAAAAAAAAACTGGCGGACCGTACCATCAACAATGATATGTCTGACATATGGCAAGCGAGGATCAAGAAATCGTCATTTCTTTTATTGAATTTATTAGTTTTATCATTGTAAACTAATAATGATCTTGTTATATCTGATTGTGAGAGATGAGTATTAATAAACATGTGAAGGGCTAGTTTTATTGTATGATACATTGTTGGCAGTAGGGCAAAGTTGAACAGTGAGGGTTGATCCAGGTTAGTACCGTATTGTTTATTGAAATGTATAATAATATTTTGACTTTTACATGGTTCAGTAAACAATAAGTAACATGTATTCCCTCCGTTTTATAATACTTGTGATTCTAGCCATGCAATTTTTTTGCCAAAATACTTATGATTCTCACATTTCAATGCATCATTCTCACTTCTCTATGCATCTGTATCTATATCTCTCTCTTCATAGTTTTCTGTGCACTGCAGTTTTATTGCTTCTTTTTTTTTTTGTCCAGAGTTAGAATCACAAGTACTGTGAAATAGATGGAGTACATACTATAGGGGATGGATATATATTTATGATTCTAAAGCGATATTGTACACTTTCTTTCTTCCCTTGAATAAACAATGTGTAGCTTAATCTCCAAACAAATGTTAGACATGCTTGTGTCTTCTACAATTATCCCGTGCGAGCGCACGGGTCTTATAGACTAGTTGGCATAATCGGTATTTGACTTGGTGCTTCTATTCCCTAACTAGTTACACCATTTGAGTCTTGATTTACTTGTGTAGCTGGGTATCTTATCAACTTTACTTCGGTTCTTTCATATAGCACCTAAAATTATGCTGTCAAATGTAGCACTGAGTTAAAAAACTGTCGCGTTCAAAGTTTAATCCCGGTTATCTACAACATTCTGCACTAGATTTGAGCAGGAATGATACTCTTATTTCTAAATAACTGACAAATCAAAGGAAAATGATTGTTACTCAACTCTCAAGTTCTAGAATGGTTGGACTTTGAATGTAGATTACAAATTGCGACCCAAAACAATAGGGAAGGAATACTTATTTATGTGGACCGGATCGACAACCAAAACAAATCTACCAGAGATGCCAGCCCAGCACTGTTGTCTCTACGTAGACTTTTGCCCTATTCTTCCGCTGCTACTGTTTCACCCACTTCCTCGAAGTCATCTGCTATCACACCCCATTTCTAGGATATATTGTGCATCATGTACCAATCCCTAGATCAGTAGTTGGCACGCAATCCAGAATTCTCAAGATCCATACAGATACAAAAATACGATAATAGCGGAAGATTTACCAATCAATTACTAGTTACAATACGGAGTAGAACTCCAAGTCTCAATTGGAATCTAGATTAAATCCACAGGCAATACTTGAGCATACGACAAAACCTAACCTAACTGGAGTCATCGGTGGAAACGTTTAACTAAAAACCAAATAAGCAAGCCGTGAGTGCAGAAGGTACTCAGCAAGCCCTAACACTACATAAGAGATATAATCATGCAGTTAAGGTTGCGGCAAGGATATGATAAAGATTTTGTGTTTGTTGAAGTGAGTAAGCATTCGGGTTCACTAAGAGTAGGTATCAAGAAGTCAGAAATAACTAATCAATATTTTATTGGCATAGCCCTAGGGGAAATATTCTTCAATCCCGCTAGTTTCCATCTTTTAAGCTGAGCCTTCTGACCAGCGGTCAAAACACCTCCTCGGTCACTGGCTAGTATCATCATCTTCAACTATCTCATCTACTATCACGCAGTCTATCATAAAGAAATATAGTAACACTAATATACTGAGCCCAGCTCTTGAAGGGTCATACCAGTGACCGAGAGACTATCAGATAGGTTCTACGCTTTGCAAACGTTGTACACTTTACCCATGAGTCATGTCCTCTTGTATAGAGAGCAACATAACATCCTTCTGTCTTCCGAGTACGCGACGTACAAACCCACCGTGAATGGAGCACCCCACGCCCCAGACTTAGAAGGTCCATGCGATACGGGGACCTACTCCCGTTCTCCGACATCTACCTACACCGGACGGTCTTATTCGCCACGGCCATAGAGGGAGAAGGTAGGTCCTGGCCATAACAAGTTCCGTGGTTGCACTAAGGTTACCAAGTTGAGGTCAAGAGAACCAATCCTTATATGGCAGGGTCATCCATGACATGTGGATCCCACATTATCTTGTTCCATCATCACAACCAGAGAACTCGCATACACTATCACCATCCCACATCTCGTATAAGTTGTTGTTTCTAGTTCCCATCCACCAACTCACATCACCAAATCCTCACATACACAGCTAATCTCATAAAGTGAATTTAATTGATAGAAGTGTGGCGATGAGCATCATCGCAGGGTTCTTATGCGCACTACGGGAAGCAGGATTTCACGAACATTAGGCATCTAATGGCAGAGTATCTGGGGTTGCAATGTATTCGGGTATTCAAACAACGAGGGGATATGGCATTTACAACGGGTTTACCATTTAACAAATTGGGTAATAATAATGTAAGCACTAGCATCAAAATCACTCAAGACAGTATGCAGTATAGAATAAGCCATAAGTAGGTTCTAACTTAAGCATGTAGGATAAATATGGTCAAGGACGTTAG
This sequence comes from Chloris gayana, assembly GCA_031894775.1. Classification (NCBI taxonomy): domain Eukaryota; kingdom Viridiplantae; phylum Streptophyta; class Magnoliopsida; order Poales; family Poaceae; genus Chloris; species Chloris gayana. The sequence goes on from JAUNZO010001929.1 coordinate 904,736, forward strand.
AGTTTGCCTGGTATTGCTATATTCCGTAAAAGTTGATATTCTTGTCTTCATGTATCCGATGTCGGAGTCATTCTTGAGACTCAAGCCTTTGGGCTTGTCTCCAGTGCTAGAATCCTCTAGATCCTTTGTTCTAGAGTCAAATAAAATAAAAAGGATAAGAATGGGTACATTTAAATAGGATAGAATGGTTCAGGGATCTGGTGTATACTTGGTGAAGGTTTTATGGTACTGGTGGTTTAGAGGATGAGGTCTTATGTAAGAGGATTGGTTTGGATGCACCTGATCTTAGAGGGTTAGTGGTGATGGAATCATCAGAAACAGAATCCGAACGGTGGAGATAAGGGTCAAGGGGGAATAATTGGGAAATCAGGTTAGGAATGGGTTTATGATTCGTGGCATTGGGTTCTATTGTTTCTATAAAACGTTGCAAGGATCTCTCCTCTCGGACTATATATGTAATCGACCCTTGAGCATTGATAATCATTGTGTGATTACCCAAACTTTCCACGCTTTCAGCCCCCACCGACGATGACTGAGCACGGTATAATGTAAAAGCAAATAGCGAATAGTCCCCAATCCAATCATATCCCTACCAGACCTAAATTCATTAACCCATTGCTAAAAAGGAGACAAAAGGGACATCTTTTTTCTCAAGCCTTTTTTCTTACTGGATCTTATGCCCAATTCTTATATCTCTTTCTCATAGAATGGAAAACTTGCCCCACGAAGCTGTGAGTGATAAAATGAACTCAGGGTAATGGCATGAAATCTTCAAAGGTAGAAGTTGTCTACAAGAATAATTCACTATACCCACGTGTCAAAAGGCACCGTAGTGGGTAGCGGCGGGTGGCGGTGCCGAGGCTAAAAAAGAACGTTTCTAGCTGCGTAACCGAAGTCACCCACCATTATAAACATTATTAAAGAAGTTAAAACATGTGGGCCCACACGAAGCACACTGCCGCTCATCGTCATCACACACCCGGGCCCCATCAGCTGCCGAAAAAGTGGTGCAGCAAGATCCGGCTGCCCCCGGTCCACCGCCCACCAACGGGGAAGGCGACAGCAGCGCACCGACAACCGGGTATGGGGAGGAGGAGGGCGTGTGCGGAGCCACCGGGGGCGGGAGGAGGTGGCTGAGTAGGGTGGGATGGTGTTTAAGGTTCGGTTATGGTGCTTATTTATGTGGGCTTTTTTTGGTGGGCTCGGCTGTGTCCATTGTAGCGGCGGTTCACAACATGGGCCGCCTGTATAAATGGCCTTAATTTATAAAGGTGGCCTATAATGTGAATTGCGGCTAAAAATCGATTTTTAGCCATGGATCATATTGCCATCCTTCGCTAAAAATCATCTTATGCTGTAGCGGCGACTCGTCTTTCTCAACGCAGCTACGTGATTTTGAGTCCCGCAACTATAGTACGTGATTATTGTCGTTTCCCAGGATTAACAAATAAGAAAAAGAGAAGATCCTTATTTATTGATTTCAATTCGATATGACTATAGGAAGCAGATGATCCATCAGTATAAGGCCAGTGAGTATGGTGAAGTAGTCATGTGTGGGCAGACGATACAAATTAGGACTTGCCGTCCCGAGCCTGGCTAGAAACTTAATCTTGGTGGAAGAAACCAAGGCAACGACCAATTAACAAGCGATCTCTGTCTATTAGATTTCTCGAAGACAACTACCAACCTTCTAGAAGTAAATTTCCAAAACCTTTGTAACATAATAATGCTGTATAGTATTAATCACCACCCCAACGAAAGTTACTCTGTAACCGCAAAAGAAAGAAAACGAAGCTCCGCAAGGAAATTTCCCCTACTGTCACTATATAATACGCTTCTGCTGGCAGGAAAGTTTGTGCTCTTGAGTAGTTCCAGAGACATGGCGGCCACAACCATCCCTCAACGACGCTTCGCTAGCAGCTTCCTCAAGGAAGGTCTCCTCCTCCCAATTCGCAACATCCGCCCCTTCATCCTTCCCATCCTGCTCACCATCGCCTACACGGCGGCAAACGACCGGATCAACTCCACCGTCCTGCAGCCCCTCCTTACCGATGTCGTCGACGGCATCAAAACGCGCATGAGCAGCAGCCACGAGCACCCCGGCCACGAGCAGCTCGCCAGGGATACGCGATCCCGTGCCTGGCAGCTCATAGCTGCCAGCGCGGTCTACCTCGCCGTCACCACTTTTGCCATCAGCCCGGCTGTCTCGGCCTTCACCGTGTCAGCTTCGGTGACCGCGTGGCGCTCACCTGCGCACCGGCCGGCAGCGGCGGCGACGTCGTTCAAGGGCACGGTGTTCGGCACCGCGGTGTTGTACAGCGCCCTGCACCTCGCGTGCCAGGGCACCGTCGACGCGCTGCAGGTGTACATCGTCTTCTACCGCCGCGGCCTGCTCTCCGTGCAAATCCTCGTCGTCCTCCTGGGCCACGTTGTCAGGCAGTGCCTCCAACTCCTCGGTACCGTTGCCGTCGTGATGTCAGCCGCCGAGCCGGCGGGGTGCTTCCGTGGGGTACGTGCGTTCCGGCAGGCGTGGTGGCTCGTGTTGGGAGACACCGCTCCGGCGGTGGTCCTTGTGGTTGTGAGGGCCGGTACCGCGTCCGGGCTGTCGCTCTGTGAAATCATTCTACCGAAGATCCAGTTGTTCCGCGGCATGCCGGGTGCTGCGTTTGTAGAGTTCATCAAAGCAGTCTGGCCTCGAGCGCTGCAGCTGTGGTTTGTATGTGCAACCACTGTCTACTACTTCCGCCGTAGGCACCGCAAGTATGGTGATGGCGTACTTTGACGGTTATCAGCCCGTATGCAACTTCCCATCAAAATAAGTATAATAATAAACTATTTTTGAATTATCCATGGAGAGGCCTGAACTAGTATAAACTAGATGATTCCCACGCGGTACTACGGGACATTTAAAGTACCAAACAACTTCAAATGATATTTAAACAGCTCATTAATTAAACAGAAAAAATAAATGGCAAAGAATAAAAATAGAAAGGTGCCTAGCCTTAAAGGCTCATGAAAATATGTTGTAGGGCACTGAATTTTTCTGTTACATAACACGATTCTAAACTATTCAACGAAAAGTATTCAACAAATGCATCATCCATCTATTAACAATTATAAATAACTAGCCAATTTGCCCGCGCAGTAGCTCGGGCTAGATATCCTTAGGTAGTGTATTTTTGTACAAACTTTTTTAGCATTATTTTCCACTTGGTGTAGAACTTATAAATAATGTAATCCATAAGAATTAATAAATTACAACCACTCAACATCAATTTTCTACTATACATTTTGAATCATGTCTTTTTCCCTTACTTTCATTCAATTGTATCAAAATTCAACAATTCACTTTACCACATTAGACTGTTGTAGGAATTCGCACAACAAACAATACACAATTGTTTGTTTGTTTCTTGAACTATTACTATGGGTCGTAGCTTTTACTGCGGACATACAATGATTACTTCTAACATCATATTAGAATATGAATAACATATTTTAACATAATGTACTTCGATAATCTATTTTATTATTACTTCTTAGTGATGTCTTTTTTACCATGGCATTTTGACACATGGAATGTTTATTTCAATAAATATTTCCATAATATATTTTCATGATTCCAATTAATACGAATATAATGAACAAATTCATGGAAGGCCAAAAAGTTGATGAATGTTAGTCACAGTATACAGTTGTTTGGTCAGCTTGCTAACTCATCCAAAATAAAGTATTGAATTAGTCACTAAAATCAGCTTCCTGGACTTTTGTGTGTAGTTGCCCTGATTACAATCCATCAAAAAAATTTAAAAATACAGTAAAATATTTTTGTGTACAAGAAAAATGTAAGGATACTTATTGCACAAGGCATAAAATGTCATTTTAGTATATATATATTTGGTATAGCAGGTCAATTTTCTCTGTGAGGACGTGTCTTTATATACGAATTTCTAATGCAATTTTCCTAGTCCTCTGTTTTCAAGTTTCATTGCTTTCATAATAAAAGTTTGAATACGTGCTATTCTGATTATGTGATTTGAAATACAGTGAAATTACACCAAATAAATGTAAGACTACAGAAATGTTCAACGACTTTTGTACTTGTAGACAATATATTTAATATGTATATTCGGATGAAAAAATTGAAATTTAACTTAAACTCCATGTTGCAAGAAAAATGCCAAGATCGTAATATTTAAATTGATGTTCAGTGTGGGTTATATATTATGAATGCTATATTCTTGACAGATTGTGTGAAAATAATTATTTTATTTTTGTCAACCGTGTTGTATCTGCCCTTTCTATACCAGCATGTTATTCTGTTTCTTTTAAATTAGAAGACAATGTGCTAAAACTATTAGCTAGTCTTTGTGAAAAATTCCAAAATATAGAAAAATTTGAAGAAGGTTGTTTGTCAACTGGAACAAAATTAGCTAAATTTGGCGAAGGAGTAAGCCCTAGCATCATATGGAATGTACCCTCAAGCCACAATACTGTTGTAGTATTGAGATTAAAAACCTGTCATTGCAGTAAGATAATTAATTATGCAGGCTCAAAAAAATATCCTAACAGATTTGCCCCTGGTTATCTCTTAATCGGTGACAAGTGCTCCCGGAAGAACTATTGTGGCTAGCGACTAAAAAATCGTGAGTAATATATGTTGAAAGAGGTCAAGTTTGGATGTTAAATTATTGATATCGTATTGTTGTTAATTTAGAAAGTAACATAATCTTTACGAACCTGTCACTGGCTAGCTGGGGCATGTTGTCATATGCATAATGTTCACCTATACCTTGGATTGACGTTGATGATGGATATCATGATAACTTCAGCGCTCACATGGAGGCATGGAGCTGCAACAATGCAAGGCTGCAACCACAATCCATGTAGCATTTAGTCCTTCAGCCTATGAAGCACCTGATGCCTAGGACGCCGTGTCCACCTGTGTTTTGCCCTCTGCACCATCTCCATTATACGCAAAATTTGTTTTCACATCCGTGGTTATAGCAGATCGATGAACCCAGTGAGTAGTTCAATCTTTATACGGTCATTGTTCCAGGGCGTTGTTGGCGAAGTCTATGGCAGAGCAGATCACTGAAGTTCCCATGATTGACCAGAGTAGCGACGTGTGAGTTTCAGCACGCCACCCGAAGTCTGCAGCAGCAGAGCAGATCGCTCAAGTTCCCATGGCAAACAATGTAGCATAGCATCAAATTCGAGCGCGAATGCGCCATCTAGGAGTTAGTAATCCCACCATGGGGAGAAAATCGATTGAATCTGTTGCACAGGACGGCATGAATATCTGCGAGCAATACGGTGGAAAGAGGTGCCGCTGTTTCGAGTAGCAGGCGGCAGCCGTAGATGCAAACGTCCGTCGTAGGCAAGGCGCTGCTATGACGCCAGATTTATTTGGATTGATTCAAGGGATGACGTGAGGAACCAATGGCCAGATATTGATCTAAAATTTTAGAAATATATAATTAAGGGCTAGATGTTTTGCTTTTTTGTGAGAATTTCTAGCCTATTTCTCTTTTTTTCTAGGCATTGAGGAGAGAAGGTCATCTCCTTTTATTATTAAATAGATTCTAACATATTGTATATCATACATGACCATGGGGATAAATCTTTGAGGTAAAACTATAATTTGAATTGGAGCAATAAGCACAAAATAGCTAAAAATACAGTAAAAATATAGACCAAGAATATAAAGTCACTTCGACATGAAGCACATATGAATTGAATTGAGAAGTCATATGTAAGATAAGCATGAAAGACAAGGCTAAAAAATAATTGACATGTAAAATCTCAGATTGGATCCATATGATCTGATCAAATTCTAAAGTGGAAAAAGGGAGATGATTCGTAGTATCCGCATGTGACTTTATATAGGTCATGATGTTTGGGAGATCAAGAGGTAAATGGGTTCATATTTCATCGGTATTAACTGTTAACTTGCTTTGATGCCCGTTGGTTATTGAGCAGTAGTGGAATAGAAAACATACGGTATGTGAAAAAATCAAATAGTTACGGCGTTGAGAGCACTTAGTAGGTTGTGCATTTTGAGAGTTCTGGCAGCGTTTACTGATTGAATTGGAGAAGCCAGGTCTATTGGAGAGAGACGTCAGAGGCCTTGATCAATAAACGGACATGATTAAATAATAGTTTAAAATCTAATGGATATGATTTGATTGGTGATGTGGCTCGCTGTGGACCATGAGAAATAGCTATCCAAGCCTCTTAGTGGGTTGCATCTTTTTAAGATACTAGATGATACCGCAGCGTTGCCGCGGCCCATTATATAATATGAAGAAAAACAAAACACTCCACAAACACTCGAAAAAGACATAGGAACAAAAGGTGGCGTATTAATGGAGGTATTTGGAGGCAATAGTTTCTCTGCCTTAATTCATGGTGACCGGACAACATGAACTGACATGAGGATATTGAAGCATGGATGGATAGATGGGAGTGCTAACTTTCTAGATCACGTGGCAAATGGAAAGGTTCAAAATAGCTCCTAATCATAAACATTCAATCTTTATTTAATGATTAAAATTATTTGAGATGATGTGATGCAACATAGAGCTAGAGACATAGCATTGAATGGCTCTTAGTGGGTTGGAGATGATGTAGCGCAACGTGGAGCTAGAGAAATAGCATTGAAGGGCTCTTAGTGGGTTGCATATTTTATATATAAGTAGATTTAGATCAGAGAAGCCAGGTCTATTGGAGAGACACATCAGAGGCCTTGATCAATAGACGGGCATGATTAAAGAAAAGCTTAAAATCTAACGGATATGGTTTAGTTGATGACGTGGCTCGTTGTGTATCAAGAGAAATAGCTATCCAAGCCTCCTAGTGGGTTGCATCTTTTAAATATATGTAGATTCGACGTCTTTTTTCTTGATTGGTCTTCTACTAATTGATAGGTTAGTACCGATATGAACATATTTATCGATCTCAAATCGACACAGACGCCATAAGTAGTGCTGCATTGCTGAAGGTTTGTCAAAAAAATTCGTCGAAACAAGTCACTGCCATTTTCAAGAAAATTGCAAATGACTTGCTGATTCATGGGAGTTCAATGTGCAAGTTTAAGAGCAGGATATTATATTGGTTATTCTGGACATTCAACCATGTATCTGGAAATTCATTAGAATGTTGTTGGTCATCCATCAAAATATTCGTACTCAACATTCACTGGTTATTGGAATATGAAATGGTTATTCATCTGGACTCTATTATTAGCATATTTATATGGATCTTATTGGTGTCTAAATATCAAACTCCTCATATCATTGTGTTGGGGCGAAGATTAGTGCCTCGAGTAGCACAACTAATCCTTACAAATAAGGATAAAGCCACAAGCTCCGTCAGATAGGGTCATAGAGCAGAAGTCAAATCTATTTTATCCTATAAATTCTACTGGAGTCCTATGTATATGAATTTTTTCTTCATATAATTCAGATGCTAATTATGTTCTGCATGTATGAAAAAGCAAAATCTCAAGAGCCATGATTGTTTTCATACCTTAAAAATAAATCTTGATTGGAAGCGAATGAATCTCAAGAAGGGAAGATCTTTTATTCAACTAAGAGGGTTCTCTTCATCTTTTCACTAGCCCAGCTGTGGTAAGGGCGTGCAATTCCTACAGTCGACGTTCACGATCTAGATGACCATCATGTCGTGCCCCCTCGTATCTTGTACATCATCCTTTGTGGATCGAACAGCCCGGCGATGGGGAACATCTTGTTGTTGTCGTTGAAGGAGATCTTCATAATACTCTTCCTATCATCTGCATGCATGGACAGATCATAATATCTTCCTGATCAAAGGATACAAGCAAGATGATAGGCTCGCACCACCCGTCCATACTCTAAAGTTCGACCTTTTCGTTGTTTTGTACATGGACGGGGAAGGTCTACGCTTGTTTGTGTAGGTTTCCATGTTTTCAATATATTTTTTTTTGCCTTGAGAAATCTTTGCCATTCAGTTTGTAAGCTCAATGAGGCAACAATAAGGACATGTGAAAGGTTATTTTTGGATAATTATTTTATAATGGCATTGGTGTGTAATTTTAACATTTCTTTTTTTCTCTGATTAATGTGGTAATTTCTAGGCCGTGTTGAGAGGGAACGTAGTTGCTCTGCTTCTTGTTCGAGAGACTAGTCGACAATACGCCCACATGGGAGAGATGACAACCTCATAAATGTAAATACCCACCCCATATGGGAGGGGAGAGACCAATCGGCAAAACGACGTACAAGGCCTCATAAGACTGGACGTAGGGTTATTATTGTTCAGGAGGTTAGAACCCTTTCTTGATTTATCTTATACTACATTATGGTACCTACAGTGTAGAATAGCCTTAAACAATATGATATATACACCCCAGGTGTTGGCTTTTATTCTACACCCAACTTTAAATTCCTGATGGCTGACAAGGGAAGATTATAGATTTCGATGGTTTGTAAGGAATTTGCTCATAATGTAAAGGTGAGTAGTCCCTAATCAAATAATAACCCTTTAGGCTGACTTCAACAGCGTTATGCAAATGCAAAAAGGCCTCCTCAATGGCTACTGTGCATCCCAGTTGCTTCTCCAACAGAACATACAAAAGAGAAGACATATTTGCCTTTGAGGAGAGAGGTGAGCCAAAAATGAATACTCTCTCTCCTCCAATGCATCCGAGGAGCATACCAGCTTGTGACACGCGGAGGGGCGCGGAGGCGGGTGCGACGGTGACAGGGTGCAGAGGCGGCCGTGATGGCGGCGGACGAGAGGAGTTGCCGCGGCCCAAGCACGCGCGGAGGCGTGGCGCGGCGGTGGCGGAGTGCTGAGGCAGGCACGGCCCTAGCTCTCACGGAAGCGGACGCGGCGGTGGCAGGGTGTGGACACGGGCGTGGTGGTGACGGTGGCGGGGACGCGAAGGCGAATCAGAGCAGCCTGATGCCCCCACCCCCGGCAGCACACGGAAGAGCGCGGCCGACCTGCCTCTCGTTGGCTTCCCCATATGCGCGGCGATGTAGTGTCGTGCTACGAGCTTCCGCAGCAAGGGCGTGCAGCACGGGCTGAGCCGCGGCGCACGGGCGATGCGGGCACGGGCCGACGGCATGACGCCGGTGTGATGCGGGGAGGAGGGGCGCGCAGGGCGGCACGATGCGAGCAGCGGCACTGGGGCGATGCGGGGACGCTGGCGTCATGCGGGGAGGACGGGCGCGCGGGGCGAGCAGCGCCTCGCGATGCGAGCGACAGCGCTGGGGCTTGCACGCAGGACAAGTGATGGTGTCGAGCTCTGTACGCGGAGCGGCGCTCCGACGGGCGGAGCGAGTGCTCCGACGGCGTGAGTGAGCGTATCTCCTGTTTTGCCTTCTCTTCTCTGCATTGTTTGTTGGAGACAACATCTTTTGGCTTCCCTCCTCTCCACTGTACACAGGATGCAAACATCGGTTTGCCTCTCAAATTTGCCTTCCATTGTTGAAGTTATACTAAGCCGTTATCACTCTCCGACATTAGTATCAGTGCAAGGGAATAGGTTTGATCATAGCGATATTCATTGGCACCGAGGACTTCCTTTCTTTGAAATGATTCATAGGTCACAGAGGGATTTTGGATAACCCATCTTCATGTAATGCTTCACCATAGCTGCCTGGTGCATTTGGAAACAGAGGAATGGAGTAATCTTTGATGCCTCCAACACCTTGTTGGACCTCTAGAAGAAAACTTTCCAAGATGAATGGTACCTCCAAAGCTGCAGAATGAAAGAATCACTTCGATCCCCTTTCCTTGACTGGGTAGATAGGCTCTTGTAAATTGTGTGCAGTTGCTGTTTTTCTCTTTTATTTTTGCTGTGTACAGGTATGTTATGACTGTTTTCTCTTTTGCAATTTTTTTTTTGCACAGTGGGGGGGGGGGCTCCTCGCTGTATTCCGGTCAAAAAAAAAGTGGAATAGGTCCGATCAATATTACTTCAACAGTGGTATAGTATTGTTTGATCTGTTTATTTCCATCTCTCCAGCCTCCACGGGTACATATTAGGCCAGTCTCAACAAGAGTTTCATAAGCATGAAATGAGGTGATACATCAGCAAAAACAATAACATAGTAAAGTAATCAAGATGAAGGAGAAGAAATGAGTCACATGGGGATGAAACTCATTTGGCATTGTTTCATAGGTATGACACTAATGAAACTCCAATTGAGAATATAAAGTTTCATCCTAACATATTTTGACCAATCACAATGCAACAATCAGATGTTAATTTAATCCTATAATTTGTCTATGCAATCGTGAGATGAACTGTGCATTGAGAGTGACTATTTCATCCATCAAACTATATCTCTAAATTTGATTGATACTCTTAGCAAATGTGAGATGAAACTATACGTTGAGACTGGTCTTAACACACAGCGATACGGAGGACGCGACACCTTCCCGACACATAACAGATGAGAACAAGAGAAAATCATTATTTATTGGTAACCATTCATATGACAACGAATCACTTGATCTATCAGTATAGGGTCATACGAGTACTTTTTGTCGTAATTAAAGGAGAGAACAAGTACTACACAAACGAGGACCTAAGGATTCTCCGTCTTTACAACTTCTAGAAGAGAACTAGCAACCTTCTACAAGTACATTTCCAAAACGTTTGTAATATAATAATGGTATATACTACTCACCACGCCAACGAAAGTTCCGCCGCGAAACATCCGATCCCCTACTCGCATTATCACTATAGTTTGCAGGGGTAACTATAAGACGCTTCTCCTACCACGAAAGTTAATTTGTGCCCTTCAGTTCCAGACACATGGCCACCACCATGATCTCTAAACGACGCCCCGCTAGCAGCTTCCTCAAGGAAGGATTCCTCCTCCTCTTTCGCAACTTCTGCCTATTCATCCTTCCCATCCTCCTCACCATCGCCTACGCGGTGGCAAGGGCCCTGCTCTACTCCACGACCAAACAATTCCTCACCGACGCCATCGACGGCACCAAAACGCGCTGGAGCATCAGCTCCGGGCAGCTCCTCGCCGCCACCATAACCTACCTCGTCGTCACCGCCTTCGCCATCGGCCCGGCTGTCACGGCTGTCACCGTGTCAGCTTCCGTGACCGCGTGGTGCGCACCTCTGCAGCGGCGGGCAGCAGCGTCGTTCAAGGGCACGGTGTTCGGCACCGCGGTGTTGTGCAGCGCCCTGCACCTCGCGTGCCAGAGCACCATTCAGGCGTTCCGGATGTACCTCCGCTACCGCGGTCTGCTCTCCGTGGGAATTCCCTTCCTCGTGCTAGCACACGGTTTCAGGCACTGCCTCCAACTCGTCGGCACCCTTGCCGTCGTGATGTCAGCCGCCGAGCCAGCGGGATGCTTCCGTGGGGTACGTCCGCTCCGTAAGGCGTTGTGGCTCGTATTGGGAGACGGAGACACTGCTCCAGCGGTGGTCCTCATGGTTGTGAGGTCCGCCACCGCGGCCGGGCTGTGGCTGTTTGGAACAGTTCTGCAGAAGATCCATTTCTTCCGTGGCATGGCGGGAGTTGCACGGTCGATCACTGCTATTTTGTCTGAAGCGCTGCACCTGTGGCTTGTATGTGCAACCACTGTCTACTACTTGCGCTGTAGGCACCGCAAGCATGGTGATGCAATAATTTGACGGTACTAGCTGTTATGCTACTTACCATCAAAATAAGTATAATAACGAGCTATTTTAGAATTATCCATCGGAAGGCCGGAACCAGTATAAATTCGACATCTTTTCTTGATTGATCTTCTACTAAGTGATGCGTTCGTACCAATAAGGTTTGTCAAAAAAAAAATTCGTCGCAAGAAGTCACTACCATTGTCAAGAAAATGGTAGACGATGATGTGCAAGTTTAAGAGCAGCGTTTTCATATCTAAATTTCTAATGGTTATTCTGGATTTTCAACCATATATATAGAAATTCATTAGAATGTTGTTGGTCAACCATCAAGGTATTCATATTCAACATTCACTGATTATTGGAATAGTCTTGGCTGGAATTTTATCAATAAATGGTTATTCATCTAGACTCTATTATCAGCATATTCATATGGATCTTATTGGTGTCTACATATCAAACTCTTCATATCATTGATTCTTCAAGTTAAAGGGCCAATAATTGATTGGAGGAGCGAAGATACATGTTCCTCTAATATTTATTTGGTTTTTAAGGAGTCTCCTGACAAAGGTTTGATTAATTGCGGACGTGTACCTTCATCTTCGTTGTTGCATTGTTTTGTAGAGAAAGAGAAGAATTTTAAATCCTAAATACTATTGCTTGATGGACACGCTGCAGATTAATACGGATTGCTTCATACCCGCAGTAAAGATTATGATACATATAGAAAAAAGCAAGGATTCTGACCCACTGAGAGTTTAATATAGGGTTAATTGGATCCATGCCATTGAACTTTTCACCGTTTGGAAATAGACCACTGAAACTTTTACATACTGACCTGGTGCCATTAAACTTTCACCTAAATTGAATCCATGCCATCCTGTACATTCGCGGCCACTTGGGCCCACTTGCAGGCGCCAGTATTATCGTATTCTCCGTCGTGCCGCTGCCTATCCATCCATAGAAGTCGTCGAACTGGCTGGATCGTGACCTGCGCCCTATACCTTGATGTCTAATTGCTTTTCTGAATGTTAATCATGTCAGTAAACAATGCACCCTTCTTAATGTTAGGATTCTCTTGATCATGCAACATGTTATTTCTTCAGGATCCACATCAGTAACTTCTGCCTCAGGAGGCATACCTCCTTTAGCAGTCTGTTCTGGTTGTTGTGTAGGTTGAGTGCCAGTGCCGGAAGGTCCGGTTGACACCTCTGGATGTTGTCTAGGAGGAGGGATATTGTATATGTGTTGATGATTCACACCAACATATTCTTCACCAAAGTCAAAGACGCATCTAGGGGAGTGCTCTCCATTTTTCCACCCTTGCTCTAGATGTACAAGAACTTCAGTTCACCTTCCCCTTCATCTCCGATGATCAGTTTGATGCTGAATCGCCCCAGTAAAGGGATCGTCCACGTCGTGATGGCGAATCGCCCCAGGACTGGGAACATCCTCGTCGTGGACGACGTGGGTGTCTCAGCTAGGGTTCTACGAGGAGGAACTATGGGGGCGCAGGTCTCGATCTAGCCAGGTTTACGGCTTCTATGGATGGATAGGCAAGGGCACGACTGGGAATACGAAAATATAGGCACCTGCAAGTGGGCCCCAAGTGGTTGTGGATGTGCAGGATGGCATGGATCCAATTTACGTGAAAGTTCAATGGCACCGGCCCGGTATATAAAAGTTCAGTGATCTATTTCTAAACAGTGAAAAGTTCAATGGCATGGATCCAATTAACCCTAAAATATATTGGCCCAAGAAAGATAAAGCTCGTTGCAGCATATTAAATTTGGAATTTAATATATTGCTAATAGATCTGCAATAAATGCTTATTTTATTTATTGAGATGACATTGGGTTTTGCTCGTTGAAGCGTGTGATAGCATTATGGATTATTATCCAAAGAAACTAACAACAACCAAGAGTGCAAGCACTTGAAGCTCTGCCAGGCTCGATGACAAAGTCCTTAGTCCATCGTCTTTGCATGCACTCTTGAAGCCACCATTTATTCTTGTCAAGAAGCGAGCTGGGGGCTCCGCCCATCTTAGAGAACTCTAGTTTTACAAGCCTGTTGGAAGTTGATGAAAGAAGAGTGGCTCTTAGCTGCCGAGAGGGTTATTTCAACTTCATCAAGAATGTGTGTCCATTCGGCATGCTGAAGATTATCTCACAATACCAGTTTACACGACAGAGGCCACACTACACGAAAGTGTTGATGTCGATGCTTTATCATCAGCACAATTCAAAAGATCATAGACATAAAGAAGATGGAGCAGAAGGTCGAAGATGGTTTTCTAAAGATACAATATGACATTATTGTTGAAAGGCAAGCTCGAGGCGAGTGATGTTGCCATAAGTTTGGGATGCCACGTACTCATACATGGATTCCAATGATTAAAGACACCATATATATCAGATGCAAAGCCGATCTCTTCGTTTCCATAAAGAGAATCTAATTCGGTGGCGTACGGAGGTGACAGGGGGTTATTTTGATAGTTCTTCATTTATTATATATATATATATAATGAGAGGGTTTCTTCAGATTATTCTTTTTTACTTCAATAGTTAAAACTCTCATTACATAGATATGACCAACTTGACCCATAAGCTATATATTCTAATTTAGAGGACGCTAGATCTAATCTCTTCTAACTTGGGAGACAAGGAACCACAGGTGGGCCAATGCTACACTACCGATTAGGCTTCTATTTCGTACTGTGGGGCCATAGCCCATAGGCCACATTTTTTCCATAATGCGTCCTCATGCTGCTTGAGAGGGGATCCCAAATCTCTTAGCCGGAGGCCATCATTGAAGCATAAAAAGTCCCTATATAGATGAACAATTGCTCCTCCTATACTTTTATTGTTTCTTATGATGAATGGTAAAGAAGTTCATGTATCATATACAGTTGATGATGCTATTTCGAGGATCAACTCGATAACCGTGATGACGAAGATCACTAAAAGTCATGTGGAGAAGGCTTCTTCATCTTTCAAAAGGTTCAAATACTCTTTATGTGGGTGGAGGCAAAACATAAATCGATTCATCTTCTAAATGACATGTTTAGAAGCTTGCAATTGAAGCACGATATTTACTCTTATTATCAGCCGGTGGCACATGGTTGACCTTGCCAAGAAGGCTAATCCTTGCTTCCGAATCAAGAACACAATCATGAAAGAAGAATGCAACATAACTGCAGATGTATGTACCGAATTCTCATGAAGTCGGGGTCTCACAGACCGATGAACAATGACACTAATTTGAATAGAATTAGTCTAAGCAAAACTAAAACCCTAAAAAAGCGAGTGTATCTGGTTATATGACCCTAGGGTCACGCAACGCCCTCTGGACACGACCTTCATTGGGCTCTACAAGATACAAAGGCCAAAATTATGTGACACGGCAACACGATAGATTCTGGAGCCTACTTCTTTTTGTGATTTCCACTTATTCCACATGAATTTTGCTATTAGAATAATGCCATCGGAAAGGACTTCTCCTTGTATTTCCATGCATGTGTAAAATGTCCAAAACCGAGCCCGTATGCATCCTCGGCATCCATTTTAGTGCAAGCTGACCCTTGACTCGAAAACAGATTCAAAGTTAGTTTGACTTGGGCTTCCACCTTGGCTTGCACGTCTCCGTTGGTCCGTGTTCCTGACTCCTTCACTCGTCATCTCCCTTTCCACTGCATGGTGTCTCATCGGAGTATAATTATTAGGTGGCAAACCATTCTCAAATCTAACATATAATGAAGATGTAGAACAAGCTCACCTCCAAATTAAGTCATTATGCACAAGCTCTAGTCATTGGACCTACCAATCTAGAGTAGGAGGAGTATTGTGTGCATCCATACGAGTGAAATCCTCATCATCCTCCCACTCTTGAAGCGGTGTCATCCTTGACTCAAGTCATCTTCTTCTACCAGTTATGCCTTTCAAATCTAAAATGTTAAACCTATAAGTAACCCTAAACTCAGGAGGCAACTCAAGTTTATATGCATTATCATTAATCTTCTCAATTATTTTGAATGGACATCAATTGAAAGTTTCTATATTTATGGAAATATATCCTTTTGCAAGTGCAACCACACTAGCTCTCCCTTTTCAAGTTTTACTTCATTTATATCTTTACTAATAACAATTCTATATTTTCATGCATTTGCACAAGAAAATCAGCACAGTTTTAGCATCATTATGAACTTGACCCCTAAAAGGTCAAGGAAGAATATCAAGAGTACATGGATCAAAACCATACACCACCATGAAAGGATTTACCTTGGTAGTAGAATGTGATGCTCGATTATATGCAAACTATGCATGAGGTAAACATTTTTCCCATTGCTTCATTTTTTTCTTCAAAATAGCTCTCAACATGGTGCCAATGTGCGCCTTCCCACCTCTATTTGTCCATCCATCCGTGGGTGATAAGTTGTATAGGAAAAAAAACAACTTTGTACGAAACTTAATTATTCCAAACACTAAAAGAGATCTGACATTCTATGACGATTTTAGAGTGACAATGATCAAATTGTCAATAGCTTACTCTATTTATGATGATGGATGAACTTTAGTGACGAAAATTACTACGTCATAAAATCAAGCTAGGAATCGTCACAAAATAAAGTTGATACCATATTGTGACGAATTTGTAGCGTCATGAGAGTTAAATTATGATCGTCACAATTTTGTGACAATGTAAATTGTCATAGTTTGTAGGTCTTCGTACAATTTAAATTTCAAAATACTAAAATAAATATAAAGTAAGATTAGAGGCCTCATAACTTGTTTTAATAGGTTTAAATAAAACAATAATGACATTATGTCACCAAACTTTTTGATTTGCATATTGAAACTTGATATTGTCAATAATGTTAGATATTCTCTAATGACAAATTATTATTATTATTACGCAATATGCATTTCTGCTTAGATCAGAAAAATAATTTTGCTATCAAAATATTGCAACAGGCCTCAACCTTCTCATCTGATTCTAGAAGTCCACTCAGGCCCGTGCAACTTCGGCCTGTCAAAATTCTGGAAAAGAAAAAACAAATGTCAGCGCACGTAGACCCAACACACCGTAGCAAATTACAAAAATAGAAAAAACACATGACCACCATGCACGGCCCATAGCATTGGGTTTTTTTTCTCTTGGCCTACCAAACCGAAACTAAGTACCATCTTAGTGACGGCCAAATAAGATGATAAATGTGCATACGTATTTCAAGTTAGTACGTTTTCAATTTACAGAAACGATTCTACTATCCAGAGAATTTTTGCATTTTTGTATATTCAAACATATATTGAATTCCAAACTAATTTTTTGTGTGGGTTTGCTTCTTGACAACACCAACAACCATTTTTTATATTTTTTAAAAATCTATTTGCAATAAAGTTTGTTCAAATGTTACTCAACTAGATATGAGTTATAAGTTGTTAGGTCAAATGTGAACCAATTTAACTTACACATGTGTACCTATTTTTTCGAACTGTAGATATAACAATTTTTTATGTGTAGATGTGTATAAGATCTACATATACATCAAAATTGGTGTCAGATGCAAATTATTTAGAGGTATTTAAATGGATGAAGATATTATTGAATAGTGACTATTAAGGAGTTGATGAATCATTGGTGCAGTTTAGCTAATGAGCAATATGGAAAATGCATTTGTATGGTGTAAAATATTTTGTAAAGATTTTGTGAAAAAAGAATCAACACAGTTTAAAGCTTTGACCTCATATGTAATTTCTATACAAGTTTGAAATGCTAAAAAGGAATCATAATAAAAAGAAGGGCGTGGCTCAAGAACATTGGAAGAACACTATTCTGGCGCTGGGAACTCAAACCTACGTAGCAATGACTAGGGCTGGATGCCAAGCTGGCTTGGCTTGGCTCGGCTGGACTTGGTCCAGTCGAAACTGAAGCGAGCTGGCTCGGCTCAGATTGAAATTTTAACAAGCCAGAACGCTGGCTCGACTCGGCTCGGTGATAGCTCGAGCCAACTCGTGTAGCTCGTGAGCTTAGTATGTAATCAGACTAATAGACAAGTACAACTGCTTATATGTCCACAGTAATTAAGGTTTTCAGTTGTATCCTTGTTTAACACACGAATGTTTGTATAAAATGACTACTAGATAATTCAAATGTGTAAATAAATAGTTAAGATGCACTAGGCTTCAAGTCCGTCACTCTCATCTGAAAAGGTCATCAAGCTTATGCATTTTGCACCATCAACCAGGCCAAGATTCTCCAAGTGAAGAAGCCATCGTCACTAATCACGAATGATTGTGAACGTACTGACCTTGTCCTCGCTGGTGGCCGTTCCATAACAGGGAGAAAGAGACGAAGACGCTAGGAACGTCGGTAAGGTTGTAGTCGCACGAGACGCCGTTGACCAAACCCTAAGCTGTCGTCACTTTGTGGCCTTTTGCATTCGTAGACTCGTATGTTACGTATAAATACCCGTCCCTTGGGTTCATCAGGCCATACGAAAAGGCAAGCAAACGTGAAATGGGCTGGATAATGGCCTCTTTACGTTAGCTTGCTTCACTTGTGATTTAATGGGCCATATATTCATGTCCTCCCCGTACATCTCGTGGGACCCAGTTATCATGGTGTTGGAATAAATGTGCCATTTTAGAAAAGCGATCCACAACAAGAAAATTGCTATAACTGTCCCTCTTGGTCGTAGGCAATCGTAAAACAAAGTACATAGAAAAATCCGTCCAAGGAATCTAAAGGAACAGGAAGTAGCATGCATAAACCATGTGGATTCAAGCAAGACTTAACTTTTTATATGTTGTATAGCGAACAACGTGCAAATGATCTATATGTTCATCCATTGACTTGCTATAAATTAAGATATCATCAAAGTAAACTACCAAAAATTCAAAAAATCTATACACCTACACAAAGTATCATCTTTCTTAGTAACCAAAAGTACATGAACAATACAAGGACTAAGAGTGATTCACATAGATACTGAAGATTCAAAAAATCTTGAATATGTGGATGAATTTTCTTAGTCTCGTCCGGATTCTTCCTCTTCATTTTCAATAGTTTTGGCGGCATCACTCTAATGCTGCTTCAAGGCCCTTGGCAGATGATACCGATGGATTCTTACCCTTGGCCATCAGTTTTCTATGCGGCAGTTGTCACTGCAACCTAATTTGTTGAGGATTGAAGACTTGGCCAACAGTTTTGTTGGGGGCCTGACGCGGAGCGAGTCTCGGGCTCGGGAAAGACCACGGCCCCCGAGTATGTCATTTCTGTGACTAACCCTGAGTCTCCGGGCGAACGCGCAAGACAACGGGCGAAGTCTAGGACCGGAGGCGAAGGAGGCACCCCCGAGGCGGAGCGAAGGGAGGGGGGGGGCAGCGGAGGAGAGAGGCCCTGTGCGAGGGCCTACGACGGACGGAGCAACCGCCAGGCCAGGTCCAGCGAAGTGCCAAGCCGGAGTGCCGGGTCCAGCGAAATGCCAAGCCGGAGTGCTCGCCAGCCGAGAAGGCAGCTAAGCCACGAATCGCGCGTGCCTGGCCGTTTTCCCGGATTGCCCATAAGACTTACCGCCTTCCGGTAGAACCAGGGGAAGCGGTCGGGGATAGAATGGTCTTGTAAAGTGTGGTTCCCTAGGACTATAAAAGGAGCCCAAGAGTCGCCTGTAAACGGACATGTAATCTTGAGTTAATCTCGCTTATATTAAGAGCCGTTACCTCGCCACCCTATTTATTTACTTCGCATATTAGTTCATCGTGTTCCGTGTGCTGAGTGCGCGTTACCTTCGCCGCTTTGTACACCAACAAGTTTTTCTTATGCTCATTCGGGCCGTTTCTAGGTGAGCTTCTGGGCGTGACCTTGCCATGATAACATTGACGTGGCTTCTGTACGAAAAATATGAGAAGGCAATTGGTTACTATGTGTTTTTCAAAATAAAATTTAATTACAGTAAGCTAATATTAAAATTGGGGATGTAGCTCATTTGGTAGAGTGCTAAGCTTTGCTTGCTCAGAGGTATGGGGTTCGAATCCTCACATCTCCACTAAAAATATATTTTAGTCAATTTTTGTTGGATTTGAAATCCTTTGTGTCGTTGAGAATATCTCCAGACTATCAAAGTCTACTTTAGCTCCCGTCAACGCCCGAAAAAAAAAATCCATCCGTCGATAATCCTTCTCGCACTAAAGCTGCGGTCCCATCTTAAAACCCTCTGGCAATGGCGCTGCGCTCTCTGGCCAGGAAGCTGAGGTGTTTCCCTCCTTGGCGGGCTGCACCCTCCCCTTCTTCGCATGTGACCTGGATCGCTTATTCGCTTACCTCCATCTCTCTCCCTGTCTCTCTCGATCTCAGCCTAGATCCATGTCCATGCATATTACATCTCTCTATTATTCGATCTGTGGCGATCATTCAATCAATCAATCTTGTTACCAAACCAGGGGTACGGTTGACATTGATGTAGAGATCCAATCAGTTGATTTGTACACCATCTTTTGATACCTTTAAAGCTATTTGAATTTTCGTAAATTAATTTGCACGTAAGTTTTGTGCAGGGATCATATTGTCAGATAGAAACGATTAGCTGAATAGAAAAACAATTAGGAACCATCCTTGGAGTTATACATTTCATATACTGACGTGTCAGCTACTGCTTATTAATCATAGTGAAAGATTATGGTTGCTCCCAACCAAAGCGTTTTTATCCGGGTTTGCTGTATACATGACAACTTCATGCTAGTGCACCACATGATGAGATTCTTCCATGCACGAGGCCACTCAAGGGTCCTCCTCAAGCTGGACATCACGAAGGCCTTCGACTCTATATCCTGGGCATTCCCGCTGGAAATCCTCTTGCACCTGGCGTTCGGGCGCCGGTGGAGGAACTTGCTAGCATATTTACTGTCCACATCTTCCACAAGGGTGCTTCTCAATGGGCAGCCGGGCAGATACATCAACCACATGAGAAGACTTCACCAGGGAGACCCGCTATCCCCGATGTTATTCATACTTGTCATGGACGTCCTCACAAGTTTATTCACGAACGCGGAGCACTTGGGGCTATTGCAGCAGCTTGCCACCAGGAACGTCGGACCATGTTTGTCCCTCTATGCGGACGACGTTGTGCTGTTCACCACCCCGCGCCCAGAGGATCTGGCACTTGTCCGTGACATCCTGCACAAGTTTGGGGCCGCCTCTGGTCTACACACCAACCTAAACAAATCTCACATCCTACCAATTTGGTGCCACGAGGCCACGGCTCACCAAGCGCAGGAGAATATTAACCGTACACTCTCACAGTTCCTATGCAAATACCTTGACCTCCCACTCTCAACAAAAAAAACTGAAAAAGGCCAATCTGCAGCCATACATTGATTGAATTTTGGACATGTTGCCAAGATGGAAGGCAGCGTTTATGGCCACATCTGGACGCCTTATTCTGGTCAAGGCTGTCCTCACGGCCATCCCCATTCATCTACTCCTGGCGTTCGACCTCCCAATGTGGTTCATCAAGGCTGTTGATAAATGGAGAAGGCAGTTCCTGTGGCGAGGGCATAAGGAACATCGGAGTGGCCACTGTTCGGTGTCGTGGAGCCGCGTTATTCGCCCCTTCGATCTTGGCTGGCTCGGAGTACTAAACCTAGAAGTACTTTCATGGGCTCTGTGACACCCCGTATCACGAACATTTCGTGTTAACATTTTTTAAAACATGTCTCTGGTCAAGTAGCACACCCCCAAGAATTTTCATTGACATGAAATATGATTTGGGCTGTGAATAAATTCAAATTTAATTTGAATTAAACTACAACTCAAATTTCTACAACATGAGTGAGGCCTACCAAAAATATATGTTGTAGTGCATGTCAAAAGAAAATTCTAGGATAAAAGCCCACTGGATTTTATCGAGGTTTGATACCTCAATTAAATCAGGGAAGCTTAACTTTTAAGCATTTTCCGAGAATTATCAGAATTTATCTAGAAGGACTTTTTACATGAGTGCATGTCACTTTCCAGATTTATACTATCCAGGAAAATTTCCTTTTTTTAATTTTTGATTTTGGGAAGGCCTTGCATTTGAATTTTTAAATTCGGGATTGACCACAGTTCAAAAATTGGTGAAAATGGAAAAGATGCCAAGGCATATTCGGTGGGGCCCACATGCCAGCGACCCCGAGCGAGCTGAGGGCACGCACCGCACGCCAGCGTGGGCCGTACACCAGCATCGTCTGGCCACGAAGGTAAAGCTGTTCATTTGGCTTGCGATCTGGCAGTGTTGCTGGACTGCCGATTGCCTTCAACGGATAGGTCTCCCCCACCCAGCTGGATGTCTGCTCTGTGACCAAATGAATGAAAACATTAACCATGTCCTAGTTGAATGTGTCTTCACCAGAGAGATTTGGTTTCATGTCCTTCGGTGGGTGGGTCTTGAACATGTTGTCCCCTCTCCTAGGACTCACGATCTTGTCGACCGGTGGAGAAGGGCTCTCCGGCAGGTTAGCACCACTCATAGGAAAGGACTCAACACCATGATCATGCTCGTCGCATATGAAACCTAGAAGATGCGCAACAAATGTGTCTTCAATGGCGCGCCCCCGCGTCAATAGGAGCTCATCTACAGCATCAAGGAGGAAGCGCGGCTTTGGGGCCTAGCTGGGGCTAGGAAGCTTGGAACGCTAATGAACGCGCGAGTGGAGCGCTAATGTACGCGTGAGTTGTGTTTGTTCACATGTAACTAGCTTTTGTGTTTCTTCCGGGTGGCAATACCGCCTTGGCCAGCTTTGGACTTGTACTGGTTCGGTTCCTCTTCTTAATAAAAAGATACGCAGCTCTCTTGCGTGTTCGAGAAAAAAAATAGTGAAAGATTAAAGTTGAAGATGTCATGATGATTGATCCTATATCGATGCAGTATATTTCCATGATATTACCAGTCGCTGGCCATAGAAGCAGGGAGACACACGTCTTGTGCGCTGCTATATCGGTCGCACATTGAGAGATACTAGGGGCGGATCCTAGAATCATAGCAGATCGAGCTAGAGTTTGTTGGACTGTCTCGCCTCTATATAAGGAGACGTCCAGAACAGACTGGATACACGCAACTACCTGCATTTTCTACTCCTCTAGGCCACCGCTTCTGATCCTTGCCATCCCTTCGTCGGTCGTGCAGCGGATCGAGGGAGAGTGGTGTCTCCGAACCAACACCGGCCATCTGAAGTCCTGCACGCGAGACCGGCGGTCAGGTTTCTGGGAAGTGTCTCACACGACCGCTCGCTGCACTTCCTCGACGACATCTTCATCAACTGCTTCGTCGACCGATCTTCTTCCTTGCGAGATCAAGTGTAAGTTCGTCTCTACTATTCCCCATCCGGCAATATGTGCTATGACGTTTGTGCTAGGCTTTTTGTCTCTTCGTCTAGCCCATGTTGTCGTTCTCTTGATTTATATGATGAGAGCCTGGTGCATGCTAGGATTGATTAGATGTGTTTTATTACTCCTCTTGATGGGTGTTTTGGATGGAATCATTTTAATGTTAGGCATTGTTAATTTTTTAACTTGTCACGATGCATGATCGCGTCGTGATGGGTTGTCTGTTTTTTGCTGGTTGGTACTTTTGTTTGCCACATGATTTTTTAGTACATATCTACAACACCTAGATTGCCACGTTGACCATACAAACAGGGAGACGCACGTCGTGTGCGCTGCTATATCGGTCGCACGTCGAGAGATGCTTGAGGGCGGATCCTAGAATCATGGCAGATCGAGCTAGGGTTTGTTGCACTGCCTCTCGCCTCTATATAAGGAGATGTCCTGAACAGACTGGATACGCAACTACCAGCATTTTCTACTCCTCTGTGCCACTGCTTCCGAGCCTTGTCGTCCCTTCGTCCGCCGGGCAGCGGATCGAGCGAGAGCGGTGTCTCCGAACCAACGCCGGCCATGAAGTCCTGCACGGGAGACCGACGATCAGATTTCTAGGAAGTGTCTCGCACGACTGCTAGCTGCACTTCCTGGACGACATCTTCATCAACTCCTTCGTTGGCCGATCTTCTTCCTTGCGGGATCAAGTGTAAGTTCACCTCTACTATTCCCCGTCTGGCAATACGTGCTATGATGTTTGTGCTAGGCTTTTTGTCTGTTCATCTAACCCGTGTTGTTGTTCTTTTGATTTAAATGATGAGAGCCTGGTGCATGCTAGGATTGATTAGATGTGTTTTATTACTTCTCCTGGCGGCTGTTTTCGGTGGAATCATTTTAATGTTAAACATTGTTAATTTTGTAACAGCTTCCCACCCGGATACTGCATGCCCATTGTGATCCTCTTTCACTGCGGCTGGCGGCACCCTTGTCGCCACGCTGGTCTGCCTGCCAACCACTGGCCACCGTCCTGCCCACCTTCTCCCCTGCTTCAATGGTCGATCATGTGTCAAATCGTGATTGGGGCAGCTTGTGGCTGCTAGTTCGATCCATCCAGCTATACCAGTAGTTGCTTAGAATTTTCCACAAAAAAACTGCATGTTGTACATATTTTGGAAAAAGAGCCTGGACATAATTCAACAATGCCGAAGAGCTGTTAAGAGCACTTATCAATACCGTTCATCACATCTAAAACATTGTAATGAACTAACTACAGCCAACCAACCATATCTACCAATGCTGATCTCAAAGCTCAGGACACGAACAGGCAAAAAAGCAAGAAATTTGCAATCAGCGCATTCCCCTTAGAGTGATCTGTCAAACCATATTCAGAATTCAGCATTACCATAATAATGTAAGTTGATAATACACCAACATAATTTCAGAAGTGGACAACAGATTTGTAATAACTTTGTCAAGTTTCTAAATTGAAGAAAGATCAGCATTTTGAAGACCATTACCAGGTGTTAAAGCACTACTTTGACTACATATCAGTCTAGTCAGTGAAAGAACAACGAACCAACATACAAAGTAAATAATCATTTGTTTCGTTAAATTACATATCAGCATGTGAGTATTTTAACTACATTGTTATTTAACACATGCTAAGAACTTTGACTAAATTATTTGCTCAAATGGAGTTATAGACTACCTGAAAATCATGCCGATAGAAGTGGGTTCAATGGTTATTGCAATTTCTTTTATTGTGTGCAGAGGTCAAAGTCTTCCGGGAAGATTCTGAACTGAAAATGACAGCAAAACTGAAAAATCCATATCTTCCACAATACTCAGGCAAACTCAAGGTTTAGATCTCTATGGAAAGAAAAACAAGGTACTTAAACAATTTACTCCTTCGACGGATATGGCCTCGGAAATATTTTAGAACACCAAGCAAATCCATACTTGTGATCACTTAAAACACAATATGACAGAACTGAACTGCCATATCTCTGCGCCAGATCCTAATGCAATCACCGTCCATTGCTCCTCGCTGTCCTGAAGCGATCTGCAGCCAACAATGAAGGTATAAAAAGACTGAAAAGGGCAGGTACATGATAAGTGGCACACACCAGCGTGAATCCGTTTCTTTTACTGGAGGCCTGGATTGAACATTACTCAACCTAGTTAGTGCTTGGGCACTGATACGAAGAGAAGCGGAGTAGTGGGTAGTGCTACCTTTGTTATTGATCGTGATGTGGTGCAAGATAGCACTCCTTAATTTCCTTCAAAAAAAAGATGGCTCTCCTGACATGATCGAGTTCAAGATCGCCATGGGGCACTGAAATCCAAACGTGATTGAGAAAGTTTAGGTCATGGACAATTCTATTACCTCTGCTTCGTCATATACTACTTGTTCGACACCTCGCTGGCCGTGCTTGTAGGCCTATAGGAGCTTAGAAGCCCTAATCTTCACGCAATATTTTCAAGTCGGTGCAGAGGCTATCTAGAGATTATTCTAGACCCTTGCAACATCAACAAGAAGTTGAAGACAAGATCGTTGAAATTTAATCTGTGTCGCCCTTTATCAAAGATCGCTCCTCACACGGCCAAGGTCGAGAGAAAACGCACACATAGCAATAACATACTATAGTCATGGGCCAAAGGCCCTGTAGCCACGGATGAGGCCTCCCGCGGGGCTTCTATATGTAGATCGTCTGACGGGAGGCGTATGATAGATCGGTGTTTGAGATTCATGCGATTAGATGAACGTAACCGATTCAGGCGATGGAGAAGAGAAGGGTGACTAATGCTGCTATGTGTCTCCACAGGATTGGAGCGGGTGGGAGGGAGAGAGAAACCAATTGATTTTGAAACTTAAAACACGCTTTTCTTCGAAACCGTAACTTCGTTTTCGAATCCGTTTGCACCACCGTGTTATTTAGAATTAATTATACGAAACGAGATCCAATGAATATTTTTAATGTTTTTCTAAATTAAATTTTCGTCAATATCTTCAATACACTGTATCAACATTTTGTCTATGCTGTGTCAATATTGTTGATATTCTATATCAACATTTCTCTGAAAATGCTGATTTCATTTTTCTGAAATGTTGATCTATAGTTGTAAAAATGTTGACATGGATTCTCTAAAATGCTGATAGGTGTAATGATAGTGGGAACTGATCTATAGTTGAGAACCATTGGACAAAGTGGTCACTGGCTTGCTGCTCCATGGGTCACGTGGGCCGATCTATCGATTGACTTCCGTCGATCAATCTGAGCATCTACGCCGGCGAGGCTAAAAAATGTGCCTGTAGCCACGATAATGAGGTCACCCACCGCTACTGTCCTTAATAAAAAGTGGGCCCATATGGGCCCACAGATCGCCGTCGTCGCCGTCGCGCATTCAAGGCCGTAGCTTGTTGCTGTCACACGCCACTTCCCATGCGCACAAAGGAGGGGACCAACGGATCCGTCTCACGCACGCCGCCCGCCGCCACGAAGGAGGGGGCGCCAAATCTGGCCCCCGGACGCCGCGTCGCATAGGAGGGAGGCGCCGGATACAGCTCCCACTCGCCGCCCGCTGCGCCACGAAGGAGGGAGGCACGGATGTGGCCATCGCTCGCCGTGCCACAAAGGAGGGAGGCGCTGGATCCGCTGGATCCAATCGCTAGTGCCCACGGAACCACCGAGGGAAGAGGAGTGGCAAGTCGCCAGAGAGAGAGAGAGAGAGAGAGAGAGAGAGAGAGAGAGAGAGAGAGAGAGAGAGAGAGAGGCGGCTGAGATAGGGCGGGGGTGGGGCGGTGGGTGGCGGCTGAGATAGGGTTAGGGTTTGTTTATAGAAGTGAGTTGATTTTTCTTATCTGGGCCTATGTTGCTAGCAACGGCCCAAGTTGTGAACCGTGGCTAAAAATCGCCATCCCTATTGAGTACGTCTATTAGCCACGGTTCACAACTTGGGCTGCCACTACAAATCATTTAGCTTTGCAGCCACGATCCGTTTTGCCTATCGCAGCTACAAATTTTTGGAAGGCCTGGCTATAATACGCAATTGTTATAGTGACAGATGCCGATTCATCGCATCTCCACTTAATATTCATATTAGTCATTTTTTTAGCATGGGATTCATATTGGTCAATTGTGTTGTATTTAAATTTTTGTCAGTCAATAGTTCTATTGTGAAAGTTATTAGCTTGTCAAAATAGCCTCATTATATGAATTCTAATCACAGCAAGATCATTGGTTTGCTCGTCAGGTTCTCCATTTATGACAACCATGTTATTCTGCAAAAATTATGCTTGAGAGCTCATCAGCAGCGATGCTGATACACCAGGATAACCTCAGTCGCCGGCTGCAATGAATGGACACTCCTTACATTTGTTTCCACTGTAATGGAGGAGTTGCCATCTGTTGATGAATAAACTTGATCAAACACGATGATTTGGGCTAAATTAACGAAACTGGTTTCCAAAAACCAGTTTGACCAGTTTTAGTGCTTCAATGATTCTTGGTTTTCGTGGTGAATTCATGATTATTTCAACCCCAAATCAAATTTTAATCATGTCAAATATTGAAATCGCATCGGAATTTGTAAGACTATAAACCGCAAGGTGCCCGTCTAGTGACTGGAAGAAGGCGTCAACACTATCGTCGTCCAAAGAAATGTCTTTTTAGAAAGTCACGTCACGCAACCTAAGCCTGGCAGCTAGGGTTTCGGGGCGATCACGTGTTTCCGCCGGTCTCCGCTCGTCTCCGGATCGGGGGCCGCCGGCCTCCGCTCGTCTCCGTTCCGTATCTCATCAGGTCTCCTACGGGAAACATTTTTCCCGGCCCAAACGTCATCGGCATCGGGACGCCTCCGATTGTGATCCGTATGGCTGGGGGTGATAAAGGGGAGGCTTTGGGTCCTCTACCCACCCGAGGCTTTACGCACGATCCAGGCGACAAAACAACGGAAGGGAGCCCTCCAATCTCGTTCACTACTGCGGCGGCGATTGCTAAATCGCATCCTGCAGAAGTGACGCGTGAAATCATGGAGAGCGCGGCTGGAAGGCAGAACCTGGTCCACGATGGGAAAGACTTGGCGGGGGAAGAGGGTGAACGAGAGGATCTAGATACAACACAATCATCGGCTGGTGAGCAGTCGGTGAATAGCAGAGCTATTGCTGTGTTGGCTAATCAAGGGCCTGGTGCTCGAAACTCACAGGAAAAGGATGAATCAATACACTCGGAGGAGCAGGAAGATGAGGAGGAGAGGGAGGATGATGTTCTTGAATTCACGTTCGAGGAGGATACCACAGAGCAAGAAAAACACTGGTGTGCCCTTGCCCGTTATTACTCTGTACAACACTTTAGTGTGCAAGGTCTCTTCAATGAGATGCGTCGAGCATGGCTACCAAGGAAGAAGGTAATCGATAAAGAGCTGTATGATAAAGTATTCAGTCTGGAGTTTTATGGAGAAGGAGATTACAATTTTGTGCTGAATGGGGGTCCGTGGAAGCATAAAGGTGATGCCTTAATAATAGTGCCGTATGATGGCACCACACGCCCATCAGAGGTAGCATTGGACTCAATTCCAATATGGGTGCAAATTTTTGATCTGCCTGGAAGACTCGCTAATACAGTCGCTGGTATGGCACTAGGAGATAGAGTGGGGCATGCGATCGAGGTCTTTCAGGAAGGAGGGATGGTAGCACCAGGAAAATATTTGAGGGTGCGTGTGGATGTTCCAGTGCAAAAGCCACTAAAGCCCTGGGTGGAAGCAAAGGTCAATGGAGTAATGCAGAAGTTTGTTGTCAAATATGAATTTGTGCCGCACTTCTGCTTCAAGTGTGGGCGGATGGGTCGTGCACAGCGTGAGTGCAAGTACAAAGAACATGGATTTGTTGGATTCAGATATGGTGAGGAACTCAGAGGTTCTCCATATAAAAAATCGGAGAATCGTAGCAGGACAATGGAGGCGGTGGATAAACCAGCCGCGGCGAGGAGCTTGGTGTTTGCTAATCCTCTGCAACAAATGCGCGCACAACCTTCGACTCATCCGATGAGGTATACACACAGTGGTAGAGGCTCCCAGACTTATCGAGATACTCGGGATGACGAGGTGAATGACTCAATGCCACCGGAGATTACTGATGAGGCGTTGGCAAAGCAGGTGGGAAAGATGAATGTGTCCTCCCCATCCCCCGTCCGGGCTGCCAGACGATCTTTCAGCCATCCGTCTGGATCAGGGGTAGCAAACATGCTAGTGACCCCAAATCTAGCAATTACGCAGCCTTGAATTCACTTAATGCAATGTCTTTGTCACATTCCTCAGACATGGATAGGAACTGGAAGCATGCCAAACACAGATCGGGGCCAGAGACAGTGGCGCCGAATGAGTGGAACCAATCTATTGTGCCAGTAAAGAAATCATATGCAACAATCCAGGAGGCTTTAGCTGACATCAAGAGTGACTTAAGGCATGGGCAAGGCGATGTGCATATGGTACCGATCTCACCGCTAGGAAAAAGAAATGTGGAAAACAACAAAACTCGCAATGATGTGGGTTGCGATGTCACTGATGAGGCAGTTGAGAAGGTGTCAAAGAGAGGGCGTGTTATGCTTGCTGACCCAGCTTCTACGGGTACCCTGACAGGAGCTCATGGCGAGCCCCGTCAGGAGCAATGAGTACTCTCTGTTGGAACTGCCGGGGGCGGGGAACTCCCGGACAGTTCAAGAACTTCTGGCCGTGTGCAGGGCCCATTCCCCAAAACTGGTTTTCTTATGTGAAACTCGGATAAAGGATACAAAAGTGGAGAGGCTACGTTGGCGCTTGGGATTGAAAGGCTTTTGTGGAGTAAGTAGTGAGGGATTAAGTGGTGGTATTGCACTCTTCTGGCATGAACAGGTAGAAGTGGAAGTATTGGATGTGACCAAGCGATACATTGACACTTTGGTAAGGCTTGAACATGGGGGCCTGCAGTGGCGTGCAACGTTTGTGTATGGGGAACCACGCGTGGAGAATAGACAAGATATGTGGAATAATCTGATGAGTTTGAGAACGGTATCCCAGTTACCCTGGGCAGTGCTGGGTGATTTCCATGAAACCATGTGGCACTTTGAACACTTTTCCGCAACAGCCAGGCCGGAGAGGCAGATGGCGGCTTTCCGTGATGCATTATCTATGTGTGAATTGCACGATATTGGGTTTGAAGGCTTGCCTTATACTTATGACAACAAGCAAAACGGGCACAGTAACGTGCGGGTGCGGCTTGATCGAGTTGTCGCTGATAATTCGTGGCGGGATTTGTTCTCAGATGCTAGAGTGCAACACTTAGTAGCAGCAAGATCAGACCACTGTCCTCTACTCCTGACGGTGGCACAGGAAATAAGACAACAAAACCGAACTGTTATGTATGAGATCATGTGGGAGAGGGACTCAGAACTACCATCACAGATTTCTGTTGCATGGGAGACACGAGGAGTGGTGGAAAATTTGGGAGATGTGAGTGCAGCCCTCAAAAATGTACTTATATGGCTCTAAAGAAATGGAGCAGTGGAAAGTTCGGCTCAATAGCGAAACAAATCGAAGCTTTGAGGGCACGTCTGTCGGTACTGCGGTCACAGGGCCAGCAAGACTCGTGTGCAGCCATTAGAGAAACACTGGACCAAATGAATGAACTCCTCTATAGAGAAGAAATGTTGTGGCTGCAGCGATCAAGGGTGGATTGGTTGCGTGAAGGAGACCGCAATACCAACTTTTTCAGAGGAAAGCTGTTTGGCGAGCGAAGAAGAATAGGATCAGTAAGCTTAAGGATGAGGAGGGCGTGTGGCACACACGCAGAGAAAAATTACATGAACTGGCTACTGATTTTTTTGATAAATTATATGATAGGGACCCGGGGGTCAATCCTGATGTGGCATTGGATCATATTGACACAGTAATTACCGAGGAGATCAATGAAAGCCTGTGTAAGCCTTTTTCTGAAGAGGAAATTAGTTTTGCAATGTTCCAGATCGGTCCGTTGAAATCACCAGGCCCGGACGGTCTGCCAGCTAGATTTTTCCAAAGGAATTGGGGTTTACTGAAGGTTGACATTATCAAAGCGGTTCAAGAGTTCTTCAGTTCGGCGGTCATGCCGGAGGGAGTGAATGATACATCCATTGTCTTGATTCCAAAGAAAATGCAGCCTGAATGTATAAAGGATTATAGACCAATTAGTCTGTGTAATGTAATCTATAAGGTCGTATCTAAATGTCTGGTCAATCGTATGAGGCCCCTGATGCAGAACATCATTTCAGAAAATCAGAGTGCTTTTGTTCCAGGGAGGTTGATAACAGACAATGCTCTCATTGCGTTTGAATGCTTACACTCAATGCGGAACATCAATGAAAACAGTGAAGGTTTTTGTGCCTACAAGATTGACTTGGCAAAAGCTTACGATCGAGTTGACTGGGTGTTTCTCAAAAGGGCACTAGGTAAAATGGGTTTTCATGAGGATTGGATTAAGTGGATAATGGCGTGCGTCACTACGGTGCAATATCGAATCAAGTTCAATGGTGAGCTCCTACAGCTGGGCACACCAAGTCGTGGCTTGCGACAGGGTGACCCACTCTCGCCTTATTTGTTCCTAATAGTGGCTGACTGTTTGTCCAAGCTTATCAAAAAAGGGGAGCAAAATGGCACGTTCACTGGCATCAAGGTGTGTCGACAGGCTCCTGTTGTGTCCCACTTATTATTTGCTGATGATACACTGTTATTTTTCAAAGCCACAGAATCACAATCCCGGGAAGTTCGAGGCATTCTGGATGCTTTTGAAAAGGCAACGGGGCAACTGGTGAGCCTCCAAAAATGTTCAATTCTGTTCTCACCAAATGTGTCACAGGGGACAAAAGAAGCAATCTGTAGAGTCCTAGATACTGACAGGGAAGCTTTTGAGGCACGATACCTGGGACTCCCAACACCTCATGGTCGAATGAAAAGAGATGTCTTTCAGCCAATAGAGGAGAAGCTTGCAAAGCGTGTGATGGATTGGAGTGATCGATATATTACAAGTGCCGGCAAGGAAGTGCTTATTAAATCAGTAGCCCAAGCCCTCCCAACTTATCTCATGGGAGTGTTTAGGTTAACTGACGGCTTGTGCAATGATCTAGAAAAGAGTATACGCAAGTACTGGTGGGGAGCAAAGAATGGGAAGCATCGTACTCATTGGTGCTCGTGGGAGAAAATGCTACAAGCAAAAATGAAAGGAGGTTTGGGTTTCCGAGACATGAAAGCCTTTAACCAAGCACTATTGGCAAGACAGGCATGGCGGTTGATTCAATTCCCAGATAGCTTGTGTGGGAAGATTCTGAAAGCAAAATATTATCCAAGACGTGATCTAATAGACACAGTATTCCCTGGTAACGCATCAGTCACCTGGCGGGCAGTGGAACATGGTCTCACGCTACTGAAGAAAGGTCTTATATGGCGAGTTGGCAATGGCACAAAAATCCGCATTTGGCGTGATAATTGGATTCCGCGACTGCCGTCCCTGAGGGTTTTGGGGAAGAGAAACCAAAGAACAAGGCTGAGATGGGTATCTGATCTGATAAATAGACGAATGAACACCTGGGATGTTGACCGTCTAAAGGAGTTATTTTACCCCCTGATGTAGAAGAAATTTTGATGTTGAAACTCCCTATGAGAGGACAGGAAGATTTTGTGGCCTGGCACTATGAGAAGACAGGCATATTCACTGTCAGGAGTGCGTACAAGCTTGCTTTCTTGGAAGATAGAGAACAAACATCTCAGGCAACGAGCACTGCCCCGGATGGTACCCGTTCCTTGTGGCAACTAATCTGGAAGGCAGCAGTTCCACCCAAGGTGAAGCATTTTGCTTGGAGAGTGGCAACTGGCACCCTGCCAACAAAGAAGAATAAATGGATACGTCATATGGCGACATCAGGCATCTGTGATATTTGTGGTGTGGAAAATGAATCAGAATCTCATGCGCTGCTCAGATGCCCGAGGGCACGAGGTCTGATGCAAGCCATGGGCGAAGTATGGGATCTTCCGGCTATAGAACATACTTCTGAAGGCGAGAATGAGTGGCTGTTACACCTGTTGGACAGATGTACAAGTGAAGGTCGGGACAAACTGCTACTGACTCTATGGAGAGCATGGTATGTCAGGAATCAGATTACGCATAATGAACCAGATCATTCTATTATGGGATCTGTGCTGTTCCTGAAGAGTTATTATGACCTCATATGTTCAGTGAATCAGGACCAGACTGACTTGCGAGGAATAAATAAGACTGCGGGTCACAGGCCTGGAAGCAAAGTCGCCAATGCTGGAGAAGCAAGATGGACAGCCCCAAGCCCAGGCCGCATCAAGATCAATGTTGATGGGGCTTTCTTTCTAGACTATGGCAAGGCCGGGATTGGAGTCATAGCAAGAAATGATGCGGGTGTAGTAATCCTAGCGTCAGGGAGAGAGATCTTCAATTGCTGCAATGCAGAAGAGGCAGAGCTTCTAGCTTGTAAAGAGGGCCTGAACCTGGCCTTACAGTGGGTGGCGCAACCGATCATATTGGAATCAGACTGCCTATCAGCTTGCAATGCTATAAAATCCTTGATGGAGGATCGATCTCGTTTCTCTCTACTAATCCGGGAGGTGAAAGAGCTCGCCGCTGAGCTGAGGGGGTGGAAGTGTCTCATTGTAAGAGGTCCCAGAATAGGGTTAGTCATGTGTTAGCAAATAAAGCATGTGTGGAGTCGTTTGTTAAGGTGTGGCTCCATACTGCACCAGACTGTGTTGCTAATATCCTAGCAACAGACTGTAACCCTTCTGTGACTTAATAAATTCCACTCTTTCCCCTTGCAAAAAAAAAAAAAACACTATCGTCGTCCAGAAAGGTATGTTGAGCCGTTAGGACTATCTCACTCTAGCCGGCGATGAGGGAGGCTCGCCAGATTTGTTCCAATCACGGCCATCATACCCCGTAATGTTATATTAAAAGAAATACAATTTGT
Source organism: Chloris gayana (assembly GCA_031894775.1). Lineage (NCBI taxonomy): Eukaryota > Viridiplantae > Streptophyta > Magnoliopsida > Poales > Poaceae > Chloris > Chloris gayana. The sequence continues at coordinate 938,723 of JAUNZO010001929.1, forward strand.
ACTGAATGAATTAATTTTCATGTGATCTTCGCCACATTTGTCATATACTAGCCCACCAGCCCGTGCAATTGCACGGCCTAATATTTTAGAAGGCAAATTTCTGCTTAAAAATTATTAACAATTACATGCTTTTTAAATGTTGTTGGGAAAGAAGGGAACTGTGTATTATATAGTTTTTGATTATAAGTTAACAGCCCACAAACAGGAATGAAAACTATATTAACGAACAATAGAAACAATTTTATATATACAATAATTCTCGCGTAGTACCTGTGTAGATTGGTGTATCAGATATGCCACAACTATTAAAAAATATTCTATTTACCTACTCTTAGTTCACATTTCTGTATTAATCTACCTAACTGCCTCAAAGAATGTGTATCCCGTTCATTTTTTTATATTAGTTATATTCAAGATTATGTTAGACACCAAATGATTTCTATAATATTTTGTTTGCATCCTAATTCTCTAGCATGCATGTTAGAATGTTAGATTTAACTTTTTTTGTAAACCAAGAAAAACAGTAATTATCTGTGAGGACCCGAATTTCACCAACGTGAAACCCGGACCCTTTGTACCTCTATGCCACTCCCAGGAGTGTGGCACGTACATCCAACACATGTTAGTACAGAAAAACCATAAATAAAGAGAGTAATCAAGGCAAGATAATAGAATCTCCAAGTACATTATTAAAATGCATAAATCTCAATCTCAAGAGTACAAGAGCGTGGCACGCAGGCCATCGCGAAATCATGGTAGAAGTCTAGCGAAGCGGAAGCAAAGCGGAAGCATCTCCGGTGAAGAACCGTAGTGAAGTCCATACCCACAAGCACTCGAGTGTAGGCGAGACCGTCACTCCTCCTCGTCGGCTCTCTCAACCGGCTCGGCCGGCTCCTCGGCAGCGGCGTCTCGAAAAACAAAGTGATAAAGCCGTGAGTACATAACGTACTCAGCAAGCCGCAAACTACCTAGCAACAATGTATGCATGTTGGGATAGTTCAAGGAAAGGCAAGGGCTAGCACCTAAAGCATTATTCCTCAAGTCTATGTGAATCATATTTTATTATTAATCAAATTTTATAAGTGGCCTTGCAGGAAACAACACAATCCTGCAAGGGTCAAGTTTTATGTCCCGCACACCTCCACGGGACCACAGCTCGAAGCCGAAAGTAAAACACCTATCGAGGGGAGAAGTAGTAAATGCTAATCAAGTGGGTCGCTCGGAGGTAGTGCCCATACTTTGGGCTAGACTATACGTATAGATTTATATATCTCTGCAGAGAGTAAGAAACCGTGCCCACGTGAAGAGGTACTCAAACAAAAGACCACCGTCGTGGCCCAAGCAAAGCAACACTCACAAGATCACTCCTCAAAGCATCGAATGGGTGGCGCCCGTCCCTTAGATCCGGGATCCTCTAACCACAACATAGGAAAAGAAGGTCCTGAAGGGTGTGACAAGGCGTACCACGGGCCGGGTGGGATATCCTCTGCTCGTGGGTCGAGACAAACGCTCCAACACCCACTACCACTAATCTCTACACCACGGTGGGCCACCCATTCCTCCGCTAAGTATCATGATCCAGTCCGCCCATATAAGTCACGTGGTATGCTAGTAGACCAAAGAGCAAGCAAGCACAAGAACCGGTCCTTAAGCTGCCGGGGCGAGTCACCATCGCTCTCCTCAAAACAACAGTCTCAACAACAGGTGTCACCACAATAGGGGTCCCATAAACCCAAGGCCCCTACACAAGCTGTACCCGCAACGAGTACTCTCCAAATAGAGACTCCCCGAAGTCTTCCAGCACCTAACCACCTACACACTCGCCCCCGCAAAAGTCCTACAGGTTATCTAGTACAGAAACTCGACACCTAAGAAACACCTACAATTTATTTTACACAAAAACATGTATAGTCATCATGGGGTTCAATTAAGCAACTAAGCAAGTACTAAGCATGCGAGTAACGAGTAGAACAACCTATGGCAAACAGTGGCAAGGATAGCATAATATGGCATAGGTAAACTACAAGTGCAAGTAACCATTAATCATGCATGGTCCAATTTAATGCAAGTACTAAATAGGATCAAGAGTGGTCAAGGATTGCGGCTTGCCCGGATAGGGCTGCTCCCGGGCCGGGTCGGGGTACTCGTCATCGCTGCACTCGGCGGAAACTCCTCAAACTGCGGCTCGGACGGGAACTCCTCGGCACCGTCCGACGGACGGATCGTGAAACAGGGGTTAGGCACGCAAAACGAGACAATAGGGAAAAGTACGAAATGGACGACGGAATTTACGGTACTAGAACATGACCAAAAGCTACACTAACGCGTAGAGAACGTCGCTATGAGTCCAACGCAACTGACCGCGTATTTTTCCGACGCTCCAGGAAAAAGATATGAATTTCCAATGAAAAAGGAATTATGGAAATTCAGGAAAATTCAATAAAAAGAAATGGAATATTCCCTGGAATAATCTGCGACACGCGTGCACCACGTCAGCGCCACGTTGACGCCACGTCAATGCCACGTAGATTAAATTAGCTACACGTCAACAGCACGTGGCATTACTTCGCCACGTGGACGCCACACGCGCACCAAATCTACCACGTGGGCGCCGCGTCAGCGAGAAAACACGCCACATCGGCAGCCACGTCGGCACCACCCCGACAACCGAGAGAGGGCGGCGCCGCCGCGCTCCGCCGCGGGGGTTGCCGGACTTGGCTCTTCCCGGCGCTACGGCTCGCCGGCGGTGAGGCCAAAGGTACCAAGATGCTCCCCTCCACATCGCGCACCCGTCGGGGCCGGTCACGAGGACCAGCTCACGACGGAGCGTCCGCACGAGCTCGCCGGAGCTTTCATGGCGGCGGCGGCACAAGGGGGAAACTCCAACACACCACCAAATCACACCGGAAGGCCCCCAAATGACAGCTTAGGCTCGCGCGCGACCCACGGAGCCACCCCGCGACCCTCGGGGTTGACCGGAGCGACGCCGGCGGCGAACTCGCGGCGGCGGCTCAACGGAGCTCCACGGATCTTACCAAAACGCCTACTTTTCTCCAAGCTAAAGGGCGCACAAGCTACGCGGAATCCGGGCGAAGCCGAAGCGCTAGAGAGATGGACACAAGCTCGTCCCAAAGCACGTGCTCGTCGGCGTCCATGGAAGGGGCGGCGGCGGAGCACGACGGAGACATCAATTCGCAACTAATCCGGAAAGGAGAAAGAGGGGATCGCCGCGGGAACTCACCAGGAAGCTCACGCGCGGCTTGGAAGGGAAGATGACGGCTTGACGACGGCCGGCGACGAGTTTCCGTCGATGGCGAACGGCGAGCGCGGCTATCGAGCGCGGTGACCACGCGGGCTGGCGTTCCGGAGCCGTGAAGGGACAACAGGGACGCGCTTAGAGCTAGAAGAGGGAGTGGGCGACGGGGAATCGTGAACACAAGAAGAGCTTAGCTGCGACTCACCGGAGACGACGAACGAGAGAGGAAGAAGAAGGCGGCGGCGATCTTCTCGCGCTTCGCGTTCCGTCTCTCGAGCTCCTCTCCCGACACCAAGGGTACCGGCGTGATCAGCCGCTCACGCCGTGCGAGAAAGTGACTCCAGCTCCCTCGGCTCAACACTTCTTCCATGGTGGAGGGCAATACCGCGGCGGCGATGGCAGCTAGGGTTTGAGGCGGAAGGGGAGGAAGAAGAAGAGCGGCGGCTGGTGAGAGGGTTTTGTAGACGGCCGGGAGGCGGGAGCACGCAACTTTGGTGCCGCTACGCGACGAGCGTCCGAGCTGGCGCGCTCGGTGCCGCCGCGGTGCGCGTGAGCTGGAAAGGCGAGGGAAGGTGATGACCCTGTTCGGGTCGGGCCCCGGGCTGCGGCTTGGGCTGCACGGGGGGGGAAGGAAGGGAACGGGCCGGCGGAGTTTCAGCCCAAGCGCGGGAGTTTGAATTAAATCATTTCGCGAATAACCGATCCGAATAAAATTCAAATGCTTTCCAAATTGATTCAAATCTCATCTAAATTTCAAGTATTTTATACAAGGTAAGTTGGTACAAGGTTTGGGCTGTCACATTATCTTCTTTAATTATATGACATATCTAAACTGTTAAATGTTTGAGCAAACGAAAAATGAGTTGGCATCAATTTGTTTCCTATTTTTTCTATAGAATTGATGTCATAACGTTTGTAGAGGTAATGTGGTGAAGTCTGCAAACATATCATTACCTTTATGACTATTATATATTAGCAAGCTAACTACTAACTTAATTACTATATTAGCAAGCTAACTAATAGCTATAGAGAAATCCCCGATAAATATTTGTACACCTTGCAGTTTGCAGATATCCTCTCGAGTTTGTTAGAATCAATCAGCTCCCACATCGTATTTATTTGATGCTTCTCCGTGTCTTGCGTCCTTGTCATTTTTTTTGTTTGCATTGCTTCTGATATAGATATTGTATCATTGAGTCTACACAACCAAATAACATCTGATTCAACTTACTTGATTTTCAGCTGCAGAATGCACCAATAATTAATTTTCCACTGTTTTTAGTGACATGCTTAGGACCATCTTTGCCGCCATGGCGTACAATAGACAGTCCTCATTCTCCAAGCTTGATATCTTAGTGTCATGTTTTTCACCCAGGACCTGGACAAAGTCCCTCTGTTTTTGAAATAAATAGTTTTATGCCACAACTATAAAAAAATATTCTATTTATCTACTCTTAGTTCACATTTATGAATTAATCTACCTAACTGCCTCAAAGAATGTGTATCCCGTTCAATTTTTTTATATTAGTTATATTCAAGATTATGTTAGACACCAAATGATTTCTAGAATATTTCGTTTGCATCCTAATTCTCTAGCATGCATGTTAGAATGTTAGATTTAACTTTTTTGTAAACCAAGAAAAACAGTAAATATCTTCTTTAATTATATGACATATCTAAACTGTTAAATGTTTGAGCAAACGAAAAATGAGTTGGCAGCAATTTGTTTCCAATTTTTTCTATAGAATTGATGTCATAACGTTTGTAGAGGTAATGTGGTGAAGTCTGCAAACATATCATTACCTTTATGACTATTATATATTAGCAAGCTAACTACTAACTTAATTACTATATTAGCAAGCTAACTAATAGCTATAGAGAAATCCCCGATAAATATTTGTACACCTTGCAGTTTGCAGATATCCTCTCGAGTTTGTTAGAATCAATCAGCTCCCACATCGTATTTATTTGATGCTTCTCCGTGTCTTGCGTCCTTGTCATTTTTTTTGTTTGCATTGCTTCTGATATAGATATTGTATCATTGAGTCTACACAACCAAATAACATCTGATTCAACTTACTTGATTTTCAGCTGCAGAATGCACCAATAATTAATTTTCCACTGTTTTTAGTGACATGCTTAGGACCATCTTTGCCGCCATGGCGTACAATAGACAGTCCTCATTCTCCAAGCTTGATATCTTAGTGTCATGTTTTTCACCCAGGACCTGGACAAAGTCCCTCTGTTTTTGAAATAAATAGTTTTATGCCACAACTATAAAAAAATATTCTATTTATCTACTCTTAGTTCACATTTATGAATTAATCTACCTAACTGCCTCAAAGAATGTGTATCCCGTTCAATTTTTTTATATTAGTTATATTCAAGATTATGTTAGACACCAAATGATTTCTAGAATATTTCGTTTGCATCCTAATTCTCTAGCATGCATGTTAGAATGTTGGATTTAACTTTTTTTGTAAACCAAGAAAAACAGTAAATATCTTCTTTAATTATATGACATATCTAAACTGTTAAATGTTTGAGCAAACGAAAAATGACTTGGCATCAATTTGTTTCCTATTTTTTCTATAGAATTGATGTCATAACGTTTGTAGAGGTAATGTGGTGAAGTCTGCAAACATATCATTACCTTTATGACTATTATATATTAGCAAGCTAACTACTAACTTAATTACTATATTAGCAAGCTAACTAATAGCTATAGATAAATCCCCGATAAATATTTGTACACCTTGCAGTTTGCAGATATCCTCTCGAGTTTGTTAGAATCAATCAGCTCCCACATCGTATTTATTTGATGCTTCTTCGTGTCTTGCGTCCTTGTCATTTTTTTTGTTTGCATTGCTTCTGATATAGATATTGTATCATTGAGTCTACACGACCAAAACATCTGATTCAACTTACTTGATTTTCAGCTGCAGAATGCACCAATAATCAATTTTCCACTGTTTTTAGTGACATGCTTAGGACCATCTTTGCCGCCATGGCGTACAATAGACAGTCCTCATTCTCCAAGCTTGATATCTTAGTGTCATGTTTTTCACCCAGGACCTGGACAAAGTCCCTCTGTTTTTGAAATAAATAGTTTTATGCCACAACTATAAAAAAATATTCTATTTATCTACTCTTAGTTCACATTTATGAATTAATCTACCTAACTGCCTCAAAGAATGTGTATCCCGTTCATTTTTTTATATTAGTTATATTCAAGATTATGTTAGACACCAAATGATTTCTAGAATATTTCGTTTGCATCCTAATTCTCTAGCATGCATGTTAGAATGTTAGATTTAACTTTTTTGTAAACCAAGAAAAACAGTAAATATCTTCTTTAATTATATGACATATCTAAACTGTTAAATGTTTGAGCAAACCGAAAATGAGTTGGCATCAATTTGTTTCCTATTTTTTCTATAGAATTGATGTCATAACCTTTGTAGAGGTAATGTGGTGAAGTCTGCGAACATATCATTACCTTTATGACTATTATATATTAGCAAGCTAACTACTAACTTAATTACTATATTGGCAAGCTAACTAATAGCTATAGATAAATCCCCGATAAATATTTGTACACCTTGCAGTTTGCAGATATCCTCTCGAGTTTGTTAGAATCAATCAGCTCCCACATCGTATTTATTTGATGCTTCTTCGTGTCTTGCGTCCTTGTCATTTTTTTTGTTTGCATTGCTTCTGATATAGATATTGTATCATTGAGTCTACACGACCAAACAACATCTGATTCAACTTACTTGATTTTCAGCTGCAGAATGCACCAATAATCAATTTTCCACTGTTTTTAGTGACATGCTTAGGACCATCTTTGCCGCCATGGCGTACAATAGACAGTCCTCATTCTCCAAGCTTGATATCTTAGTGTCATGTTTTTCACCCAGGACCTGGACAAAGTCCCTCTGTTTTTGAAATAAATAGTTTTATGCCACAACTATAAAAAAATATTCTATTTATCTACTCTTAGTTCACATTTATGAATTAATCTACCTAACTGCCTCAAAGAATGTGTATCCAAGTTCATTTTTTTATATTAGTTATATTCAAGATTATGTTAGACACCAAATGATTTCTAGAATATTTTGTTTGCATCCTAATTCTCTAGCATGCATGTTAGAATGTTAGATTTAACTTTTTTGTAAACCAAGAAAAACAGTAAATATCTTCTTTAATTATATGACATATCTAAACTGTTAAATGTTTGAGCAAACGAAAAATGAGTTGGCAGCAATTTGTTTCCAATTTTTTCTATAGAATTGATGTCATAACGTTTGTAGAGGTAATGTGGTGAAGTTTGCAAACATATCATTACCTTTATGACTATTATATATTAGCAAGCTAACTACTAACTTAATTACTATATTAGCAAGCTAACTAATAGCTATAGAGAAATCCCCGATAAATATTTGTACACCTTGCAGTTTGCAGATATCCTCTCGAGTTTGTTAGAATCAATCAGCTCCCACATCGTATTTATTTGATGCTTCTCCGTGTCTTGCGTCCTTGTCATTTTTTTTGTTTGCATTGCTTCTGATATAGATATTGTATCATTGAGTCTACACAACCAAATAACATCTGATTCAACTTACTTGATTTTCAGCTGCAGAATGCACCAATAATTAATTTTCCACTGTTTTTAGTGACATGCTTAGGACCATCTTTGCCGCCATGGCGTATAATAGACAGTCCTCATTCTCCAAGCTTGATATCTTAGTGTCATGTTTTTCACCCAGGACCTGGACAAAGTCCCTCTGTTTTTGAAATAAATAGTTTTATGCCACAACTATAAAAAAATATTCTATTTATCTACTCTTAGTTCACATTTATGAATTAATCTACCTAACTGCCTCAAAGAATGTGTATCCCGTTCAATTTTTTTATATTAGTTATATTCAAGATTATGTTAGACACCAAATGATTTCTAGAATATTTCGTTTGCATCCTAATTCTCTAGCATGCATGTTAGAATGTTGGATTTAACTTTTTTGTAAACCAAGAAAAACAGTAAATATCTTCTTTAATTATATGACATATCTAAACTGTTAAATGTTTGAGCAAACGAAAAATGACTTGGCATCAATTTGTTTCCTATTTTTTCTATAGAATTGATGTCATAACGTTTGTAGAGGTAATGTGGTGAAGTCTGCAAACATATCATTACCTTTATGACTATTATATATTAGCAAGCTAACTACTAACTTAATTACTATATTAGCAAGCTAACTAATAGCTATAGATAAATCCCCGATAAATATTTGTACACCTTGCAGTTTGCAGATATCCTCTCGAGTTTGTTAGAATCAATCAGCTCCCACATCGTATTTATTTGATGCTTCTTCGTGTCTTGCGTCCTTGTCATTTTTTTTGTTTGCATTGCTTCTGATATAGATATTGTATCATTGAGTCTACACGACCAAACAACATCTGATTCAACTTACTTGATTTTCAGCTGCAGAATGCACCAATAATCAATTTTCCACTGTTTTTAGTGACATGCTTAGGACCATCTTTGCCGCCATGGCGTACAATAGACAGTCCTCATTCTCCAAGCTTGATATCTTAGTGTCATGTTTTTCACCCAGGACCTGGACAAAGTCCCTCTGTTTTTGAAATAAATAGTTTTATGCCACAACTATAAAAAAATATTCTATTTATCTACTCTTAGTTCACATTTATGAATTAATCTACCTAACTGCCTCAAAGAATGTGTATCCCGTTCATTTTTTTATATTAGTTATATTCAAGATTATGTTAGACACCAAATGATTTCTAGAATATTTTGTTTGCATCCTAATTCTCTAGCATGCATGTTAGAATGTTAGATTTAACTTTTTTGTAAACCAAGAAAAACAGTAAATATCTTCTTTAATTATATGACATATCTAAACTGTTAAATGTTTGAGCAAACCGAAAATGAGTTGGCATCAATTTGTTTCCTATTTTTTCTATAGAATTGATGTCATAACCTTTGTAGAGGTAATGTAGTGAAGTCTGCGAACATATCATTACCTTTATGACTATTATATATTAGCAAGCTAACTACTAACTTAATTACTATATTAGCAAGCTAACTAATAGCTATAGAGAAATCCCCGATAAATATTTGTACACCTTGCAGTTTGCAGATATCCTCTCGAGTTTGTTAGAATCAATCAGCTCCCACATCGTATTTATTTGATGCTTCTCCGTGTCTTGCGTCCTTGTCATTTTTTTTGTTTGCATTGCTTCTGATATAGATATTGTATCATTGAGTCTACACGACCAAATAACATCTGATTCAACTTACTTGATTTTCAGCTGCAAAATGCACCAATAATCAATTTTCCACTGTTTTTAGTGACATGCTTAGGACCATCTTTGCCGCCATGGCGTACAATAGACAGTCCTCATTCTCCAAGCTTGATATCTTAGTGTCATGTTTTTCGCCCAGGACCTGGACCCATGCTTTGTGCTTCTCCAAGCTGGCCACAAGCTGGTTGACGCCTAGAAACTGTCATCACTCATCAGATCACATCGAATTAAGCAAGACTTATTTCCACTATGTTTGCTATCTGTATAAACAACACAATAGAAATATATCAAAATCCTTTCGAACACTCACCACTGGTTCTACTCTCCACATCTTTGGCGGACATCCATAGCTTACCAAGTCGATCCATATTGTTATTGTTATTGCTAGACATAACTTACCAAGTCGATGGATTAATCTATCCGTAAATTGTAAAGGGAAGTAAAAAACATATATTAATCGTGGATGAATGATCTGATCTCAGCGTGCCCTCACAGAATATATGCCCACCAGTTAATACCTTTATGTGTCTCCATTGCTGGATGGCCGAATACCTTACTGCAAGCAGCCAAAAAACCTGCTCGAGTTGTTGTTGTCCAGTTTGTAGTACGTAGCCTCTGGTGATGCTGATGCATGACTATCCCTGCTTCCTAGCTCCTACGGTATATATTGCTGGAATTCACCATCATGCCGGTGAAGCTGTGGAGGAGCAGGATACAAAGGATCTATCTTTTCTTTTGTATCGATGATGCCGCGATTTTGACGTTGAAAGTGCTAGGGGTAAAAGAATTTCACCCCTTCGTGAAAAGCACGCCAAGCCGCAATTGGCTAGGCTTTCAATCGATTCATGCTTACCTTATTTTATATCTGGAGTACGTATATGCAGTTCTTTATCAAGTTAAAACATATAAGGACTCTTTATTTTGGAAAGCCGGATGGATTATTATATGGGCCCTTGATACGGTTAAAAAAATTAGACACCACGTAGACATTGTTTCTATAAACCTGCATTTTGGGTATTTTCAGTTAATCTTTTTAAAAATGGCAATGTGGGTAATTAGAAGCAAGTTTGATCCAACGACTATTATTTAGTTGATGATTAGGGTCATACAAATAGATGGTGGGATGTTTTGCTTTTTTGTGAGAATTTCTAGGATTTTTCTCCGATTAACGTGGAGGCCTCAAAAGGAGCCTCCAATTAGTAAATATAAGATTCTCCATAATGTGTTCTTGCATTGGGTCTGAGTGTGTTCATTAAGATAAGAACCGAGCGCTAATAACTAGGAATAAAATTAGCGTAGTAATTAGGAATAAAATTAAAGGGCAACCGTCCGGTTAATCGTGATAACCGGACGGCTAACCGGCAAGAACCCCCGGTTAACCGGTCTCCGACGACTCAAAATGAATTTTGGTCGGCTAACCGGTCGGTTTTACTGATTATCCGATTAACCGGTGAACCGGTGGCGCTGGGTTCTGGCGGCTGGATCGGTTATGTAATCCCTGCTCCCGAGATGCAGCTGTGCGCTCTTCAAGCAGTTCTTGCCCGGGACATCGCCGTCCTCTGTTTACCGCTCATCTCCACCGCCAATGCCGACGCCATGCACATATTTTTTTTGTTCGGGCTGAGTGAAATGGGCTGGAATGCAAGCCCGGCCCGAAAAAGCGGCACGGAAGAGGTTTCAACTGAGCCATGTTGGCCCATGGCATGGGGTTGGTCTGGACGCCCAAAACGAGCGGGCCCAATAACTGCCCTGTTACAGGAGGCCAGCCCAGCACCACCATGCCGGATGATGGATTGGCCAACGCCATCCTCCAGGATGCAACATCCTACACTAGGCCACGAACCCACGAAGCCTTTTACCCGTGCTAGACAGCCAACCCTTTACCGTTGCACCACATCGCTGCGCTCCTCCACGCGCCACAGCTTCCTCTCTATCTGGCCCCAACCGCCATCACCGCAAGCTCCCTCCCATATGCTCCATGGGCAAAGTATCGGACGGATGGGAATAATTCACGCATGAATCATAAAACACGCTACCCTGAATTTTGGAGAAATGTAGCTTGGTGATTCTAACTGTCTTAATGATTTTTCGCACACAGGGATAATACAGGATTCCATAGTGAAAGATCACCTATTTGGAACAGAAGGAACTTTTTTTTTGAAGAATGTGTGACATCCCGTGTCACAAAATTGCGGGTTAGCATTCTGAAAACGTGCCCCTGACCTATTAGCACTCCCACAAGAAAAATCTTTGACATGCAATTAGTGTTGTGTGGTCAATTAATTCAAATTCAATTTGCATTGAACTACAACTCAAATTTTCACAACATAAATTGGGTGCACCAAAAATCTATGTTATAGTACATGTCAAAGGAAAAATCCAAGCCAAACCCCATCCGTTTTCTCAAGCATTTGAGGTTCCAAATAAATCGGACAACTCCGGAAAACAGTCTGATTGTAGAAATTATCAGATTTTTCCTGGGGAAGTTCATGGAGAGGTTGAGGTCTCAGAAATTGGATCCAATCTTGGTGAGCACGAGGATATTTTGTTTTAGTATTTTCGAGCTCGGGAAGGCCTTCTTTTGGATTTTCAAAGGGAACCGAGTTTGGAAAACCAACCAAATTTCAAAGGAACTCGGGCCCACCTGTAAGCCTCTTCATCTCTATGTCCCTGCGCGCGTCAGAGCGTCGCCGGCGCCTCTGCGCCGCGTGGCGACCGTACGTCGGCGCCGCCCCCACCCGGTCGGCCATGACCATCGCCAAGACGCTGGTCGCCTCTCACTTCGTCTCTCTCTCAATCATTTACTCCATCTCACTCGCTCGAGCTCTTCCGAACGCCATTGACGCTCTCACCTTGCCGCTCGTCGGCCGGCCGCACCGCTTCGCCTCCCACCAGATCAACCGCACCACCGTGAGCGCGAGCTCGCCCTCTCTCTTCCCGGCCAAACGGCATTGCAAAAGATGGCTTGAGCTAGGAGTATTTGACAAATTACTCCGGCGAGTTCATCGACGCACAAACTCGGCGTCGCAGCCAAATTCACCCGTCTCGGTGAGTCTCAATGTCTTATTCCTACTCCCACACGTGCGCCACTAGGTCGCGCACACTCCTAACTCTTTTCCCCCAATTTTTCCCTGCGAGGAGGCTGGTTTTTGGTCTTCTTCCCCGGCTCCGACGCCTACCATCACGAGCCCCACGGCGCTGACCTGCCTCCGGCCATCTCCAACAACAATAAACTTCATGCCGGCCTTCTCCTAGCTGCCATGAAGCTGTAGGAACGAACGACGCTCGATTTGGTGGAGGCTACGAAGCGCACCGCCTCGCCGAACGTCGTCAGACCGTGGGTTCCTGCGTGCTTCATCGCCGACCAAGCTCCGGTCATTCCCGACTACCCGTAGACCCTCAGGTGGATGCACATTGAGCTGCTCTGCGCACTGGTATGTTTTTTGGGATTTTAGGACCACTGTGGACCGATTTCCGGTGGGTCGCCGCTGCTCCGGCGAGCTCGGTCGCCATGGCAAGCTTCAGCCCGAGCTGGTTCTGGTGGTGATAGGGATCTGCTGCGCAGCTCACCGTGTGGCCACGTTTGTGGCTCAGATCTGATTGGTCTGCCTCTTCTTAATCATTTTTCGGAATTAGTTGTTTTAGCAGAAAATGTTAGAAGCTTCAAAAATTCATATCTTTTGATCCAGAGCTCGAAAAATTGCAAACCAAAGTTTGTTGGAATCCTTGAGACTTGTACTATTTAATGGTGCAGTTAGATTTACATTATCAGAGGCAAATTAATTGAGCTAATTTCCTTTTTGGAGAATCAAGAATATGGCTTAATTAATTATTGGATTGTCTCAAATTATGAAGCTTGGTTTAATTATTATCTATAGCATGTGCCTAAGGACCAGGAGCAATTTAATTGCTATTTTTACCTAGTTTTGCTAGGATTGTTGAATTATTCTCTTGCACATGCGATAATGATTTAAATGCTTCATGGGAGTTGATGAAGGAGATAAAATAGATAATCACTTTAAATCATTTTCACCCTGCTGGACACCACGTTAATTTATACTCATGAATTAAATGTATTTGATGAAATCCGCACGTGTTCCGTAAAATATTCAATGTCTTGTTTTCATCAAAAATTTACACATCACCCTTGCATCATGTAGCTGCGGTGGTGAACGTGGTGACCAGCGAGGAAGAGCCGAAGTTGCTGCTGTTGTTGACCCAGCTACTCAGGGTCAAGCTCAAGGCAAGCCCCGGTGCACAACCTTTTAATTTAAGTATTTTATTTTCATCAATATGCTTGTAGGTCTGTATTGTGCATTAGGTCTACAGGAGTTGTGATGAAAACCCTAGCATGCGATAGGATCCTGTTTACCCCGATTCGATCACCCTACGCTAGATGCTTGCTTAGATAAGGCGATGATCCGTCGAGTGGTACGGAGACCACCCGTAGATAGGACAATCACATTTTTGGGACACGATGCTAAGTATCAAGTTGAGAATGGAAAATTGGAGGCCGGACGGACAACTAGGTGGAAAGTGAAGGACTGAAAGAGTCTTCAAGGTTGTAGCCCCGTCCGTGCACACAAGGACCGCGTCGTGTTCGGCCCATGTGGATTAAGTTTGAACGTACTGTTTTGCATGCTGGAGTTTATGGGCCCGATAAACCGATGTAGCGATGGATTGCTGTAAGGTTGGAAGATTTCCCTACTCCCTTGGTCACTAGGCGGTTTTTGGGAGGAGAGGAGGGAGCACTCTACTCACGGATGACGTCCGGGACGGCATCGCGTGAGGGACCCTTCTCGGGGCGGTAGGACCCGGACGACCTTATGGTGCCCGAGCGAAAGGTTGTCTCATGCGGCTTCCGGGAAGCGCGTATGTGACGTGCGGACAGGTTTCTCCTGCAGGATGTAAATCGATTCGAATCGCTGCCCCTCACGAGTAACGAGTACCACTTGTCCCTGCGCCGGAACGTAGTAAGAAGAGAAACATTGATGATGATGATTATGATTAATTTGCTGCATTGCTTAATTACTTGTAATGCAGTAGCTTAGTGCAAAATTAAATTTATTCTTTCTTGCAACTCGATTAAACTGCTAAAAGTTGAAAGTAAGGATGCACTTGTAGGCCAGCTTAGTGCTTAAATGTATCCTATCCCCCGACCTTTGCATGTCTAGGAGTCGGCTGTAGATGGCCACCTTGACGGGTCGGTCTTGCTGAGCTCTAGTTGCTCAGGGCTTTGCTCTATGTGGTTTTCGGAGGATACCGTCGTGCATGACTTCGACGCCGGAGATGACGTCCGGCAGGATCGGACTTCGGGTGACGGCCACTACACTTGGGAGTGGTGCGGTCCGGACGAGTAGAGGAGTTGATGTGCCGGTAAGATGTTCTAGGGCAGGAACATCTGTCTCTGCCGGATGCTCGTGATGTATCGCCGAGAGAGCGATTGTATCTTATTTGCTTCCGCTGTTTAGTTGTTTTCCAAACTTATTAGCTTCGATATTTCGAGACTCGAAGTACATTTGTACTTGGGATGAATGTAAGACTTGTACTTATATTCATTGCATTATGCTTATGTTGTATGTTGTAATATCGGGTATCACAGCGCGTGATGCCACCCATGATGATCCTGGAGATGGAAACGCCTCTTCGTGAGGTGGGTCCGTCACAGCGTGGTATCGAGCCGTCATGGGGATATTACAACACCTTAAGCAGTCTATTTTCGAAAACTAGGGCGTTATCGTGTGAGGGCGTGCCCGTAAGGACTATATTAGTCGTAACAGTGGCAAAGCTAACCCTGGGTTATGATTGTTTAATTACTTGCATCTACGGCTGTGGCTCGGGTATGTCCGCATTTAAATTAGCGGTCCGTGCCCGCGGACGGAGAATACGGGACAATGTTGGCTCGTGGCATACCACGGGGCGATCCTCTTTATGGATCGTTACTTGTAGAACTGTGCTTATTTTTGTAGTTTCTTTTGAATTTGATGTACTCGTTTCTGGAATGAATCTTCTGCAGGTACATAACAACGCTAGTAGGTGTGAGTCGATAATTTAAACTGACATACGTGGTTGAGTGCGGGTTGCCACCCCGAAATGCGTACACCGTTGAGACGGTATAAATATTTTTGTTTCTTTCGTGGTGAGGACGAATAGGATGGCTAAGGTGCATTCATGATAAAAATGGCAAACCTAAAGGTCTGAATTTTGTAACCTCAGAAATTTCAGAAAACTCGCTAAGCAAAGAAAAATTCATAACTTTCTGCTCGAATCTTGGATTTGAGTGATTTTAAATGTTCTGAAAACTTAAGGAAGTCAACTAATTTTTGGACGTGGTTTGGTGATGTTTGGATCCAGAGAGAGGGAGTTATGCTCTGCTTGGTTCGGGGGTGCTGTTTCTGTTTTTCAGAACGACAGCCGGGATGGTTTCCCCCATAACTTCCAGCTCGATTGTCGGAATAAGGCAAATGAGCACTTTCTGGAAAGCTTGAATCACGAGCTACAACTTTGGTAGTCTGAGGAAAGGCTGGTTTTGAGGTTGCAGGGTCGAGAATCTCAGATTCCTCCCTCTGATCTGAAACTACCTCAGCTGGGTGTCCAGAATCGTATGTCCATACCGTTTTGACCATATCTTTGTGCTCATGAGCTGGATGCTGGTGATCTTGTACTCGTTGGAAAGGTTGAAACATGAGCTACAATTTTTGTATTCATTTGGAAGACCAGATCCGAATCGATCTGGCTCATTTTTGGCAGCCTTATCCACTGTACGAGTTGCTATTTCAGAATTGGCAGTCTGTCAAGTTTTGAGCATAGTTTCTAGCTCGTGCGTCGGAATGGGCTCCTAAGTACTTGTCGGAACCATTGGTACACGAGCTACATCGTTGGTATTTTTTTTGGAGAATCAATTCTGGTGTTCTCCGGGTAGAAATATCAGTTTTTCCTAACTGAATATGAAGACTCAGGTTGCAGTTTTCAGAGTTGACAGTTTGTCGAATTTTGTTCATAACTTTTAGCTCATTTATCGGATAGGAGTGAATGAGCACTTGTTGGAAAGCTCAGAGGATAAGCAAAAACTTTTCTAAGTCTTTGGAAGGACCAATTCTGTGGATTTCCAGGTCGAAATCTTCAGTTTTGTTGACTATGTCGGAGAGTCAGCACGGTGCAGATTTTGAAAAGTGGTGAAACGAGCCGTGTTTTGCATTTTCAGTCAAGGCAACATGGATATGAGATTAACTTGACTTCTTGCATTACTAGACCTTCTCAGTAGATGAATCTTTGAGCTTTGATATTAATTTCCATTTGACATCTATAAGATTGGGAGGTATCGGTAGTTGCTTTTCAAGAACCCTTTGCACTACCCGTTTTTGAGATGTTTGGAACCTCCCAAATCGCCCTCTCCGTTGATATATCCTGGCTACGTGACCCGATCATACCTTTGATATTGTCATTACCGCCTCCTTGTGTAATACAATATATTTCTTTCTTTGTGTTTGATGTGCTTCCGCAAAATATTGAAACTATGACCTGTCTTTCCCATCGGCACATCAACTGCTTAATATTTGCCTTTCCTTGCCGACAAACTTTGCGAATCCAGTTTTGAGAAAGGATAGCCTTATACTACCTTGTATGAACCTATTCTTGCTTTATCAACTAAAATTTGACAGCACGAGTCATATCCACATCTACAACTTAAAATGGTATGCATTGCAATATCATGTAATTGCATTGCATCAATCATCATGTGCATCATGAATATGCACGAAGCATCACGAATGCATCATAACATGTGCATATGACACGACATTCATGTGTGCACCATATACTCATATGCATCATGACATGAACATTATTGCATATGCACCATATGAACTCATCATATATGCATCATGGGAATTGCATCATTTTATGTGCATATACCGGTACATCATGATAAATGCACCATTATGCACCATGCCATAATGCATCATAAACATTATGCAAGTGCATCATTACACGAGCATCACCGCATGTGTGTGTTGCATCATCCGGCACTTGCAATCCATGATACTTATGCATCCTGTCACATCAAACCACCGGTGAAACTTAGGTGCATTAATAGATAATCATGAGCGAGATTGCTAGTCCTTCAACCCTTGATAACCTTGTGCTTATGCGATTGTGGTTGCTCAACAAAATCCTTGCTTTGAGCAACCTAGTACGGCAAAATCCTTGATCTATTTTTCATCATCAAAAACTACTTGTAAAACCTACCGAGCAGGTTCAACGTTTCCTTAATACCTAAGTGACTCATAAGATCATCATACATGTGTTATTCTCCGATTCCAAACTAGGACTTATAGCCTTTTCAGTTTGGAATTCGAGATCGATACTATTGTGGCTAAGGAGGAACACGCTTCAACCGGGACCAGAGATCAAACTATTGACGAAAGGGACATGACGCATATCTCGTACATTCAGATTTTGGCAAACTCGACGCACATGTAGCATGTCCTGTCGTGACTATGTCCTTATGGAAATTGGATGGCATTGACAACGAGGAATAAGAGTGGTGCTAATTATCGTCAGCTCAAGAAGTACCCGATGTTGTACTGAGTTTTAGGCTTCACTTGTTGTTGTACGCTCGCTCCATTGTACCGCAGCTACCGTGATTCGACGTACATGAAGCATCTTGCCTTATCGTAATATTGGACCGTGTTAGGTAGTAGATGGAGGATTGTGAAACTGGTGGATTCAACGCGTTGCGGTGGTGACTTTGTTATGGTTTTTAAGAAGTGGTGCTGTCATCCTGTTTTTTCGACACTAGCATCAATTTTTGTCTATTCAGTAATCATCGGTTGGAGACTAATAATGTTCACAAATTTTGATGGACAGAATGGCACGCAGGGACAATGACCCACCACCACCGTCGCCGCCAGTAAACCCCGTTGAGATGATGGCGCAGTTCTTCGCGGCGGTGAGGGAAAATCAGCAGCAGCAGAACGAGTTTCTTAGGGAGCTCCGTCAGCAGCATGCGGGACGTGACGGTAACCGTGGCCGTCAACACCACAATGTCCCGCTGCGAGACAGCACCTATCAAGATTTTCTAGGTACTCAGCCACCGAGGTATGACGGTTCAGGAGAGCCGATGAGGGCGGAGGATTTTATCCGCCTTGCTGAGTCCAAGTTTGGATTGCTTCGCTGCACCGATTTGCAGAAGACACTCTTTGCTGCGCAGCAGCTCGAGGGCGCTGCCGGTGCTTGGTGGGCTACCCACCTAGCCACTCTACCCATTGACACTCGGGTGACTTGGGAGGACTTCAAGAGGGTCTTTCGCGCTCACTTTGTTCCTGCTGGAGTCATGCGCACGAAAGCCGGGGAATTCATGGCTCTCACCCAAGGCAACCGCAGTGTGCAGGAGTACACCCAACGTTTCAATCGGTTGGCTATGTACGCTCCGGAGCAGGTCGACACGGACGTGAAGCGCAAGGAACGCTTCATGGAAGGGTTGAATGCAGAGTTACAGACACAGCCTCAACCTTAACATGACCGGCAGCTTTGCAGAGTTTGTGAACAATGCCATCATTGTGGAGGATAGCTTCCGCAGGGTCCAGCTGGAGCGGAAGAGGTTAGCCGGTTCTGTGGGATCATCCAGCACGCCCCCAGCAAAGTACCGCAGGGTGTACACCGACCCCTCCGGCCAAAGGTACCGTACACAGCCGATGACCGCACCGTCCCCTCATCCACTGCAGAGGCCGCAACAGCGAGTCGGGACAGCGTGCTTCAGCACAACAGCCGTCACAGAATGCTCCTTGGAATCGCCCGTCGTGGCAACAGAGCCCCCATGCAGGACAACCATGTTACAGTTGTGGTCGCCCAGGACACATTGCTCGTTACTGCCCTTATCGGAATAGGGATAATGGTCCCCACCGGCAGCGCAACGACAACAATAGCATTGGAGCTAACCGTGGCCACGTGAACTACACTACCGCTCGAACGGGTATGTTTTCTAACTGAGAACACTCCAAAATTGTTGCATTGTTTCGGGCAGAAGTTTAAAGGCATGATTCGAATTGTTATGCAGAATTGCAAGAGCGATGCTCCCTACTCTCTTATAATCTCGGGACGAGATTTCTTTAAGGGGAGGGCTGTGACATCCCGTGTCACAAAATTGCGGGTTAGCATTCTGAAAACGTGCCCCTGACCTATTAGCACTCCCACAAGAAAAATCTTTGACATGCAATTAGTGTTGTGTGGTCAATTAATTCAAATTCAATTTGCATTGAACTACAACTCAAATTTTCACAACATAAATTGGGTGCACCAAAAATCTATGTTATAGTACATGTCAAAGGAAAAATCCAAGCCAAACCCCATCCGTTTTCTCAAGCATTTGAGGTTCCAAATAAATCGGACAACTCCGGAAAACAGTCTGATTGTAGAAATTATCAGATTTTTCCTGGGGAAGTTCATGGAGAGGTTGAGGTCTCAGAAATTGGATCCAATCTTGGTGAGCACGAGGATATTTTGTTTTAGTATTTTCGAGCTCGGGAAGGCCTTCTTTTGGATTTTCAAAGGGAACCGAGTTTGGAAAACCAACCAAATTTCAAAGGAACTCGGGCCCACCTGTAAGCCTCTTCATCTCTATGTCCCTGCGCGCGTCGGAGCGTCGCCGGCGCCTCTGCGCCGCGTGGCGACCGTACGTCGGCGCCGCCCCACCCGGTCGGCCATGACCATCGCCAAGACGCTGGTCGCCTCTCACTTCGTCTCTCTCTCAATCATTTACTCCATCTCACTCGCTCGAGCTCTTCCGAACGCCATTGACGCTCTCACCTTGCCGCTCGTCGGCCGGCCGCACCGCTTCGCCTCCCACCAGATCAACCGCACCACCGTGAGCGCGAGCTCGCCCTCTCTCTTCCCGGCCAAACGGCATTGCAAAAGATGGCTTGAGCTAGGAGTATTTGACAAATTACTCCGGCGAGTTCATCGACGCACAAACTCGGCGTCGCAGCCAAATTCACCCGTCTCGGTGAGTCTCAATGTCTTATTCCTACTCCCACACGTGCGCCACTAGGTCGCGCACACTCCTAACTCTTTTCCCCCAATTTTTCCCTGCGAGGAGGCTGGTTTTTGGTCTTCTTCCCCGGCTCCGACGCCTACCATCACGAGCCCCACGGCGCTGACCTGCCTCCGGCCATCTCCAACAACAATAAACTTCATGCCGGCCTTCTCCTAGCTGCCATGAAGCTGTAGGAACGAACGACGCTCGATTTGGTGGAGGCTACGAAGCGCACCGCCTCGCCGAACGTCGTCGGACCGTGGGTTCCTGCGTGCTTCATCGCCGACCAAGCTCCGGTCATTCCCGACTACCCGTAGACCCTCAGGTGGATGCACATTGAGCTGCTCTGCGCACTGGTATGTTTTTTGGGATTTTAGGACCACTGTGGACCGATTTCCGGTGGGTCGCCGCTGCTCCGGCGAGCTCGGTCGCCATGGCAAGCTTCAGCCCGAGCTGGTTCTGGTGGTGATAGGGATCTGCTGCGCAGCTCACCGTGTGGCCACGTTTGTGGCTCAGATCTGATTGGTCTGCCTCTTCTTAATCATTTTTCGGAATTAGTTGTTTTAGCAGAAAATGTTAGAAGCTTCAAAAATTCATATCTTTTGATCCAGAGCTCGAAAAATTGCAAACCAAAGTTTGTTGGAATCCTTGAGACTTGTACTATTTAATGGTGCAGTTAGATTTACATTATCAGAGGCAAATTAATTGAGCTAATTTCCTTTTTGGAGAATCAAGAATATGGCTTAATTAATTATTGGATTGTCTCAAATTATGAAGCTTGGTTTAATTATTATCTATAGCATGTGCCTAAGGACCAGGAGCAATTTAATTGCTATTTTTACCTAGTTTTGCTAGGATTGTTGAATTATTCTCTTGCACATGCGATAATGATTTAAATGCTTCATGGGAGTTGATGAAGGAGATAAAATAGATAATCACTTTAAATCATTTTCACCCTGCTGGACACCACGTTAATTTATACTCATGAATTAAATGTATTTGATGAAATCCGCACGTGTTCCGTAAAATATTCAATGTCTTGTTTTCATCAAAAATTTACACATCACCCTTGCATCATGTAGCTGCGGTGGTGAACGTGGTGACCAGCGAGGAAGAGCCGAAGTTGCTGCTGTTGTTGACCCAGCTACTCGGGGTCAAGCTCAAGGCAAGCCCCGGTGCACAACCTTTTAATTTAAGTATTTTATTTTCATCACTATGCTTGTAGGTCTGTATTGTGCATTAGGTCTACGGGAGTTGTGATGAAAACCCTAGCATGCGGTAGGATCCTGTTTACCCCGATTCGATCACCCTACGCTAGATGCTTGCTTAGATAAGGCGATGATCCGTCGAGTGGTACGGAGACCACCCGTAGATAGGACAATCACATTTTTGGGACACGATGCTAAGTATCAAGTTGAGAATGGAAAATTGGAGGCCGGACGGACAACTAGGTGGAAAGTGAAGGACTGAAAGAGTCTTCAAGGTTGTAGCCCCGTCCGTGCACACAAGGACCGCGTCGTGTTCGGCCCATGTGGATTAAGTTTGAACGTACTTGTTTTGCATGCTTGGAGTTTATGGGCCCGAGTAAACCGATGTAGCGATGGATTGCTCGTAAGGTTGGAAGATTTCCCTACTCCCTTGGTCACTAGGCGGTTTTTGGGAGGAGAGGAGGGAGCACTCTACTCACGGATGACGTCCGGGACGGCATCGCGTGAGGGACCCTTCTCGGGGGCGGTAGGACCCGGACGACCTTATGGTGCCCGAGCGAAAGGTTGTCTCATGCGGCTTCCGGGAAGCGCGTATGTGACGTGCGGACAGGTTTCTCCTGCAGGATGTAAATCGATTCGAATCGCTGCCCCTCACGATAACGAGTACCACTTGTCCCTGCGCCGGAACGTAGTAAGAAGAGAAACATTGATGATGATGATTATGATTAATTTGCTGCATTGCTTAATTACTTGTAATGCGGTAGCTTAGTGCAAAATTAAATTTATTCTTTCTTGCAACTCGATTAAACTGCTAAAAGTTGAAAGTAAGGATGCACTTGTAGGCCGACTTAGTGCTTAAATGTATCCTATCCCCCGGCCTTTGCATGTCTAGGAGTCGGCTGTAGATGGCCACCTTGACGGGTCGGTCTTGCTCGAGCTCTAGTTGCTCGGGGCTTTGCTCTATGTGGTTTTCGAGAGGATACCGTCGTGCATGACTTCGACGCCGGAGATGACGTCCGGCAGGATCGGACTTCGGGTGACGGCCACTACACTTGGGAGTGGTGCGGTCCGGACGAGTAGAGGAGTTGATGTGCCGGTAAGATGTTCTAGGGCAGGAACATCTGTCTCTGCCGGATGCTCGTGATGTATCCACTACGGGAAATCAGTGGTTTGCCGAGTGCTCCGGGCACTCGGCAAACACCGAAATACACTCGACAAATGATTTTCCGAGTGCTACACTCGGCAAACCGCACTCGGCATATCTTGGATCGGCAAACGTTGTTTGCCGAGTGTAGTATTACGGACACACGGCACATATTTTGCCGAGAGCTGAATACGACACTCGGCATATAATTTTTGGAAGAATAAAAAAAAGCACGTCACCACCACTGTCCCCTGGTACTAGTCGCCGTCGCCGCTGGCCCTGGTCGCCGTGGCCGCTGCACCCTGGCCGTGCCCATCGCAGAGGGAGTGAGGAGAGGAGACGAACGATGCAGCAGCCCACCACGCCCTTCCTGCCGCGCCAGTTGGGGCTTCACCGTGCCGTCGCATCTGCCGCCGGCCGCCCACGTCGAGCCAGATCCAGGCCGCGCCAACCGCCCAGGTCAGGCCAGATCCAGGCCGCGCCGGCCGCGCAGGTTGGGGTCACGCCGGCCGCCTAGGACGGGCCAGGTTGGGGTCACGCCGGCCGCCCAGGTTCAGGTCAGGGCCGCGCCGGCCGCAGGTCGAGGTCGGGGCTGCGCTGGCCGCAGGTCGAGGTTGGGCCGTCGGGGCCGCGCCGGCCACAGGTCAGGGCCGCGCCGGCCGCAAGTCGGGGCCGGCCAGGTCGGGGCTGCGCTGGCCGCAGGTCGGGGCCACGCCGGCCGCAGTCGAGGTCGGGGCTGCGCTGGCCGCAGGTCGGGGCCACGCCGGCCGCAGTCGAGGTCGGGGCTGCGCTGGCCGCAGGTCGAGGTCGGGCCGTCGGGGCCGCGCCGGCCGCAGGTCAGGCCGCGCCGGCCGCAAGTCGGGGCTGCGCCACCCGTCGTCGCCCTTAGCCACGCGTCGTCGAGGAAGATTCAGGAGAGCTTATCCACTCGTGGAGAGAGAGAGCTTTTTTTGAGTGGGAGAGAGAGCCGAGAAAGAGAGAGAGCTGAGAAAGAGATTGGAGAGAGCTTATCCACTCGTGAGAGAGAGAGCCACGCGAGTGTTATCCGCAAGGGACAAGGTCAACCAATAGGAGGGCAGCTGGGGCACGGTATGGATCGGTGACGTGTCACCTCTGCCGAGTGCATGGAAAAACACTCGGCAAAGATTTTCTTTACCGAGTGTTTTTTCTTGACATTCGGCTAAAAAATTTTCTCCATACTTAAAAAAATAAGCAAATAAATTCTAAAAATTATTAAATTATGTCATGACACTATTTATATGATCTATTATCTATACAAAATAATTTGAAGTCGAAATAAATTTCTTACACCAATTTGACTCCAAATTTTAATAATGCACTCTCAACTCTAAGTTTCTTATTCTCTAACTCTTCATTTTGTAAACAATGTATGTGATAACTTTTACAAAATCTTCTCTATTTTTGATTGTAGCTTCCACGTGTCATAGAATCACATCATAACAAATCTCATAATATTCAGACTTTATTTGATATTTTTTAGAATTTAAAAATCATTCTAAGATATGTTAGTGGTCATAATTTCTTAAACAAGGTATGTTGAATTTTTTTATTTCATGGGTAGGATCACAAATTGTGTTATACTATAACATGAATACAATTTTTAAACTCATGTTACATTATTATTTGAATCACTTGTAGTTCAAATTTGATTTCATTCAAAAAATGCTTAAAATGTAATAAATTATTTTTTGCCGAGTGTCAAAACATACACTCGGCAAACACTAATATTTGCCGAGTGTATTTTGGTTGGCACTCGGCAAACGTGACTTTGCCGAGTGTATTTTATTTGGCACTCGGCAAACACGACTTTGCCGAGTGTTTTTTGTTTGCCGAGTGTTTTTTGGTTGGCACTCGGCAAAGACTTTGTTTGCCGAGTGTCCGTATAAAAACACTCGGCAAACACATCGACACTCGGCAAACGTTCATTTTCCCGTAGTGATCGTCGAGAGAGCGATTGTATCTTATTTGCTTCCACTTGTTTAGTTGTTTTCCAAACTTATTAGCTTCGATGTTTCGAGACTCGAAGTACATTTGTACTTGGGATGAATGTAAGACTTGTACTTATATTCATTGCATTATGCTTATGTTGTATGTTGTAATATCGGGTATCACAGCAGCGTGATGCCACCCATGATGATCCCGGAGATGGAAACGCCTCTTCGTGAGGTGGGTCTGTCACGAGAATGGAACAGAGGCAATATTAAATTCTTTATCTAACCGTGTTACTAGTGCATGCCCCCCATGGAACATACAAAGTTCCGTGCCGAGCCAAATCAGCTGCCTGCCAAAAACGTTGGATTGATCGAAATCGTTGGTTCCTCAAGGAAAGGAAGCACCGGGACAGTAACTACTCGCTAATCATCATTTGATGAAAAAGCAAAGAGCTTTTCCCTCTCTTCGATGATACAGACTACATAGGTCCATTGAAGGTGAAATAGTGGTCGAGCCATGGCGGACGCCCAACCTGCCGGTCACTCCTCTTGCTGCCTGGCCTTCCTGAACGAAGCCCTCCTCCTCCCCTTACGCAACCGCTCCGTGTTCCTACCAACACTCGCCCTCACCGCGGCATACACAGGCTTCGCCCACCACGCATCCATCCTGGCCCTGTCCGGCGAGCTTCCGCCCAACGCCATGGCCGCAGCCTACCTCATCGCCGCCGTCGCCGGCCCCACGGCAAGCGCCACCGCCGCCGCCGCCGCGATCGCCGCGTACACGGAGAGGCCCCACACGTCCTTCCTCGCGCTCCTCCGCCAGGCACTGCGCGGCGGCCTGAGGACCAGCGCCGCCGCGACCGCCGCCGACGGCAACGCGCTGTGGGCGGCGCACCGGACCGGCGGCGCCGCCGCGCTGTGGCTCCTGGCGACGCCCATCGCCGCGTCGGGGTCCTTCTTCCTGACGCCGCTGCTCATCGACCTGCTCGTGGCGCTGCACCTGGCGCACCGCCTCCTCGACCGCTACCTCGCCGCCGTGTGCTCCCTGGCCGTGGTCGTGTCGCTGTCGGAGCCGGCGTGCCGCGGCGGTGCGGCGGCCATCCGGCGCGCGTGGCGGCTCACGCGGGAGAACGTGGCGTGGTCCGCGATCCTGGTAGCCGGCGACGGTTTCGTCGCCGGCGCTGTGCCGGGATGGTGCGCCGGCGCGGTTCAGAGCGCGCTCCAGTACACGACGGTCTCGTCGGAAGCGTGTGAGAGCATTGAGTGGATTGTGCGCGTGCTCGTCCAGGCCGGTGCGGCTGTTCTCGGCCTGTGCGTGGTCACCGCGTTCTACTACCAGTGCACGCACAGGGCAGTCGCGGATGGCGCTGCGGCTGGCTCTGGTATGGCGTATTCCATAGTTCCCAACTTTTACTATAAAAAGTCCACATTTTGGGGGTGAAAATTTACGCTCGAGGTCATGGCTCTTTCCAGTTGTGAGAAATGAAATTTATGAGGATTTCCATTATTTTTGGCAGGAGGAATAGAACGAGGGCAGATGCTGCAGAGGAGAAGCACAGTGCGATGCATACTAGCGACAACACTGGAAAAGGCCCGGTTCCTCAGCCTTCAGATGTTTGCCTGTGTCTCAGGCGCCCCTCTGGTCTTGTATGTGTTGGCAGCGATATGTGCTTGGGCAGCTACGCAGGGGACGCCATCCGTGTTCCTACAGAATGACCTAGTTTCATTGAGATCCTCATTGAGAGCGAGATATCAAGACAGTCTCAAAGTCAAGGAATATGGTGTCTGCCAAAAACCTACTCGTGGGCTTTATCATTCTTTTGTTTACAGGGATTTTGCTTGAACCTGGATTACAGCCAATGTTCTACCAGCAGACATACTGCTGTTTTTTTCGAGCGAAACGGGGGTTGTTACCCACCTTATATTGCATCGAAGTAGCGAATGGCACACAACCATAGCGCTTTACAAGAGGGCGGAAGCCAAGTCCGGCCGAGCCCCTTTTATTAGGGGGGGGGGGGGAGAGAGATAGATTACAGGAGGAGGGGAGGGAAGGAAAGTTACAAAAGGCGAGAAGAAAGGTAGCGACGCCAAGCACGGAGCGCTACAATATGTACATGCTTCCTGTATCGAAAGCCCCAGAGGTCGAGGTCATCTAGGAGGAGTTTGAGGTTCGTCGTAGTGTCGAGTGTCCGACCGGTTGAAGACAGTGTCGTTTCGGCATTTCCATAGTCTCCACAACAGCATGATGAGTATATCCGGCTAGACGCAGGAGAATTGTGTGAGACGGGCATGGCAGGGACCAAGGGGAGGTCACGCACGCCGTCGCGAGTGGAGATGTCTAGCCTCTGAAGTAGCTGAATTGCAGGGGCGCAGCCGAAGAACAGGTGGTCTGCTGTCTCGAGTATGCTTGGGCATCTTGGACAGGAGGCATCCGTAGGCTCCAGGATAGTCTTGTGCAGCAGGTTCGCCCTCGTGGGTAGGCGATCATGGCAGAGAAGCCATGCGAAGACTCGCAGCTTCAGTGGAACTAGGGTGCTCCAAATTATAGCACCATTGCTGTCTTCGGCGCCGGTTGAGATCAGGGACCTGTAAGCAACAGCAGAGGAGAAAGAGGTGGAGCCATCCCAGACATAGGTCCGTTCATCCGCCCCGAAGTCAAATTCAAAGCTTGCTGTTAGTGTGCGCAAAACATCTAACTCGTCACTAGCGGCGCGCGTGAGCCTAGGCTGAAGAGGGAGCGTTGCAGCGCCTAGTGTCTCGGCGACGTTGGCGTGGGGCTTTGTGGAGTGGGAGAATAGAGCTGGGAGGCGAAGGCAGAGAGGGCCAACATCTAGCCAATCGTCGAACCAGAAGGAAGTGGAGGCCCCATTGCGAACGCGTACACGGCTCGGGGATATGTAGGTCTGGTGGAGCTCCCTAAGAAGGAGGGGTAGGAAAGTGTTACCCGAAAAGCAGTGAGGGGAGCTCATGCTGGGAGCGCAGCCAGCGCAGCCAAGGCAGCGTTGATCGGCCAAAGAACTTGTGAACAAACTTGAGGAGGAGGCACTTGTTTTGCGTCGCCAGGTCCTTGACCCCAAGACCGCCTTCGCGCCGCGGGAGGCAGGCTTTGTCCCATGCGATCAGGCATTTAGAGCCGGAGCAACTGTCTTCGCCGGTCCAGGAGAAAGGCCCGGCGACGTCGGTCAATTGCAGCCACCACTCCTTTGGGAAGAAGCAGGGAGCACATGTGGTAAACCGGGACGCTGGAGAGGATTGCATTGACGAGGGTGAGACGTCCGCCTTTGGAGAGGAGACAACCTTTCCACCCAGCAAGGTATTTGTCACATTTGGCGATGAGAGGCAAGAAGTCTGCATTGTGGAGTTTGGTCGGCCGAGAGGGGAGGCCGAGGTAGGATTGGGGGAAGGACGAGATCGAACAGCCGAGGGCCGCAGCGAGGGCTGCAGCCTCATTATCTCCAAGGTTCATCGGAACGAAGGTGGACTTGTGGTAGTTAATCACAAGCCCGGTGGCCGAAGCGAAATCCTGTAGGATCTTTTTAAGTTCCACCACATTCGCAATGTCGCCACGGAGGAGGATGAGAGTGTCGTCCGCGTATTGCAGCACGGCGGGGGGTGAGTCGTCGACGATGGGGTGGGATAGGCGGCCGTGGGAGAAAGCATCGTGGATTTGGGCTCGAAGCACGTCAACAACGAGAATGAAGAGGTAGGGGGAGAGGGGGTCGCCTTGGCGCAGTCCTTGTCGACGGTTAATCCATCTGCAGGGGATACCATTTAAGAGAATGGCCGTCTTTCCGGTGGATAGGAGGGAGGAGATCCAGGAGCACCACCGTTCGCCAAAGCCACGGGCGCTGAGAATGCGGTCGAGGCTCTCCCGGTTAATGGAATCAAAGGCTTTGCGGTAGTCGAGCTTCGGAACCACGGTGCGGGCACGTCGTTTGTGACAGCAAGCGAGGAGCTCCGCCGCATAGACAAAATTGTCCGAGATGCAGCGTCCTTTAATAAACCCGGATTGGTCCTCGCCCACCAAGTCATGGATGCGGTGCTGCAAACGCGAGGTGAGGACCTTGGCGATGGACTTGACGATGCACCCTTGAAGGGAGATGGGACGGAAGCTGTCCGCGGTGCGGGCGTGCGCTTTCTTCGGGAGGAGCACGAGATGGGCCCGGTTTAGCCTGTCGAGAGGCAGCGTGCCAGCATAGAAATGGGCAAAGAGATTCTGTATGTCACTCCGAACAATAGGCCGAGAAGAGGCGGAAGAAGGCCGGCCCGAAGCCATCCGGACCCGGACTCGAATTGATGTTCATGTCCTAGAAGGCTGCACGGATTTCAGCAGGCGTGAAAGGAGAGGAGAGAGGTGCAAGGTCAGGAGTTTGCATTGGGTAGAGAGAGGAGAGGTTAAAGTTCCAGCTAAGCTGTGGTGGAGGTGCCTAGGAGAGAGGTGTAGTAGGAGAAGAGGAGAGCGGCTTTGTCCTGGTGAGCGCGGTATTCTGCACCCGCATCCTCAAGGAGCTGGATGGTGTTTTTCCGGAGACGGTGCGAGGCATGGGCATGAAAGAAAGTGGTGTTCTCATCCCCTTCCACCGCAACCCGAATTTTGGACCGGGTCCGCCAATAGTATAGCTTCTCTCGGATGATGGTTTTGAGCGCGTCGGCGGCTAGGGAACGGAACAGATTTTCGGGCGTTGTGAGAGGCCAGGTTTCTTCGAGGAGGTCAAGAACTCGGATGATTGCTTTAGCGTCACATTCGCGCTGGGCAATCGGTCCAATGGTGCATTTCCAACGCTTGCTGGCGCGGCGACAGAGCTTGAGTTTGAAGGAGACACGTTTAGCGGGATCCGGGTTGCCATAGCTTTGCCGGGTGCCCTGGATCGAGTCGCGAAGTTCCGATGAAGAGCCCGGGAGCGGTCAAAGCGGAAGTAATGACCACGGGGGACGAGAGGTGGAAACCGAGAGCGAGAAGGGGGACGTGATCGGAAGTTTTGCTGGTGAGGGTCGAAAGCAGCGTGCTTGGGTAGGAAGCACTCCAAGCCATGTTAACGAAAACGCGGTCGAGACGCACGAGAGTCGGGTGCTCGCGCATGTTGGACCAGGTGAAGGCGCGGTCACGGTGGGGGATTTCCATAAGGCCGAGGTCGTTAATGACATCATTGAACATCGTCGCTTCGGTGAAGCAGAAGTTAGAATTGTTTTTGTCATCGGGGGATCCGGTGAGGTTGAAATCTCCGAGGACCAGCCGAGGGAACGGTGGGTCTCGGAGGGAGGGTTGAGAGCTCGGAAAGGAAAGCAGCCTTCTCGCGAAGGCCGCGTGGGCGCATAGACGTTTGTGATACGAAGGGGGAGCCGTCGAGGTTGGCGGAGAAGTCGGTCCTTAAGGAGAAGGTGCTTGTCGGTCGTAGAAGTTAGGGTCGGGATGGAGGTGTCCCAAGCTGAGATTATACCGCCGAGACGTACCGGTGGCGGCGACCATTGCATGGGCAGCGAGCTGAGAGGGGAGGAAACTACGGGCTTTGGTCGCGTTGAAGGCTGCCGGTTTAGACTCTTGGAGGGCTAGGAAGGAGAGGTGCTTTGTGGGAGCAGTTCGGCGAGGACGTCACCACATTTGGCACTGTCGTTGAGGCCGCGCACGTTCCGGGAGCGAGAGGCAAAGAGTTTTGGTGTTATGCATAGGGAGAGGAGACACTACAACGGACGGGACAGGAGAAGAACAAACGAGCCCACACATCCTTGATAAAACAGCGAACGTGGGAAACCCCGTCGCGCAAAAGGAGAAAAGCAACAACGACGGCACTCGTGACACGCAAGGCACGCAACAATTCGAAACAAACATGACAACCACAAGGGAACCCACACGCAGGTAGGTTGGGGTAAGGTACACTAGACAAGCAACTAAGGTGAAGCACTGGACACGGGCATCGGACGGGGTGTGCATCCCCCGTAGAGGGCGCGCCGCTGTTGGCTCTAAGCGGGGCGCACCACGGAGCATGGGAGGCCGCCATCTAGCCACGAGGCACCACCACGGCGTCGAGCTCGGCAAGCCGGCGACGCGGAATGCAAGTGCGCCCCATCCTCTTGAGCTTGGACGCGGAGATAGGCTGACGATGGCGGGCGGTTCGGGGCGCCGGAGTCTTCGAGCGCTGCCACCGGGGAACGGGAGACCCCGGCCATGTCAAACTTGGTGGCCTTGACCTTGGACGCCTTCTCGGTGGCAGGAACGTAGAGTGCTGGCTCGGCGGCAGCAATGCGCTTGCTGCGACGGAGCTTGAAGGCACCGTCGACCTGGCGCTTCGGCGAGCACGACCCTTGCGGCGGGTGACCTCGTGTTCGGGATCGACGTCGGCGACGTTGAGGTTAGACAGGTCCGCCGCAGCAGGCTGGGGCGAAGTGTTGACCCAACCCGACGGAGCCGTGTCCACGGAGCGCTCGGGAGCCCCGCAGCCATACCACGGGAGGGCGAGGCGTGCGGGGTGGCTTGGGAGCAGAGGGGGCGAGCCTTCATCCGCACCGCACGGCGCATAGTCCGGCGAAGCCATGCACGGTCCAAGCGCACGCACGTTCCCAGCATGCGAGCGCGGAGTAAGGCTGCGAAGTGGGGGACGAGGTTAGGATGAAGATCTAGAGAAGGCCGAAAGGGAGCGGTGAGGAGGGGCGGGGGATGCGGAGTTACCCGGGGCCATCCGGCGTGCGCGGAAGCCGCAAGTTGCACCCGGTTGGGCCTCGGAGCAACCACTGCACCCGTTGCGCCGGTTGGGCCCGACGTAGAGGTTGTCGTAGGTGAAGCCGCGCGGTGGGGTGGCCGCGAAGTTGTAGTCGCGCGGCTCGGGGGCGTCCGGTTGCTTGGAACCGGTGGCGCACCACGAAAAGCTTGACGATGCAACCCGAGGCCTTCATCGTAGTTGCGCACAAAGAGGGTGGGAGGAACCGCACGTTCCCGGTCCATCTTGACGACGAGGCGCAGCTTGGAGAAGTCGTCGTTGTGGAGGTTGCGGTGGTCGATGCAGATTGGGTGGGCTGATGGAGCAGAAGGCCGCCATGATGTGCGCCTCGAACCGGTGTTCGAGGGGAAGTCAATGGCGACCACGTCGGCGTAGAGGCTGTCATCAACGTGGAAGCGGTTGTCGGCTTCCTCGTGGCGCTCAAGGATGACGGTGCAAGAGCCGATGTGGAGTGGCGAGAGAGTAACCACCTGCTCGCGAACAAGGGCGTTGGGGAACTCGACGATGAAGGCACCTCGGGAGGAGTGCCTTATGGTGTGCGGCGGGTTGCCGGCGGTGTCCTCCGAGGGCACGGTCGACCGTCGGGGCCGGCGCGAAGGAGGCCGGCACGACGTAGGCGTAGGCGAAGCGTTTAGCCCACTGCTCATTCCCGCGGGGAGGAAGACGGTGGCCGAGTCCGACCCGTCCTCGGCCGTTGGAGGGGTGACGCGAGCATCGCGAGGGAAAGGCGTCGGGACGCGGTCGCGCACGGCGTGCCGCGCTCCGGCGGCTGAACTCTCGGCCTGAGCCCGCGGGAGCGCGGCGTCCGGAAGGGCAGCCTCCGCGTCGAGCGTGGCCTGCATGTCGCGGGCCCGGCGGTGCAGCCAGCGCTGAGGCGGAGCAGGGGTTCACCGTGGCGAGGGCCCACGCATGGTCTCCTCGAGCTGGTGCTCAAGCCTGGAGCGGCGGCGCGCAAGGTAGCGCTGGGCGTCGGTCGGCGGCGCGGACATGGCGCGCTTTGCTGGGGTGGCGCGGGGGTCGAGCGGCTGGGTTTTTGCACTCCCTACTACGGTGGCAGAGGAGGAAGCAGTTAGTACAGCGAACCGGGTCTCTGCACTCGGCGACGTGGTGGTCGAGCGCAAGACAGCGGAAGCAGCGTTTGGGGCTTTGGTGGATGGAGTAAGCCGGGCGGGCACGCGGGGTAGATAAAGGCGACGGACCTTTGGGAGGAGGAGAGAGGAGCGCAGCTTGGTAGCTGGCGTGGCACGCCACGCGCGGAGGTGACCCAGCGACGGACGGCGCGGAAGTCCCGTCGCGGTTCAGCTGGTCAGGAGTAGCGTAGCCTGCGACTCACACCACAAGGCGTGGTCTTCGTAGTCCAACCGTATGCAGCGAGCGGGGCAGCTATTTGATGGCTCATGAGCCAGGTTCACGGGGTCGTGGGAGGGATGGCGGGGAGAGTTAAGAGCCGAATCGTGGGAGGGTGCGCTAGCAGCCGCGCGGCGCGCGGCAGGGCCGTTACGGAGTAATTCCGCGATGTCGCATCAAGCAGGGGCGAAGTGTCAAAGGCTGGGGTAAGAGGAGGGGTTGAAGGCCGGATTTCCTGGCTGCGAGAATCCCGGCCTAGGGAGTGGTGGGCCGCCAGTTCGAAATTCAAATTGGCGGCAGCAGGCGAGATCTCGGGGGCGAGAGGGTCCCGCAGCTTCGCAGGGGCCAGCACGGAGACCGGCGGCGGCGAGCGCCGGTCCTGGCGCCAAGAACGGTGTTATAGTCACCGAACCGCACGACAGCGCGCCATGGAGGACGACGTGGTTCGCCACCGATGGGGAGGCAGCCTGGAGTGAGAAAACGCCGGGGGCCACCCGGGAGACCGGAAAGTGGTCGGGGCCGGAGTTGAGCGAGAATCGGAGCGAGCTGCGGACGAAGAGGATAGACGGGGGCCTAGGAGAGGAGACAGAGACCCAGAACGAGCCCCGCGAGGACGAGGCCACCGAATCGCACACACGAACAACATAGCAATGAAAGAGACGGAGGATAGAGTCACGAAACTGATCACCTGGAGAGAGCTCACCGGAGTCGCCTCGCGCGCGCCTGCCGTGCGTCCGACGAGTGGTTGTTGGCGAAGGTCGAATCGTCGGGGTAGGTGGGGTGGCGAGGATCGGCGGGGCAGCAGAGGGCGTCGGCCTTCGATGGCGGCGCAGGCGGCGCCTGAGTCGCGCGCAGTCCACCCCAGTCTCCGGGGTCGCCGCCGTTGAGTAGTCGCCGAGCTGACGACAGCGGCGGGGCGGCTGCCGAGGACACCGAGCGAGGTGGGGCGCGGGCAAGGGCTCCTGTCCGCGGCGGAAGTTTGGGTGGAGGAAGTGGTCGCAGCAGCGCTGGGGACAGCCAGAGCGGCGCCGGCGACGAGAGGGTCGCCCGAGCGCTCCGGAACGCTCACCATCCCCCAAGTACATGTGTTTTGCAGACATACTGCTGTGGTTGTAGCTGGAGACAATTTTGGACGCAACTGACTCGATCTCAATCTGAGCCCCACATTTATTGTGTACAAGCTGGATTTGATCGTTTTCTGTTTGGTTGACACTCGATCACTTAAGAACTTATTGAAAAGCTTCATCTAAATGAATAAAAACCCGTGCCGACGTGACACCACCATCAGATGTTGGATCATGGATCGAGGGCTAAGATTAGCCACGTCACACGAAACAGTTTATGACATGACTCAATTTCAGCTCTCCATCCATAATGTGACGGCTAAGCGACGGGTGGGCACGAGTCACCATGAACACCGAACAACGAATATAAGTATCCCCTATTGCATTATGTGACCTAAAAATTTCTACACCCGACTAGGCGACTACCCGATGTGTTTGATCAAAGTGGAACTGCCAAATCTAACCACCTTGTTGTTGCGATCTCCCCGTGTACATGTACGATGCGATCGTGGCGCAGCGGCAGTGGTGGCGCGCTTGTTGTGGGGTACGGTCGGCGACGGCGGCGAGAAGGTAGGCTGCGGCCATGACGTTGGGCGGTAGGTGGCTGGACAATGGGCCAGGATGGAGGGCGTGGTGGAAGGAGCTTGTGTATGCCGCGGTGAGTACGAAGGTCAAGCAGCAAGAGGAGAGATCAGCAGGTTGGGTGTCCACCATGTCCCGACAACTATTTCACCTTCAATGGACATACACTCTCTTTTCTGTATCATCAAAGAGAGGGTAAAACCTCTTAACTTTGTATGTCACTCTCCCTGTGCTTCCTAGAGGAACCATCCATTTCGGTCAATCCAATGTTTTTAGCATGCAGCTGATTTGGCTGGGCACGGAACTCTGTATGTTTCATGGGTGACCAGCGCCAATAATACGGTTAGATCAAGAATTTAGTATTCCATCTGTTGTTCCAAATAGGTAATGCTTGGCCCTTCACTACTGGAATCCGGAATAAACATTTAGCATAAGAGACATATGGGTTCTTTCAAATTATTTAGAGAACCATATGTGTCCACCAAAGAATCGTGATAAATTAATTCAACTTGGTGGCACAGGGACAATTAGATGGTGCACCTACTATGCAATACAATCTTAGGCAGCCAACCAACATTCAGAATGAGGAATAAAACATAATTTGAAAATTTGTCGTACCAAAACAGAGGTATCTTGGATAATAAAAAAATGATTAAAAAACAGCGGCACAGAATACGACAGCATCTCAAATCAGTCTCTTCCATGCATGCTACTCTGCAAGACAAATCAGCACCACCATATGCAGATGAACCCCATGTCTCTCAAATCAACTGAAAGTCCCTACCTGGTAACTCCGAGATCTCCGAATTCTTTTTACGTATGAATAAAGATTCCATGCTCTTTGTATGAGTCTGACAAAATTTTATAATGGACACAATACAGAGTGCTAATTTGAAATTAATATTACCGTGATCTAGGGCTGCTGTCTGAATTAGGGGTGAACAAGGTGGTGCTAATTTGTATTTTACTCAATGCACTGTGATCTGGCTCTGCAGTCCCAATTTGGGACAAACAGGGTAATGCTAATTTGTAATTTGCTCAATGTATACCTGAAACTTTGAACATATAGAAACTGAGGTATAAAATATTTGTCCAATTTAAGATGAACTATCATGTAGCTAATTTATTTTTGTTCAATGTAATCTTTTTGGAAAAATGGTAATGAAATGCGGGGAAAAAATTTGGGCCAAAACTTTGCCCCTCCTAGGCTATTTTTAAAAATTGCCCGACAGATTTGCTATTTTTAAAATCTCATTGTAAAGAGGCAAATTTATTTCATCGCCCTCTGACGGGGTGAGTTATTTTTATATCACCCGTTGGACGGGTAACTACCCCTAGTCGCCTGTTAAATGGGTGACTAGCCTGTTAGTTTTGCTAATTTTGAAATCATCCTGTTATTAATATTAAATGACTAAAAATAGTTTAAAATAACAAAAATCTGACGCGTTCGACCATCAATATAAAAATTAAAGCAATTCTCTCTCTCTCTCTATCTCTCTCTATCTATCTATCTATACCTAATTAATGAGGCATGGCGCCTTGCCCTCCTTGACAAGCCAGCATGTTGGCGCCTGTGCTGCCTGGCCACAACCTAGCGTCAAGACGGTGAGACACAGAGACACTACAACATCTACAGGAGCACATCGCCGCGCGGTCGAAGTCGCATGTGGGACATTCTTTTTATTATTCTTCCTAGTTTATTTGTATTAGTGGGTGACAATACAGCCCACCAATATAATGCCATTTCTTGGGTAGCACTAACCATTTTCGTTGCAGTTTATTTGTAGCTATACTGCATGGTGACGTAGCGGCTAACCATCATTTTTTTGTTACAGTGCAAGTCCAACCTATGGTTTGAACCCATATCGTCCAGAAAGGATTTCGCGCTCATTGCTACCCGCGCTGGCCTGTGGTCCTAGCACGCGTGCCATTTTGGTTTGCAGCTTGAGCTTAACCGGAGGAAATATCCAGCAAGTAGATGATAACGAAGTGGAGCTGCCAGGCTGGGGATATAAGGTACGGGGAATCTACATAAAAGACACTGCTCATTCGTATTTTAGACATTGCGTGTTGTGAATCAATCAACAGATTATGATATCTGAGCTATCATTAGGCATTTAATATAAAGAGCCCTGCAGTACTTTATTTCTACAGTTGTCTTCAATACGCTGCTTTTAGCTAATGGTATTTTAATAGAATTAAAATGCGTTAGTTTTGGTCTTAGCGTATTCAGGTTAAACAGGCACGTTTGAAGCGCGCCAGGCTAATCTCGTATGTATATCCAGCCAGGGACATCGATTGTTCCAAGGTACACCCACCTCATCACAAAAGGCACAGAACAGGGCGATGTGCTTCAGCTTCCACCACACACAGCAAGCACACCAGAGAACAGGCACAGTAAGCTATATTGAGGATGCGCGAAGACAACCATTGCTCCCAATACGTACTTGCTTTTGCAATAGGACA
Source organism: Chloris gayana (assembly GCA_031894775.1). Taxonomy (NCBI): domain Eukaryota; kingdom Viridiplantae; phylum Streptophyta; class Magnoliopsida; order Poales; family Poaceae; genus Chloris; species Chloris gayana. The sequence continues at coordinate 975,814 of JAUNZO010001929.1, forward strand.
GGATACGGGCGGGCGATTGTTATCAAGTTTTTTGTTGGGTATGTATCTCAACATTTTTTTATATACTACACTTTTTTTTGTCTTATAATCGGCTGAAATCTAACACAACGTGAAATAGCACGTTTGCCGTATGCCCCAACAGAGGCCATAAGTTCACGGCAAAACCTTTGTCATCAGCCGTCCACGGCAACATACCCGGGACGGCAAAATTGTTGTTGGCAAAACCAGTTTTGTCATGTGTGTTATGTCGGCACATAGCAAAGGCTTTGCCGTGAGTCGTGGTGGGTCCTCGGCAAAAAGAAAAGGGATATTTTCTTTTTGGTGGAGTGGGGTGCACTGAGGTGCTGGCGAGCTTCCCTGGCATAGTGTCGAAGTGGGTTAAACTGTACTCCTCCATTTTTCTTTGACGTTAGGATGACTAATTTAGTGCAAGTTCACACTAACTAAGCTATCCTAACGTCAACAAATAAAAATTGGAGGAGTATTTTCTAGTGTAGCTCGGTCTAGCTCATTATCAAGACGAGCTAGCCCAGCTCAGCTCATTTATACTAAGGAACTAATAATGTAGCTCATCGAGCTTTATGTGATAAAAACATGTCTAATTATATACATGGAAAATTTAAGAAAATAACATAAATAGATATAAAAATACCATACGCTGTAGACCATCAAATATATTTAAGATCCAAACCAAGCATACAACAATTCCAATATATGTTGTTACAAAGATAACATATCGACACAAGGATAAATCCACTTTAAGTCCACTTAACCCCCTGCTATAAAACCATTTGTTTTACTCCCTCCAAGTTTACAATACCATTCACTTTACCCCTTCAGCCGTTTTGTTCGGTGGTTTTCGCGTGGCAACTATGATAGCCTCAAGACCAGTTGACAAGCATCGGTGAGGTGGCAGTGGTGGGCGTTGAGGCCGGTGAGATCATGGCGCATGGTGGTGGAAACGGCAACCCCGCCTCTCCACAAGCCATCTCCGCCTCGATGACACTCTTCGCCTCCATGTGTGGCCTCACGTTGGACCATATTGACACCTCACCAGTGCTTGATAAGTGTGCCTGAGCCTGACGTAGTTGTCATGGTGGGAAAACCACCACACAAAACCGGCCAAGTGGTGAAATCAGCTCATTTCTTTAAAGTGAATGGTATTGTAAACATGTCTGGCCATCAACCTCTATGTGCACCACTGCCAACTCACGAACGTTTGGTAAGTGTGTATGGGCCTATAGTAACTATATAACTGTCATAGCTCATTTGAAATAAATGAGCTGACTTCATTCCGAGCAGAGCGAGTTAACCAGTCATAAGCTTTATGCTCAGTGTTCTAGGGTGCAATAGAGGAGGGAAACTACAATAGGAGATGGACTTGAGATAGAGGAGACGGGGTGGGGAAGGGGTGGCTGCTCTGGGTGGTATGTTTTCGTAATCTTGCATGTGCGGTGCTGCTGGGTGCAGCAAGTGAGGGCAGATGCAATAGGACATGGATGTGGCTCATTCGATCTCTACCCGAGAAAGGAGACGGGGGTTGGGGGGGGGGGGGGGGTGCTCTGTTTGGTGTGGCTTCTCAAACTTTGGTCAGGGCAGGCGAGGGTGATGTCGTAGCAAAGCATGGGCGTGAGGGTGGAAAGCAACATCACTTCTTCATACTCTGTATTCATGTTCAAGGGGAAGAGGCAGCGGATCAATTAAGTTGAGGTGGAGTGGGGTTGTGTGGCACTGTTCCTATGCAACAAGAAAAAAATAGGGGGTGGGCTGCGTGGGCCACTAGGCCGAAAGGGATAGAGAGATGTGAACTAGGTGAGAGGGAGTGTGTGTACGGTCTGAGTGCGAGATAGTGGAAAATGAAATGTTTTTAATATTTCCTAAGTTTAGGATCTGAGCAAATTTGAAACATCATCGGGAAAATCGATATAAATTAAATAAGCAATCATTTGAGCATGAATTATTTTTATTTCATAAAGTATACTTTTTTATTCTGCTGCAAAAAATACAGAATTTATATTTTTATAACCCTGCATGTTTGTCGGAAGATTATAAATTTGAACTATGGTGATTTTAAATTCGAGCCAAATTCTGAGCTGTTACAATGCTTCGCCTGCATGCAACCTTCGGTATCACAAGTATCATGAGAAAATGGGTTCAGCAGACTTTTGAAAAGTTGGCTCATAAGGAAATCAAATTGAATTTAACTTTTATGACTTTCGGTGCGTTAATGAGTTAAATATTTAGTATAAAAAGCAAACCTAAAATAAAAAACAAAGCCACTAGTAAGGAAAGCAGTATTTCAGCCAAAAGCCCGAGAGCTTTAGCTGAAACAAATTGGACTTGAGAATATCTCCAACCGATCGAAATTTAGCTTCCAACATCTCTAGATAAAGAGCTCCTTATTAATAATAGAGGTTCTTTTTTTAGGAAGCTCTAACGGGCTCCAAGTTAGGCTCCCCACTAGTTCGTTCTAAAGTTTTCCAAATTAACCAGATCAAGTATCTTTCACAATTGTGGGGCTAGCAACTTTATTGTTGTTTAGTGTCCTATATTTCCTTTCACCACATAAGATTTTGTTCCAATTGATGATTTCGATTCTGCATATTCATTAGGGCATGTACAAAAGAGAGCCCAGTGTGGTCTCTTGGGCATATGTATCCAAGCAAAGAGACATGAAACAACTCTACTCATATAAAGAAGAGACTCTACATTATGTCTTTTAATAAATGCATATTATTAATGATTGCATGACATAAGTCGTCTCTTCACATGTACAACGGTGCTCAAAGTTGTCTCTTACATTGGAACACGTGATAGACACCGTCTCTTCGTCAAGAGACCACCCAGCCGTCTCTTTAAGGGTTGGAGGAGCTATTTACAAAAATACATTGCCACATCAACTCAAGAGCCCGCTCATTTATTACCATTGTACATGCCCTTAATGTCCTATATTTCCTTTCAACACATCAGATTCTGATTTTTTTTTGTCTAGTGACAGATTGATATATAAAATTAGATTTTTAGTCAGATTCGGTGTTTTTGAAACGATGTATGCGATTGTTGTGAGAGTGGTACAATGGAATTATTGTACTCATTTCGAATTTGTTATGCATGGTTTGTGTACACTATATGACATTAATTACGAAAGCATTGTAGTATATAATATAAAAAAACCCCAGCACTATAGAAAGAATTAGGTCTTTTATTGGGTTTCCCATTTTGTGATGACATATGTGGATGATTTTGATCAAGTAAGATCTAGTGGCTCATATCATTGTCTATTAGATTAATGGACAAATGTCTCTCTTTCTTTTAGATTTTATAGGTTTTTTAAGACACCCCGCTGGGAGATTATATACTTTTATTAATATTAGTTTTGAAAGTCAAATTTGTCATATGCAACGCTTACATGGTTATTAGCAGTGTTGTAGTACATATACATGATTTCAATAATATGGCACTATCATAAGGATTTGTTGATCAAGCAGGTGTTGGTGGGATAGTGGACACAAAATGCAGCACCTACTGCATATATGGAACAAATGGGAGATTCAGTCGATGGTACTTCTGAGTTTTGCACTACAACTATTTCTATTACTTACTGGAAGCATGCGACGCTGGAATATCAATGGACTTCTTCGCGCCTTGATATGGTTGGCTTATGTCGGGGCTGATGGAATTGCTGTCTTCGCCATTGGCCTCTTCTCTCAGTATGAGGACAAATTCAAGTTAGGGCAGCGCTCATTTGGGGACACCCTTCCTTTCCTTTGGGTACCTTTTCTCCTTGTTCACCTGGGTGGTCAGGACTCAATTACTGCCTTCTCAATCGAGGACAACAATCTATGGCTCAGGCATCTATTGAACCTAGCAGTGCAAGGGTTTGTAGCCTTGAATGTCCTCTGGAAATCGGTACATCGAATTGACACATGGATACTAGTTTCTGCAGCATTTGTATATGTTTCAGGGATAATCAAGTATGGAGAGAGGGTGTGGGCACTAAAGAGTGCGAGCAGAGACGGACTTGGAAAATCCTCTGTGAGCGCAGAACCCTTGTTGGAAGTAGAAAATAGTTGCCAGAATATCTACTTGTATGCTCTTCAGATAACACTTCATGCTCGAGGACTAATTATAGGGCGGACAATGGTCCAACTGGGAGATGATGTTCGAGGGAAATTTCAAAGTGATTTCAAATCATATGGACCGAAGCTCAAGATCATAGAGACAGAGCTAGCCATGATGTTTGATCTGCTGTACACAAAAGCGATGGTGCTGCAGAGACGTGCAGGCCGAGTACTCCGTTGCGTCTCCCAGGTCTGCATGGTTCTTGGTTTTGTATTGTTCACGGGAAGCGAGAGGCGTGCCCGCTACAAGCACTACAGAGTCAGTAGTGTCGCCATCACCTATACCTTGTTCATAGGAGGCATGTTTATGGAGGCCCTTTCTTTGGCCATGGTGATAACATCACCATGGACAAGAGCACATGTGAAAGAGGGTGCACTTCTGCATCGGTTATATAGCAGATGGGGTGAATATGGCAAAGTATTGTGGTGGCTGCAGCCTAAACGTTCGATAGGGCAACACATTACATACCAGCAAACACATGGCTGCAGGCCCCCAATCATCCTTAAGGTTGTCAATGGTCTTGGCATGGCCAGACATTGGATGCTTCTGCGGCAGGTGACACGCGTCGAGGCTGATGAGATCGTCGAGTATATTATGAGATGGTTTGACAGACCACTGGATGAGCAGTTCGGATGGCGACCACGGAACCGGAGAATGAACTACACGTTGTGTTTACCGTTTGAGCATGCCCTTTACCGTCTGCAGATGTTCACTGACTTACATATAGCTCGACACTTTGATGATTCCGGAGCAGAAATTTACGCAGATGATGTGGTGAGGGTGAAGGAAGACTGTGAGAAGCTATCAAACTATATGTACCACCTCTGCAGGGTGCACCCGTCACTGCTGCCTGTCGGAGCCTTGGTGAACAGTGAGAAAATTGATCTTCGTAATCAGCCATTCAGACGCAGGCTAGACAGGCTGGAGGAGCACGCAGCTGAACTGGTGAAGGAGGAGGACTCGGCGACTCCGTTCGATCGTGCGGAGAACGAGGAAGAGCTGAGGCAATCGCTGGAGGACATCAGAGAGATGTGGATGAGGCTGCTCGTCTACACCGCCGGCAAGTGCAGCGGGGATCTGCACGCGCGGCACCTCGCTGATGGAGGCGAGCTCCTGACCTTTGTGTGGCTGCTCATGCTGCACCACGGCCTTGGCGATGCGGCGACGGAGGTAAAGCTCCTGTGCTCCGATGACCCTACCCTGCTGGAGTACGGCACGCTGGTCTCGGCCGGTGGCAATTGGGGGCCAAGGCCAGAAGAGCCTCGTTACGCCTTCCACTTCCAGCGGCAGGAGCGACCCTCACCCTCGCCAGCAGATGCCGAGGTAGCAATCCAACGGATCAAGCAAGGGCTTGCGATGGTGAATCAGACGGGAGCCAAGATTGTTAACGAGGCACACCAGATGTGTCAACTCGTGCAACCATTTCTGCCTGCCGAGTCAGGCTCGGAGCAGCTGTCGGACGAAGATGGTAAGGCCGAAATCGAAGCCAGTATCATCAGGCTCATGCCGCCTCTCGTACAGATGTGCCAAGTTGCAGCATGGGTTAGCAACATGGCAGCAGATATGTTTAAGAGCCTCGTCCAAGGCCATGGTCAGTCGAGGGAGCTGGGGCCGGAAGAAGCATCTGGATCTGGGACATCGGTTGACATGGAGCCACAACAAGAAGAACTAGCAGCAGCAGAGGAGTCGCCGCCACACGAAGTTCATGTCCCCATTGATGCTGCATAATTGGAGATGACAGAGCATATGCGGCCGGGCATGCATCATCGAATCAGATTCTACAGAAGTCATTGCTGCTGATACAAGCACCATCAGAGTTTCTTTAGTGATGACTCCAGCTAGATAATTTCTGCGGTACAGTTCTGCTACATTTTGACATGACAATCTCGTTGCCCTGCTCGGGAATTCCGGTCGCGAACTCCGCAGCATTCAATCGTGTGCCGTAAATTTTTTCCTGTATCTTGTCAAGTTTTTCAGACTGTAATCTGCAGCATAAGCTGCTATCTTTCTTTTCGGTATCCTCCTTTTGTCCTACTATAACGAAATGGCAGATAGAACCAGACCCATATGTGAAGGACCAAAATGTCAACAAATTTGACTAAACCACGGTAACAAGCACAAAACTTTACTACAAGGCCCATGAGGACTGGCAGCAGAAGCAAGTTAGGCAGATAGTGTACTCGGACGTGAAAAATGGGCCACGCGGTGTTAAGATATGACTTTGAGATTTACTTTCATGGAATGACTTAGAGACAATTTTAGTTTGAAAACATATATCCTGCACTTAGCGTACAAACCAAGTTGCTACAATTCGATCCAATGTAAATTTTCTTATCTCTATAAGCATATCATAATAGAGTGTTAGTTTTTCCAGGCGAGGCCCAGCATCTACTATTCCAAAACCGACCTTTTGCTGCCTTCCAGGCTGAGATGTTGATTTAAATTAAATTTTGCACGCAACAATGCTAAAGGGAATCTAGGCTCTGCCTGAGAGATACGATCCATCTTTAACAAATCGAAACGGAACAGAATGCCAATACATGTAAAATTCTCTGCACCTCATATAGATGTGCTCATATGTCAAAAATTGAAGAGATCCACACATCAATTGTTTTGTGTCTTTCAGTAGAAGATTCAAATAATTTCATAGAACTAATAGCCTATCAACCCATATGAACACAGGCACGGGCTAGCATTTGAAATTGCAACCTAAGTTGATTATAATTTTAGTAGATAGATTTAATAAATGACATGGCAGTGATCTTTTAGACATGTTGCCCACTTGTATTATTTATGTTTCTATAATATATGCTGCTTAATTAGCCCCATTATCAGTTTTTGGTTGAACCTACTGCGGATAATACTGGGCATGTTGTTTTGCATATCTTAATCGCTTTATTTCCACACAGCTAAAATCCTTAAGCTACAAATAATGTCGACATTTGTATCCTACTAATAATAAGAGAGACATGCAGTTAAAAAAGCAAAATGTGTGTGTGTGTGTGTGTGTGTGTGTGTGTGTGTGTGTGTGTGTGTGTGTGTAGAGAGAGAGAGAGAGAGAGAGAGAGAGAGAGAGAGGGAGCATCCTTCAATCATCACAGTTTGAAGATATATTCATGCTGTGCAAGGTAGCAAGATTTATACGAACGTGCGTCTGCTCCTGCATACGTGGTACCCAATCTGCTGTGGAGTTTCGTGATGCCGTATGTTAAGCCTGTTGTTTAGTTTGCTTCTTATCCATGACACCATCTTGAGAGGAGTCAAGGTTTTCTTATTGATCTCAAACATCTCATCAACTTAGGTATAGTAGTCCATATATATTTTCGTAAGTACACGTATGCGTGGTGTATGATTTCTTTGAGGAAACATGATTGCCGAGCCATAGAATAACCGTGTCGTTGGATAAAACGGCACACATCACAGCTCGGAATAACTATGTCGTCGACCCATTTTTTGTGCCGTCGCCTAAAACTGCACACGACACAACTCGGAATAACTTTGCCGTGGTGCCCGATAAATTGTCCATGGCACACCTATTGTGCCGTCTAAAAATATGTCGTGAGGGTGACACACGACACAGTTTCTGCAGTGTGTTATATGGCTTGTGCCGTGTGCCAGGGCCAAACAACACACAGCCTATTTCCCGTAGAGTTGGAAGCTATCTCAGAATTCAAGGATTAAAGAGATATTTACAGGTTATTCTATGCTATAGTTCCTGCCATATGAATCATTGCAATAAGAAATATTGAGTTTCTAAATTTATTTCATTGTTGGGTTTTACCTGTTTACATGTCTAACACATGAAAATTTGGTTCACAACATTCATTTTGATTATTGTATTTGTCATGTATAAAAAATTGATGAAGATACCTTCCGTCACATTACAGTTTTGCTTACCGTTAGGATTTCCTTCAGATTTTTGCGCTTCTCTTTTGTTCACGCGGCTTTAACAGGAGCCTCTTGAATACATCCCATGTTCTACCGGAAGGCCTATTGTTGTAGCTGGTTGGACATCTCGATACATTTGTCTAAATCTCTAAAATGACCTCCACATTTATTTTTTTTTGTTCAGGCTTTGATCGTTTGTTATTGTTACTTGATATATATATTTCTGCTATTGCAGGGAATGTATATTATTTTCTATATGATTTGATGTATTTCAGGTATTGCATGGAATGTGTATTATACTGTATTTTATTTTTTTGATATTTAAAATTTAATGGCGGTTGGTGATGTCCACCACTGCTAGAAATGTCTTATTAACGACGGTGAGTATTGATATACATCATTAATAATAGAATTATTAGCGGCGAATGGTATCATCAACCACCGTTAATAAGGCATTTATATCGGTGCTTGGAATCATCATCCACCGTTAATAAAGCCTTTTTAACGGCGGTTGGTGTTGGGTCGCTGCTACAAACTTTCATTTATAACTGCAGAAGCGTAGCGGTGGCCCGACATACCCGTCGCTTAAGGCCCATTCGGCCTGCCGCTATAGTGCATCATTGTTGTAGTGATACTCGATCACATAGAAACACATCGATGAGCTTGCGTACAGGATAATGTAAGAGGGAATAGCCGCCAATACAATGGGATCTTTTCCGGCTCTCAATTCCGTAACCCAATGACACAAAGAGATGGGAAAAGAGCTTCCTTTTTCTTACAATCCTGTTTCTCATAGAGGGGCGGGGTGGGGGGGGGGGATCCCGACATGAAAGTTTCCATTAAAATGGCAGCGAACGGCTTCTCAAGTGTTTAACAGCATAGTTTCGAGAGTGAAGTGATGGTTTACATAATTGAAGAAAACTGATTACACCAGGACTTAGAGATATGCGTATCTAGTCTCGACGAGCGGCGGTGCCATAGATAGCACGACGTCTTCCTTGAAATGTCGAAGCAGGCATAGGAGAGAGCAATCTTCCGTCTGGAACACCACTTCTTTGTGATGCTTCCAGACATCCTACGAGCATAGATGAAGAAACATATGGAAATGTTGTGCTGGCATGCAGCTGGTGCGCGGCAGTTTTCCCACATCCGTTCGACCCTCGAGTTCTGTGTATCGATGCCGATGGCATTCTTGAACATGCTCCCTGTATCGCAATGAACAATGTGGTGGTCAGAGTTGTCGGCAGCGCGCTCACGGAATTCACTGGTGGCCTCCTTGACGACTTTCTTGATGATCAGTTTTACGCTGCTCTTGATGCGATAATGGGAGAGCAACCACACAAAGAATTGTACATTTTGCGGAGTGCGATTGCGCCACATGAACCCTACATATGGGCATAGTGCAGTTGTTATTAGATTCTAATCGTCGTTTGCTCTCTCTTTCTCTCTGTCTTTTGGTTGTTGTTCTCCTCTTTATCTTTGACGACCATGGCCTAGGAATCCACCGACTCGACTTGTATTGGACTGGGCTATTCTCCTTCTCGGACAGGGCCTCCTTATTGGGCCTTCATCGAGTAAGCCAATCGGCACAAGGACATGCGATCGGCACGCGGCCCACCTTTTTAGCCTTTTCTCCCTTGCTCGTTGTTCCCTATCTGCAATTGTCCTATTTTCCACTTATTTCCTGTATTACACGCCAGAACAGAACCATTACCAATATATGCAATTATGGGGTTAATCATCGGCATAAATCATGAGATCAAGACATAAAACAGCAATTTTTGATAGATAAAATGGGTATCTAGAAGCTACCAACACTTATTACTTAATTACCCTACCCTCGGGCCTTAGTCGGCTGTAGGTGACCACTTTGACAAGTTAGTCTTGCTGAATTTTAGTTGGTCGGGGCTTTGCTCATGTGGTTTTCAGAGGACCCATGCGACGTAGGTGGATAGGAGGATTAGCGGGAACAATCTGTCGATGGAGGTCACTACACCTCGGAATGGTGTGGCCCTAGGAGTGGAGTGATGATGTGTCGGCAAGGTGTTCTTGGGCAAAACACATGTCTCCGCCGGAGGCCTCGATGTATATCACCGTGAGAGCGATTGTATCTCTTTTAAATTGTTTCCTCTGTATTAGTATGTTTCCGAACTTATTTGCTTCGGTGCTGATGAGACTACGATGTATTATGTGACGGACCCGCCTCACGGAGAGGCGTTTCCGTCTCCGGGATCATCATGGGTGGCATCACACGCTGTGGTGCCCGATATTACAACATACAAACGTAAACATAGCACAATGAATATAAGTACAAGTCTCTTACATTCATCCCAAGTACATTAGTACATCGAGTCTCATGAGCATCAGAAGCTAATAAGTTCGAAAAATAACTAAACAGCGGAAGCATCAAAATATAATCGCTCTCTCAGCGATACATCACGGGCATCCGGCGAGAGACATATGTTCTTGCCCTAGAACACCTTACCGGCACATCAACTCCTCTACTCATCCGGACCGCACCACTCCCAAGTGTAGTGGCCTCCGTCCGAAGTCCGGTCCTGCCGGACGTCATCTCCAGACATCTAAGTCCTGTCCGACGGGGTCCTCTCGAAAACCACATAGAGCAAAGCCCTGAGCAACTAGAGCTCAGCAAGACCGACCCGTCAAAGTGGCCATCTACAGCCGACTCCTAGACATGCAAAGGCCAGGGGGATAGGATACATTTACGCACTAAGCTGGCCTACAAGTGTATCCTTACTTTCAACTTTTAGCAGTTTAATTAAGTTGCAAGAGAGAGTAAATTTAATTTGCACTAAGCTACGGCATTACATGTTTCCAAACAAATAATTAAGCAATACAGCAAATTATTCATAATCATCATCATCAATGTTTCTCTTCTTACTACGTTCGGCGGACGAGATAAGTGGTACTCGTTATCTGTGAGGGGCAGCGATTCGAATCGATTTACATCCTGCAGGAGAAACCGGATTGCACGTCACATACACGCTTCCCGGAAGCCGCATGAGACAACCTTTCGCTTCGGTCACCACTCAGCCGACTCAAATCCACCTCCTACGAGCAAGGGTCCCTCAACGCGAAGCCGTGCCGGACGTCAACCGTGAGCGGATGGCTCCCTTCCCGCACTCTCGCGGCCTCCACCTGGAGATGGTTATTATTCGACCTTGCAGCTCCCGTCGCTACATCGGTTTACTGGGCCCATAAACACAAGCATGCAAACAGTACGTTCAAACTTATCCACATGGGCCGGACATGACGCGGTCCTTGTGTGCACGAGACGGGGCTACAACCTTGAAGACTCTTTCAGTCCTTCACTTTCCACCTAAGTTGCCCGTCCGGCCTCCAATTTTCCATTCTCATCTTGATACTCAGCATCGTGTCCCAAAAAGGTGATTGTCCTATCTACGAGTGGTCTCCATACCACTCGACGAATCATCGCCCTAATTAAGCAAGCATCTAGCGTAGGGTGATCGAACCAGGGTAAATAGAATCCTACTGCATGCTAGGGTTTTTATCACAACTCCTGTAGACCTAATACACAATACAGACCTACAAGCATAGTGATGAAAATAAAATACTTAAACTAAAAGGTTGTGCACCGGGGCTTGCCTTGAGTTTGACCCTGAACAGCTGGGTCAACAATAGCAGCAGCTTCCGGCTCCTCCTCGCCGGTTACCACGTTCACCACTCGTAGCTTCATGATGCAAAGGTGATGTGTAAATTTTTGATGAAAACATGATATTGAATATTTTACGGAATACGTGCGGATTTCATCAATTACATGTAATTCATGAGTATAAATTAACTTGATGTCCAGCGAGGTGAAAATGATTTAAGGTGATTATTTAATTTAATCTCCTTCATCAACTCCAATGAAGCATTTAAATCATTATCGCATGTGCAAGAAAATAATCCATTAATCCTAGCAAAACTAGGTAAAATAGCAATTAAATTGCCTCTGGTCCTTAAGCACATGCTATGGATAGTAATTAAGCTAAGCTTCATAATTTGGGGCAATTAAACAATTAACTAAGCATTTAACTCAAGTCTCTTAAGAAGAAGTTAACTTAATTAAATTGCCTCTGATTATGCCAAACTAAATGCACTATAAAATAGTACACGTCTCAAGGAGTCCAACGCAATTTAGTTTGCAATTTTCCGAGGTCTAGAACTCCGGATATGAATTTTTAAATTTTGTATGAATTTCTAGCATTTTATTTAAATCCCAGGAAAAGGAAAAGGATTTAAATGGCACATGGGCCGACTTGGCTGAGGTGGCCCAGCTGCGCCGCAGCCCACACGTGTGTGTGCGGCCCAGAACCAGGCGCGGCCCAGCACGAGCCTAGCCCAGGCAAGGGAGGCGACGTCCTCGACGGCACCAGTGCCATGGAGGCACGGTGGCCGGAGTGTGGCGGCGCCTCGCCGGAGCGGGACCAACCGGGCACCAAAAATTGCAAATAAAATATCAGCATGCTCAGGAGCTCGTCGCGCATTCATTCGAGATGGTTCCGAGACCAGGGGCTCACCGGAAGATGGCCGGCAACGAAGCACGCGTGACCTCGCAGTCCGACGATGTTCGGCGAGGTCGTGCGCTTCGTAGGATCCACCAAATCGAGCGCCGTTTGTTCCTACAGCTTCGTGGCAGCTAGGAGAAAGTCGGCATGAAGTTTATTGTTGTTGGAGATGGCCGGAAGTGGGGGCGCGACGGAGGTGCGGTGGCGACGGACCGTGGCGGCCGGGGAAAAGTGCAACAACGACCGATTCCTTCAACCAAACAGGGTGAAACTTGGTGAGGGAGTGCGGTTACGAGTCACGCACGCAAGGAACCAAGGATGGTGTGACGAAACTCACCGAAACGGATGAATTTCTGAGCGGCGTCGGTAGAGGTCGGTGAGGAGCTCGCCGGAGAAGAACGTCGATTCCGCCACGCTCACTCGACGAACCAACGCGATAAAAGCACCGGGAGCCTCACGGGTTCACGACGCCTCCATCGGGCTGCTTGGGGCGAGCTGGGATGAAGTGTGGTGGCCGGGCTTCGAGCTTTGGCGGAGGCCAACAATGGTGGATGGGTGCTGTGAGGAAGAAAATGAGAGGGAGAGGGTGAGGAGCTGGCTTGTGACCGGTTTTGAACCCAGGGGTGACCTCCCGACCAGGTGGGACCCTCGCCGGGGGCGTCGGCCACGCGGCGCCGGCGTAAGGCGTGCGCTGGCGCGCGGCCGCGCACCTGACAAGCAGGGTCCGTGGAATATTCTCCAGCATCTTTTTCTTTTTCCCTCATTTTCCAAACGTGGCTTGTCCCGAATTTGAAAAATCAAAAACACGGCCTTCCCAAGCTCAAAAATTAAAAAGAAATTTTTTGCTGGGTAGTAAGAATCTAGAAAGAGACATGCACGTTTAGTTTACTCAAAAACTCCATCTAGATAAATTCTGGAAATTCAGAGAAAAGGCTTAAAAGCTAAGTTTCTATGATTTATTCGAGGCATCAAACCTTGATGAAATCCAGTGGGGTTTTGTCCTAGATTTTTCTTTTGACATGCCCTACAACATATATGTTTGGGTGACCATACTTGTGTTGTAAAAATTTGAGTTGTAGTTCAAACCAAAGTGTATTTGAATTTATTCGCTGCCCAAAACACTTTGCATGTCAATGAATTTTCTTGGGTGGGCTAATCCAGACTTGAGGTTAGTTTTAAAATTGCTAGTTTGCAAAAATATGACACGGAGTGTCACATATTATCTGAATCCGTACTGATGAGGCGATTACTTGAGATGTAGGAAGTCACTAAAGAGAGACATGGGTTAAGTCATCCATGAATGAGTACCTGTCTCACTTATGTTATTTCTGATGAATTATTATGTATCTAAAGTGTTTTTTTTAGTTTGGTGCCACCAATAATATACTCCTCTCGCCATAATGACTTTCCATGAATGAGGAACTCTTAACAAATCATGTTTACACAGGTTGTTCATGTTACTCCTCTCGCCATAATCAGTTGTTAAGTTCTTGAAATTCGATATATAGGATACATTCGGTGAGTCACCACAAGATCACCAGCCACGATGCCAATGAAGATTGGAATGAGCTTGCCTCGAAGATACCTCCCCAGAGACAAGGCTAGATATCCATAGCACTTTTTTTTTGGAGGAAACTATAACTTTTTTGAGGAAAACTTAGCATTTTTTTGTTATACATGATTACTTGGTGAGCTTTTTGCACATAACAGTTTAAATGTTAGCTACCCAAAATATACAATATAACAAAAATATATATTGTTCAAGAATTTGGTGAATAGCTAGGAGATAACACCTGAGTTTCGGATTTGTTTCATTATATGATGGATATACTTATTCTCTTCCATCTATCTAAGTAGAAGAATCCGGCAAGATGGATATGTACTCAATGGTATAATTTTCTATTTTGTTGAAACATGCAAGTCAGTACGGGAGAATTGCCGCATGCCGAGTGCCACACTCGGCAAAGCGGACTTGCCACAGATCTTATCGGCATAGAATGTTTGTCGACTGCAACCCTTCGGGCACTCGGCAAAGAGTTTGCCGAGTACCCAATTCTGCACTTGGCAAACATTTTCCATAAAAAAAACCAGAGGTCCCTCCTACAATCCTACCGGCTCTGGTGGTCAACCTCGTCGTTGGAGCCCCGCCGCGCCACCGCCACCTCACCCACTCCGCCGACACCCACGCGCATGCGCTCCTCCTCGTGCTTACCGACGACAAGGAGGTGCTCGTGCGCGAGGCCCCCACTGGCTGAGGGCGACACCCCTAGGTCCGCGTGGCATGGGGCCGCTGTCTCCCACTGCCGCCTCGGAGCCACGGCTACGCCGCCTGAGGTCCATACGGCCCTAGAGCAGTCGCTGCCTCATGGCCCCATCCGGCCTGGGGCCACTAACGCCGCTTCTATCCGAGCGGCCTGGGGCCGTCACCATCCGTTGTCGTCTAGGGCCGTCGCTGGCCGCGCCGATCTAGAGCAGCCGCCACTGTCGCCTGGGATCGTCGCCGGCCGCGCCAATCTGGAGCAGCTGACTGCCGCCTGGTAGAGATACGAGAGAGAGAGAGAGAGATAGGGAGAGAGAGAGATAGAGAGGAGGAAGAGAGAGACAAGATAGAGATAAGAGAGATGAGGAAGGGAGAGATAAGATAGAGATAAGAGAGATGAGGAAGGGAGAGATCCGGTTGTTTGTTTTGGACCAATGAGATCTTACCTTTCCGATGGGATGGATCGGGGAGGTGGCATGTTTGCTGAGTGTTAATGAAAACACTCGCAAACAACAACTTTGCCTATTGTTTTCATCGACACTGGGCAAAATAGAATTCTATGTACTTCATTTTTTTAAAATTAGCAAATAAATTCTAAAAATAATTAACTTTTCGGACCACACAAGTTATATGATCTATTACCTACATAAAATGATTTGAAGTCAAAATAAAATTTGTCCATCAATTTGAGTACAAATTTTAATGAGTTATTATCAAGTCGAAGGTTCTTATTCAGAGGTTCTCCGTTTTATAAGCAATGTACATAGTAACTTTTGAGAAACATTCTATGCTTTTTATTGTAGCTTCCACATGTGAAACCACATCATAGCGAATCTCATGATTTTATGACTTTATAGGATATTTTTAGACTTTAATAATAATTCGGACAAACGTTAGCGGTCATATTTCTTACAAAAAATATGACAAATTTATTTTTCTTTTCATAGGTAAGGTCCTAAATTGGGCTAAATAACATAATATAAATTTTATCCTCATTTTATTTTATTATTTGAATCACTTGTAGTTCAAATTTGACTTCTCAAAAAATTGCTTGAAATGTAATTAATTGACTAAATATAGAAGATTAATAAAAAACATCAAATTTTAACATGGAGTTACACATGTTGTATGTGGTAAATAGAAAAAGTTTTGACAGCAGAAAAGGAAAAATATTTATTTGCCGAGTGCAAAAAAATACACTCGGTAAAGTGGCTTGTTTGCCGAGTGTTTTTTTTTTTTTTTGGAGCGTTTTTTATTTTACACTCAGCATAGATCTTGTTTGCCCAGTGCCCGACTAATTATACACGGCAAAGTTTAGGGCACTCGGTAAACAACAATTTTCCCGTACTGAGTATTTTTGTCTTTGGGGATTATATATTATAAGATGTGTATTGACTGTAGAAAAATTTGGAAATGTCTTAACTCTAAAAAAATGTTATTTTGTAAACTGTTAGATCCAGATCTGAGAGCTGAAAGAGTAGTTGACTGAGAATGTCAGGCGTCTATTTTTTGTAACACTGATTACCTTACTGGGCCATGACGAAAGAGATGTGGGAAAATTTATGTTAATAAAATGATAGAACTAAATATTGTAATTACTGAAAAGATAGAGCAGCATCCAAGATGGATTTATGCATTGGATAAGACCTATCATTGGTACTAACTCTAGAAATCTAGGTCTATCAACCCGATATAGATAAGTTTTACGGGCAACATATCCTGTGGAAACCAACCAACCTATGCTACCTTTGAAAACTCGAATCTGAATCCTAGGATCACTAATCGGTGGTTGGAGAGATAGATTGCCTAAATTAACACTTAAACCCTCCCACCATTACCTTTGATAATTTGTTTTTGCTGATAACCCCCTACTCTAATCACGTCAGGCAACACAGACCGGTCCCTATGGATCCCAATTGCAACTGATCGTAGAGGCGCCGCCGTCGCTCGCCTGGTGGGCTCGAGGGCAGCGCGCTTCTGGTGGGATCGAGAGCACGCGTCCGTCTGGTGGCTCGAGGGCGCCGCACCCGTTCGGTGGATCGAGGGCGGTAGGGCATGGAGCCAGGCCTATGCTGCTGTCGGTGTTGGCTCCTGCTGTATTTGTCACTGCCCACGCATCTGTTCCTCGCGCTGACGCAAACGGACACGGCGCTAGCCAACAGAGCTTTCGGCAGACTCGGCAGCTGGATTGGATTGTCCTTCGTTCATTCTTATTGTTCAGGTGCTCCATCCCTGACGATAACTTATTGTTTGTCAGGAGCTGGACGCAGCAGGACTCTCCGAGTTCTCGATTGCCAAGAGTTTCTCAAGCTCAAGTAACTCAGTCTGCGCCATCATCGTTTGTGAGCTGGGATTGGAGGTGAAATTCCCATTGAGAAGCAGCCGAACTGTAGACGGTGAGAAGAACAGACCGAGTCATGGCTCGCTCTAGTGTAGAAGGGTTTTGTTCTTTGACTTTGAGGTCTAGCATACAGTCTAGTGCAGTGTAGTAATAAGAGAAGCTTCAGTTGCAAGGGCCTATACTAGTGTAGAGATGGAACACTGAAGTTCTAGTGTTTAGTGTGGTGGTGAGTATTGAGCTAGCAAGTGAAGCTTTGTTTTATGCGAAAGAAGAGAGTACTGGGCCGGGACAGAAAAGACTTAGCAGTCAAAGTCTTCCGTTGTAGCCTCTCAAGTAAAATTAGACTCTCTCGGTTCTGCAGCTTGTGCGTTACAGTCATCATGCATCTGTGCAGGAACACATCTTTTACTACCAACGAATATCAGCACGGATGTGAGAGCTGCATCTGGTCATGCACGCCTTTCGATTTTTCATTTCATGATTGGTAGTAAAAGATAAAACACACATGTGAATTATTATGTAGTGTAAATAATAATCTGCAAGCAAAAGCTTAGGAAATCGTTGATTTCCAACGTTTGAAATTAACAAAAGAGCTTTTCAAGCAAGCACCTCTCACAAGGTATAGCGTAGTGTAGCGAAGAACAAAAGAGTACACTCAAAGTTTACTATCAGGCAACACTGTTCATTGGGCACAATATCAGTTGGTGGATGTATTTGGACTTCTTGTGGAATTTTGGTACCAAGAAATGTTTCAAATTCATCCTGTCTACTAACTGTAGCAGCGGGAACGATCTTTTGAAGAGGTTCTACTAGGTTCGATAAACTAGAATTCAAAAAGTCAATCCCTGGTTCAGAGTTCTTGGCCATTTGTATTAGATCTTCAAACTTGTTGCATGAATTAGAAATTTTTCTCCGCATTGCCACCTCCATATGATCTTTAGCCTTCTCATCCAGAAGGTTGCCTTCATCATCAAAAAACACTTCTCTGCCAAATGAAATACATGATCAACACTATAATCATACGAAACAAAGTAGTCATACAAAAAAAAACAGTGGTACAAACTCATGCTTACCTTATTTTATATCTGGAGTACGTATATGCAGTTCTTTATCAAGTTAAAACATATAAGGACTCTTTATTTTGGAAAGCCGGATGGATTATTATATGGGCCCTTGATACGGTTAAAAAAATTAGACACCACGTAGACATTGTTTCTATAAACCTGCATTTTGGGTATTTTCAGTTAATCTTTTTAAAAATGGCAATGTGGGTAATTAGAATTAAGTTTGATCCAACGACTATTATTTAGTTGATGATTAGGGTCATACAAATAGATGGTGGGATGTTTTGCTTTTTTGTGAGAATTTCTAGGATTTTTCTCCGATTAACGTGGAGGCCTCAAAAGGAGCCTCCAATTAGTAAATATAAGATTCTCCATAATGTGTTCTTGCATTGGGTCTGAGTGTGTTCATTAAGATAAGAACCGAGCGCTAATAACTAGGAATAAAATTAGCGTAGTAATTAGGAATAAAATTAAAGGGCAACCGTCCGGTTAATCGTGATAACCGGACGGCTAACCGGCAAGAACCCCCGGTTAACCGGTCTCCGACGACTCAAAATGAATTTTGGTCGGCTAACCGGTCGGTTTTACTGATTATCCGATTAACCGGTGAACCGGTGGCGCTGGGTTCTGGCGGCTGGATCGGTTATGTAATCCCTGCTCCCGAGATGCAGCTGTGCGCTCTTCAAGCAGTTCTTGCCCGGGACATCGCCGTCCTCTGTTTACCGCTCATCTCCACCGCCAATGCCGACGCCATGCACATATTTTTTTTGTTCGGGCTGAGTGAAATGGGCTGGAATGCAAGCCCGGCCCGAAAAAGCGGCACGGAAGAGGTTTCAACTGAGCCATGTTGGCCCATGGCATGGGGTTGGTCTGGACGCCCAAAACGAGCGGGCCCAATAACTGCCCTGTTACAGGAGGCCAGCCCAGCACCACCATGCCGGATGATGGATTGGCCAACGCCATCCTCCAGGATGCAACATCCTACACTAGGCCACGAACCCACGAAGCCTTTTACCCGTGCTAGACAGCCAACCCTTTACCGTTGCACCACATCGCTGCGCTCCTCCACGCGCCACAGCTTCCTCTCTATCTGGCCCCAACCGCCATCACCGCAAGCTCCCTCCCATATGCTCCATGGGCAAAGTATCGGACGGATGGGAATAATTCACGCATGAATCATAAAACACGCTACCCTGAATTTTGGAGAAATGTAGCTTGGTGATTCTAACTGTCTTAATGATTTTTCGCACACAGGGATAATACAGGATTCCATAGTGAAAGATCACCTATTTGGAACAGAAGGAACTTTTTTTTTTGAAGAATGGAACAGAGGCAATATTAAATTCTTTATCTAACCGTGTTACTAGTGCATGCCCCCCATGGAACATACAAAGTTCCGTGCCGAGCCAAATCAGCTGCCTGCCAAAAACGTTGGATTGATCGAAATCGTTGGTTCCTCAAGGAAAGGAAGCACCGGGACAGTAACTACTCGCTAATCATCATTTGATGAAAAAGCAAAGAGCTTTTCCCTCTCTTCGATGATACAGACTACATAGGTCCATTGAAGGTGAAATAGTGGTCGAGCCATGGCGGACGCCCAACCTGCCGGTCACTCCTCTTGCTGCCTGGCCTTCCTGAACGAAGCCCTCCTCCTCCCCTTACGCAACCGCTCCGTGTTCCTACCAACACTCGCCCTCACCGCGGCATACACAGGCTTCGCCCACCACGCATCCATCCTGGCCCTGTCCGGCGAGCTTCCGCCCAACGCCATGGCCGCAGCCTACCTCATCGCCGCCGTCGCCGGCCCCACGGCAAGCGCCACCGCCGCCGCCGCCGCGATCGCCGCGTACACGGAGAGGCCCCACACGTCCTTCCTCGCGCTCCTCCGCCAGGCACTGCGCGGCGGCCTGAGGACCAGCGCCGCCGCGACCGCCGCCGACGGCAACGCGCTGTGGGCGGCGCACCGGGCCGGCGGCGCCGCCGCGCTGTGGCTCCTGGCGACGCCCATCGCCGCGTCGGGGTCCTTCTTCCTGACGCCGCTGCTCATCGACCTGCTCGTGGCGCTGCACCTGGCGCACCGCCTCCTCGACCGCTACCTCGCCGCCGTGTGCTCCCTGGCCGTGGTCGTGTCGCTGTCGGAGCCGGCGTGCCGCGGCGGTGCGGCGGCCATCCGGCGCGCGTGGCGGCTCACGCGGGAGAACGTGGCGTGGTCCGCGATCCTGGTAGCCGGCGACGGTTTCGTCGCCGGCGCTGTGCCGGGATGGTGCGCCGGCGCGGTTCAGAGCGCGCTCCAGTACACGACGGTCTCGTCGGAAGCGTGTGAGAGCATTGAGTGGATTGTGCGCGTGCTCGTCCAGGCCGGTGCGGCTGTTCTCGGCCTGTGCGTGGTCACCGCGTTCTACTACCAGTGCACGCACAGGGCAGTCGCGGATGGCGCTGCGGCTGGCTCTGGTATGGTGTATTCCATAGTTCCCAACTTTTACTATAAAAAGTCCACATTTTGGGGGTGAAAATTTACGCTCGAGGTCATGGCTCTTTCCAGTTGTGAGAAATGAAATTTATGAGGATTTCCATTATTTTTGGCAGGAGGAATAGAACGAGGGCAGATGCTGCAGAGGAGAAGCACAGTGCGATGCATACTAGCGACAACACTGGAAAAGGCCCGGTTCCTCAGCCTTCAGATGTTTGCCTGTGTCTCAGGCGCCCCTCTGGTCTTGTATGTGTTGGCAGCGATATGTGCTTGGGCAGCTACGCAGGGGACGCCATCCGTGTTCCTACAGAATGACCTAGTTTCATTGAGATCCTCATTGAGAGCGAGATATCAAGACAGTCTCAAAGTCAAGGAATATGGTGTCTGCCAAAAACCTACTCGTGGGCTTTATCATTCTTTTGTTTACAGGGATTTTGCTTGAACCTGGATTACAGCCAATGTTCTACCAGCAGACATACTGCTGTTTTTTTTCGAGCGAAACGGGGGTTGTTACCCACCTTATATTGCATCGAAGTAGCGAATGGCACACAACCATAGCGCTTTACAAGAGGGCGGAAGCCAAGTCCGGCCGAGCCCCTTTTATTAGGGGGGGGGGGGAGAGAGATAGATTACAGGAGGAGGGGAGGGAAGGAAAGTTACAAAAGGCGAGAAGAAAGGTAGCGACGCCAAGCACGGAGCGCTACAATATGTACATGCTTCCTGTATCGAAAGCCCCAGAGGTCGAGGTCATCTAGGAGGAGTTTGAGGTTCGTCGTAGTGTCAGTGTCCGACCGGTTGAAGACAGTGTCGTTTCGGCATTTCCATAGTCTCCACAACAGCATGATGAGTATATCCGGCTAGACGCAGGAGAATTGTGTAGACGGGCATGGCAGGGACCAAGGGGAGGTCACGCACGCCGTCGCGATGGAGATGTCTAGCCTCTGAAGTAGCTGAATTGCAGGGGCGCAGCCGAAGAACAGGTGGTCTGCTGTCTCGAGTATGCTTGGGCATCTTGGACAGGAGGCATCCGTAGGCTCCAGGATAGTCTTGTGCAGCAGGTTCGCCCTCGTGGGTAGGCGATCATGGCAGAGAAGCCATGCGAAGACTCGCAGCTTCAGTGGAACTAGGGTGCTCCAAATTATAGCACCATTGCTGTCTTCGGCGCCGGTTGAGATCAGGGACCTGTAAGCAACAGCAGAGGAGAAAGAGGTGGAGCCATCCCAGACATAGGTCCGTTCATCCGCCCCGAAGTCAAATTCAAAGCTTGCTGTTAGTGTGCGCAAAACATCTAACTCGTCACTAGCGGCGCGCGTGAGCCTAGGCTGAAGAGGGAGCGTTGCAGCGCCTAGTGTCTCGGCGACGTTGGCGTGGGGCTTTGTGGAGTGGGAGAATAGAGCTGGGAGGCGAAGGCAGAGAGGGCCAACATCTAGCCAATCGTCGAACCAGAAGGAAGTGGAGGCCCCATTGCGAACGCGTACACGGCTCAGGGATATGTAGGTCTGGTGGAGCTCCCTAAGAAGGAGGGGTAGGAAAGTGTTACCCGAAAAGCAGTGAGGGGAGCTCATCCGGGAGCGCAGCCAGCGCAGCCAAGGCAGCGTTGATCGGCCAAAGAACTTGTGAACAAACTTGAGGAGGAGGCACTTGTTTTGCGTCTCCAGGTCCTTGACCCCAAGACCGCCTTCGCGCCGCGGGAGGCAGGCTTTGTCCCATGCGATCAGGCATTTAGAGCCGGAGCAACTGTCTTCGCCGGTCCAGAGAAAGGCCCGGCGACGTCGGTCAATTGCAGCCACCACTCCTTTGGGAAGAAGCAGGGAGCACATGTGGTAAACCGGGACGCTGGAGAGGATTGCATTGACGAGGGTGAGACGTCCGCCTTTGGAGAGGAGACAACCTTTCCACCCAGCAAGGTATTTGTCACATTTGGCGATGAGAGGCAAGAAGTCTGCATTGTGGAGTTTGGTCGGCCGAGAGGGGAGGCCGAGGTAGGATTGGGGGAAGGACGAGATCGAACAGCCGAGGGCCGCAGCGAGGGCTGCAGCCTCATTATCTCCAAGGTTCATCGGAACGAAGGTGGACTTGTGGTAGTTAATCACAAGCCCGGTGGCCGAAGCGAAATCCTGTAGGATCTTTTTAAGTTCCACCACATTCGCAATGTCGCCACGGAGGAGGATGAGAGTGTCGTCCGCGTATTGCAGCACGGCGGGGGGTGAGTCGTCGACGATGGGGTGGGATAGGCGGCCGTGGGAGAAAGCATCGTGGATTTGGGCTCGAAGCACGTCAACAACGAGAATGAAGAGGTAGGGGGAGAGGGGGTCGCCTTGGCGCAGTCCTTGTCGACGGTTAATCCATCTGCAGGGGATACTATTTAAGAGAATGGCCGTCTTTCCGGTGGATAGGAGGGAGGAGATCCAGGAGCACCACCGTTCGCCAAAGCCACGGGCGCTGAGAATGCGGTCGAGGCTCTCCCAGTTAATGGAATCAAAGGCTTTGCGGTAGTCGAGCTTCGGAACCACGGTGCGGGCACGTCGTTTGTGACAGCAAGCGAGGAGCTCCGCCGCATAGACAAAATTGTCCGAGATGCAGCGTCCTTTAATAAACCCGGATTGGTCCTCGCCCACCAAGTCATGGATGCGGTGCTGCAAACGCGAGGTGAGGACCTTGGCGATGGACTTGACGATGCACCCTTGAAGGGAGATGGGACGGAAGCTGTCCGCGGTGCGGGCGTCCGCTTTCTTCGGGAGGAGCACGAGATGGGCCCGGTTTAGCCTGTCGAGAGGCAGCGTGCCAGCATAGAAATGGGCAAAGAGATTCTGTATGTCACTCCGAACAATAGGCCGAGAAGAGGCGGAAGAAGGCCGGCCCGAAGCCATCCGGACCCGGACTCGAATTGATGTTCATGTCCTAGAAGGCTGCACGGATTTCAGCAGGCGTGAAAGGAGAGGAGAGAGGTGCAAGGTCAGGAGTTTGCATTGGGTAGAGAGAGGAGAGGTTAAAGTTCCAGCTAACTGTGGTGGAGGTGCCTAGGAGAGAGGTGTAGTAGGAGAAGAGGAGAGCGGCTTTGTCCTGGTGAGCGCGGTATTCTGCACCCGCATCCTCAAGGAGCTGGATGGTGTTTTTCCGGAGACGGTGCGAGGCATGGGCATGAAAGAAAGTGGTGTTCTCATCCCCTTCCACCGCAACCCGAATTTTGGACCGGGTCCGCCAATAGTATAGCTTCTCTCGGATGATGGTTTTGAGCGCGTCGGCGGCTAGGGAACGGAGCAGATTTTCGGGCGTTGTGAGAGGCCAGGTTTCTTCGAGGAGGTCAAGAACTCGGATGATTGCTTTAGCGTCACATTCGCGCTGGGCAATCGGTCCAATGGTGCATTTCCAACGCTTGCTGGCGCGGCGACGGAGCTTGAGTTTGAAGGAGACACGTTTAGCGGGATCCGGGTTGCCATAGCTTTGCCGGGTGCCCTGGATCGAGTCGCGAAGTTCCCGATGAAGAGCCCGGGAGCGGTCAAAGCGGAAGTAATGACCACGGGGGACAGAGGTGGAAACCGAGAGCGAGAAGGGGGACGTGATCGGAAGTTTTGCTGGTGAGGGTCGAAAGCAGCGTGCTTGGGTAGGAAGCACTCCAAGCCATGTTAACGAAAACGCGGTCGAGACGCACGAGAGTCGGGTGCTCGCGCATGTTGGACCAGGTGAAGGCGCGGTCACGGTGGGGGATTTCCATAAGGCCGAGGTCGTTAATGACATCATTGAACATCGTCGCTTCGGTGAAGCAGAAGTTAGAATTGTTTTTGTCATCGGGGGATCTGGTGAGGTTGAAATCTCCGAGGACCAGCCGAGGGAACGGTGGGTCTCGGAGGGAGGGTTGAGAGCTCGGAAAGGAAAGCAGCCTTCTCGCGAAGGCCGCGTGGGCGCATAGACGTTTGTGATACGAAGGGGGAGCCGTCGAGGTTGGCGGAGAAGTCGGTCCTTAAGGAGAAGGTGCTTGTCGGTCGTAGAAGTTAGGGTCGGGATGGAGGTGTCCCAAGCTAAGATTATACCGCCGGACGTACCGGTGGCGGCGACCATTGCATGGGCAGCGAGCTGAGAGGGGAGGAAACTACGGGCTTTGGTCGCGTTGAAGGCTGCCGGTTTAGACTCTTGGAGGGCTAGGAAGGAGAGGTGCTGTGGGAGCAGTTCGGCGAGGACGTCACCACATTTGGCACTGTCGTTGAGGCCGCGCACGTTCCGGGAGCAGAGGCGAAGAGTTTTGGTGTTATGCATAGGGAGAGGAGACACTACAACGGACGGGACAGGAGAAGAACAAACGAGCCCACACATCCTTGATAAAACAGCGAACGTGGGAAACCCCGTCGCGCAAAAGGAGAAAAGCAACAACGACGAGCACTCGTGACACGCAAGGCACGCAACAATTCGAAACAAACATGACAACCACAAGGGAACCCACACGCAGGTAGGTTGGGGTAAGGTACACTAGACAAGCAACTAAGGTGAAGCCCGGACACGAGGCATCGGACGGGGTGTGCATCCCCCGTAGAGGGCGCGCCGCTGTTGGCTCTAAGCGGGGCGCACCACGGAGCATGGGAGGCCGCCATCTAGCCACGAGGCACCACCACGGCGTCGAGCTCGGCAAGCCGGCGACGCGGAATGCAAGTGCGCCCCATCCTCTTGAGCTTGGACGCGGAGATAGGCTGACGATGGCGGGCGGTTCGGGGCGCCGGAGTCTTCGAGCGCTGCCACCGGGGAACGGGAGACCCCAGCCATGTCAAACTTGGTGGCCTTGACCTTGGACGCCTTCTCGGTGGCAGGAACGTAGAGTGCTGGCTCGGCGGCAGCAATGCGCTTGCTGCGACGGAGCTTGAAGGCACCGTCGACCTGGCGCTTCCGGCGAGCACGACCCTTGCGGCGGGTGACCTCGTGTTCGGGATCGACGTCGGCGACGTTGAGGTTAGACAGGTCCGCCGCAGCAGGCTGGGGCGAAGTGTTGACCCAACCCGACGGAGCCGTGTCCACGGAGCGCTCGGGAGCCCCGCAGCCATACCACGGGAGGGCGAGGCGTGCGGGGTGGCTTGGGAGCAGAGAGGGCGAGCCTTCATCCGCACCGCACGGCGCATAGTCCGGCGAAGCCATGCACGGTCCAAGCGCACGCACGTTCCCAGCATGCGAGCGCGGAGTAAGGCTGCGAAGTGGGGGACAGGTTAGGATGAAGATCTAGAGAAGCCGAAAGGGAGCGGTGAGGAGGGGCAGGGGATGCTGGAGTTACCCGGGGCCATCCGGCGTGCGCGGAAGCCGCAAGTTGCACCCGGTTGGGCCTCGGAGCAACCACTGCACCCGTTGCGCCGGTTGGGCCCGACGTAGAGGTTGTCGTAGGTGAAGCCGCGCAGTGGGGTGGCCGCGAAGTTGTAGTCGCGCGGCTCGGGGGCGTCCGGTTGCTTGGAACCGGTGGCGCACCACGAAAAGCTTGACGATGCAACCCAGGCCTTCATCGTAGTTGCGCACAAAGAGGGTGGGAGGAACCGCACGTTCCCGGTCCATCTTGACGACGAGGCGCAGCTTGGAGAAGTCGTCGTTGTGGAGGTTGCGGTGGTCGATGCAGATTGGGTGGGCTGATGGAGCAGAAGGCCGCCATGATGTGCGCCTCGAACCGGTGTTCGAGGGGAAGTCAATGGCGACCACGTCGGCGTAGAGGCTGTCATCAACGTGGAAGCGGTTGTCGGCTTCCTCGTGGCGCTCAAGGATGACGGTGCAAGAGCCGATGTGGAGTGGCGAGAGAGTAACCACCTGCTCGCGAACAAGGGCGTTGGGGAACTCGACGATGAAGGCACCTCGGGAGGAGTGCCTTATGGTGTGCGGCGGGTTGCCGGCGGTGTCCTCCGAGGGCACGGTCGACCGTCGGGGCCGGCGCGAAGGAGGCCGGCACGACGTAGGCGTAGGCGAAGCGTTTAGCCCACTGGTCATTCCCGCGGGGAGGAAGACGGTGGCCGAGTCCGACCCGTCCTCGGCCGTTGGAGGGGTGACGCGAGCATCGCGAGGAAAGGCGTCGGGACGCGGTCGCGCACGCCGTGCCGCGCTCCGGCGGCTGAACTCTCAGCCTGAGCCCGCGGGAGCGCGGCGTCCGGAAGGGCAGCCTCCGCGTCGAGCGTGGCCTGCATGTCGCGGGCCCGGCGGTGCAGCCAGCGCTGAGGCGGAGCAGGGGTTCACCGTGGCGAGGGCCCACGCATGGTCTCCTCGAGCTGGTGCTCAAGCCTGGAGCGGCGGCGCGCAAGGTAGCGCTGGGCGTCGGTCGGCGGCGCGGACATGGCGCGCTTTGCTGGGGTGGCGCGGGGGTCGAGCGGCTGGGTTTTTGCACTCCCTACTACGGTGGCAGAGGAGGAAGCAGTTAGTACAGCGAACCGGGTCTCTGCACTCGGCGACGTGGTGGTCGAGCGCAAGACAGCGGAAGCAGCGTTTGGGGCTTTGGTGGATGGAGTAAGCCGGGCGGGCACGCGGGGTAGATAAAGGCGACGGACCTTTGGGAGGAGGAGAGAGGAGCGCAGCTTGGTAGCTGGCGTGGCACGCCGCGCGCGGAGGTGACCCAGCGACGGACGGCGCGGAAGTCCCGTCGCGGTTCAGCTGGTCAGGAGTAGCGTAGCCTGCGACTCACACCACAAGGCGTGGTCTTCGTAGTCCAACCGTATGCAGCGAGCGGGGCAGCTATTTGATGGCTCATGAGCCAGGTTCACGGGGTCGTGGGAGGGATGGCGGGGAGAGTTAAGAGCCGAATCGTGGGAGGGTGCGCTAGCAGCCGCGCGGCGCGCGGCAGGGCCGTTACGGAGTAATTCCGCGATGTCGCATCAAGCAGGGGCGAAGTGTCAAAGGCTGGGGTAAGAGGAGGGGTTGAAGGCCGGATTTCCTGGCTGCGAGAATCCCGGCCTAGGGAGTGGTGGGCCGCCAGTTCGAAATTCAAATTGGCGGCAGCAGGCGAGATCTCGGGGGCAGAGGGTCCCGCAGCTTCGCAGGGGCCAGCACGGAGACCGGCGGCGGCGAGCGCCGGTCCTGGCGCCGAGAACGGTGTTATAGTCACCGAACCGCACGACAGCGCGCCATGGAGGACGACGTGGTTCGCCACCGATGGGGAGGCAGCCTGGAGTGAGAAAACGCCGGGGGCCACCTGGGAGACCGGAAAGTGGTCGGGGCCAGAGTTGAGCCAGAATCGGAGCGAGCTGCGGACGAAGAGGATAGACGGGGGCCTAGGAGAGGAGACAGAGACCCAGAACGAGCCCCGCGAGGACGAGGCCACCGAATCGCACACACGAACAACATAGCAATGAAAGAGACGGAGGATAGAGTCACGAAACTGATCACCTGGAGAGAGCTCACCAGAGTCGCCTCGCGCGCGCCTGCCGTGCGTCCGACGAGTGGTTGTTGGCGAAGGTCGAATCGTCGGGGTAGGTGGGGTGGCGAGGATCGGCGGGGCAGCAGAGGGCGTCGGCCTTCGATGGCGGCGCAGGCGGCGCCTGAGTCGCGCGCAGTCCACCCCAGTCTCCAGGGTCGCCGCCGTTGAGTAGTCGCCGAGCTGACGACAGCGGCGGGGCGGCTGCCGAGGACACCGAGCGAGGTGGGGCGCGGGCAAGGGCTCCTGTCCGCGGCGGAAGTTTGGGTGGAGGAAGTGGTCGCAGCAGCGCTGGGGACAGCCAGAGCGGCGCCGGCGACGAGAGGGTCGCCCGAGCGCTCCGGAACGCTCACCATCCCCCAAGTACATGTGTTTTGCAGACATACTGCTGTGGTTGTAGCTGGAGACAATTTTGGACGCAACTGACTCGATCTCAATCTGAGCCCCACATTTATTGTGTACAAGCTGGATTTGATCGTTTTCTGTTTGGTTGACACTCGATCACTTAAGAACTTATTGAAAAGCTTCATCTAAATGAATAAAAACCCGTGCCGACGTGACACCACCATCAGATGTTGGATCATGGATCGAGGGCTAAGATTAGCCACGTCACACGAAACAGTTTATGACATGACTCAATTTCAGCTCTCCATCCATAATGTGACGGCTAAGCGACGGGTGGGCACGAGTCACCATGAACACCGAACAACGAATATAAGTATCCCCTATTGCATTATGTGACCTAAAAATTTCTACACCCGACTAGGCGACTACCCGATGTGTTTGATCAAAGTGGAACTGCCAAATCTAACCACCTTGTTGTTGCGATCTCCCCGTGTACATGTACGATGCGATCGTGGCGCAGCGGCAGTGGTGGCGCGCTTGTTGTGGGGTACGGTCGGCGACGGCGGCGAGAAGGTAGGCTGCGGCCATGACGTTGGGCGGTAGGTGGCTGGACAATGGGCCAGGATGGAGGGCGTGGTGGAAGGAGCTTGTGTATGCCGCGGTGAGTACGAAGGTCAAGCAGCAAGAGGAGAGATCAGCAGGTTGGGTGTCCACCATGTCCCGACAACTATTTCACCTTCAATGGACATACACTCTCTTTTCTGTATCATCAAAGAGAGGGTAAAACCTCTTAACTTTGTATGTCACTCTCCCTGTGCTTCCTAGAGGAACCATCCATTTCGGTCAATCCAATGTTTTTAGCATGCAGCTGATTTGGCTGGGCACGGAACTCTGTATGTTTCATGGGTGACCAGCGCCAATAATACGGTTAGATCAAGAATTTAGTATTCCATCTGTTGTTCCAAATAGGTAATGCTTGGCCCTTCACTACTGGAATCCGGAATAAACATTTAGCATAAGAGACATATGGGTTCTTTCAAATTATTTAGAGAACCATATGTGTCCACCAAAGAATCGTGATAAATTAATTCAACTTGGTGGCACAGGGACAATTAGATGGTGCACCTACTATGCAATACAATCTTAGGCAGCCAACCAACATTCAGAATGAGGAATAAAACATAATTTGAAAATTTGTCGTACCAAAACAGAGGTATCTTGGATAATAAAAAAATGATTAAAAAACAGCGGCACAGAATACGACAGCATCTCAAATCAGTCTCTTCCATGCATGCTACTCTGCAAGACAAATCAGCACCACCATATGCAGATGAACCCCATGTCTCTCAAATCAACTGAAAGTCCCTACCTGGTAACTCCGAGATCTCCGAATTCTTTTTACGTATGAATAAAGATTCCATGCTCTTTGTATGAGTCTGACAAAATTTTATAATGGACACAATACAGAGTGCTAATTTGAAATTAATATTACCGTGATCTAGGGCTGCTGTCTGAATTAGGGGTGAACAAGGTGGTGCTAATTTGTATTTTACTCAATGCACTGTGATCTGGCTCTGCAGTCCCAATTTGGGACAAACAGGGTAATGCTAATTTGTAATTTGCTCAATGTATACCTGAAACTTTGAACATATAGAAACTGAGGTATAAAATATTTGTCCAATTTAAGATGAACTATCATGTAGCTAATTTATTTTTGTTCAATGTAATCTTTTTGGAAAAATGGTAATGAAATGCGGGGAAAAAATTTGGGCCAAAACTTTGCCCCTCCTAGGCTATTTTTAAAAATTGCCCGACAGATTTGCTATTTTTAAAATCTCATTGTAAAGAGGCAAATTTATTTCATCGCCCTCTGACGGGGTGAGTTATTTTTATATCACCCGTTGGACGGGTAACTACCCCTAGTCGCCTGTTAAATGGGTGACTAGCCTGTTAGTTTTGCTAATTTTGAAATCATCCTGTTATTAATATTAAATGACTAAAAATAGTTTAAAATAACAAAAATCTGACGCGTTCGACCATCAATATAAAAATTAAAGCAATTCTCTCTCTCTCTCTATCTCTCTCTATCTATCTATCTATACCTAATTAATGAGGCATGGCGCCTTGCCCTCCTTGACAAGCCAGCATGTTGGCGCCTGTGCTGCCTGGCCACAACCTAGCGTCAAGACGGTGAGACACAGAGACACTACAACATCTACAGGAGCACATCGCCGCGCGGTCGAAGTCGCATGTGGGACATTCTTTTTATTATTCTTCCTAGTTTATTTGTATTAGTGGGTGACAATACAGCCCACCAATATAATGCCATTTCTTGGGTAGCACTAACCATTTTCGTTGCAGTTTATTTGTAGCTATACTGCATGGTGACGTAGCGGCTAACCATCATTTTTTTGTTACAGTGCAAGTCCAACCTATGGTTTGAACCCATATCGTCCAGAAAGGATTTCGCGCTCATTGCTACCCGCGCTGGCCTGTGGTCCTAGCACGCGTGCCATTTTGGTTTGCAGCTTGAGCTTAACCGGAGGAAATATCCAGCAAGTAGATGATAACGAAGTGGAGCTGCCAGGCTGGGGATATAAGGTACGGGGAATCTACATAAAAGACACTGCTCATTCGTATTTTAGACATTGCGTGTTGTGAATCAATCAACAGATTATGATATCTGAGCTATCATTAGGCATTTAATATAAAGAGCCCTGCAGTACTTTATTTCTACAGTTGTCTTCAATACGCTGCTTTTAGCTAATGGTATTTTAATAGAATTAAAATGCGTTAGTTTTGGTCTTAGCGTATTCAGGTTAAACAGGCACGTTTGAAGCGCGCCAGGCTAATCTCGTATGTATATCCAGCCAGGGACATCGATTGTTCCAAGGTACACCCACCTCATCACAAAAGGCACAGAACAGGGCGATGTGCTTCAGCTTCCACCACACACAGCAAGCACACCAGAGAACAGGCACAGTAAGCTATATTGAGGATGCGCGAAGACAACCATTGCTCCCAATACGTACTTGCTTTTGCAATAGGACAGGATACGGGCGGGCGATTGTTATCAAGTTTTTTGTTGGGTATGTATCTCAACATTTTTTTATATACTACACTTTTTTTTGTCTTATAATCGGCTGAAATCTAACACAACGTGAAATAGCACGTTTGCCGTATGCCCCAACAGAGGCCATAAGTTCACGGCAAAACCTTTGTCATCAGCCGTCCACGGCAACATACCCGGGACGGCAAAATTGTTGTTGGCAAAACCAGTTTTGTCATGTGTGTTATGTCGGCACATAGCAAAGGCTTTGCCGTGAGTCGTGGTGGGTCCTCGGCAAAAAGAAAAGGGATATTTTCTTTTTGGTGGAGTGGGGTGCACTGAGGTGCTGGCGAGCTTCCCTGGCATAGTGTCGAAGTGGGTTAAACTGTACTCCTCCATTTTTCTTTGACGTTAGGATGACTAATTTAGTGCAAGTTCACACTAACTAAGCTATCCTAACGTCAACAAATAAAAATTGGAGGAGTATTTTCTAGTGTAGCTCGGTCTAGCTCATTATCAAGACGAGCTAGCCCAGCTCAGCTCATTTATACTAAGGAACTAATAATGTAGCTCATCGAGCTTTATGTGATAAAAACATGTCTAATTATATACATGGAAAATTTAAGAAAATAACATAAATAGATATAAAAATACCATACGCTGTAGACCATCAAATATATTTAAGATCCAAACCAAGCATACAACAATTCCAATATATGTTGTTACAAAGATAACATATCGACACAAGGATAAATCCACTTTAAGTCCACTTAACCCCCTGCTATAAAACCATTTGTTTTACTCCCTCCAAGTTTACAATACCATTCACTTTACCCCTTCAGCCGTTTTGTTCGGTGGTTTTCGCGTGGCAACTATGATAGCCTCAAGACCAGTTGACAAGCATCGGTGAGGTGGCAGTGGTGGGCGTTGAGGCCGGTGAGATCATGGCGCATGGTGGTGGAAACGGCAACCCCGCCTCTCCACAAGCCATCTCCGCCTCGATGACACTCTTCGCCTCCATGTGTGGCCTCACGTTGGACCATATTGACACCTCACCAGTGCTTGATAAGTGTGCCTGAGCCTGACGTAGTTGTCATGGTGGGAAAACCACCACACAAAACCGGCCAAGTGGTGAAATCAGCTCATTTCTTTAAAGTGAATGGTATTGTAAACATGTCTGGCCATCAACCTCTATGTGCACCACTGCCAACTCACGAACGTTTGGTAAGTGTGTATGGGCCTATAGTAACTATATAACTGTCATAGCTCATTTGAAATAAATGAGCTGACTTCATTCCGAGCAGAGCGAGTTAACCAGTCATAAGCTTTATGCTCAGTGTTCTAGGGTGCAATAGAGGAGGGAAACTACAATAGGAGATGGACTTGAGATAGAGGAGACGGGGTGGGGAAGGGGTGGCTGCTCTGGGTGGTATGTTTTCGTAATCTTGCATGTGCGGTGCTGCTGGGTGCAGCAAGTGAGGGCAGATGCAATAGGACATGGATGTGGCTCATTCGATCTCTACCCGAGAAAGGAGACGGGGGTTGGGGGGGGGGGGGGGGTGCTCTGTTTGGTGTGGCTTCTCAAACTTTGGTCAGGGCAGGCGAGGGTGATGTCGTAGCAAAGCATGGGCGTGAGGGTGGAAAGCAACATCACTTCTTCATACTCTGTATTCATGTTCAAGGGGAAGAGGCAGCGGATCAATTAAGTTGAGGTGGAGTGGGGTTGTGTGGCACTGTTCCTATGCAACAAGAAAAAAATAGGGGGTGGGCTGCGTGGGCCACTAGGCCGAAAGGGATAGAGAGATGTGAACTAGGTGAGAGGGAGTGTGTGTACGGTCTGAGTGCGAGATAGTGGAAAATGAAATGTTTTTAATATTTCCTAAGTTTAGGATCTGAGCAAATTTGAAACATCATCGGGAAAATCGATATAAATTAAATAAGCAATCATTTGAGCATGAATTATTTTTATTTCATAAAGTATACTTTTTTATTCTGCTGCAAAAAATACAGAATTTATATTTTTATAACCCTGCATGTTTGTCGGAAGATTATAAATTTGAACTATGGTGATTTTAAATTCGAGCCAAATTCTGAGCTGTTACAATGCTTCGCCTGCATGCAACCTTCGGTATCACAAGTATCATGAGAAAATGGGTTCAGCAGACTTTTGAAAAGTTGGCTCATAAGGAAATCAAATTGAATTTAACTTTTATGACTTTCGGTGCGTTAATGAGTTAAATATTTAGTATAAAAAGCAAACCTAAAATAAAAAACAAAGCCACTAGTAAGGAAAGCAGTATTTCAGCCAAAAGCCCGAGAGCTTTAGCTGAAACAAATTGGACTTGAGAATATCTCCAACCGATCGAAATTTAGCTTCCAACATCTCTAGATAAAGAGCTCCTTATTAATAATAGAGGTTCTTTTTTTAGGAAGCTCTAACGGGCTCCAAGTTAGGCTCCCCACTAGTTCGTTCTAAAGTTTTCCAAATTAACCAGATCAAGTATCTTTCACAATTGTGGGGCTAGCAACTTTATTGTTGTTTAGTGTCCTATATTTCCTTTCACCACATAAGATTTTGTTCCAATTGATGATTTCGATTCTGCATATTCATTAGGGCATGTACAA
The DNA here is from genome assembly GCA_031894775.1 of Chloris gayana. Taxonomy (NCBI): domain Eukaryota; kingdom Viridiplantae; phylum Streptophyta; class Magnoliopsida; order Poales; family Poaceae; genus Chloris; species Chloris gayana. Next base: position 1,009,873 of record JAUNZO010001929.1, read on the forward strand.
AAGAGAGCCCAGTGTGGTCTCTTGGGCATATGTATCCAAGCAAAGAGACATGAAACAACTCTACTCATATAAAGAAGAGACTCTACATTATGTCTTTTAATAAATGCATATTATTAATGATTGCATGACATAAGTCGTCTCTTCACATGTACAACGGTGCTCAAAGTTGTCTCTTACATTGGAACACGTGATAGACACCGTCTCTTCGTCAAGAGACCACCCAGCCGTCTCTTTAAGGGTTGGAGGAGCTATTTACAAAAATACATTGCCACATCAACTCAAGAGCCCGCTCATTTATTACCATTGTACATGCCCTTAATGTCCTATATTTCCTTTCAACACATCAGATTCTGATTTTTTTTTGTCTAGTGACAGATTGATATATAAAATTAGATTTTTAGTCAGATTCGGTGTTTTTGAAACGATGTATGCGATTGTTGTGAGAGTGGTACAATGGAATTATTGTACTCATTTCGAATTTGTTATGCATGGTTTGTGTACACTATATGACATTAATTACGAAAGCATTGTAGTATATAATATAAAAAAACCCCAGCACTATAGAAAGAATTAGGTCTTTTATTGGGTTTCCCATTTTGTGATGACATATGTGGATGATTTTGATCAAGTAAGATCTAGTGGCTCATATCATTGTCTATTAGATTAATGGACAAATGTCTCTCTTTCTTTTAGATTTTATAGGTTTTTTAAGACACCCCGCTGGGAGATTATATACTTTTATTAATATTAGTTTTGAAAGTCAAATTTGTCATATGCAACGCTTACATGGTTATTAGCAGTGTTGTAGTACATATACATGATTTCAATAATATGGCACTATCATAAGGATTTGTTGATCAAGCAGGTGTTGGTGGGATAGTGGACACAAAATGCAGCACCTACTGCATATATGGAACAAATGGGAGATTCAGTCGATGGTACTTCTGAGTTTTGCACTACAACTATTTCTATTACTTACTGGAAGCATGCGACGCTGGAATATCAATGGACTTCTTCGCGCCTTGATATGGTTGGCTTATGTCGGGGCTGATGGAATTGCTGTCTTCGCCATTGGCCTCTTCTCTCAGTATGAGGACAAATTCAAGTTAGGGCAGCGCTCATTTGGGGACACCCTTCCTTTCCTTTGGGTACCTTTTCTCCTTGTTCACCTGGGTGGTCAGGACTCAATTACTGCCTTCTCAATCGAGGACAACAATCTATGGCTCAGGCATCTATTGAACCTAGCAGTGCAAGGGTTTGTAGCCTTGAATGTCCTCTGGAAATCGGTACATCGAATTGACACATGGATACTAGTTTCTGCAGCATTTGTATATGTTTCAGGGATAATCAAGTATGGAGAGAGGGTGTGGGCACTAAAGAGTGCGAGCAGAGACGGACTTGGAAAATCCTCTGTGAGCGCAGAACCCTTGTTGGAAGTAGAAAATAGTTGCCAGAATATCTACTTGTATGCTCTTCAGATAACACTTCATGCTCGAGGACTAATTATAGGGCGGACAATGGTCCAACTGGGAGATGATGTTCGAGGGAAATTTCAAAGTGATTTCAAATCATATGGACCGAAGCTCAAGATCATAGAGACGGAGCTAGCCATGATGTTTGATCTGCTGTACACAAAAGCGATGGTGCTGCAGAGACGTGCAGGCCGAGTACTCCGTTGCGTCTCCCAGGTCTGCATGGTTCTTGGTTTTGTATTGTTCACGGGAAGCGAGAGGCGTGCCCGCTACAAGCACTACAGAGTCAGTAGTGTCGCCATCACCTATACCTTGTTCATAGGAGGCATGTTTATGGAGGCCCTTTCTTTGGCCATGGTGATAACATCACCATGGACAAGAGCACATGTGAAAGAGGGTGCACTTCTGCATCGGTTATATAGCAGATGGGGTGAATATGGCAAAGTATTGTGGTGGCTGCAGCCTAAACGTTCGATAGGGCAACACATTACATACCAGCAAACACATGGCTGCAGGCCCCCAATCATCCTTAAGGTTGTCAATGGTCTTGGCATGGCCAGACATTGGATGCTTCTGCGGCAGGTGACACGCGTCGAGGCTGATGAGATCGTCGAGTATATTATGAGATGGTTTGACAGACCACTGGATGAGCAGTTCGGATGGCGACCACGGAACCGGAGAATGAACTACACGTTGTGTTTACCGTTTGAGCATGCCCTTTACCGTCTGCAGATGTTCACTGACTTACATATAGCTCGACACTTTGATGATTCCGGAGCAGAAATTTACGCAGATGATGTGGTGAGGGTGAAGGAAGACTGTGAGAAGCTATCAAACTATATGTACCACCTCTGCAGGGTGCACCCGTCACTGCTGCCTGTCGGAGCCTTGGTGAACAGTGAGAAAATTGATCTTCGTAATCAGCCATTCAGACGCAGGCTAGACAGGCTGGAGGAGCACGCAGCTGAACTGGTGAAGGAGGAGGACTCGGCGACTCCGTTCGATCGTGCGGAGAACGAGGAAGAGCTGAGGCAATCGCTGGAGGACATCAGAGAGATGTGGATGAGGCTGCTCGTCTACACCGCCGGCAAGTGCAGCGGGGATCTGCACGCGCGGCACCTCGCTGATGGAGGCGAGCTCCTGACCTTTGTGTGGCTGCTCATGCTGCACCACGGCCTTGGCGATGCGGCGACGGAGGTAAAGCTCCTGTGCTCCGATGACCCTACCCTGCTGGAGTACGGCACGCTGGTCTCGGCCGGTGGCAATTGGGGGCCAAGGCCAGAAGAGCCTCGTTACGCCTTCCACTTCCAGCGGCAGGAGCGACCCTCACCCTCGCCAGCAGATGCCGAGGTAGCAATCCAACGGATCAAGCAAGGGCTTGCGATGGTGAATCAGACGGGAGCCAAGATTGTTAACGAGGCACACCAGATGTGTCAACTCGTGCAACCATTTCTGCCTGCCGAGTCAGGCTCGGAGCAGCTGTCGGACGAAGATGGTAAGGCCGAAATCGAAGCCAGTATCATCAGGCTCATGCCGCCTCTCGTACAGATGTGCCAAGTTGCAGCATGGGTTAGCAACATGGCAGCAGATATGTTTAAGAGCCTCGTCCAAGGCCATGGTCAGTCGAGGGAGCTGGGGCCGGAAGAAGCATCTGGATCTGGGACATCGGTTGACATGGAGCCACAACAAGAAGAACTAGCAGCAGCAGAGGAGTCGCCGCCACACGAAGTTCATGTCCCCATTGATGCTGCATAATTGGAGATGACAGAGCATATGCGGCCGGGCATGCATCATCGAATCAGATTCTACAGAAGTCATTGCTGCTGATACAAGCACCATCAGAGTTTCTTTAGTGATGACTCCAGCTAGATAATTTCTGCGGTACAGTTCTGCTACATTTTGACATGACAATCTCGTTGCCCTGCTCGGGAATTCCGGTCGCGAACTCCGCAGCATTCAATCGTGTGCCGTAAATTTTTTCCTGTATCTTGTCAAGTTTTTCAGACTGTAATCTGCAGCATAAGCTGCTATCTTTCTTTTCGGTATCCTCCTTTTGTCCTACTATAACGAAATGGCAGATAGAACCAGACCCATATGTGAAGGACCAAAATGTCAACAAATTTGACTAAACCACGGTAACAAGCACAAAACTTTACTACAAGGCCCATGAGGACTGGCAGCAGAAGCAAGTTAGGCAGATAGTGTACTCGGACGTGAAAAATGGGCCACGCGGTGTTAAGATATGACTTTGAGATTTACTTTCATGGAATGACTTAGAGACAATTTTAGTTTGAAAACATATATCCTGCACTTAGCGTACAAACCAAGTTGCTACAATTCGATCCAATGTAAATTTTCTTATCTCTATAAGCATATCATAATAGAGTGTTAGTTTTTCCAGGCGAGGCCCAGCATCTACTATTCCAAAACCGACCTTTTGCTGCCTTCCAGGCTGAGATGTTGATTTAAATTAAATTTTGCACGCAACAATGCTAAAGGGAATCTAGGCTCTGCCTGAGAGATACGATCCATCTTTAACAAATCGAAACGGAACAGAATGCCAATACATGTAAAATTCTCTGCACCTCATATAGATGTGCTCATATGTCAAAAATTGAAGAGATCCACACATCAATTGTTTTGTGTCTTTCAGTAGAAGATTCAAATAATTTCATAGAACTAATAGCCTATCAACCCATATGAACACAGGCACGGGCTAGCATTTGAAATTGCAACCTAAGTTGATTATAATTTTAGTAGATAGATTTAATAAATGACATGGCAGTGATCTTTTAGACATGTTGCCCACTTGTATTATTTATGTTTCTATAATATATGCTGCTTAATTAGCCCCATTATCAGTTTTTGGTTGAACCTACTGCGGATAATACTGGGCATGTTGTTTTGCATATCTTAATCGCTTTATTTCCACACAGCTAAAATCCTTAAGCTACAAATAATGTCGACATTTGTATCCTACTAATAATAAGAGAGACATGCAGTTAAAAAAGCAAAATGTGTGTGTGTGTGTGTGTGTGTGTGTGTGTGTGTGTGTGTGTGTGAGAGAGAGAGAGAGAGAGAGAGAGAGAGAGAGAGAGAGAGGGAGCATCCTTCAATCATCACAGTTTGAAGATATATTCATGCTGTGCAAGGTAGCAAGATTTATACGAACGTGCGTCTGCTCCTGCATACGTGGTACCCAATCTGCTGTGGAGTTTCGTGATGCCGTATGTTAAGCCTGTTGTTTAGTTTGCTTCTTATCCATGACACCATCTTGAGAGGAGTCAAGGTTTTCTTATTGATCTCAAACATCTCATCAACTTAGGTATAGTAGTCCATATATATTTTCGTAAGTACACGTATGCGTGGTGTATGATTTCTTTGAGGAAACATGATTGCCGAGCCATAGAATAACCGTGTCGTTGGATAAAACGGCACACATCACAGCTCGGAATAACTATGTCGTCGACCCATTTTTTGTGCCGTCGCCTAAAACTGCACACGACACAACTCGGAATAACTTTGCCGTGGTGCCCGATAAATTGTCCATGGCACACCTATTGTGCCGTCTAAAAATATGTCGTGAGGGTGACACACGACACAGTTTCTGCAGTGTGTTATATGGCTTGTGCCGTGTGCCAGGGCCAAACAACACACAGCCTATTTCCCGTAGAGTTGGAAGCTATCTCAGAATTCAAGGATTAAAGAGATATTTACAGGTTATTCTATGCTATAGTTCCTGCCATATGAATCATTGCAATAAGAAATATTGAGTTTCTAAATTTATTTCATTGTTGGGTTTTACCTGTTTACATGTCTAACACATGAAAATTTGGTTCACAACATTCATTTTGATTATTGTATTTGTCATGTATAAAAAATTGATGAAGATACCTTCCGTCACATTACAGTTTTGCTTACCGTTAGGATTTCCTTCAGATTTTTGCGCTTCTCTTTTGTTCACGCGGCTTTAACAGGAGCCTCTTGAATACATCCCATGTTCTACCGGAAGGCCTATTGTTGTAGCTGGTTGGACATCTCGATACATTTGTCTAAATCTCTAAAATGACCTCCACATTTATTTTTTTTTGTTCAGGCTTTGATCGTTTGTTATTGTTACTTGATATATATATTTCTGCTATTGCAGGGAATGTATATTATTTTCTATATGATTTGATGTATTTCAGGTATTGCATGGAATGTGTATTATACTGTATTTTATTTTTTTGATATTTAAAATTTAATGGCGGTTGGTGATGTCCACCACTGCTAGAAATGTCTTATTAACGACGGTGAGTATTGATATACATCATTAATAATAGAATTATTAGCGGCGAATGGTATCATCAACCACCGTTAATAAGGCATTTATATCGGTGCTTGGAATCATCATCCACCGTTAATAAAGCCTTTTTAACGGCGGTTGGTGTTGGGTCGCTGCTACAAACTTTCATTTATAACTGCAGAAGCGTAGCGGTGGCCCGACATACCCGTCGCTTAAGGCCCATTCGGCCTGCCGCTATAGTGCATCATTGTTGTAGTGATACTCGATCACATAGAAACACATCGATGAGCTTGCGTACAGGATAATGTAAGAGGGAATAGCCGCCAATACAATGGGATCTTTTCCGGCTCTCAATTCCGTAACCCAATGACACAAAGAGATGGGAAAAGAGCTTCCTTTTTCTTACAATCCTGTTTCTCATAGAGGGGCGGGGTGGGGGGGGGGGATCCCGACATGAAAGTTTCCATTAAAATGGCAGCGAACGGCTTCTCAAGTGTTTAACAGCATAGTTTCGAGAGTGAAGTGATGGTTTACATAATTGAAGAAAACTGATTACACCAGGACTTAGAGATATGCGTATCTGGTCTCGACGAGCGGCGGTGCCATAGATAGCACGACGTCTTCCTTGAAATGTCGAAGCAGGCATAGGAGAGAGCAATCTTCCGTCTGGAACACCACTTCTTTGTGATGCTTCCAGACATCCTACGAGCATAGATGAAGAAACATATGGAAATGTTGTGCTGGCATGCAGCTGGTGCGCGGCAGTTTTCCCACATCCGTTCGACCCTCGAGTTCTGTGTATCGATGCCGATGGCATTCTTGAACATGCTCCCTGTATCGCAATGAACAATGTGGTGGTCAGAGTTGTCGGCAGCGCGCTCACGGAATTCACTGGTGGCCTCCTTGACGACTTTCTTGATGATCAGTTTTACGCTGCTCTTGATGCGATAATGGGAGAGCAACCACACAAAGAATTGTACATTTTGCGGAGTGCGATTGCGCCACATGAACCCTACATATGGGCATAGTGCAGTTGTTATTAGATTCTAATCGTCGTTTGCTCTCTCTTTCTCTCTGTCTTTTGGTTGTTGTTCTCCTCTTTATCTTTGACGACCATGGCCTAGGAATCCACCGACTCGACTTGTATTGGACTGGGCTATTCTCCTTCTCGGACAGGGCCTCCTTATTGGGCCTTCATCGAGTAAGCCAATCGGCACAAGGACATGCGATCGGCACGCGGCCCACCTTTTTAGCCTTTTCTCCCTTGCTCGTTGTTCCCTATCTGCAATTGTCCTATTTTCCACTTATTTCCTGTATTACACGCCAGAACAGAACCATTACCAATATATGCAATTATGGGGTTAATCATCGGCATAAATCATGAGATCAAGACATAAAACAGCAATTTTTGATAGATAAAATGGGTATCTAGAAGCTACCAACACTTATTACTTAATTACCCTACCCTCGGGCCTTAGTCGGCTGTAGGTGACCACTTTGACAAGTTAGTCTTGCTGAATTTTAGTTGGTCGGGGCTTTGCTCATGTGGTTTTCAGAGGACCCATGCGACGTAGGTGGATAGGAGGATTAGCAGGAACAATCTGTCGATGGAGGTCACTACACCTCGGAATGGTGTGGCCCTAGGAGTGGAGTGATGATGTGTCGGCAAGGTGTTCTTGGGCAAAACACATGTCTCTGCCGGAGGCCTCGATGTATATCACCGTGAGAGCGATTGTATCTCTTTTAAATTGTTTCCTCTGTATTAGTATGTTTCCGAACTTATTTGCTTCGGTGCTGATGAGACTACGATGTATTATGTGACAGACCCGCCTCACGGAGAGGCGTTTCCGTCTCCAGGATCATCATGGGTGGCATCACACGCTGTGGTGCCCGATATTACAACATACAAACGTAAACATAGCACAATGAATATAAGTACAAGTCTCTTACATTCATCCCAAGTACATTAGTACATCGAGTCTCATGAGCATCAGAAGCTAATAAGTTCGAAAAATAACTAAACAGCGGAAGCATCAAAATATAATCGCTCTCTCAGCGATACATCACGGGCATCCGGCGAGAGACATATGTTCTTGCCCTAGAACACCTTACCGGCACATCAACTCCTCTACTCATCCGGACCGCACCACTCCCAAGTGTAGTGGCCTCCGTCCGAAGTCCGGTCCTGCCGGACGTCATCTCCAAGCATCTAAGTCCTGTCCGACGGGGTCCTCTCGAAAACCACATAGAGCAAAGCCCTGAGCAACTAGAGCTCAGCAAGACCGACCCGTCAAAGTGGCCATCTACAGCCGACTCCTAGACATGCAAAGGCCAGGGGGATAGGATACATTTACGCACTAAGCTGGCCTACAAGTGTATCCTTACTTTCAACTTTTAGCAGTTTAATTAAGTTGCAAGAGAGAGTAAATTTAATTTGCACTAAGCTACGGCATTACATGTTTCCAAACAAATAATTAAGCAATACAGCAAATTATTCATAATCATCCTCATCAATGTTTCTCTTCTTACTACGTTCGGCGGACGAGATAAGTGGTACTCGTTACTTGTGAGGGGCAGCGATTCGAATCGATTTACATCCTGCAGGAGAAACCGGATTGCACGTCACATACACGCTTCCCGGAAGCCGCATGAGACAACCTTTCGCTTCGGTCACCACTCAGCCGACTCAAATCCACCTCCTACGAGCAAGGGTCCCTCAACGCGAAGCCGTGCCGGACGTCAACCGTGAGCGGATGGCTCCCTTCCCGCACTCTCGCGGCCTCCACCTGGAGATGGTTATTATTCGACCTTGCAGCTCCCGTCGCTACATCGGTTTACTGGGCCCATAAACACAAGCATGCAAACAGTACGTTCAAACTTATCCACATGGGCCGGACATGACGCGGTCCTTGTGTGCACGAGACGGGGCTACAACCTTGAAGACTCTTTCAGTCCTTCACTTTCCACCTAAGTTGCCCGTCCGGCCTCCAATTTTCCATTCTCATCTTGATACTCAGCATCGTGTCCCAAAAAGGTGATTGTCCTATCTACGAGTGGTCTCCATACCACTCGACGAATCATCGCCCTAATTAAGCAAGCATCTAGCGTAGGGTGATCGAACCAGGGTAAATAGAATCCTACTGCATGCTAGGGTTTTTATCACAACTCCTGTAGACCTAATACACAATACAGACCTACAAGCATAGTGATGAAAATAAAATACTTAAACTAAAAGGTTGTGCACCGGGGCTTGCCTTGAGTTTGACCCTGAACAGCTGGGTCAACAATAGCAGCAGCTTCCGGCTCCTCCTCGCCGGTTACCACGTTCACCACTGTAGCTTCATGATGCAAAGGTGATGTGTAAATTTTTGATGAAAACATGATATTGAATATTTTACGGAATACGTGCGGATTTCATCAATTACATGTAATTCATGAGTATAAATTAACTTGATGTCCAGCGAGGTGAAAATGATTTAAGGTGATTATTTAATTTAATCTCCTTCATCAACTCCAATGAAGCATTTAAATCATTATCGCATGTGCAAGAAAATAATCCATTAATCCTAGCAAAACTAGGTAAAATAGCAATTAAATTGCCTCTGGTCCTTAAGCACATGCTATGGATAGTAATTAAGCTAAGCTTCATAATTTGGGGCAATTAAACAATTAACTAAGCATTTAACTCAAGTCTCTTAAGAAGAAGTTAACTTAATTAAATTGCCTCTGATTATGCCAAACTAAATGCACTATAAAATAGTACACGTCTCAAGGAGTCCAACGCAATTTAGTTTGCAATTTTCCGAGGTCTAGAACTCCGGATATGAATTTTTAAATTTTGTATGAATTTCTAGCATTTTATTTAAATCCCAGGAAAAGGAAAAGGATTTAAATGGCACATGGGCCGACTTGGCTGAGGTGGCCCAGCTGCGCCGCAGCCCACACGTGTGTGTGCGGCCCAGAACCAGGCGCGGCCCAGCACGAGCCTAGCCCAGGCAAGGGAGGCGACGTCCTCGACGGCACCAGTGCCATGGAGGCACGGTGGCCGGAGTGTGGCGGCGCCTCGCCGGAGCGGGACCAACCGGGCACCAAAAATTGCAAATAAAATATCAGCATGCTCAGGAGCTCGTCGCGCATTCATTCGAGATGGTTCCGAGACCAGGGGCTCACCGGAAGATGGCCGGCAACGAAGCACGCGTGACCTCGCAGTCCGACGATGTTCGGCGAGGTCGTGCGCTTCGTAGGATCCACCAAATCGAGCGCCGTTTGTTCCTACAGCTTCGTGGCAGCTAGGAGAAAGTCGGCATGAAGTTTATTGTTGTTGGAGATGGCCGGAAGTGGGGGCGCGACGGAGGCGCGGTGGCGACGGACCGTGGCGGCCGGGGAAAAGTGCAACAACGACCGATTCCTTCAACCAAACAGGGTGAAACTTGGTGAGGGAGTGCGGTTACGAGTCACGCACGCAAGGAACCAAGGATGGTGTGACGAAACTCACCGAAACGGATGAATTTCTGAGCGGCGTCGGTAGAGGTCGGTGAGGAGCTCGCCGGAGAAGAACGTCGATTCCGCCACGCTCACTCGACGAACCAACGCGATAAAAGCACCGGGAGCCTCACGGGTTCACGACGCCTCCATCGGGCTGCTTGGGGCGAGCTGGGATGAAGTGTGGTGGCCGGGCTTCGAGCTTTGGCGGAGGCCAACAATGGTGGATGGGTGCTGTGAGGAAGAAAATGAGAGGGAGAGGGTGAGGAGCTGGCTTGTGACCGGTTTTGAACCCAGGGGTGACCTCCCGACCAGGTGGGACCCTCGCCAGGGGCGTCGGCCACGCGGCGCCGGCGTAAGGCGTGCGCTGGCGCGCGGCCGCGCACCTGACAAGCAGGGTCCGTGGAATATTCTCCAGCATCTTTTTCTTTTTCCCTCATTTTCCAAACGTGGCTTGTCCCGAATTTGAAAAATCAAAAACACGGCCTTCCCAAGCTCAAAAATTAAAAAGAAAATTTTTGCTGGGTAGTAAGAATCTAGAAAGAGACATGCACGTTTAGTTTACTCAAAAACTCCATCTAGATAAATTCTGGAAATTCAGAGAAAAGGCTTAAAAGCTAAGTTTCTATGATTTATTCGAGGCATCAAACCTTGATGAAATCCAGTGGGGTTTTGTCCTAGATTTTTCTTTTGACATGCCCTACAACATATATGTTTGGGTGACCATACTTGTGTTGTAAAAATTTGAGTTGTAGTTCAAACCAAAGTGTATTTGAATTTATTCGCTGCCCAAAACACTTTGCATGTCAATGAATTTTCTTGGGTGGGCTAATCCAGACTTGAGGTTAGTTTTAAAATTGCTAGTTTGCAAAAATATGACACGGAGTGTCACATATTATCTGAATCCGTACTGATGAGGCGATTACTTGAGATGTAGGAAGTCACTAAAGAGAGACATGGGTTAAGTCATCCATGAATGAGTACCTGTCTCACTTATGTTATTTCTGATGAATTATTATGTATCTAAAGTGTTTTTTTTAGTTTGGTGCCACCAATAATATACTCCTCTCGCCATAATGACTTTCCATGAATGAGGAACTCTTAACAAATCATGTTTACACAGGTTGTTCATGTTACTCCTCTCGCCATAATCAGTTGTTAAGTTCTTGAAATTCGATATATAGGATACATTCGGTGAGTCACCACAAGATCACCAGCCACGATGCCAATGAAGATTGGAATGAGCTTGCCTCGAAGATACCTCCCCAGAGACAAGGCTAGATATCCATAGCACTTTTTTTTTGGAGGAAACTATAACTTTTTTGAGGAAAACTTAGCATTTTTTTGTTATACATGATTACTTGGTGAGCTTTTTGCACATAACAGTTTAAATGTTAGCTACCCAAAATATACAATATAACAAAAATATATATTGTTCAAGAATTTGGTGAATAGCTAGGAGATAACACCTGAGTTTGGGATTTGTTTCATTATATGATGGATATACTTATTCTCTTCCATCTATCTAAGTAGAAGAATCCGGCAAGATGGATATGTACTCAATGGTATAATTTTCTATTTTGTTGAAACATGCAAGTCAGTACGGGAGAATTGCCGCATGCCGAGTGCCACACTCGGCAAAGCGGACTTGCCACAGATCTTATCGGCATAGAATGTTTGTCGACTGCAACCCTTCGGGCACTCGGCAAAGAGTTTGCCGAGTACCCAATTCTGCACTTGGCAAACATTTTCCATAAAAAAAACCAGAGGTCCCTCCTACAATCCTACCGGCTCTGGTGGTCAACCTCGTCGTTGGAGCCCCGCCGCGCCACCGCCACCTCACCCACTCCGCCGACACCCACGCGCATGCGCTCCTCCTCGTGCTTACCGACGACAAGGAGGTGCTCGTGCGCGAGGCCCCCACTGGCTGAGGGCGACACCCCTAGGTCCGCGTGGCATGGGGCCGCTGTCTCCCACTGCCGCCTCGGAGCCACGGCTACGCCGCCTGAGGTCCATACGGCCCTAGAGCAGTCGCTGCCTCATGGCCCCATCCGGCCTGGGGCCACTAACGCCGCTTCTATCCGAGCGGCCTGGGGCCGTCACCATCCGTTGTCGTCTAGGGCCGTCGCTGGCCGCGCCGATCTAGAGCAGCCGCCACTGTCGCCTGGGATCGTCGCCGGCCGCGCCAATCTGGAGCAGCTGACTGCCGCCTGGTAGAGATACGAGAGAGAGAGAGAGAGAGATAGGGAGAGAGAGAGATAGAGAGGAGGAAGAGAGAGACAAGATAGAGATAAGAGAGATGAGGAAGGGAGAGATAAGATAGAGATAAGAGAGATGAGGAAGGGAGAGATCCGGTTGTTTGTTTTGGACCAATGAGATCTTACCTTTCCGATGGGATGGATCGGGGAGGTGGCATGTTTGCTGAGTGTTAATGAAAACACTCGCAAACAACAACTTTGCCTATTGTTTTCATCGACACTGGGCAAAATAGAATTCTATGTACTTCATTTTTTTAAAATTAGCAAATAAATTCTAAAAATAATTAACTTTTCGGACCACACAAGTTATATGATCTATTACCTACATAAAATGATTTGAAGTCAAAATAAAATTTGTCCATCAATTTGAGTACAAATTTTAATGAGTTATTATCAAGTCGAAGGTTCTTATTCAGAGGTTCTCCGTTTTATAAGCAATGTACATAGTAACTTTTGAGAAACATTCTATGCTTTTTATTGTAGCTTCCACATGTGAAACCACATCATAGCAAATCTCATGATTTTATGACTTTATAGGATATTTTTAGACTTTAATAATAATTCGGACAAACGTTAGCGGTCATATTTCTTACAAAAAATATGACAAATTTATTTTTCTTTTCATAGGTAAGGTCCTAAATTGGGCTAAATAACATAATATAAATTTTATCCTCATTTTATTTTATTATTTGAATCACTTGTAGTTCAAATTTGACTTCTCAAAAAATTGCTTGAAATGTAATTAATTGACTAAATATAGAAGATTAATAAAAAACATCAAATTTTAACATGGAGTTACACATGTTGTATGTGGTAAATAGAAAAAGTTTTGACAGCAGAAAAGGAAAAATATTTATTTGCCGAGTGCAAAAAAATACACTCGGTAAAGTGGCTTGTTTGCCGAGTGTTTTTTTTTTTTTGGAGCGTTTTTTATTTTACACTCAGCATAGATCTTGTTTGCCCAGTGCCCGACTAATTATACACGGCAAAGTTTAGGGCACTCGGTAAACAACAATTTTCCCGTACTGAGTATTTTTGTCTTTGGGGATTATATATTATAAGATGTGTATTGACTGTAGAAAAATTTGGAAATGTCTTAACTCTAAAAAAATGTTATTTTGTAAACTGTTAGATCCAGATCTGAGAGCTGAAAGAGTAGTTGACTGAGAATGTCAGGCGTCTATTTTTTGTAACACTGATTACCTTACTGGGCCATGACGAAAGAGATGTGGGAAAATTTATGTTAATAAAATGATAGAACTAAATATTGTAATTACTGAAAAGATAGAGCAGCATCCAAGATGGATTTATGCATTGGATAAGACCTATCATTGGTACTAACTCTAGAAATCTAGGTCTATCAACCCGATATAGATAAGTTTTACGGGCAACATATCCTGTGGAAACCAACCAACCTATGCAACCTTTGAAAACTCGAATCTGAATCCTAGGATCACTAATCGGTGGTTGGAGAGATAGATTGCCTAAATTAACACTTAAACCCTCCCACCATTACCTTTGATAATTTGTTTTTGCTGATAACCCCCTACTCTAATCACGTCAGGCAACACAGACCGGTCCCTATGGATCCCAATTGCAACTGATCGTAGAGGCGCCGCCGTCGCTCGCCTGGTGGGCTCGAGGGCAGCGCGCTTCTGGTGGGATCGAGAGCACGCGTCCGTCTGGTGGCTCGAGGGCGCCGCACCCGTTCGGTGGATCGAGGGCGGTAGGGCATGGAGCCAGGCCTATGCTGCTGTCGGTGTTGGCTCCTGCTGTATTTGTCACTGCCCACGCATCTGTTCCTCGCGCTGACGCAAACGGACACGGCGCTAGCCAACAGAGCTTTCGGCAGACTCGGCAGCTGGATTGGATTGTCCTTCGTTCATTCTTATTGTTCAGGTGCTCCATCCCTGACGATAACTTATTGTTTGTCAGGAGCTGGACGCAGCAGGACTCTCCGAGTTCTCGATTGCCAAGAGTTTCTCAAGCTCAAGTAACTCAGTCTGCGCCATCATCGTTTGTGAGCTGGGATTGGAGGTGAAATTCCCATTGAGAAGCAGCCGAACTGTAGACGGTGAGAAGAACAGACCGAGTCATGGCTCGCTCTAGTGTAGAAGGGTTTTGTTCTTTGACTTTGAGGTCTAGCATACAGTCTAGTGCAGTGTAGTAATAAGAGAAGCTTCAGTTGCAAGGGCCTATACTAGTGTAGAGATGGAACACTGAAGTTCTAGTGTTTAGTGTGGTGGTGAGTATTGAGCTAGCAAGTGAAGCTTTGTTTTATGCGAAAGAAGAGAGTACTGGGCCGGGACAGAAAAGACTTAGCAGTCAAAGTCTTCCGTTGTAGCCTCTCAAGTAAAATTAGACTCTCTCGGTTCTGCAGCTTGTGCGTTACAGTCATCATGCATCTGTGCAGGAACACATCTTTTACTACCAACGAATATCAGCACGGATGTGAGAGCTGCATCTGGTCATGCACGCCTTTCGATTTTTCATTTCATGATTGGTAGTAAAAGATAAAACACACATGTGAATTATTATGTAGTGTAAATAATAATCTGCAAGCAAAAGCTTAGGAAATCGTTGATTTCCAACGTTTGAAATTAACAAAAGAGCTTTTCAAGCAAGCACCTCTCACAAGGTATAGCGTAGTGTAGCGAAGAACAAAAGAGTACACTCAAAGTTTACTATCAGGCAACACTGTTCATTGGGCACAATATCAGTTGGTGGATGTATTTGGACTTCTTGTGGAATTTTGGTACCAAGAAATGTTTCAAATTCATCCTGTCTACTAACTGTAGCAGCGGGAACGATCTTTTGAAGAGGTTCTACTAGGTTCGATAAACTAGAATTCAAAAAGTCAATCCCTGGTTCAGAGTTCTTGGCCATTTGTATTAGATCTTCAAACTTGTTGCATGAATTAGAAATTTTTCTCCGCATTGCCACCTCCATATGATCTTTAGCCTTCTCATCCAGAAGGTTGCCTTCATCATCAAAAAACACTTCTCTGCCAAATGAAATACATGATCAACACTATAATCATACGAAACAAAGTAGTCATACAAAAAAAAACAGTGGTACAAACTCACCTTTTACATTTTTTCTCCCACCTCTTCATAATGTAAATCGATGGTATCTCATTTTGCTTCTCGGCCCTAAGCACTTGTATGATATGAAGACATGGGATGCCATAGGACTCATATAATTTACAGGAGCACTTTCCAAACATGTTTGACTTCTTCATTTGAACAATTCGATTTTTTCCAGATTGACTACTGATGGTGAAATATTTTACATCTTCACACTCTGAAATACCTTGAATAATGCAATGGTCTCTTGCAGCTATGATTTGTTCCTGAAATTTTAAGAAAAATTCATGTGTATATATCACACTACATTGCTTCTCCATGGCCCATGGTGTCATTAGTTTAGAATTACTGTGAAGACTTTTATTATCGGCTATCAACTCCTCTTGACGTTGGCACTCCAAAGCTGTGTCAAACCTTAGCCAAAACTCAACAAAGGTCAACTTTATACGAATGAAACGGTTAAAAAAGAATTTGCACTCTCTGAACGTGATGTAGTCCTAAGCATTCCTACTAGAGGTATGTCCAAACAGTATACCGGAATCCATGATTCGCGAAGATCAAACTTAGTCGAAAACCAATCATTTCCCATGAGTCCATAATCTGTTATGATAGAATTCCATTGTGACACAAAATCATCTGAATTCTCGGTCTCCCAATTTCACTTGTTTAGTCTGTCCCAAAAATGTCGATCTTCTCTTAAAGAGGGCCCAACCTTCTCAGGTACCTTATCCATGATATGGCACATACAAAGTCTATGGGTTGTATCTGGTAGAATCTCAGCAATAGCAGACTTCATGCTCGCATCTTCATCTGTCGTGATTAGATGAGGTGCTACTCCACCCATAGCCTTAAGAAAGGTTTTAAACAACCATACATATGACTCGATCTTTTCATCTGCTAAGAATGCAGCCCCAAGAAAAACACTTTGCATGTGATGATTCACTCCAGTGAATGGCACAAATTTCATGTTATATTGGTTGGTGCTATATGTTGCATCTACCGAAATCACATCACCAAAAACACTATAGTTTTTCCTGCATGAAGCATCTGCCCAGAATACACGAACAAGTCGGCCTTGTTCATCCACCATAAATTTATAAAAGAAGGCAGGATTGACTTCCTTCTTTCGCTCAAGTTGTGCCACAAACATTTGTGCATCTCTATCCTTGATTTTGGTTCTGAGGTCACGGTAATAGTTTTGCAAATCCCTCTTTGTGCACCCAACTGTCTCAAACCCACACTCACTGACATGGAGAAGTCGGTATGCCAATGAAGTGCGAATACTAGCCTTATGACAATTGAACAAAGTACTCTTTGCCCTTCCACTGACTACGACTGGATCTTAGCAAGTGCCTTTTATTTCGCGACACAAAACCATGGTTGTGCTCCTCAACCATTGCAACTATTTGATACCTCTTGTCACTGCGAAGCTTGACAACAATATGTGCCGGACAACCACATCTAGTTTCCATCACCTTCTTTGTCTTACTTATATTCCCAGATTCATCACTAGCATTTGTTTCGTTCTCCTGACTGAACCCTTCTCTTGAACAATAATACCTCTTAAATAATATTTCCTCATTTTCCTTCTTGTGTTGACCTATACAAACAGAAAAACCAACTTCGTCATGTGCATACGACTTGTAGAATTCCTCCACATCTTTGACAGTATCAAAGATCATTCCAATCACTGACTTCAAATGTGCTTTGGAATTTGTGTTGCATGTGTCACTTGTTGCCTATAAAATTGTAAAAAGGCATGCCTGTGTCACATGTATGATCAGCAAACCAGGCTGAGGATCAAATGTTCTTTGCAACTTACTGCTAGAGTCGGGGAAGATGTTGGTTGTGGTGTGCTTGTATGTTCAAGGCGAGCTCCAACTCCGGCGTCGATGGCCGCAATGGATACATCCTCAACGGTGATCTCCATGGCGGCGGCGGTGGTGATCTCCATGGTGGCGTTGACGACGGAGTTCATGGCCGCGCCTAGATGTATAAGATTATATGTGTTTGTTGACGTACAAACGTTTCTATATACATGCACATGGCAACATATACATGCACAGAAGTATTCATACCTGCAGTCCACGGTGCACGACGTTCCTGCAGGGCGTCCAATCCGCAGCGGTTCGTGCAGGCGTCCAGGCGACCGAAGATCCTTCAGGCAGTCGGGGTGTGGTGGCAGTTCGGGCTTGGGCAGCTCCGGAAATTATCGAAATTCAAGCTGTACAAGAGATAAGGAGCCCAGGTCACCTGTTGTTTTTTTCTTCCTTTTATTGATTTAACATCTAACAAACGAAGTCGATTATGATCTCAAAATATATATGCATCTACTTTACAGTCATCTCTGCATGAAGATTGTAGTCACTTCTGCATTAGGATTGTACCGTAAGAATTTTTATAAGAATCTTCACTTCCACCTCAAAAAAAATTAATGTAGTACCAATATATCTTTTTCAACTCCCGCATCATAAAAGGCCAACGTACGCCTTGGGATGGCTTGATATTCATACTCGTAACTTCTATTGTACCTGGTGGGGTGCGGTGGCATTTCAGACTTGGGGATCTCCTGCACGGTGGGGTGAGGCGGGTACTCCTCCTTGGGCTTTGTCTCCTCCAGAAACCGTGCTGTGCGGCGGCCTCGAACCACCAGGGCGCGCGGCCTCGAATCGCCAGGGAGCGGCGGCGGCGGCGTCGTCGTTCTAGTCGTGGCTGGAGTCACGACAGGTGATCGATCGATCAAGATCGGTCCCGGTTGGCTGACTGATTAGAGTAGGGGGTTATCTACAAAAACAGATTATCAAAGGCAATGGTGGGAGGGTTTAAGTCTTAATTTAGGCAATCTATCTCTCCAACCACCGATTAGTGATCCTAGGATTCAGATTCGAGTTTCCAAAGGTTGCATAGGTTGGTTGGTTTCCACAAGATGTGTTGCCAATTTTTATAATCACATCGTGAAGAGTTACAGTATTCTGTAAAGGTATGTTGTAAGACACATTGTCTCAGAACAATAGTTAAATAACAGTCATTGATGGATAAAAAGTCCATCTATTTGTCCATTATGTTTCGGATTTAGTACAACGTATCATACACACAAACATTGTAGTAGGCTAGCCGAGCATTCATGGGTCATTGCGGTTGTGAAACATCACATAGATCCTTTGTTATATATAATACTTTGGTCATTATTTTTTTCATCCAACAGTATTAAGTATTGAATAAAACTTAAATTAGTAGGGTAATACTAAGTTTTCTTTTTCTTGCTATGTATAGTTCTCTTAGCCTTATATCAATATATACAAGTCATATATATGCTGCATTTGTTCTACATGCCATCAACATAGTTAAAGCATTTTAAAAATATTATAAAGATATTGAGTGTATAGCCTGCGCAACTGCGTGGGTTCAATCTAGTTCACATTAATGACAACCAAACCGGTATAATTATGGTATTACATAAGATAATGTAATTGAATACGATGCATCACAGGCCAGGAGCTGCTGCGAAACGAAATAGTACTATTTGGTAGTTTATTACACATGGAGATGTACAACAGCTGATAGGTGATTCTGAAATTACTTTAATAGCACATATATATGTTGGATGCTTCCAGCAAGGTTTACTACTGCTGGTGCTGCTTGAGGCTCATCAAGGTTCTGAAGATACCTACGAGCACACTAGCAATCGAGAGCAAGGCAACGATGATTCTGAAGTTGTTGTAGATGAACCTATGCAGAGCGATCCGCACATGGCTGTGACGCTTGAACTGCTGAATCTTTCCAGTGATTGTGAAGTAGCGGGAGCCAAGGCGCAGGTGGCGAGACATCTCCTTGAAGAAAACGAGCACCTCGTGGTTGCTGAAGAAACCATGGACGATGTGCTTAGCTCTCAGCTCGTGCACGTCCTCTTCCTTGTCGAGGAGCATCGCCAGGAGTGAGATGTATGAGCTGACGAGGAAGCCATCCGATGGGTACGCAGTGGATGTGCATGTCTCGTAGGCTGCCATGTTCACGAGCCAGCAAGCATTGATATCATTTAGGAACAATGGCGTCAGGGAGAGCTTTGGAAAGAGGAATCGGTCTGTATCGACGCTCATGTCGAACCATGGCTTGTCGTTGGCGGTCATCTCAATACCAATTTCCGCAAGCTCGACAGCGCTACTAGAAAATGAAAACGGTAATATCATGTCGTGGTCGTGGCCCGGATCTCCTTGCATCATGCGGCCAGATTGGTAGTACTGGAGGAGGCCAAGGAGATGTGGCGGGCTGTACTTTTGGAATGCAGCATTAGAAAGCATCCAAAATACTGAATCTGAGCTATGCTGGCTGATATTGAAGAATTGTGCAGATGCAGCAACAAATTCGCAAACAGAGCCGCGAGTAGCTGCAGGAAACGATGTCATAAGAGCATCGAGTACCAGGAAAGGCAGCTGATTCTCCAGCAGAAAGATGTCCCTGAGCATGCAAGGCCCCGTGGACAAGGTCATCCGGTTTAAAAGGAGATCCGATTGTAGTTGCACAATATAGGGGAAAAAATTCTATACATGCGTTCTGCATTCCTAGCCCCGTACAGCACCGCCTGGATCTTCTTCACGTGTCCATCCAACGTAGCAAATAAATCCAGGAAGAGGTACGTATTGTTACAAAGGAGCCAACGAATCAAGCCAGAAGTTAACAAAATCGAGTCGAGCCTTGCATCGCATCTAATCTGGCTCCGCCGCCTTTACCATACAGAACCCTGATCCTTGCATCGCAACTAACGAAACAATCACAGGCCTAGGGAACCATGGAAGATCGTGGCCTCGTTGCCGCCGTTGCTGCCGAAGCCGCCGGCAAGTCTGCAGCCATTGATGCCATTGTTGACATCACATATCCATCGCCAACTGAATTTCCTAGTATCCCTGCCAAGATCGTTCCAGCATCATCATCAGGTCATGGAGAATCATCAATCTCCAATGCTTCAAAATTGACCATGCTGAATTCATTGCCGACAGAACTTGAAATACCTGTAGCCATGGAAGTTGAAGGGTCTCCAGATGAGGTACTAGAGTTATGCATTATTTTTTATTAACATGTCCGTTTATTTATTGTAGTTGTTCTTCTTTAAACCCAACTGTGTAGGTAGATGACATATAAATTTATTTGTTGACACCAACAGGTAGATGATGTAGATGGTGATAAAATAGTAGTGCCTGAAGTTGGAATGGCTTTCAAATCAGAGGAGGAAGCATATGAAATGTATAACTGGTATGCTTTTAATTACGGTTTTAGTATCAGGAAGAGTGACACAAGGCGGAGGGCAGATAAAACTATCTATCAAAAATATTTTGTTTGCAGTAAGGAAGGAGTAAAAGTTTCTGACTCATCACATGACACTTTAAAAGAAAATGATAACACTAGGACGCGTTGCAAAGCCCGTGTTCAGTTTTATGTTTCTCGAGAAGGAATATGGACAGTGCATAAGGTTGAACTTGAACACAACCATTACCTTGCTAGTCCAAATAAGAGAGGTAAGCTGAGGTCCCATAGACGCATTAAAGAGGCAGATAAACATCTCATTGGTCATATAAGACAAGCTGGAATAAAGCCTTCCCAAGTATATGATTTTTTCAAACAATGGTATGGAGGAGCTGAGAATGTACCCTTCCAAAGGATGGATTCCAATAACGAAATTGGTCGTGAGCGTAAGAAGTATTTGCCTGCAAATGATACACAAACTCTACTTGAATACCTGAAGAAAAAGCAGTCAGAGGATCCTACTTTCTTTTATGCCATAGAAATAGAAAAAACTACTGGTATTATAACCAATTTTTTTGGCAGATGGTCAAGCAATCATGGATTATGCATGCTTTGGTGACGCTATGTCTTTTGACACCACATTTCAGACAAATAAGTTTGAAATGCCTTTTGCTCCACTTCTTGGAACTAACCATCACAAGCAAACAATTATTTTTGGAGCAGCCTTGTTATATAATGAAACCACTGAGTCATTTGTTTGGCTTTTTGACACATTTTTGACAGCTATGTCTGGTAAACACCCAAGCACAATCTTCACAGACCAATGTGCTGCCATGGCAGCGGCAATCAGCATCGTATTTCCAAACACAAGGCATCGTCTTTGCCTATGGCATATTTATCAAAATGCAGCTAAGCATCTTAGTCATGTCATTAGGGAACATCCCAAGTTTCTTCCCCAATTCAAGAAATGTGTCTATGAAGAAAGGTCAGTAGCATACTTTGAGAAGACATGGAATGAAATGTTGAGCTCTTATAAACTAGAGGACAATGCATGGTTACAAAACCTATATGATATGCGAGGGCATTGGGCTGCCATCTTTCGTGACTCTTTCACTGCTGATATGACCTCAACTCAGAGGAGTGAAGGTATGAATAATGTTTTCAAGAAACAATTTCGCAGAAAACTTTGTCTTTCAGAGCTCCTAGAAGAATGCGAGAAATGTAGCACTAGACTTCGAGAAAATGAAGTGCTCAGGTGATAAAGAACTTCTTGATGACTTAGAGAAAGCTATAGATAAACTAGACTTGGATGCAGATAACTCACTAAGCCAAAGACCTCGCACATCTCGTGAGGTTTCGGAAAGCTCCAGTGAGTGCTTTGAAGGCATATTAAATGGCAAAGTATCAATAAGAGTTCCTTCAGTAAAAAAAGGTGCAAAGACTAAAAGAGGACGAAGTGGACCTGAGAAGAAAGGGAATAATAAGAAGGCTGCTAAAAAAAAAGGTAATGTGATCTACAAAAAAAAAAGTACTTTTTTCCTCATCATTCTGAAATAAGATAATGTGGCCTAATAAGAAACCCTTCTTTGTAACCTGTAGGTGAAGCATCAACGACTGCACCGAATAATGGGCATGCTGGACAAGATCCAAAACAATTGATTGTAAGATAGATTAGCTGGGTTTTTTTTCTCTTACAATAATTCATTTATGTGCAACAGAACAGTTTCAAATGTGATTTCACTTTGTCATTTACACAGGGACCTTTTGATGATAATGTTGGTGTTCACATAGCACCTGCAAACTTGGCTACTAATATGTATGGTGTTCACATCGTGCCTCCAAATTTTCAGTCCATGGTTGGCCCTATCATCCAAGGAGGTTATACAGATATGCTACTTGGAGTTGATCAAGACGCTTCGACTGCTAGAAAATTATATTTTGATGAAGTAGTGAATCATTCAGTATGTAAGGAATAGGTAGCTTAGTATCCAGTGATGCAACACACGAAACCATATTTCTTTTGCTCCTGTACTTTCATGGTGCTTTCCAATATGAATGCTTAGAAGAATATTTCACCCTTCTGAAATCCCAAGATCAATATTACAGTGTAATTTTACAGGTGTCGAATTCAATGTAATATTACAGTGAAATTGAGAGTTGCACCCGTTGCTTCCACAATTGCCCTGGCTGGCCAACTGAAGTTGTCAGCTTGAAATCAGTATGCTTCTATCCCGCTATAAAAATCTATTGCTTGAAAAACTTATACTTCACCATAAGAACAAAGACAGTATAAGCCTCTGCATTTTTTGTCTGCACCTATAGCTCAAGGTCTCTGCAGCGACAGTTGTAATTGCAAGTACTGCATCGTTGCTTCTTGTTGTTTATCATGGCTTCTGTTGTCTTCGTGTCCAGAGGACCGAGGTGTGCCCACGGCCACCTATCACCATTGGCACAACTGGGAGAAGTAGAGAAGTCATAATCGAGATGGCCGCCCATCACCATGATGACTCTGGTTTTAGCATGCGAGAAGAAAAGACTGCTCTGGCTGCCTGAGCGAAGGAAGACGAAGTATCAAAATCACGGCTGCGGCGGTGAGCACTCCGGCCGGGTATGAAATTCGAAAGTGATGCGGATCAGATCTTTTATTTATTTTTGGGTCGGCTCCTTTTTCTATTGGCTCGTTCATTGCTTGATGGCCGGCTCCTTCCCTCATGCGCTGGCTCCTTCGTTATATCGCGGCTCCGTTGTATGAATCGTTGGATGGACACGTGGAGAAGATCGAGGCGGTGCTGTACGGGGCTGGGAATGCAGAACGCATGTATATAATTTTTTCCCAATATAGGACAGCAGGAAGCAGCCATCGAGGAACATCATTTCCGCGAAATCTGCGTCGTTGAGACGCGCCACCGTCTCGTCGTCGATGGCGTAGCAGCTGCGGGCTCGGTCGGCCACTGAGAGGATCGTGCGGTAGACCTGCTCGATTGAGCGGCCTGATTGCTCGCACAAGAAGTGGGCCGCCGCATGCTTGATGTCCTCCGCGTGCTGCAGCTGTGCCGAGTCATGGTGGTACGGGCCGATGGCCACGAAGCTCGGCACGATGTACCGATTCTCTACCGCCCTTAGAGCAACTCCAGCGCAACCTCTAAAATCAGGCCTCCATTTCTCAATTTGCAGGCCCGGTCCCACATCTAACATCTACGAAAAAACTTTCCAACTCCAGCGGCACCTCCAAAACATACGCCTGCAACTGGTGGGACCCGCATCTTTCCAGCTCCAACAGCTTGACGAAGAAGAGGATGCAGGGCCTCGGCCCGAGGCGGCGGCCATGGCTCCGCGTTGAGGCGGCCTGAGCTTGTCGTTGAGGCGGCCTGAGCTTGTCCGGCCAGAGGCAGTGGAAGGAAGGTGGAAATAGGTGCGGCGGTGGCAGCAGTGACCGGCCGGCGGGTCGCTGGAGGAGGCTGCGCCGGTGGGGAGGCGCACGAGAGAGGCGCGCTGGGGAGGGACGGTGGGGGTGAGCCGTGGAGGGGCCGCGCCGAGGAGGGCCGCGCCGGGAGGGGAGCGTCGGGGAGGGCCGCGTGCCAGGAGGGGAGAGCCGGGGAGGGCCGCGCGCCGGGAGGGGAGAGCCGGGGAGGGCCGCGCCGCAGGAAATCTTGCCGAGGAGGGCCGCGCCGGAGGAAATCGCGTCGGGAGTGGAGCGCCGGGGAGGGCCGTGCTGGGGAGGGGGTCGCGCCGGGGAGCGGGCCTCACCGGAGGAAGCCGTGACGGAAGAAGAGAGAGGAAGGCATGGAAGAGAGAGGGAGAGAGAAAAAAAGAAAGGAAAGGGAAGAAAAAAAAAGAAAATACATAAAAATGGTGGGACCCACGTTTTGGAGAGGGGAATAGAGGCCCTGCAGGAATAGAGGCTTGGAGGTGGGATTTGGAGGGGTATGAAAAATAGAGGGCCTTTTAGAGGGCCTGCTGGAATGAAATTTTTATGTGAGGCCTCTAAATTTTAGAGTAGAGGGCCATTTAGAGGCTGCTACTGGAGTTGCTCTTAGGCCAGGTGGAAACCTGTGGATCTTAGTTGCAAGCTTTTCGAAGTCAGCCTCAAGACTCTCGTTCCTCGTCCTCACCCTCTCTTGCAATGAGATTCTTGGTATGTCTACACTTGTTTCCTCTGCACCGAGACTACAAGTGCCCATGGCACCCCGGAGTTGAGAGTCCATTTGGTTTGCAATGCCTGACTCACCATTATTTATACTCATATATACACTTGGATGCTGTACATTTACTTCACGATAAAGACGGAAGGGAACCACCAAGAAACAACACTCCTTTAGTATGAGAGAGCGACAGCCAACCACAATAATAAATTAGACACTGAGAATCGTAAAGTCTCTTGTGTTCACACACTGGTGTCACCTACTCCATCAACCTAAATGAAGTCTTGTCGTAACATCGTCGTGTTTATCGTGGGCCCTGTTTTGACATGCCTATTCCCTTCTTCAACGCAATAATCCGAGGAAAGTGTTACAAACAATTCAATTTTCAATTTGGTGTTTAATTACGTCATCTCCCAATAATACATTCCTAGTAAGGGGTATTATTAGGGCTCACTCAATATATTGAAGAGATTTGTGACATCCGAACAAATTTTTCTTAGGATTTTCCTAAACCAAAAACATTTTTTTTCCAAAATAAATAATTAAAGCAAACAACTTCGTTTAAAAAGAACTTTCAAAATACAAAACATGGACTTGCTCAAAATAGGTGGTAGCCACCCTCCCTTATATCTAGCGGTAACGATCATCAGGACTTCACAATTCATACAAACCTAGTTTACCTGGACATCACTATCCTAGTAAGCATCAATCACTTGCTCTAATTAGTTGTTCTACTGCAGCATCTTATTGCTAATCTTCCTATGGTCCCCGATGCCATGCAGAGATGCACCGACATCACACTTGCCCTTTCCTACTCTTTCTGTTGACGGCTGGTAGTTGGCACGTTAAATAAAATAATTAAATCAAACAACTTAGTTTAAAAAGAAATTTCAAAATACAAAACATGGATTTGCTCAAAATGTTTGGTTTCCTTTCTTTTATCTTCGATTTTATTATTCTTTTTCCACACGTTGAACCCCTCCTGAAATTCAATTCAAATAGAATTTAATCCAAAAACCAAAACCCATAAAACGATCAACTGTGCTGCTACAACGGATTTGTTCGACCAGAAAAACCGCACTGCATGCATCACGACGTTATGCACATCAAACTACACATGTATTTACTTAAGGAGGCGGATAGACAGAAACCGTGATTGTAACATAGAGTCGTGAGTAGTAGTAGTAGTAATATGTATAGCCATTCTGAAAGATCGAACCTTACTCTTCCCTCTCCCTCCCCGGGCTGAAAACCCTTTCTCTCTGTTCCTCTGCCCGGCTCAGTTGCCTCTCGTTTTCATCTCTGTTCTTTCCCTTCTGGCCCGGCCTGCCAGCATTGTCCTCTTCTCCCTCCAGACACCACCATATTCACCGCCACCGGAATGCCGGTCACAACCGCTCATACCAGTGTACCGCCCCGTTGTGCCACGTGGCAGGCACCATTGATGTGCTCCCCCGTCGCATGCCGTCCTTGCATTATCACGAGTGGCCCACTGCCGCCAGCATTTCATTGGCCTGCGGCGTGCATGGCCGCTGGCCCATGGAGCTACGCCATCTTGTCACTTAGCCGCCCATCACCAGCACCGTTGATGGGAAAATGTCAATTCACTTATGGTTTAATAGTTTCTATAATATATGCTGCTTAGCCCCATCAGTTTTTGGTTGAATCTACTGTGGATAATACTGAGCTTGTTGTTTTCTACATCTTAATGGCTTTATTTCCATACAGCTGAAATCGTTAAGCTACAAATAATGTCAACATTTGTATCCGCATTGAAGGATACACCGACTAATAATAAGAAAGACATTTTTTTCTAGATAATAGAACCTAAGTCCCAGCCTCTACACCTCGAAAGGTGTACATGGCCAATAATAAGAAAGACATGCAGTTAAAAAAAGCAAAATGAGAGAGAGAGAGAGACAGAGAGAGAGACAGAGACAGACAGAGAGAGAGAGAGAGAGCATCATTCAATCATTACAAGTTGACGATATATTCGTGCTGTCCAAGGTAGCAAGATTTATACGAACGTGTGCGTCTGCTCCTGCAGACCTGGTACCCAATCTGTTGTGGACTTTCCTGATGCCGTATGTTAAACCTATTATTTAGTTTGCTTGTCATGCATGACACCACCTATATATATCTTGAGACGAGTCAAGTTTTTCTTACTGATCTCAAACATCTCATCAATTTAGGTATAGTAGTCCATATATATTTTTCTAAGTACACGTATGTGTGGTGTATGATTTCTTTGAGGAACATGATTGGCCAGGCATAAAATATAAGTAGTAGTAGTTGCTTGGAAGCTATCTCAGAATTGTAAGGATTAATGAGACATTTACAGGCTATTCTATGCTATAGTTCCTGCCATATGGATCATTGCAATAAGAAACAATGAGTTCCTAAATTTCTTTCATTGTTGGGTTTTACCTGTTCACATGCCTAACACATGAGAATTTGGTTCACAACATTTATCTTGATTATAGTATTTGTCATGTATCACGGTGGTCATCAAGGGCGCGGTAGTGGCCGCACTGTGGCTGTTTGTTCCGCTGGAGATCCAGTTCGCCGACGGCGTGGCAGGTCTTGTGCTTGCAGATTTCGTCTACACGGTCTTGGGTGAAGCGTTGCAGCTGTGGTTCGTGTGCGCAGCCACTGTCTACTACTTCCGCAGTAGGCAAGGCAACTATAATCATGGCATAATATGACAACTAGTTAATCTACGAGGCTAGACTTCTATATTCTTATTGTAAAGATGTATCCTGAAATTGCATATCTGAAACAAATACAATTCAGCTGGGGACATTTTTCTGACGGTGTTCGCATCCGGCAATTCACATATTTACAGATTTTTATAAAGCAAGAAACATAGCTATGATATCATTAAAAAATGGTTATATAGCATTATAATTTACAGCGACAATATTATATTTTGTTATATCCATCCATGTTCAAGTTTCAATTTGTATGAGGATCGTTAGAATGTAGATATTTTAGGCCTTGGCATATTGAATACCAAATCAGCCTAGGCAATGAAATGTGTTCAATACAAAGTGATTGTTTGGATGTAGATCACATTGCAAGATGGAATAGCACTTAGGGAAAATATCAATGGATGGACATGACGTGAATTAGAAATTCATTGCTCCTCCTCACACCTCACCGCTGCTCAAAGTTGATGAGTAAGACGATGGTGGCCCAAGCCATCACCGATTGAAACTCTTCAGATGAGCAAGAGGCGTCAAGGCTGTGAAGTCCGTTTTATGTATTGAATATATTATGATTCGGAGGTCTTGCATTTGATTTTGTTGAATCCTTCGGTTTATTAGTTCTCTTCGATCCAATTCCACAGGAACAGTTGTCCAATTGTAATGCCAATTTTGGTGTGCAACCAAACCATGTTAGTCGCACGAGCCTCCAAGAACATGAAGTCCTTGTGTGCAACTCCAATTCCAATTCACTTCATAGGTTAGGACAGCTGCATCAATGCTCTAGGTGAGTTTTGTAGTCACATATATGTTAGCCATGACTTATGAGCAACTGAAGTAAAAAAAAGGCCAACCAGAAGAACCCTATGAAAATCATGCATTCCAAAAGGAATGGAGGAGAATGAAGAATTTATATTGTACCCAAGTAAAAACCATGTTAGTCGCACACCTCAAGTGATTGCTCAACATGCCGTAGATGTCGCCGGTACAAATAGTTGAGAACATATATGTAAGATCCCCTGTCCAGCAACCAACAAAGAAATATTACAAAAGAGTTATAAATTCAAATATAATCTGATCTGCTATCCGTCCACTCAATACTCCAAAAGCAGTATGTCAAAGCACCCTAGATAACCATAATCTAAAATGGTGTCAAAGTCTGGAGTCAGATGCAAAACTACATACCGTTAAATTGGTGCTATGGCACTACACGGTATAGAAAAATCTTGCGGGTGATGAGGTTATTTTGGCCAACAAATTTGTTTCTTAAAATAAACTTAATTATTTACCACATGACACCATGCATGCATGATAGTCTCCGTTCTAGCTTTTGTCACTGTTTTGGACAAAGTGCAGTTTCAAACTTAATGACAACGGCCTTATCTGCCTGTTTGCAAGTACTTTAAACTACCAAGAGTCCACAGAAGTATGCGAGTAACCTTGGTCAACTGGATTTCTCATGCAAGTAAAAGTAGGAAAGTTTGTTGTGCAGTTCTAATATTTTGTTTCTAGAGCAATTGCAAAGTAAAAAAGAAGCACTATATACTACTTGGGCATAGCTGGTGAATTCTTTAGGGGAATAAAAGTTCACGGTAAGTTTGCTTGATCTGGGCATGCCAGTTTTTTTAGGGCCCGTACATGTTAATTGCAACAGGAAAGAAGCAACATTCCAGTTCCAGGACACTTGTTATGCTAATTGCGTTATAGTATCCGCAGTCCAAGAAATTAGAAAACCCTTTCTCGATATGGACATCAATGTATGGTTGAATTATAACAAAGAAAAATAATGCAGTTCCAGTCCGAGTTGCTGGACTTCACAATCCTTTTGATCGCAAATACCAGAAGCCTTGCACAATGAGTGGACAAATTTTACGATAGAGAAGGTGATAACCTCTGTGATACTAAACTGGCTTATGCTACATGATACCTGATGGCGAACTGCCCAGTGCGGACTGGAAAAGCAATGCATGCATCAAGTAATTTACCTTGTTAGAAGTGTAATAATTGAATAAAAGAATAAGGGACCTTGTACCAGAGTTTTTGGTATGGTGGCACAGGAGTCAGGACTTCATGTTCTTGGAGGCTAGTGTTCCTTTAGAATTTACCGTCAGCAGCTATAGAAAGATCTAGGACTTTACGATCGGTCCTTGCTGGTTGCTATGTGGTGCCGCAATTGTTTACTAACCACCAGCAGATAGGCGAAGTGGGAGGTCCACAGGGGCGCAAGACAGAGCTTGAGGAGAGAAGAGGAATTGATGGATACACGATGCCAAGGCTCGATCAAGACACCCACCCTTGTTGGTTTGGGCATCAGATGTATACGGTGGCAGTGAGGCATGTTGTTTCATGTATGACCCCGTATTGATTACGTTCTCGCAAAGCATGCTCGCTGGTTTAGCTCCGTCCAGATCAACATGATCCTGGCAGCGATCAGATGTACGACTCTATGTTGATTGCGTTCTCGCAAAGCACGCTCGCTAGTTTAGCTCCATCCAGATCATGATTCTAGTAGCGATGGGATGTGTAGAGAGCGGTGATGGGGCCTGTAGGATAGTGAAGATTGGTGGACGCATCCTCACAACACAGATTGGCTCGAATAGATATGTTGAAAGCACGAAATCACAATGCAGATCAACGTGTTGATGAGAGATGATCCCAGGCAAAGCAGCCGCTACGGGTTAGTAACGTGAGGAAATGGGATGCAGAACGTGACCTTTAGATTTTGTGGCATTGTTTAAAACAATATATAAATTGCAAATGGGTGTTTTAGTCTTATTTTTATAATGGCAGTGGTGGGTAATTTTCTGTGACATCCCCTTCGGGACCACCCAGGAATCGGAACAGAGGGACACTCGACGAAGCGAGTTACAACAGAAACATCATCTCATACAAGCCAGAATATATACATCATGGTATAATACAACCAAGTTTTCGAAATACAACATTCGTGCAGCGAAAAGATAACATTATTGAAGTTCCAACATCCTACGAGTATTCAGCGGAAGCTTGTTCTATTACAACTCATCGGACTTAAGACGAAACGACGTGATGCACTCGAGCCCTTCGTACATCACGGTCCTCTCTCTTCAAGGTGTGGGGATACGTTCCCACCGAAGAGAACCTCCCTCGAGACACTGCTCCTCCTCGGGAAAACTGCCGTACAAGTCGTGATAACACGACTCATTCCCTATAAGGTAACGAACAAACCTTGAGTATTCTAATACTCAGCAAGACTGACCCGTCAACATGGCACGCTAAGGCCGACGCCTAGAATGCAAAGGCTTTCTGGCTGTGGGGTTTACTCCTTTGCAAAAAAAACAGCATTAAGGTGTGGGTCCTTACTTTCAATATTTTAGCTCAGGTTATGTTCATTAGCCATGGTATTTGCAACCTAACTCTATTCAATCAAGTTTCCAAACGAGATATAATAGATCCTTATCTTTCCATCTCTCATCTTCCTCATCTTCCATAAAAGTTACTACGATGTGACGAGCTAAACAAGCGGTACTCATTACTGCGAGAGACAGCGATTCGAATCGATTTATACCAGCTGGCAAAACCCGACTACACGACGTATACGCATCACCCCGATCGTATACGACAACCTTTCCCGCTAGCACCGACAGCAGACTAGCCATTTCCAACTCCCCGGGAGTATGGCGAAGCCACGACTTCCCTCGTGGTCGACCCATCTCCCTCCCGTGAGACTATCCTCTCACCGACCGCCGATAAAGAGAGTTGGCTACGCTACATCTCCGGGGCGATAGGGTACATCAGCTTGCTAGGCCCATGATACTAGCATGTAGCACGGTACGTTCAAACTTGTTCAACTAAGCCGACAACGGTACAGTCCTTGACCGACACGGACGGGGCTACCACCTTGCAAGACCTCATCTCCGTCTTGCCCTTTCTCCTACGGGGCCCGTCCGGTCTCAACTTCATTATCCTTCTCAACATCTTTAATGTCAACACAACACTCTTAAAGCCTCCATGCTTTAAGTGCCATAAACATCTACTGTTGCCACTATGAATTAAGTTTAGCCTCTATTGAGCTACCTGTACCAAGTATAGAATAAACAAACGGAAACCTACCATAATGCATCTAGGGTTTCAACCAAACCCTAACACCTAATGCACAAGCATAATTGTACTAGGTGATAAAGTAAAATATTTAAAAACATAGGTGGGATGCACCGAGGCTTGCCTTGAGTTTGTTCGAAGTTAGTCTCCTCGGCACTGGGTCGATTGCGAGATCCCCGACTCTGACTCGCCCTCGGGTGGAACCTCGATTACCTCGAACCTAGTCGACCGAGCAATGCAACGCGATTCACAATCATGTATGCATGAATGCACATGATGAAAGTATGCAAGAGTGCATTAATGAAGTTCCATGGATAATAAGTAATGATTAATGCTTAATTACTTTAGTTAATTAACTAATTATGGGTAAGTATGTTCATTAAGCATTAATTAACAATTAATTATGCTTATTAAAAAGTGTTTAATTAAGATCATTATTAATTAATTTTGTTTTCCTTAATTGCTTGATTAAGGTCAATAATTACTTAAGTTTAATAATTAATTACTCTGATTTATTAGGCAATAAGTAAATAATTACTTTAAGTGATTAAAAGCAATTAAATTGTGATCATATACATTAACATAGTTTAAGTTTACTTCTTGGAAAAATAAATTTTATTATTAATTTCGTCTGCAGTATCTCCTTCATTAAATAAAATTGTTTTTCATAATTAAACATTTTATTTACATAAAATAATAGCTTTTCTTTATTAAAGAAAGGGGATTAATTACAAATTATAGATAAATTTATTCAAAATAATTATTTTATTTCACAAATGGATAGATCTCATTTTTCCGAGTCTAACAAAGTTGGTTTGACATTTTTCCGAATTTTAATGAATTTTCTACGAATTTTGGAAATTTAAATTCAATTCGGGCCACACGGAGGGCCACGGGGTTGGCCACACCCGATCCCGCGTAGCCACACGCGATCCCACGGCGTGTGGCCCGCGGTGTGGCTCCACCACGGCGACGGGGGCCAGCGGCGGCGCGGTCACCGGAGACGGCGGGAGTGGAGCAAAGCTCGCCGCGAGACCACCAAAACACTCCTCGGCGCATGGCGAACACAACCACACGGACGCGCTCGCATGAGCTCAACCCTAGCTACACCGGCGGCGAAGTCCGGCCTCGACGACTCGTCCGGCGGCGGCGCGAGCTCAACACGGAGCCCTAAATTTGGGGAAAACTCGCCGGCATGATCTACGGAGCATGCGCAAGCTCGTCGTGGACTCAAAAGGACATGAGCAAGTCTCGAGAAGGGTGCTCACCGTGGATAGCGGAGACGGCGGCGACCGGACACGGAGAAGAACGGTAATTGCTTGCCTTTACGTATAACAATAGCAAGAGTGAGCTACCGAGAATATAGAGCATCTAGTTGCGCACCGTCCGGAAGAGAAAGGATCATCAATTGCTCACCACGGCTCACCGAATCGCGGGGATGGCGGAAGGCGACGGTGAGGTGCCGCAGAGGAAGGACCGGCTCGCCTCGACGGAGCGGAGATGCTCAAGCTATTTGATCAAGGGGACAAGCTGCGCGGGGACCCGGCGATGCTCGGGTAGTGGCGGCTTAGACGGGGAGGCACCGGAGCAGCCTCGGCGACGGTGGAGGCTCGAGGTGCGGCAATGGCGGGGCGAACGAGAGGGGAAAAAGGAGGAGAAATGGGAGCCGGCGGGGCTTTTATTCCCCTCCCGAGGCGGTTCCCGGCCAGCAGCTGCGTGGCCGCGAAGCGGCTGCGTGGCCCGGGTCGTGGCACCACGCCGGAGAGGCGGTGCGCCGCGAGCGCGCGAGCGCGCGTGAGAGAGAGAGAGAGAGAGAGAGAAGAAGAAGAGGTCGACGCCCGGGCTCGTCGTGGCCATTTTACAAAAACCCCCGAGCTTTTGTCTAATTAAAAAGCAACCTTCCGAAGCTCCAAAAATTCCGCAAAAAATCAGGGGTGTAAATGAGAAGATTTTAGGCATATTTCCTATTAAGTCCCAGTAGAAATTCCAAATCAATTTTGGATTAAAAATTCATAACTAAATTAAATAAAGAGACTTTGTTTATTTTCTGCAATTATTTTTACATGACAAAATACTTTCAGTAAATTTCCATAAATCCTTATTTGTGATATTTGAACCATAGAGAATGTTAAACTTGAATTTTCTTCTTATTTCATTTCTTTTTGACATTTCCTTTATTCTTTAGTTACTTTGATATTTCATGTGCTTATGATTAATACCACATGCTTAAGGCCCTGTTTGTTTACGATTCTCCGGGCCACGCTTAGATTGTCGAAAAGCGAGGATTTTCTTGCTTCTCGCTTATCGATTCTCGTAGTTTAAATCGTGAAGCGGCGGCCACGAGAAGCGAGAATCCACGAAAATAAGCAAAGCGTTTGGCGGGATTATCGCTTATTTTCACCGATAAGCCGCTTATAAGCGGAAACAAACAGGGCCTAAATATCTCACAATTAAAATGTGATGACATGCTCATGAATGCCATGAAATGCATTTTATTGCTGCGGGTTGTTACAGCCCTCCCCCTTACAGGAATCTCGTCCCGAGATTCACGATCGAAACGACTAAGCGATGGTGCTAAAAAACTCGGGGTAATTTGATCGAAGAAACTCTTCTTGTTCCCAAGTAGCTTCAGCTTCCGAGTGATTACTCCATTGGACCTTGTAGAACTTGATTGCCCGATGGCGAGTCACTCTATCCTTGGTATCGAGAACTTTGACTGGTCGCTCGTCGTATGTCAAATCTGGTTGTAACTCGTTCCACCTCAGCTGTGGGTATGTCCACTTGTGGTTTCAAACATTTCTTCGGTTGTGATACGTGGAATATGTTGTGTATACCCGACAAGTGTGCTGGCAACTCCAAACGATATGCCACGGTTCCACATCTTTCTAGGATTGGATAAGGTCCGATGTATCGCGGTGCCAACTTGTCCTTGATTCCAAACCTTTGAACACCTTTGGTAGGAGACACTCGGAGATAGACCTGATCTCCAACCCGAAACACTAACTCTCGTCGCCTCTTGTCGGTATAACCGATCCGTCGAGATTTAGCTCTCTTGAGGTTCTGTTGGTCGAGACGTACTTGTTCTTCCGCATCTCTTACTAGGTCCGGTCCGAAGATTATTCTTTCTCCGCTTTCGGACCAATTCAAGGGTGTACGACAACTTCGTCCATATAGAGCTTGGAACGGCGACATTCCAAGCACTCTCTTGGTAGCTGTTATTGTAGGAGAACTCCGCCAAAGGTAAGCACTTTTCCCAATCCTTACCATAGGTCAAGACGCATGCTCGAAGCATATCCTCGAGATATTGATTAATTCTTTCCGTCGGCCATCGGTTTCAGGATGATATGCCGAGCTTCATATCAACTTGGTTCCCAATGATTCTTGTAGTTGTTCCCGTAATCCGGAGACAAATTGTGTTCCTCTCGTCCGATATAATGGTCTTTGGCACTCCATGTAAACAGAGAATTCGAGAAATATAGAGTTCCGCATACTTCTCGGCGATGTACCGTGTATGTACCGGTATAAAGTGAGCAGACTTCGTCAGCCGGTCCACAATAACCCGGATAGAGTCGTGTTTCCGTGGACTTAATGGTAATCCCACAATGAAATCCATGCCGACGTCCTCCCACTTCCATTCAGGAATGCTCGGAGGTTGTAAGGGTCCTGCTTGCTTCAAGTGCTCGGCTTTGACCCGTCGACGACCATCACACTCGTTGACATACTTGGCTATTTCCCGCTTCATGCGTGTCCACCAAAATCTTTGCTTCGGATCTTGATACATCTTGTTGGTTCCAGGATGAATAGAATATTTGGACATATGCGCTTCATCCATTATCTTCTTGCGAAGCGATAGGTCTTTCGGCACTACTAATCGATTTTTGAACCAAACAACTCCTGTTTCGTCCTCCCTGAAGCATTTGACTTCACCCTTTCTAAGTCGTCTCTTTATATGTCCTACACCAATGCTTTTCTGTTGAGATACTACCACTTCTTCACGAATGGTAGGAATAAGAGCCAGGTTGGTTAATGCTCCATATGGAATAATCCGAAGGTTTGGCTCTTCATTTCCTGGTTGAGATGCTTGAATCATGAGTCGAGCCATGTGATTATTGCATCTGTACTTTGCGGCTTAAGGCATCTGCTACGACGTTTGCCTTACCGGGGTGATAGTGGATTTCCAACTCGTAATCTTTGATCAGTTCTAACCATCTTCGGCTGTCGCATATTCAGATCTCGCTTGGGTGAAGATGTACTTGAGACTCTTGTGGTCCGTGTATAAATGTACCAAGTTACCCAAGAGATAGTGTCTCCATCCTTTCAATGCGAGTACCACTACTGCTAGTTCCGGATCATGGGTAGGATAGTGTTCCTCATGACGCCTTAGTTGTCGAGACGCATAAGCGATCACTCGACCCTCCTGCATCGGAACACATCCAAGTCCCGTGCCCGATGCATCACAATACACATCAAAAGGCTTCGTCGGATCTGGTCGAGCAAGTACAGGAGCTGTAGTCAACAACTTCTTCAACGTTTGGAAAGCTTCTTCACATTCTTTGCTCCATACATACTTCTTATCCTTCTCCAATAGCTTAGTCATTGGCTTGGCGATCTTTGAGAAGTTTGGGATAAACCTTCTATAATAACCAGCCAATCCCAAGAAACTTCGATCTGTGAGACAGACTTCGGTGATTTCCAATCCAATACATCTTGAACCTTGCCTGGGTCAACGGCCACTCCTTCGGCTGATATCACGTGACCTAGGAACGGTACTTCTTTCAACCGAAATTCACACTTGCTAAACTTAGCATAGAGTCGATGATCCCTTAGTCGTTGCAACACAACTCTTAAGTGATTGGCATGTTCCTCTTGTGACTTAGAGTAGATCTTCAATGAATACCACGACAAACTTGTCTAGCTCGGGCATGAATACGGAATTCATGAGATACATGAAATGTGCTTGGTGCATTGGTCAATCCAAATGACATCACCGGATATTCATAAAGTCCATACCTTGTGGAAAATGCGGTCTTCGGTATATCCTCGGCTCTTATCTTAATCTGATGATATCCCGAGCGAAGATCTATCTTGGAGAAAACCCTAGCTCCCATCAGCTGATCAAACAAGATATCAATCCTCGGTAGAGGATACTTGTTCTTGATGGTCACCGAATTCGGAGGTCTATAATCCACACATATCCTCAAGTAACAACCCACAGCAATAAAATGCATTTCATGGCATTCATGAGCATGTCATCACATTTTAATTGTGAGATATTTAAGCATGTGGTATTAATCATAAGCACATGAAATATCAAAGTAACTAAAGAATAAAGGAAATGTCAAAAAGAAATGAAATAAGAAGAAAATTCAAGTTTAACATTTTCTATGGTTCAAATATCACAAATAAGGATTTATGGAAATTTACTGAAAGTATTTTGTCATGTAAAAATAATTGCAGAAAATAAACAAAGTCTCTTTATTTAATTTAGTTATGAATTTTTAATCCGAAATTGATTTGGAATTTCTACTGGGACTTAATAGGAAATATGCCTAAAATCTTCTCATTTACACCCGTGAATTTTTGCGGAATTTTTGGAGCTTCGGAAGGTTGCTTTTTAATTAGACAAAAGCTCGGGGGTTTTTGTAAAATGGCCACGACAGAGCCCGGGCGTCGGCCTCTTCTTCTCTCTCTCTCTCTCACGCGCGCTCGAGCCGCCGCGGCGCACCGCCTCTCCGGCGTGGTGCCACGACCGGGCCATGCAGCTGCTTCGCGGTCACGCAGCTCGCTGGCCGGGAACCGCCTCGGGAGGGGAATAAAAGCCCCGCCGGCTCCCATTTCTCCTCCTTTTTCCCCTCTGTTCGCCCCGCCATTGCCGCACCTCGAGCCTCCACCGTCGCCAGGCTGCTCCGGTGCCTCCCCGTCCAAGCCGCCACTACCCGGAGCATCGCCGGGTCCCCGCGCAGCTTGTCCCCTTGATCAAATAGCTTGAGCATCTCCGTTCCGTCGAGGCGAGCCGATCCTTCCTCTGCGGCACCTCACCGTCGCCTTCCGCCATCCCCGCGATTCGGTGAGCCGTGGTGAGCAATTGATGATCCTTTCTCTTCCGGATGGTGCGCAACTAGATGCTCTATATTCTCGGTAGCTCACTCTTGCTATTGTTCTACGTAAAGGCGAGCAATTACCGTTCTTCTCCGTGTCCGGTCGCCGCCGTCTCCGCTATCCACGGTGAGCACCCTTCTCGAGACTTGCTCATGTCCTTTTGAGTCCACGACGAGCTTGCGCATGCTCGTAGATCATGCCGGCGAGTTTTCCCAAATTTGGGGCTCCGTGTTGAGCTCGCGCCGCCGCCGGACGAGTCGTCGAGGCCGGACTTCGCCGCCGGTGTAGCTAGGGTTGAGCTCATGCGAGCGCGTCCGTGTGGTTGTGTTCGCCATGCGCCGAGGAGTGTTTTGGTGGTCTCGCGGCGAGCTTTGCTCCACTCCCGGCCGTCTCCGGCGACCGCGCCGCCGCCGGCCCTCGCCGCCGTGGTGGAGCCACACCGCGGGCCACACGCCGTGGGATCGCGTGTGGCTACGCGGGATCGGGTGTGGCCAACCCCGTGGCCCTCCGTGTGGCCCGTAATTGAATTTAAATTTCCAAAATTCGTAGAAAATTCATTAAAATTCGGAAAAATGTCAAACCAACTTTGTTAGACTCGGAAAAATGAGATCTATCCATTTGTGAAATAAAATAATTATTTTGAATAAATTTATCTATAATTTGTAATTAATCCCCTTTCTTTAATAAAGAAAAGCTATTATTTTATGTAAATAAAATGTTTAATTATGAAAAACAATTTTATTTAATGAAAGAGATACTGCAGACGAAATTAATAATAAAATTTATTTTTCCAAGAAGTAAACTTAAACTATGTTAATGTATATGGTCACAATTTAATTGCTTTTAATCACTTAAAGTAATTATTTACTTATTGCCTAATAAATCGGAGTAATTAATTATTAAACTTAAGTAATTATTGACCTTAATTAAGCAATTAAGGAAAACAAAATTAATTAATAATGATCTTAATTAAACACTTTTTAATAAGTATAATTAATTGTTAATTAATGTCTGAATGAACATACTTACCCATAATTAGTTAATTAACTAAAGTAATTAAGCATTAATCATTACTTATTATCCATGGAACTTCATTAATGCACTCTTGCATACTTTCATCATGTGCATTCATGCATACATGATTGTGAATCGCGTTGCATTGTCTGGTCGACTAGGTTCCGAGGTAATCGAGGTTCCACCCGAGGGCGAGTCGGAGTCGGGGATCTCGCCTATGTTGTTGTCCTATTACTTCATTCATTATGGCGTTGTGTGCTTGTAGTAGATCTTGCTCTAACCGAGTGATCAATGCATGAGCATTTGCTAGCTGCTGATCCTTAAATTGAATCTGTTGCTCCCTGTTTAGCAACTGCGCCTCTCTAATTGCTAACAACTTCTCTTTTTCCTGCAGCTGTCTCTCCAGCTCGACTATACGAACATCTTCCCTTGATCCTCTTACTTCACTCACACCCGTACGTGTGCTGTCCATCTCTGTGAAGAAGTAAGAGCATCGGATACAAGTAGAAACTAATCCTAATATTTCAGCACATTTATTTGTTCTAGCAACTGCATATATATATATTACTACCACTTCCTTTTTATTAGTTACTGTTGGTACAAACTCAAACCCACTTCGCGTACACTCCCAACTGCCCAACCTCCGCTAGTACCCTATATACATCCGACCTATGTCAGCAAAATGTGGCTACCCTCCTACATTAGTGAAAACACAACACAACTAAGCCGACAGCGCGTGATCGCCGCCGTCCGACTCGACGTCCCAAGCCGGCGAAGCGGGGGGGGCTCGTAGTCCATCCCGGAGACCTCCTCGTCCGGTGGACCCTCGCTGCTGCTGCAACTGCTCGAACTCCTCAAACAGGTCGTCGTGGTCGTGGAGCAGTGCGTGGTGTGCCTCGGCCAGCCCGTTGTACTGCATCCGTAGCTGACCCAACTCGACCTCTCTCGTGACCAAGACCTCCACCAAGTGGTCCCGCCGTGCCGTCACCATATCTGCCCGTAGCTCCTGGTGGTCCTCTCGCGGCGCGGGCGGCGTCTCGCTCCTCGGTCCTCGTAGTCGGCTGCGCGTCAAAGGCGATAACCGCCTCACGGTACTCGTCACGCGCGCGGGTCACCTCCACTATCTGCTCCTCCAGCTCGGCGATCCTAGCGTGTGACCTCCGGATCTCCCGACAGTCCACTCGACAGCGGTGCTTTCAAGCACC
The DNA here is from genome assembly GCA_031894775.1 of Chloris gayana. Classification (NCBI taxonomy): domain Eukaryota; kingdom Viridiplantae; phylum Streptophyta; class Magnoliopsida; order Poales; family Poaceae; genus Chloris; species Chloris gayana. The sequence goes on from JAUNZO010001929.1 coordinate 1,049,939, forward strand.
CAACTGTCGGTCCCGACTCTGTGTCCTCGGCTCCAAGCCGTGAAGCTGCTGCTCCAGCTCGGCGACACGTGCAGCTCGTGCCTCCTCCTCCTCCCGGGCGCGCTTCCTACCACGAGTGACCGGCATCTGCAGGGAACATGTTTAACAAGTTAACCACTTCTTCCCACAGAAGAAAAACGAACGGAACAACCTATAAAGGACTACGGACTAGCTAAGCACATACCCAATATTCATTTAGTGCAGAATATAACATGATGCATGCTCGGAAACTAGCTATACGTACTCGTAGTAAAGAAATTACGACGATTAGTTAGCACTTCCCACAAACCCAAACGTCGACCAGTTAGTAAAAATCTAACTATTCTATATCCTTATATGCTCCGTACTCTCTCGTCGTCTATCGCATAAACGTGTTAAGTTTTGAAAATAGACTTGTAATGATGTGATGTTGCCTCCGAACCGCTCCGATACAAGCTGTGACATCCCCTTCGGGACCACCCGGGAATCGGAACAGAGGGACACTCGACGAAGCGAGTTACAACAGAAACATCATCTCATACAAGCCAGAATATATACATCATGGTATAATACAACCAAGTTTTCGAAATACAACATTCGTGCAGATGAAAAGATAACATTATTGAAGTTCCAACATCCTACGAGTATTCAGCGGAAGCTTGTTCTATTACAACTCATCGGACTTAAGACGAAACGACGTGATGCACCGAGCCCTTCGTACATCACGGTCCTCTCTCTTCAAGGTGTGGGGATACGTTCCCACCGAAGGGAACCTCCCTCGGGACACTGCTCCTCCTCGGAAAACTGCCATACAAGTCGTGATAACACGACTCATTCCCTGTAAGGTAACGAACAAACCTTGAGTATTCTAATACTCAGCAAGACCGACCCGTCAACATGGCACGCTAAGGCCGACGCCTAGAATGCAAAGGCTTTCCGGTCGTGGGGTTCACTCCTTTGCAAAAAACAACATTAAGGTGTGGGTCCTTACTTTCAATATTTTAGCTCGAGGTTATGTTCATTAGCCATGGTATTTGCAACCTAACTCTATTCAATCAAGTTTCCAAACGAGATATAATAGATCCTTATCTTTCCATCTCTCATCTTCCTCATCTTCCATAAAAGTTACTACGATGTGACGAACAAGCGGTACTCATTACTGCGAGAGACGACGATTCGAATCGATTTATACCAGCTGGCAAAACCCGACTACACGACGTATACGCATCACCCCGATCGTATACGACAACCTTTCCCGCTAGCACCTGACAGCGAGACTAGCCATTTCCAACTCCCCGGGAGTATGGCGAAGCCACGACTTCCCTCGTGGTCGACCCATCTCCCTCCCGTGAGACTATCCTCTCACCGACCGCTAGTAAAAGAGAGTTTGCTACGCTACATCTCTCGGGGCGATAGGGTACATCAGCTTGCTGGGCCCATGATACCAGCATGTAGCACGGTACATTAATAATTAATTACTCTGATTTATTAGGCAATAAGTAAATAATTACTTTAAGTGATTAAAAGCAATTAAATTGTGATCATATACATTAACATAGTTTAAGTTTACTTCTTGGAAAAATAAATTTTATTATTAATTTCGTCTGCAGATATCTCCTTCATTAAATAAAATTGTTTTTCATAATTAAACATTTTATTTACATAAAATAATAGCTTTTCTTTATTAAAGAAAGGGGATTAATTACAAATTATAGATAAATTTATTCAAAATAATTATTTTATTTCACAAATGGATAGATCTCATTTTTCCGAGTCTAACAAAATTGGTTTGACATTTTTCCGAATTTTAATGAATTTTCTACGAATTTTGGAAATTTAAATTCAATTCTAGGCCACACGGAGGGCCACGGGGTTGGCCACACCCGATCCCGCGTAGCCACACGCGATCCCATAGCGTGTGGCCCGCGGTGTGGCTCCACCACGGCGGCGGGGGCCAGCGGCGGCGCGTTCGCCGGAGACGGCCGGGAGTGGAGCAAAGCTCGCCGCGAGACCACCAAAACACTCCTCGGCGCATGGCGAACACAACCACACGGACGCGCTCGCATGAGCTCAACCCTAGCTACACCGGCGGCGAAGTCCGGCCTCGACGACTCGTCCGGCGGCGGCGCGAGCTCAACACGAGCCCCAAATTTGGGGAAAACTCGCCGGCATGATCTACGGAGCATGCGCAAGCTCGTCGTGGACTCAAAAGGACATGAGCAAGTCTCGAGAAGGGTGTTCATCGTGGATAGCGGAGACGGCGGCGACCGGACACGGAGAAGAACGGTAATTGCTCGCCTTTCCGTAGAACAATAGCAAGAGTGAGCTACCGAGAATATAGAGCATCTAGTTGCGCACCGTCCGGAAGAGAAAGGATCATCAATTGCTCACCACGGCTCACCGAATCGCGGGGATGGCGGAAGGCGACGGTGAGGTGCCGCAGAGGAAGGACCGGCTCGCCTCGACGGAGCGGAGATGCTCAAGCTATTTGATCAAGGGGACAAGCTGCACGGGGACCCGGCGATGCTCCGGGTAGTGGCGGCTTGGACGGGGAGGCACCGGAGCAGCCCGGCGACGGTGGAGGCTCGAGGTGCGGCAATGGCGGGGCGAACGGAGGGGAAAAGGAGGAGAAATGGGAGCCGGCGGGGCTTTTATTCCCCTCCGAGGCGGTTCCGGCCGACGAGCTGCGTGGCCGCGAAGCAGCTGCGTGGCCCGGGTCGTGGCACCACGCCGGAGAGGCGGTGCGCCGCGAGCGCGCGAGCGCGCGGTGAGAGAGAGAGAGAGAGAGAAGAAGAGGTCGACGCCTGGGCCTGTCGTGGCCATTTTACAAAAACCCCCGAGCTTTTGTCTAATTAAAAAGCAACCTTCCGAAGCTCCAAAAATTCCGCAAAAATTCAGGGGTGTAAATGAGAAGATTTTAGGCATATTTCCTATTAAGTCCCAGTAGAAATTCCAAATCAATTTCTGATTAAAAATTCATAACTAAATTAAATAAAGAGACTTTGTTTATTTTCTGCAATTATTTTTACATGACAAAATACTTTCAGTAAATTTCCATAAATCCTTATTTGTGATATTTGAACCATAGAAAATGTTAAACTTGAATTTTCTTCTTATTTCATTTCTTTTTGACATTTCCTTTATTCTTTAGTTACTTTGATATTTCATGTGCTTATGATTAATACCACATGCTTAAATGTCTCACAATTAAAATGTGATGACATGCTCATGAATGTCATGAAATGCATTTTATTGCTGTGGGTTGTTACATTTTCTCCGATTAATGTGGTAATTCTAAGAGAACGAACTTGGTAATTTCTAACAGAGCGTATGTGGTGGCTTCTTTTCTTGGTCAAATATATATATATATTTGTATATATATATATATTACAAATATATATAGATGATATTATAGGGACGAAAAAAATCGAATGTAAAATATATCGGGTCACCCATAAACATGATATTCTGGAAATAATATTGGTAATCTTGGTGACTAAAACAAATTATACTTTTAAATTATGTGCATAATTTAACTAGAAATGGTCTTTAATCATAGTTTATATATAAAATATAATTTTAAGGAATAACATAAGAATAAAAATTATATTGGACCTCACCTATAAATACAATATTTCATATATATATATATATATATATATATATATATATATATATATATATATATATATATATATATATATATATATATATATATATATATATATAATTTTACCGAAATAATTTTGCTACTCACCGAAATAGTTTGCCTTAGACTCTGCTTTCAAAAGTTGGTGGACCACGTCATTTATTTAACTTATTACATCCTTCCCTTTTGAAGGAAAGCACTTATCTAGTCACACTATTTATTTGTACACATTAACTTTATCATGACATAAACACAGATAAAACATTCGGTACTCGTGAAAGGACTGTGCGAAATCGGCCACTAGTAGCACCACCTACTAGATCGAATTTTACCTATGTCCATGCTGCACAGGAAGGTGCGAATAACAAGCCGCACAACTATAACGCCCCGCATCACCACCTACTAGATCAAATTGTACCTATGTCCATGCTGCATAGGAAGGTGCGAATAAGAAGCCGCAAAACTGTAACGCCCGCATCCAAAATCCGCTTACCGCCCAGCCCTTCCGTAGGGGCGGGCATGTGCATTCTTGCATAGCTCCATTCTTACACTTTTGGCCTCGCTTTATATAAAATGATCAACCCGGTGGTGTTATGGTTGGAACGAGAGTTATGCTGACCCTCACCCACCTAAACGTCCAATGTGAGACTAATCCACAACTCACTACGAGGCTGCTAACGGACTGGGGTGTTACATTAACCGCCCCCTTAAGGGCTGACGCCCTTGGCATCATATCATATATATAACCGGCAAGTGGATACCCAAGATCTCCTCTCGATGCAAGGCCATGACATGTCCCCTCCACGGGCACAAATGCATTGACACATGCGACGAGAGGTTATGCTCTGATACCACTGTAATGTCCCACATCCAAAGTCCGCTTACCGCATAGCCCTTCCGTAGGGGCGGGCATGCACATTCTTGCATAGCATCACTCTTACACTTTCGGCCTCGTTTCATGTAAAAGGGTTAACCCGGTGGTGCTACGGTTGGAACAAGGGTTATACGTTGACCATCACCCACCTAAACTTCTAATGTGGGACTAATCCCATCTTCACTTCACTTCATGGGCAACTTGGGCCCAATCCACGACTACTACAAGCTTCTAACGGGCTCGGGTGTTATAACAATGCAAGCTGTCAAAAGTTGTAGAGTGAGGAATCTAGGATTGAAAGTTAGGACAATTAACGAGGAAGACGGTGATTCTTGGAGCACCGATTGATGAAATAGCCATATTTAACTTCACTATGTTAGGTTGATTCCACACACTCCCTCTACGTGTCCTGATCCAGGGTGCCCAATTGATTCATGGTTGGTGAGCCCCCGTCTCACCGTGCCATATACACACGTAGGAGGCTCGCCACTTGAAACAACGTTCATCGTTACCACAACGTCTTACAAAACCCTAGTGATTAAATCAGTAAGGCGCGAAAGTGGTGGGAAGCACTACTGATGGTACCACCACCGCCGCCTCTGCACCAATGTCAACGCCCCTAGATATACATCAATACCGAGATCAGCGTCCCCGTCACCGACCTCTACACCGAACTGTACATCTACGCTGACCACTACACCGAGCTCTACATCTACGCTGACCTCGATGCGATGACCAGCTCCTACAATTGGAATGACCTCGTCGAAGGTAACTCACTCACACTCATGCTCCACCCTCCCCCACTCCCCCCCCCCGCGCTCTCTCTCTCTCTCTCTCTCTGATATGTCTGTTTAGACTAAGTTCATGTTCAACACACTACATATGTTTAGCTAACCACCAGAAGTTGCTCTTAGACTAAGGGTGTGTTGGGACCGGGTGTGTTTGATTGGGCTTCCAAGCCTGCTTCTGCTTTCGAAAAGCCACTAGCCCAACCAAAGACCAAAACTTTTGCAACCTGCTACTCAGAAAGCAGCTTCCACTGAGTACATTTTTCACAGCACGGGGTGGCCTGCTTCCGCAGCTGCGGCTTCTTCTCTTTCCAGAAATTACCCGTACTGCCATCGGTAAGTGATACCGCTTCGTTCTATTCGCGGTTGGCTGCCTCCTGTTTCTCGAACAAAAAAAAAAGATCGAAACCTCGCTCGGTGCTCACCCCTATTCGGCGGCGCTAGGGGTTGGGCATGGCGCGTCGCCCTCCGGTCCGGCCGACGGCGGATTCGGGTGCTCCAACGCTAGAGGAGGAACATGTTTATCCCCGACAGAAACAGAAATCGGAGCAGCCGCGTCCCGCGTATCTCGCCAGTGCCGAACGAACTCCTGGCGGCGCACGTGTAGAAGGCTGCCACCAGCTCATTACCCTAATCACCGGCCTATAGAAACAAGTCAAGACGGACGTGCCTGGGGTTCCGGAAAAAAAGACGGCAAGCCTCTTATGCACGTCGCTGCACGAAAACTTCACCGAGCTTCAAGTTCATCGCCGCACGCAAACTTCGCCGAGTTTCAAGTTCTCTACGGCAACGTCGGAACACGCGAACTTCATCGAACTCCAAGTCCTTCGCTGCAATGCCGGAGTCTCTTACAGCATCTGATGGCTTCGTTTGAGTCCAACGTCGTTTTCCCCGCGCACATGACTCAAGGTGAGCGGATGGTTTTGATGTGAATCAAACAAATCATTGCTATGTCTTCTGTAGTATATGGGAGCTACGGTGAATCAGAGAAACTTCCTCCAATCACTGACGTCCATCACCTATCCGGCGTCGTTGACTACGTCGTTGATACATACGCACGATCAAGAGTCGTTCAAGATCGAAACTTCATGCAAGACAAATAGAAGACGCCTATCATCCTTTGGGGAAACAGGCACGAAACTTCGACAAAAGTCAAGATTCAATCCAAGAAAGCAAGAATCATGCAATATGATCAAATATTCACGATCAAGAAAAAAGACGCCGAAAGGCTCGACATTTTGTAAAGACGGGAGTTTAAATTGCTACATAGCCTCCCTATAAACAATCTCATATTTTCAATGAGATTAGTGACGCCGAAAGGCTCGGCAAAATTCTTCTTGCTTCATACGTGAGAGCAAGATTCCTGTGTTCTACACACTCGGCTGAATAAGCATTGCTCAAGCAAATATTGTGATCCTACGTAGTGGAGCATCCATATGAATAATTAATAAATGTTTTGTACCAACAAGGTTACAGTAATTTTTGGTCAATGACAAAATCAAAGTCCTACTCCACCGACATGTTTCTCCTAGACAGATCGAACATATTGTTGTCGGGTACCGACGAGGCAAAGGCGACCCTTTTTGTTCAAGTTAATGAAGATTGGCGTATACATGACTGGGCACCGACGAGGCGAAAGTGATCCCCTTTATTAGCATCTACACCGTTTAGATTTGACGTGACAATGGTACAATTCATGACTGAGTTTTGGCAATACCGAAGCCATCCTCATCATGTGCGCTCCCACATGTAGCATGTATATGAACGAGCTATACTTTATATGAAGATACCACTACTATGCGCAACTTAATCGAAGGTGTTCTATAAAGTCGCTCTATAGATGTAATTAACCGGCCATGCCCTATAAGGCCCCAGGAATCGGCGAACTACGCAATTTGTCCTGTTAGGTATCTCCTTAAGTAATGAAGCAGAAGACGAAGGAAGACAAAGTCATGTGAACTATGCATCTTGTAATGTGATGATTAATGAAATATATGGTTCCTCGCTACATGTTTTTTATGTGTGCACTTTTTAGTGTTTTGTGTTCCTTCTGTTTTCACAAACGAGGCGAATTGGGCGGATTTTTTTGTGATGCATTTGATTGATGCATGCAAAGGGGAGATAGAAGTAGGGAATAGGGTAAATGGAATTTGCATGCTAATTTCTAATTATGATTTTGTTTTGCGATTAATTTTCATTTTAATTATTTCCCAGTCATTCAGGGGCATTACAGGTAAATGGAATTTGCACCACTTTTTCACAGCTCACAGCCATTTGAACCAAATGGCTTTCAGCATTTTCACAGCTCACAAGCCACAACAGCTTTGTCCGCAGCTCACAGCCCACAGCTGCTTTCTTTACTGTCACAGCCTAACCAAACACACCCTAAAACTATAGCATGATGTCTGCTTACCTGGCTTCATGGTAGATAGTTTTTTCACATCCACATGCATCACGCCAAGGGCACATAAACCGCATCACAGTGTCCGCATGTTGTCAACCCCGCTTGTCAAGAGTGCAGAAACTCATCATCGCAATTCACACAAGATCCACATAACATCCCGACGTCCGGTGATGAGTGTGAGTATGAGCGCGTATGTGGCCGACGTGTGCCTTTAAGGTTTGGAAATTTTTGTTGAACTGGTCATTAGTTTAACTAGGTTACCCCGGGTGTTGCTGCTGTGGTTTCGGGCCGGGGTTGCTTTTAATTGAAACTGAGATAGGTGTATGCGTATGGAAGATTATGTTACTTCCATGATCATCGATATTTTAATGGTCATGGTAACATAATAATTTTGATATTTTAACAGTAAGATCAACATTCGGATATTATGATTTTCATTGTCCTTAAAGCATGTCCATACACTCCTCAATAAGTTGATCCCAAAAGACTACTTTTCAAAAAAATGTTAGTAATAATTTCTCTTGTCTCATCCAATAGTTCTTGCTAAAAATGAATCAAAGATTTTTTTTTGATTGACCAATGTTAGCATCTGGGGCCACAACAATATTAATTCTCTTGTAGATAAAAGGATGGGGGGGGGGGGGGACTTTCTGCCGGTTTCTAGCTACAATTAGGTGAATTTAAAAAGAGAATAAATATGTGAGTTGTTTTTGGTGTTGTTGAAGATTGTTTTTTGGATTAAACCCCATTAATTTGATTTATGGGAAGTTTATGGGGTTATCTTGGAGATGCTCTTAGATGATATATATAGGAAGTTAGAGAATATGTATATTTAAATTATCAGTATATTTACCGTCGAGCGAATGCAGAGATCAAACCAAAGCAAACACCTTGTGGACAGATGGGGATTATTGTGCCAGGTCAACTGATTAAATTTTCCGTTGGAAAAACGTACCTAGTGTTGCATGTTTGTTACTTCAAAGTTCAGTAGCATAATTAACAGAATCTTACAATGATCGCTGGAATGATTAAAGGCGAGGAATTTTAAAATGGAAGAGTAGGGTAATTGTCCTTTATTCGATTATGCACGGTGGTAGTAGGAGTTTCTACAATCTTTCCTCTCGCTACATATTCAGAATGGTGGAGGATAATGAAGGTGGTGGACACAATTGGAATGAGGATTCCGAGCTGGACATAAAATGCACTAAAAGTATTTCAGAACATGTGGCGTCATGAGAAGGCAACTTTATAGCAATAATGACACTTAGTGGTTTGTGCTGATGTAGTGTATATATATATATATATATATATATATATATATATTCATTTACATTCCCCTTGAATGAAAGCACTAATCCAATCACACTATTTATTTGTTGAACCATTCTTTCATCATATGTAATATTTGGTACACAAAAGTAGTATTTAACTTCATCATGAAAGCAACACACACATAAAATACCCGCTCACCCGTGAAGGACTGCGAAGACGACCTCCTACGGCACATGCTTGTAAGGCCGGCGATGTCACCCCCTACTTGACGACAGGCTTCTCCGGTGCACCGCTGCCGGCGCCAGGACCCGCGCCGGCCTCGCCGAGGAAGTTATGGATCTCCTCGGCGCGACGGAGGTACTCAGCGAACTTGATGTTGACGGCTTCCTTCATCTTGGGGTTCTTCTCGTATTTGAGGTAGGTCCTGAAGTACTCGAGCGCGTTCATGTACATCGTGAACGCCGTGGCGTAGTTGCCGGCACTGTCCGCCTCGACGGCCTGCTTGACATACACGATCCCCTGCTCCTTGAAGAAGCTGTCCGCCACAGCCTGCTTCACCGCAGACGTTGCCGGATCCGAAGACGAACCGGCCTGGGAGGCGTTTTTGCCGCCCTCGAGGTCGGCGACATCGTTACACACGTTGGCCTTCTCGGTGGTGACCATGGTCAAGCTGAGCTTGCCGTCGTCGTCGTCCTTCTCCCCCTTGTTCTTTGGCCCGTCCCTTCCCTTGGGGCCCAGACATATGCCACTAGCTTCGAGGACGGTCTGGATCTCCTCGGCGCGGTGGAGGTACTCGGAGAACTTGGCACTGATGGCCGCCTTGATCTTGGGGTCCTTCTCGTACCTGAGGTGAATGCGGAAGTAGTCGAGCGCGCACATGTAGAGCGGCAACGCCTTGACGTAGCAGCCGGCATTGTCTTCCTCGACAGCCCGCTTGACGTACTCGATCGCCTGCTGCTTGAAGTTGCTGTACATGGTCAAAGTTGCGGTGGATCAGATCGGAGGAGGCTGTTGCTTCACGCAGGGGTTTGGCGTTTTTCAACTTATCCTTCTGCTGTTGATATATGCTTCGCGCTGCGGTTTGACCAAAGAAATTAATTTGCTTCTTACCTTCTTCTAACTTATCTTTCTAGTGATGATCGATATTCCGTTCAGTTCTATACTTGTATCTGATTAGTCATTCAGCCCAGCTGGTAGACCGCGCCAAATCAAGCACTAGATCGAAAGCTGTTGGTTATAGCTTAATTAACCAGGCTACCTGGAGCAGCTTAAAAAATGGATTGATTATTAGGGTACAGTAACGTGAGTAGCAGTTACCTTGAAATTGACGACAAGTAGGCTATCACATAACACAATAACAAAGTTATCAGTACAACCAATCAACCGTTAACATATGCTAACCTTCGGCCGAAAAGAACGGTAAGGAAAAATTGACTAATTATTAAGCAGTCTATATAGAATAGTTACGTGCTAGCGAAATTCTCGGTTGAACAATCCACTGCATTTTTTAATCTAACACAATTAACTAAAAATTAATATTTATTTGGAGATGTGAGGAATCGAACCCCATACCTCTAAGCAAGCTAAGCATAGCGCTGTACCAATTGAGCTACATCCCCAATGTTATTAATATAATAATACTGTGATTTAAATACATTATATTGATGTGATCCAGACAGGAAAGTTATTTTAGTCTTCCTTTGTTCTTTCTCTTGCCGTTCAATTCTATATTTGAATCTGATTAAGCACACGGGGTCCTGGATAACGCGCACCTCGCCCCTCTAGTAGATGCACAAAATTATATGTAAGTTGATTGACTAGTAATTGAGGGTATTTGTTTATATATAATACCCGCTTTGCTTCAAAATAGTATGAATGAACATTGACTTAAAACCGGATAGGAGCATTGTTGGTTCGTAATATTCAAATCATCTATATGAAAGAATCGTAATTGTTTTTTTTAAATGTATTATGATAATTGATTTTAAAACTTCAGAATAAAAAGATGGAAGAGTTATAAGGACAGTCTCAGTGGAGAGTGTTATTGCACAGTTATCAAGAAGAAATTCTCAAAAACTGTGCCAGTGGAAGGTCATGGTGATAAAGCCGGTCTCAATGGAGAGTGTCATCGTACAGTTACCAATAAGATATTCTCAAGAACTGTGACATCTGAAGGATCACGGTGATGATATTATCTCTCATTCCATGACATTTCCTCTTCTCTCTCATGTCATGTCAGCAAATTTAATGTTCATGACACTATCATGACACTCCCATTGAGATTGGTCTAACACTCATCTCTCATCTCATGACAGTCCCTCTCTTCTCTCTCATATCATGTCAGTAAATTTAATGCTCATGACACTACCATGACACTCCCATTGAAACTCGCCTAAAGATTAAAAACCATTTTCTCGATTGTCACCAAACCGTTAATTAATTGATATATGCATGCTTTGCCTTGGGGTTTGACCAACGAAATTAATTTGCTTCTTACCTTTTTCTAACTTATCTTTCTGGTGATGCCGTTCAGTTTTATATTTGAATCTGACTAAGGATTCAGCCCGGGTAGACCGCACCTAATCAAGCACCAGAAAGCTGTTGGTTATAGCTTAATTAGCCAGGCTAGCCATTTTATTGTCCTGTACAATCTTACTGCCGTCCTCCGCATTATATTATCTTAGCGATGACCTCGTTTCAATGGCTCTTTTCATGTTTATGATGCCCGCTACCTGGAGCAGCTTAAAAATGTTGGAAACACATAATAGGGTACAGTAACTCGAATAGCAGTTACCTTGAAACTGACGACAAGCAGGCTCTCAGATAACATCCTAACAAATTTCTCAATAATACAACCAATCAACAATTCACTGATGAATATGAGAATCCATCTAAACAGTCTATATATGTTATGTTTAAATGCTAACCATTGGCCAAAAAGAATTGCAAGGAACAATTGACTAATTAAGAAGTTTATATATAATCGTTACGTGCTAGCGAAAATTTCGGTTGAACAATCCACTGAAATTTTTTAATCTAACACAATTAACTAAGAATTCATTATCACTACTACAAAAAGAGCCAGCAATATCATAGCTCATTTTCCAGTAATAGCGGGCATCACAAAAGACGCTATTGCAGTGCCACATTGCTGACGTCATCGGGGTGCAACGCTATTATAAGGGTCACTGTAATATCAGGCGTCGATGACATCATCAATGTCTGATACTAAAAATAGACTGTAGTATCGGGCTCACATGACGTCATCACAGGCCGAAATTACAAATGGTACAACAATATCGGGCCCAATAACGTCATCACATGTCCGATACTGTTATCCTTGCGGCCCATTTCCTATCCAGCCCATTTCTGTCCGATATATGTAAACAACCCTAGCCCTACCCAACCGTCACCACACTTCTTCCTCTCGTGCCGCCCCTTCTCTCTCTCTCTCTGCGCCAACGACCGCGCGTCCCCAGCTCTCACCGCTGGCCGCACCCTCCCCTTTCTCGGCGTGGCGAGATGGATCCGACGAGGACGCGAGCATCAGCCCTCGTGCGTCGTCGCCTCCATCAGCCCCCGTGCGCCGCCACCTCCATGGCCCCCGCGCATCGCCGTCGGATCCGAGCAGCGGGCCAGATCCCGCATCTACGTCACGCGACCCCGTGCACCGCCGCCTCCATCGGCCCCCGCGAACCGCCGCTGGATCCGGGAGCTGTGGGCCGGATCCAGCCTCTACGTCGCGCCGCCGCCTCCATCGTCCCCGTGAACCGCCGCTGGATCCGGGAGCTGCGGGCCGGATCCAGCCTCTACATCGCGCCGCCGCCTCCATCGACATCCGTGCACCGCTGCCTCCATCGGCCCCCGCGAACCGCCACCGGATCCGGGAGCTGTGGGCCGGATCTAGCTTCTACGTCGCGTCGCCGCCTCCATCGGCTCCGGTGCGCCGTCGTCGGATCCGGGAGCTGCGGGCTGGATCCAGCAGCTAGCGGTCTGGTCCGGGATAAGGTGGCTGGGTCAGCGCCCTAGGGCGGGTCGGGCCGAGCCCGACCCGCCTTATTTTCTTTTTTTGTTTTGTCCGGAACGACAGTAATATCGGGCGTTTTGACCGAAATTGTTGCTACTCGATTTATAATAACGTTCACATAGTATCGGTCGAGATGCCCAATACTACAGGTCCATTTTACTCGTTATTGAAGGCCGCGATTCCAGTAGTGTATATTCTAGAGATGTGAGGAATCGAACACCATACCTGTAGGCAAGCTAAGCGTAGCACTCTTCCAAATGAGCTATACCCCCAATGTTAATAATATGATAATACTGAACTTTAATTAAATTGCTATGATCCAGACAGCCATCCGATTGATATGTTATTTGAGTCTTCCTTTGTTTTTCTCTTGCCGTTCAATTCTATATTTGAATCTGGTTAAGCATCCGGTCCTGGATAAATGTATACTATAGCAAAAACACTAGCCACGGTTGGGGGGCTCTACAGCCACGGTCAGCCCCAACCGTGGCTATGTTTCCGAGACTACAGAAAACCATCTGTAGCCTCGGAAAACAGAACACCTGTTACACGTGTGATGTATCGTCAACACAAACAAAGCATGCCTCCTTTCCTTTCACCTGGCCCGAAAGCGCCCTTAGCACCGAGGAATCAGTTATGGTCACGAAAATGATCGCTTTCAACGTGAAGTAGTCCCTTCGGTGCTCATCCCACATACGCACACCTTCCAACCATAGTTTCCGCATGTCTTCAAACAGTGGTTCCAGGAAGACATCTATGTCGTTTCCGGGTTCTTTCGGTCCAGATATAAGAATGGACAATAATATGTACTTCCTCTTGTGGCACAACCATGGGGGAGGTTGAACATTGTTAGCAGCGCAGGCCAAACGCTGCGAACGTTCCTCGTCATACCAAAAGGGTTCATTCCATCTGTACTCAATGCAAACCGTATATTTCTTGGCTCGTGCGAGTTGTCGTCACGGTGGTTACGATCGAAGTTTTTCCACTGGGTTCCATCCGATGGATGACTCAGCTTATTAGGGTCCCTCTTACGTGTATGCCATGTCATCGGTTCAGCATCTCTTGGGTTGGCAAATATCCGTCTTATGCGATCGACCACCGGTAGGTACCACATGACTAAGGCTGGAACCTTACTATCATCGTCGCTACCATTGACGATACTGTTTTTCTTCCTCTTCCTGTCATTCTTTCCCCTCTTATTAGTTGTGTCTACATCATACTCCTCATTCGTCTTGTAACGACTTCGTTTGCACCTTGGGCATCTCACGAGGTCCTTGAACTTCTCCCCGGTATAATATACAATGATTTGGACATGCGTGGATTTTTGCACACCCAGCGACATTGGAGATATCAGTCTCTTAGCATAGTACGTGTTTTTTGGTAACAAGTTTGGCTTTGGCAATGTATCCGAAAGAAGATCCAACAATTCATTGAAGCGGCATCCGACCACCCATGGATGGCCTTCGGTTTCATGAGTTCGAGAACTGTACGTAACACGGTATTCTCTTTAGAACATCCCTTAGACTCCTCAAATAATAAATCCTTTGATGCCTTCTCTATCGTTGCAAAGTTATCAAGCCCTCTTGTTGTCCCTGCATTGAGTAAAACTTGCGGCTCAACATGACATAACAATTCCTCAACATCAAAATCAGTACATTGTTCTTCTTCGATATGAAAATCAAAAGTCTCGTCAAATTGGACAAACTGTTCTTCTTCAACTTCAATCGGCTGCAACTCAACTTCGACCGGCTCGTCTTCTCCATGCTTTGTCCACCTCGTATAATTCTCCAGGAAACCCCTCCTCACTAAGTGAGATTTGATTACAAGTGTATCGGTCCACAATTTTTTATTCTTGCACTCCACGCATGGACAATATATTTCTTGTCTTCCTAGAAGCTTAGCATGCTCGACAGACCCTCTTGAGAAATACATCGACTTGACCTCGGAAATATGCACTTAATCTTGACTCTTCGTACATCCATGTTTTATCCATCTAAACAAGCATTACGCGAATATCAATTATAATAAAATAATTACTAAATCAAATAATTACCAGTATGAATATTAAGTATTTATAGAAAATATAAGGAAACTAATATATTGCATAACATAATGTGCTAGAATTAATAATTATTAAATAATTACTAAATAATCTATTTACCATTATGAATATTATATACTTATAGAAAATATAAGGGAACTAATATATTGCACAAGACAATGTGCTATCATATATAAAAACCCACTATACAAATTATTATTAATTGACTCGAATCTTTTAATAATTAAAGCTGTGCTCTAGGGGTCTCTCTCAAGAGAGCATAAAGTAAATCATAAATTGATTGACATGAAAAAGGCTTGTAAGACATGATTTTTTTGTATGCAACACAAGCACATGATATATGAGCTTATTATACACAACTCAAACTGAAAGTGCATCTAGGCCCCTCATTTTATTTTGGATGATTGATATCAATACAATTAAATTTGGAACTAATGCTTTCATGAGAATGTGTGTAGTGAATATCCAAAGCACATGAAAGTCTAGCAAGCACAATCAAAAAGGAGAAAAGAATTGCAAAATGCAATAAATGGAGAATTTGGAAAAGGCCTCTCTCAAAGCTTGTGCCTCGCTTTATTTCTTTGCTTTGAGTCATAGGGATGCCGTACTATAAAGAGGGATGCAAATCACAAACGTGGCTAAGAATGGAGATGCTCACAAACTCAAGAAATCCCCTCCAAACCCATTCTTTCTGAACCCATCGGAAGCTCCGGTGTGGTACCGGAAGTTCCGGTAGGATTACAGAGAGTTTTGCTCTCGGGTAAGGCCATACCGGAAGTTCGGTCCACAGTACCGGAAGTTCCGGTAGGCTTACTGAGAGTTTTGCTCTCGGGTAAGGCCATACCGGAAGTTCCGGTCCCCGATACCGGAAGTTCCGGTAGGCTAACAGAGAGCTTTGAGCTCTACGGAATGCCATACCGGAAGTTCCGATACGGCACCGGAAGCTCCGGTGCGGTCTAGTTTTTCCAACCCTAAACCCACATACCGGAAGCTCCGGTACTCCACCGGAAGTTCCGGTGCGGGCCGAAAGTCCAGATCTAACCCCAATTCGAACCATACCGGAAGTTCCGATACGCTATCGGAAGTTCCGGTGCGGAGTTTTCAGACAGAGCCAACGGCTCTTTTTGGGTTGTGGTATATAAACCACACCCCCTCTCAATTCACTCTCGCTTGCACAACTCCGAACCAATTCACACTTGAACTTCACTCCATCTACTTCAAATCCTCTCCAAAAGCAAGAATTCCGTCCTTGAGCTAGGATTTGAGTGAGAGACCTTGAGCAAGTGTTTGAGAGACTTGATTTCATTCTTGAGCGTCTTCACTCCCGTCAAGCTTGTGATTTGGATTTGTTACTCTTAGAGCTTTGAGCTCCTAGACGGCTAGGCGTGCTCGTGAGCTCCCAACTTGTGTGGTGACGCCTGAGAAGTTTGTATTGCCCGTCCGGAAGGGACATTGATAGTGGAAAACTCAAGCTCAACCTTGGTGGTGACTTGAGGGAGAAATAGGGTTGAGAGAAACCCGGTCCTTGGTGGACTTTCTCAACGGAGACGTAGAGTCCTTGGTGGACTTGAACTTCGGTGAAAAATCCGTGTCTCTTGTGCTCTCTCCTTTTACTTGCGCGTTGTCGTTTATTTACTAGGTTGCTTGTTAGTTTTCCGTTGTGCCTTTAAATTCCTAGAATTGCATAGGGTTGTTCCTTTCGTTCTTGCAAACACTAGAATTGTGTAGGGTTTAATTCCGCATTTATCACCCTGCACCGGAAGTTCCGGTACCCTACGGAAGTTCCGGTATTTGATGTTTTCGTCTTAGTGTTGTTTCGCGAGAAAATTTTAGGTTTGCCTATTCACCCCCCCCCTCTAGGCGACTTTCAATTGGTATCGGAGCGGGTATCTTCGTTGAAGCCTCACCGCTTGAAGATCAAAGATGGCAAATGATAAAGAGGCAACGGGTAGTGGTGAAGCACCACCTAAGGTAGCCGGTGAAAGGGGTCGTGAGACCGCACCGGGGATGCCGAGAGATGGAAATGGAAAAGGGCCTGCCCAAGGTGGAGATGTGCTTAGTGCTTTGCCGATAAGCTACAACAGAACACCATATTCCTATAGTGATGGAAGAGATGAGCATATTGGACCCGGCTCAGGAAGACTACCATACTTTGATGGTCAATACTTTGATCATTAGAAAACAAAGATGCTACTACATTTGGATTCAATGCATCAAAATGTAAGAAATGTGACTCAAAATGGATTCCTATGGGAATGTAGAAGCAAGCCAACCGCACAAGACTTGTTCAATGTTAGGTGCAATGTGGCGGCGGCTAGTGCTCTCGTATCCGCGCTTAGTCCCGCCGAGTATGAGAAGATAACCGGAATGGAGGATGCCCATCAAATTTGGTTGAAGCTTGAATTGGTTCATGAGGGCATTGATAGTGTGAAGGAGTCTAAGCTAGAAGGGCTTAGAGAAGATTTTAACTACTTTGTCATGAGGTCGGATGAAGGGCCAAGGGAAGCCCATGATAGGATGATGAGGATAGTGAACATGAGAAGAGCACTTGGAGAAAAGGTGTTGGACTTGGCTGTGAATAGAAGGTTGCTACAAGCCTTGCAAGCATGGGATGCCAACATAGTGTCCAACATAAGGGACAAAGATGGCTTTAGATACTTCACCACCGATGAAGTGATTGGAAAGGTGCTTTCCCAAAAACAGCAAATTGACCAAGGGAATAGAATCAATGCTTTGCTTAAGGACAAGGAAAAGGCTAGTGGGAGCAAGAATGATTTGGCTCTTAATGCCGAACAAGAAAAGAAAAAGAAGGTGGTTGAGGAAAGTGATGATGATAGCGATGATGAAATGACTCTCTTTGTGAAAAGATTCAACAAGCTTATGTCAAAAAGGAGCTCTAAGAAAAATGACCAAGACAAGAGCAAATTAAGGAAGGCCAAGAACAAGTGCTATATTTGTGGAGACAAAGGTCACTTCATGGCGGAGTGTCCAGAAGAACTACAAGAACAAGCAAAACAAGAAGGGAGACAAGAAATACAAGAAGCTTAAAAAGTACCGTCGGGGTGAAGCACACATTGGACAAGAATGGAACTCCGATGGATCATCTTCCTGCTCCGAGTCGGAATCCGATGAAGAGAAGGGAGGCATTGCATCACTTGCTATTGGGCTAACACCAACCAACTCCTCCTTGTTTGGAAGCTTGACTGATGATGAAGATGACGCCGGACACAAGTGCATGATGGCAAAAGGCTCTAAGGAATACTCCTCCGGTGGTTCATCATGGGTGGTCGATAGTGGATGCACCAATCATATGACCGGAGACAAGAAAATGTTTGAGTCATTCGAGCCAAGCAAAGAAAGAAATGAATATATCACTTTTGGAGACAACGGAAAAGGCTATGTGTTGGGTTATGGTAACATTCCTTTAACTTTTCCGCATTCACTTTCGAAGGTTATGCTTGTGGATAACGTTGACTTCAATTTATTGTCTATCTCACAACTTTGTGGAATGGGCTACAATTGCTTGTTCAACGACAAAGGTGTGATTGTCTCAAGGAGAAGTGATGGCTCAATTGCTTTTGAGGGTGTGCTCAAAGGGAAGCTTTATGTTGTGGATTTCACCGCGGATAAAGCAAAACTTGACACATGCTTGGTTGCAAAGTCCGACATGGGATGGTTGTGGCATAGACGACTAGCCCATGTCGGTATGAGAAATCTTCATAAACTCCAAAAGGGCGGTCACATTCTTGGACTAACGGATGTTTGCTTTGAGAAAAATAAAATTTGCAGTGCATGTCAAGCCGGAAAACAAGTTGGAGCACCACATCCATCCAAGAACATAGTGACAACCACAAGGCCGTTGGAGATGCTTCACATGGACCTCTTCGGTCCCATTGCCTACATTAGCATCGGCGGTAACAAATATGGACTTGTTATTGTTGATGATTATTCTCGCTTCACGTGGGTATTCTTTTTGTGTGATAAAGGTGAAGTAAAGGATGTACTCAAGACATTCTTGAAAAGAGCACAAAATGAATTTGAAATGAAGATCGGGGCCATAAGGAGTGACAATGGCACCGAGTTCAAGAACACTCAAGTTGAAGAGTACCTTGATGAGGAGGGCATCAAGCATGAGTTTTCGGCACCCTACACACCTCAACAAAATGGGGTGGCCGAAAGAAAGAACCGCACACTCATAGAGATGGCAAGAACCATGCTTGATGAATACAAGACCTCCGATCGTTTTTGGGCCGAAGCAATCAACACCGCATGTCATGCCTCAAACCGGTTGTATCTTCATCGACTCTTGAGGAAAACACCATACGAGCTACTAACCGGTAAAAAGCCTAACATCTCGTACTTTCGAGTTTTTGGGAGCAAATGCTTCATGCTCAACAAGAAACCCAAGACTTCAAAGTTCTCCCCTAAGGTTGATGAAGGTTTCTTGCTTGGGTATGGTTCAAATTGTCACGCCTATCGTGTCTTCAACAAAACCACCGGTTGTGTTGAAGTTTCGCGGGACGTGACGTTTGATGAATCTAACGGCTCTCAAGGGGAGCAAGTTGTTATTAATAATGTAGATGTTGAGGCTCCTAGGCAAGCAATCAAGAGAATGGCACTTGGTGATGTGAGACCGCAAGAACCACAAAGTAATCAAGATCAACCTCCTCCCTCAAGTCAAGACCAACAATGCGCAAATCATGATCAAGTTGATCAAGATCAAGAAGTTGGTGATGAAGATCATGCACAAGTACAAGATGATGAACCCACATTGCATGATCAAGAGGTTGAACAAGACGGCGGTCAAACAAGCTCACATCCACCACACCCAAGAGTGCACCAAAGTGTACATTATCCTTGGAGACATAGAAAAGGGGGTAATCACTCGTTCTCGTGTTTGCAATTTTTGTGAACATTACTCTTTTGTCTCTTCTTTGGAGCCATTTAGAGTAGAAGAAGCACTCGAGGACTCGGATTGGGTGATGGCCACGCAAGAAGAATTGAACAACTTCACAAGAAATGAAGTTTGGACTTTAGAAGAAAGACCAAGAAGCAAGAATGTTGTGGGCACCAAGTGGGTGTTCCGCAATAAGCAAAATGAAGACGGCGTTGTAACGAGGAACAAAGCAAGATTGGTGGCAAAAGGATATTCACAAGTAGAAGGATTGGACTTTGATGAAACCTATGCCCCAGTGGCAAGGCTTGAATCAATAAGAATACTACTTGCCTTTGCCACTCACCACAACTTCAAGTTGTACCAAATAGACGTGAAGAGTGCATTCCTAAACGGGCCAATCAAGGAAGAAGTATACGTGGAGCAACCACCGGGCTTTGAAGACCCCAAGTATCCTAATCACGTATATAAACTCCATAAGGCGCTCTATGGGCTTAAGCAAGCACCAAGAGCATGGTATGAATGCCTTAGGAATTTCCTTTTGAAAAAGGGTTTTGAAATGGGCAAGGCCGATGCAACCCTCTTCACAAAGCGTTTTGATCATGATATATTTGTGTGCCAAATTTATGTCGATGACATAATATTTGGTTCTACTAACCAAATGTTTTGTGATGATTTTAGCAAGATAATGACCAAGAGGTTCGAGATGTCTATGATGGGTGAGTTGACATTCTTTCTAGGATTTCAAGTCAAGCAACTCAAGGAGGGCAGCTTCCTATGTCAAGCCAAGTACACTCAAGACATATTGAAGAAGTTTGACATGGACAAGGCAAAGCCCGCCAAGACGCCCATGGCAACAAATGGCCATCTTGACCTCACCAAGAAAGACAAGCCGGTTGATCAAAAGGTTTTTCGCTCTATGATCGGCTCTTTGCTTTATCTTTGTGCATCAACTAGGCCTGATATCATGCTTAGTGTGTGTATGTGTGCACACTTTCAAGCCGCTCCTATGGAGTGCCACATAGTGGCCGTTAAAAGAATCTTGAGATATTTAGTCCACACACCCAACCTAGGGCTTTGGTACCCCAAGGGTTCAAAGTTCAACCTAATAGGCTATTCCGATGCGGATTATGCCGGGGACAAAATGGATAGAAAGAGTACCTCCGGGACTTGCCAATTCTTGGGTAGGTCCCTAGTGTCATGGTCATCCAAGAAACAAAATTCCGTTGCACTATCCACGGCCGAAGCGGAGTATGTGGCAGCCGGTAGTTGTTGTGCACAACTATTGTGGATGCGACAAACTCTAAGGGACTACGGTTACAAGTTGAACCGTGTTCCTCTCCTATGTGACAATGAGAGTGCCATAAAGCTAGCTTATAACGCCGTTGAGCATATCGATATCCGCCATCACTTCTTGAGAGATCATTCTATAAAAGGGGATATTGAGGTGAGCCATGTGAAAACCGAAAATCAATTAGCCGACATTTTCACCAAGCCCTTAGATGAAAGCCGGTTTTGCTATCTAAGGAGTGAGCTAAATATACTTGACTCTAGCAACGTGGTGTAAAAGCGTGCACATTTGCTTGTTGATTTATTCGCTTTGGATCTTAAAATGAAATGCATGCCCTCGAAAATTAACTATGCTTTTTGAAAGCCTTTTTCTTGGTTCTTGACCAATAGGTCAAATCTTGTCAAAATGTGATCATAGCTTTGTTTGTTGATTGTATACTGATCACATGATGTCAAGATGCCCCACTAGTCCATCAAAATTATTTTTGAAAACTCTCCCCAAAACTTCAACTCCTCCTCTCTGTTTTCCCCCTACCGGAAGTTCCGGTACGGGACTGAGTCTCGGCGTTTATTTCCCGGTCGGAAGTTCCGGTAGGGGACCGGAGGTTCCGGCCGGAGGTCGAACAGAGGACTTTTCCTCTCGATCGGAAGTTCGGTACCCGGTACCGGATGCTCCGGCTGGGAGCTCACCCTCGGGTGTCATGCCCACACCGGAAGTTCCGGTATGCTACCGGAAGTTCCGGTGCGGGTCGTTGACCTAGGGTTTGAGCCCGCACCGGAAGTTTCGGTAGGCTACCGGAAGTTCCGGTGCGGGCGGCAGTATAAATAGGGGAGCCCGTCCCCTTGAAAGGGACGGCTCCCATTTGAAAAAGACTCCTCCTTTTTCCTCTTCTCTCTTCGGATCTCCATCAACCGGAAGCTCCTCTCAACTTCCGGCAACGGTCTACGGCAAGATTCTCCAAGCTCCTTCCTCCGGTCTTCTCCAAGCACCTAGCTAGAGGAGAAGGTATTCCTTCATTGCCTTCACTTCCAGGATCTAGGCTTAAATCCTTGAATCCCTAGGAATATTTGATGCTTAGATGTTTCTCTAGCAGTTCTAGAATACTAGCATGCTTCTAGGAAGTAATTCCATTGGCTAGATGTAAATTTTTCGCACTTGCTAGGGTGAGGGTTGACCCCTACCGGAAGTTCCGGTATGGGTCAGCCACGACAGATATGGAACCCGTCGGAGGTTCCGGTACCGAGAGTACTGGAGGTTCCGGTACCTTGTACCGGAAGTTCCGGTATCCGGTACCGGAAGTTCCGACAGGGGCCCATCCTGTTAGCATCTTCCTAGCATCTCAAAATTCCCACACTCGTGTATGTTGCTCCTTACACATGTTTTTCTCTCTGTTAGATGACTCGTGGCAGGAAGCAGACAGTGACCAAGCGTCCAGCACCCGCTCAAGGTCATGATGACTCGGACTCGGACTCGGACTTCGACGTGCCGAATCCACGCCTTGTCAAGAGGCAGGCCACGGGAACCGGTCATCGGTCTTCCTCCCGTGGTCTTGGCCCCGGCAAGGGCAAAGGTCTTGGAAGGGGCAAAGGAAAGAGCACAGCTAGGAGACCTCCTCCCGCTCCCGTGTCGGATGATGAAGAAGAAAGTGAGGAGGAGGCTGGAAATGTGGGCGAGGGTGAGTGGTTTCTCCCCATCGCCCGCAACTTGCGAGGAGCACTACAAGTGTGAACCGAGGTCACCGGCTGTGAGTGGCAGTGCAGGCTATAATGTGCCTTTCTACGGAGATGAGGTGCAGAAATATAGGAGCAAGTGCCCGTGGCTCAAGGCTAAGGAAAGGGGTGTGGAGGACATTCGCTTTTGGGACCACACCCAAGCTGAGTGGTACAAGGAGGTGCTCAAGTTGAAGAAGAAGACTCATGAGATGAAGTGGATCGGGTGAGACTGGATGGATCGTCGGAATGATCCCGTCTTCACTCAAATCAAGGCTGAGTGTGCTAGGAGGGATTTGGTGGAGATTATGGGGCTTGAGCATGGGTGGAACACAAAGCTGGTGGTTCAGTTCTATGCCACTCTTTGGCTTGAGTTCGATGATGACTCCCAGGAGGACTCCATCATGCACTGGACGCTTGATGAAAACCGGTTTCAAGTCATATATGCTGAGTTTGCACATATTCTCGGATTTGGCCATGACGACGCTATGAAGAACAATGTGAACATGTTTGACCCTCCGGATGATGCAGCTTTGGAGTTCATGTATGACAGCCGCTACGCTCACCCCAAGACGATGATCATTGGGACACACTTCGGGCTGCACCCCTACTACCGTGTTCTGAACAATATGTTCGAGATGGACTTTGGATCCTAAGATAGCGGATGCATCTTCTTTGCTGGCAGAATCCAAGACTTTACTTTGTGCCATGCGTCCAGGAGCTGAGCCGTTTTGTGTTTTTGAGCACATTTGGACTTCCATCATCAACCACTCCTACACTCATAAGGCGAGCCTTCCCTTCGCTCCCTTTATTATGAAGATGATTGAGACTGTCACTGGTATGCACTTTGTACATGATAAGGATCATCCCGGACTTCGTCCCAAGAGGTTCCAGCTCTTACCCTCTCCTCGGGGATCACCAGTGCGACAGCGAGCTCCTCCACCACCAGCTCAGCAAGCTGGAGATGCTCCACCTACTTCTTCTCGCCGGACTCGCAGCAAGTCCGGATTCATCAGCTCGGTCCTCAAATCTATCTTTTGCATGTGCAAGGCCAATAGTGAGGACATCTATGAGATGAGGATGGAGCAGCGGCGCATAAATGAAGGACATCACCGATATCTCTCTCACCTAGCTCAGCAGCAGCAGCAGCCACCACCTCCTCCCTTGGACCTTGCACCGATAGTACCTCGGCAGTGGGAGGACCCTTGGGCTCCATATCAGCAGGCCGCGGGAGTGGCGGCACGGCAGCAGGCAGCAGCTCAGGGTGTGGAGGGCAGTGGCACCGAGAGTGGAGAGGATGACAGCGCCGAGGATGTTCCGACCGCCTCCGCTCCCCGCTCGAGCACTCGGATCCCGCTCCATGAGAAGGGCAAGGGAGTGGCACGCCCCACGGATGAGGAAGAAAGCGATGAAGAGGACGGCGATGATGACGACGATGACGACGAGTGATCCTCTCTTAGGCGTTCTAGTTCTTTTCTCCTTTTTGGTGATGTGTTGCCAAAGGGGGAGAAGAAATTTCTATCTATTTATCTTTATCTCGTTTTTATGATGTAATGAACTATGTGTGTGAGATGGACAAGTGGTTTGGAACTATGGATGATTGTAATAAGTTTAGACTTGTTTTTATTATCTATCTATGTGGTTTGCCTTATGATATGCTTGGTGATTTGTTGTTTCTCTCTTTTAGATGCATTTGTGTGATGACAAAATGCCATATTGCATTGTTTGTGGTTTTCTTCATTATGGATGCATAGATAAAGGGGAGCTCCTCATGATTCTTATCTCTAATGTGCACTTGGTATTGTATAGACCAACTCTTGAAATTCAATTTCATGCACATATTAAGGGGAGCTCATCTTTTATCTTTGCAAGTTGTGCTTTTCAATTCACCTTTTTAGAAATTTGATTGTATTGGCATCAATCACCAAAAAGGGGAGATTGAAAGTGCATCTAGGCCCCTCATTTTATTTTGGATGATTGATATCAATACAATTAAATTTGGAACTAATGCTTTCATGAGAATGTGTGTAGTGAATATCCAAAGCACATGAAAGTCTAGCAAGCACAATCAAAAAGGAGAAAAGAATTGCAAAATGCAATAAATGGAGAATTTGGAAAAGACCTCTCTCAAAGCTTGTGCCTCGCTTTATTTCTTTGCTTTGAGTCATAGGGATGCCGTACTATAATGAGGGATGCAAATCACAAACGTGGCTAAGAATGGAGATGCTCACAAACTCAAGAAATCCCCTCCAAACCCATTCTTTCTGAACCCATCGGAAGCTCCGGTGTGGTACCGGAAGTTCCGGTAGGCTTACAGAGAGTTTTGCTCTCGGGTAAGGCCATACCGGAAGTTCCGGTCCCTGGTACCGGAAGTTCCGGTAGGCTTACGAGAGAGTTTTGCTCTCGGGTAAGGCCATACCGGAAGTTCCGGTCCCCGGTACCGGAAGTTCCGGTAGGCTAACAGAGAGCTTTGAGCTCTCCGGAATGCCATACCGGAAGTTCCGATACGGCACCGAAGCTCCGGTGCGGTCCAGTTTTTCCAACCCTAAACCCACGTACCGGAAGCTCCGGTACTCCACCGGAAGTTCCGGTGCGGGCCGAAAGTCCAGATCTAACCCTAATTCGAACCATA
Source organism: Chloris gayana (assembly GCA_031894775.1). Taxonomy (NCBI): domain Eukaryota; kingdom Viridiplantae; phylum Streptophyta; class Magnoliopsida; order Poales; family Poaceae; genus Chloris; species Chloris gayana. Next base: position 1,075,559 of record JAUNZO010001929.1, read on the forward strand.
CCGGAAGTTCCGATACGCTATCGGAAGTTCCGGTGCGGAGTTTTCGAGACAGGCCAACGGCTCTTTTTGGGCTGTGGTATATAAACCACACCCCCTCTCAATTCACTCTCGCTTGCACAACTCCGAACCAATACACACTTAAACTTCACTCCATCTACTTCAAATCCTCTCCAAAAGCAAGAATTCCATCCTTGAGCTAGGATTTGAGTGAGAGACCTTGAGCAAGTGTTTGAGAGACTTGATTTCATTCTTGAGCATCTTCACTCCTGTCAAGCTTGTGATTTGGATTTGTTACTCTTGGAGCTTTGAGTTTCTAGACGGCTAGGCGTGCTCATGAGCTCCCAACTTGTGTGGTGACGCTCGAGAAGTTTGTATTGCCCGTCCCGGAAGGGACATTGATAGTGGAAAACTCAAGCTCAACCTTGGTGGTTACTTGTGGGAGAAATAGGGTTGAGAGAAACCCGGTCCTTGGTGGACTTTCTCAACGGAGACGTAGAGTCCTTGGTGGACTTGAACTTCGGTGAAAAATCCGTGTCTCTTGTGCTCTCTCCTTTTACTTGCGCGTTGTCGTTTATTTACAGGTTGCTTATTAGTTTTCCGTTGTGCCTTTAAATTCCTAGAATTGCATAGGGTTGTTCCTTTCGTTCTTGCAAACACTAGAATTGTGTAGGGTTTAATTCCGCATTTATCACCCTGCACCGAAGTTCCGTACCCTACCGGAAGTTCCGGTATTTGACGTTTTCGTCTTAGTGTTGTTTCGCAGAAAATTTTAGGTTCGCCTATTCACCCCCTCTAGGCGACTTTCACAAACCAACAACAAACCTACAAACATGAAGGAATTTGACAAATCGAAATCAAAACCTAGGTCACATGGTAATCCAAAATTCTCCATGATTACAACACTATAGCAACAAATAATACATGGGATGAGTTTCCCTTACCACGGAGAACAAATTTCTGCAAAAAAAACGAGATCAAAACCTTCCGCCCCTCGGTTTTCATTTTTTTCCTCAATTTTCGAGCCGCCACACTTAGACTGAGCTCCTGTTCTGTCCGAACGCGGCTTTTATACTGTGCAAAACAATAGCCACGGTCCACTTCTTCAACCGTGGCTATAGAAGAAACTATAGCCACGGTTGGCGACGTGGACCGTGGCTATTGGTGGAGGCCACTATAGCCACGGTTCACAAAGCCAACCGTGGCTATAGTGTCTTCTATAGCCACGGTTCATTTGCAGCCAGCCCCGCCACCAACTGTAGCCACGGTTTATTTTCTTTGCCGTGGCTACTTCATTTTGGGTGGCGTGGCTATAGCGAGTTTTTGTTATAGTGCAAATACCCTCAATTATTAGTCATTCAACTTATATATAATTTTGTGCATCTACTAGAGGGGCGAGGTGCGCGTTTCATGATAGATGAGGTTCAGTTATCCAGGACCCCGTGTGCTTAATCAGATTCAAATATAGAATAATTGAACGGCAAGAGAAAAAAACAAAGCCTAAAATAACTTTGCTGTCTGGATCACATGAATATAATAACGTATTTAAACTACAGTATGATTATCTAAATAAAATTGGGGATGTAGCTCAATTGGTAGAGCGCTATGCTTAGCTTGCTTAGAGGTATGGGGTTCGATTCCTCACATCTCCAAATAAAGAATATTTTTAGTTAATTGTGTTATAGATTAAAAAAATGCAGTGGATTGCTCAACCGAGAATTTCGCTAGCACGTAACTATTTTATAGACTGCTTAGTCAATTTTTCCTTACCGTTCTTTTCGGCCAATGGTTCGCATATGTTAATGATTGATTGCTTGTGTTATTGAGAAATTTGTTAGAATGTTATCTGATAGCCTACGTCCATTTTTTTAAGCTGCTCCAGGTAGTCTGGTTAATTAAGCTAGAACCAACGGCCTTCTGGTGCTTGATTTGGCGCGGTCTACCTGGGCTGAATGACTAATCAGATACAAATATAGAACTGAACGGCATATCGATCATCACTAGAAGGATAAGTTAGAAGAGGTTAAAGAAGCAAATTAATTTTTTTGGTCAAACCCCAGCGCGAAGCATATATCAACTGCAGAAGGATAAGTTGAAGCATATTGTCTTAATAATATTGGGGATGTAGCTCAATTGGTAGAGCGCTATGCTTAGCTTGCTTAGAGGTATGGGGTTCGATTCCTCACATCTCCAAAATAAATATTAATTTTTAGTTAATTGTGTTAGATTAAAAAAATGCGGTGGATTGTTCAACCGAGAATTTCGCTAGCACGTAACTATTCTATAGCAATAATTAGTCAATTTTTCCTTACCGTTCTTTTCGGCCAATTGTTAGCATATGTTAATGGTTGATTGGTTGTACTGATAACTTTGTTATTGTGTTATGTGATAGCCTACTTGTCGTCAATTTCAAGGTAACCGCTACTCAAGTTACTGTACCCTAATAATGAATCCATTTTTTAAGCTGCTCCAGGTAGCCTGGTTAATTAAGCTATAACCAGCAGCTTTCTAGTGCTTGATTTGGCGCGGTCTACCAGCTGGGCTGAATGACTAATCAGATACAAATATAGAACTGAATGGAATATCGATCATCACTAGAAAGATAAGTTAGAAGAAGGTAAGAAGCAAATTAATTTCTTTGGTCAAACCCCAGCGCGAAGCATATATCAACAGCAGAAGGATAAGTTGAAAAACGCCAAACCCCTGCGTGAAGCAACAGCCTCCTCCGATCTGATCCACCGCAACTTTGACCATGTACAGCAACTTCAAGCAGCAGGCGATCGAGTACGTCAAGCGGGCTGTCGAGGAAGACAATGCCGGCTGCTACGTCAAGGCGTTGCCGCTCTACATGTGCGCGCTCGACTACTTCCGCATTCACCTCAGGTACGAGAAGGACCCCAAGATCAAGGCGGCCATCAGTGCCAAGTTCTCCGACTACCTCCGCCGCGCCGAGGAGATCCAGACCGTCCTCGAAGCTAGTGGCATATGTCTGGGCCCCAAGGGAACGGACGGGCCAAAGAACAAGGGGGAGAAGGACGACGACGACGGCAAGCTCAGCTTGACCATGGTCACCACCGAGAAGGCCAACGTGTGTAACGATGTCGCCGACCTCGAGGGCGGCAAAAACGCCTCGTCCCGGGCCGGTTCGAGTACCTAATCAACCATGAAAAGCTCAGCTCTTGAGACACTCAGGGTGTCGCCAACCTTTTGGCTTGCTTAGTGGAAGTTCAGGAAAATATGAAAGTTGCAGTTTGAAATTAATTTGAATTTGTATGTTGATCAAATTCATGATATCTTGAACTACAACTCCAATTTTCACAGCATAAGGTCGGGTCACAAAAAATATATATTGTAGGACATGACAAGAGAAAAATCTAGGCCAAATCCCAGAATGTTTCTAAAAGCAAAAATGCCCCAAATAAATCCTGGAAAGTCCGGAAATCAGTTACCCTTGGTAATTTCTCTTTCCAATTGGGAATCGTGTTTTTGGGTTTTATCACCTCTAAAATACGGTTCCGATCATTAGGACCAGGGAAACATTTTTGGATCAGTTTTTGGAGCACCAGAAGTATTTGATTTCGATTTTACAAAGTTGGCAAGTAGAAAAACCAATGAAATTGTTTAAACATGCGTGACCCACTTGTCAGCCTCTCCTCTATCGCAACACAGCCACGTAGCCGGCGACGTCTGGCCCAGTCCGGCCACCACGGCACCCCAAAGCAACTGTGATCGCGGCCGCAGACACTCTCTCAACCCGTCTCTCTCTCTCTCTCAGCTGAGCTCACGACCCGCTGTTGCTGCTGCCACCTCCCGAATTGTTGTGCCACTCCGCCACCTTTTTGACGCAGATCGACAACGGGTAGGTACCACATGACCAAGGCAGAAATCTTCGTTTATTCGCTGTTATCGACGGTGATGCTTTTCATCCTCTTCCTCACATTCCTGTTGCTCTTCTTTCCACTAACAACTGATGTGACTGCATCATAGTCGTCATTGTACTTGTACCGACTACGCTTGCGTCTTAGGCATATCTCACGGCGTCCTTGTATCCCTCCGATACAATATGTAATGATTTGGGCACGCGTGAATCTTTTGCACGCCCAACGAAAGCGGGGTTATGAGCTTCTTAGCAAAATAGGTGCTTTTTGGCAATAAGTTAGGCTTAGAATGTCCGAAAGGAGTTCCAACAAATCCGTAAAACTAGCATCTGACCAACCATGGATGGCCTATAATTTCATTAGCTCAAGTATCGTACATAATACAGTACACCTTTTTTCACATCCCTTGGATTCCTCGTATAGTGAATCCTTCGATGCTTTCTCTAGCGATGCAAAGTTGCTCAACCCTCTCGTTGTCCCTCCATTGAGTAAAACTTGCGGTTCAAAGTGTTGCAATATTTTCTTAACATCGAGATCACATGATTGTTCTGTTACTTCCTCGGCTCGAACAGGCTCCTCATCTTCAAGATTGACATGGTCATGAACATCAAAATCATCATCAGCATCACCATCAACAGATTGCTCAGGTATTGCCTCCACCGCGTCTTCACCATGCTTTATCCACCGAGTGTAGTCCTTAACAAAACCTCTCGTTATTATGTGTGAATTGATTATAACCGTATCTTTTCACATTTTCTCATTTTTGCAATCACGACACGGATAATGTATTTCATCCCTGCCTTCTCGCTTAGCATGTTGTGCGGCCTTCATGACAAATGCCTTGACTTGCCCTCGAAAATAACTTCCTGTTCTTGACGCCTCATACATCTAAGATTTATCCATACCTCAAGCACTACACATCAAAAATAATAATCACTTCAACAAACATGGAACAATATATCTCGTAGGATCAAGTTTTGTGAGCTACAAATAAAGTGACCAACTAGATACGTAAATTATTTTAACGAAAAAAAATAAATTTCCTCCTTTACCTAACCTAGCTCTTCATCTATCATGAGAAACCTAGATATATAATTTTCCTCCATGGAGAAGCCTAGAGATACAACTTTTCTCCATGTAAAAGACTCAAGATACAAATAGATGCACAAAGACCAACCATTGCTCTACAAATCTAGAGATTTGTGACAAATAGGCATAAAATTCAAAGTAAATTACAAAGCCAAAATTCTACTAGATTCCAACATGATAGGTAGAAATAGTACATGGGATAGATTCCCCTTACCCTAGGGAACAGATCTATCCAAGAAAAACAAACTCAAAACCTCCCTCCCCCCTTGTTTTTCGATTTTTGTCCGAATTTTCGAGCCGCCAACGGTGGAGAAGCTCATTGTGCCGTCCGAACCCGACTATTTATATCCGGGAATTTGTACCGGCGGTTGGCATTGTCCACCGCCTCTAAAAATACTTTAGTAACGGCGGATGACAATGTCAACCGCCGGTATAAATCCTGGCCTATTTTAACTGCGGTTGGAAAAACCAACCGCCACTATAAGACCTCTATAGCGGCGGTTGGCATTTCCAGGTGACCGGCCCAGCACTGTAGCGGCGGGCCGCTTTGGGCCGTGCCGCTAGGCCGATTTCGACCCCGCCGCTACAGTGCGGTTTTGCTATAGGGAGATCACACAACCCAAACGGTAGCCTATCGCCTCCTCTCAACCCGTGAGCAAACAAATCCTCTCGAGAGCTCGCCATCAACCGTCCACATCCTCGCCCCAAAATTAACCATTGCAGGTGAGCCTCGTTTCCGCTTGCTTTGGTCGCATTTGGACTTTTCCACCGCCGCTCAACTCCAGTCGTCGCCACCCCGCCGTCGACAACGTGTTCTGGAGCCCCTCGCCGCCCATGGAGGGAAGGACAATGTTGCACTATATTTCGAGTGAGCCTATCCACCCCTACAACCTACTCCATAGAGATGGCCACGCCGAGAGCTTCCTCTTGGTGATGTTAGCATCGAGCCCTGCCGCCCCTAGCTCGTCACCGATGAGAGCGCCACCCGCCTCCGGCGAGCCGCGCTGTTGCACACACGAGTGTTAGAGTGTTGAACATGCCCACAAATGTCGTACGTATACGATAAGTAGATGTTTGTGATTCTGGAGTCCGATAGAAAAACCCGATAGATAATATAGCTAATTTTTTGTTAGGATTGTTTGAAATATCTAGATAACTATTAACTGAGTTAGCTAGGTTGAGCTAGCTAATTTAGGTGGTTGGCTAACGATTAGCTGAACTATTAGTTGTGGTCTTTGGAACTAGTACAGATTATTTTAGCAGCTGATTAGCTCAACTATTAGTTGTGGTCTTTGGAAGTAGTACAGAGTATTTTAGCAGATAATTATTATCTTTAGTGGTTGCAAACAGACTCGGCGGACCCACAGGGTGGGCCCTATATGCCATGGCATAGACTAAGGTTAGCCCAGCTCACTAATTAAGTAATTTTCTCAAAAAATTTTTGAGGCCCAAAATGACGGTGGAAAATTTCTAGGGACCAGATTAAATCGTACCTAGGTGACGGCGGACTGCGTTCGTGTACACTATGGTATAAAGACGCCTACATAACGCCACTCTAGATCATAAGGAAGGTGAAGGCGAGACGAGACATGGTAGTGGCGACGGCTCGTCGGCTCCTGGCCGGGCTCCTATTCCCAAATTCTAAATTTCACATCTGACCCACGATTCTGTATGGATAATGTAGGAATAATAAATAGGTGGTTTGTTGATTCGTTTGATTTTTTATTTGTAGAATAATTGAACAATGAAGCGGAATGGGGACATTGTATCTGTTTTAATATATGTAATATATACGATTCTCACACTTAATTATTTTGTTTAAAGACATGATAATTTTTGTCCTTGTTTACCGAATTTCTTAGTGAATTTAAATTTTGTGGGCATCAGCGTGGACTTAACAATTCAATGTGTACCACACAACGGTTGACTTTTCTTGTTTTTTGGTACCGAAGCTGCGTAGAAATTGTCATGGCTACCTACTAGCGCCAGAGATCATCACTCCCAAGCGGCTCGGAATAAGCACTAGATCACAGAAGTTATACAAGCAATGTCTCTTCCAACCTGAACAGATCAGGTTGCAGCAAGGAGAACCTCCACATCAACAAACTATTGGGAGGCCACCGATCCGTCTATTGCTCCTCGAGGGCGTTGGGCCCGCGGTAGAGCACATTATCAAAGATGTAAAACTATGACCAGCACAGGAATTCTAATAGTATCACTTTTATCTGTTGATGACCGTACATCAATCACCCTCGTCGTGGCTGCCACTGCCTTGCCTACAGCGGAAGTAGTAGACAGTGGCTGCACACACAAACCACAGCTGCAGCGCTCTACACAAGACCGCGTAGATGAACAATGCAAGAACAGCGCACGCCATCCCGTGGAAGTAACTGATCACCCGTAGGACCGTCAACGGCCACAGCACTGCCGCGCCGGCGCCCTTCGCAGTCGCGAGGACCACCGCCGACGCGGTGTTTCCCGCCACGAGCCACCATGCCTGCCGCAACACGCGCATCCCGTGGAAGCATCCCGCCGGCTCCACCGCCGACATCACGACCGCTACCGTGCAGACGAGTTCGAGGAAGTGAGCGAAACACTGGCAGAGGAAGAAGACGACTAATTCGGCGGAGATCTGTGCCGGGCTAGGGGCTCTTATGTAGAAGCCGAGGAACAGGCTCCATGCCTGAATGGTGCCCCGGCACGCGATGACGAGCAGAGAGCGCCGCACAACACCGCCGTGCGGAACACGGGGCCCGTGACGAAGCCGCTGGCCGCCGAAAGCGGCTTCCCAGCCAGTGTGCGGAACGACGGTAGACCGCCGCACACTTGAGCGGCACGCGGCCACGGAAGCTGAGACGGTGACGGCCATGACTGCCGGGCCTATGGTGAAGGCGGTGACAACGATGTACGCCGCGCAGGCGGCGACGAGCTGACCCGCGCGTGTGCGCGTCTCGGTGGCAAGATCCGCATAGCCAGGGAACGCGGAGTTCACGCTCCAGAGAGCTTCGGCGCCATCGACGACATCGGTGAGGAGGGGTTGCACGGCCGTGGAGTAGTCCACGACGCGTACTGCCACGTAGGCGATGTTGAGGATGATGGTGAGGACGAACGCGTGAGCATTGAGAGACCGGAACAGGAGGAAGGCTTCCTTGAAGAGGCTGAGGGCGGAGCGTCCTTGAGCGGCAGTGGCCATGTCTCTGGAACAACGGTTCGGAAGTGTGAAACTTTGGTGGCAGCACAAACATGAGGTATTATCCTACTCCCTCCCTTTTTAAATTGTTGACACCGTTGATTTTTTGAGTTACATTTGATCATTCGTCTTATTTAAAATATTTTCTCAAATATGTAAAAAATATAAGTCATATTTCAGTTTACTTTAGTGATAAAATGAATTATAATAAAATATTCTATAATTCTTAAAATATTTTGAAGTAAGACGAGCGATCAAACGTAGTGAAAAAAGTCAACGGGATCAATAATCTAAAAACGGAAGGAGTATCTGGCAAACGCTTCAGAACAATGCTTTTACAAAGGTCCCTAGCTGTGTCTTGGAGAAATAAATTAGACATAGATGGATCGTTAGCTAGCTGCAACGCTATTTTTTTATCGGAAGAGCTGTGCAACGCAATAGACAGCAACCTTGGTCGTTTCTCCAAGACAGCGACCAAGATCCTAGGCAGTCTTGGGACGGCAAGAATCCTTATTCCTGCGGGCCTAATTTCTATCGTCTGCTGCCATTGTACAGGAGGCTAACTTCCCGTAGTCCATGTTGTCTATTCTGTGACTGCTTTAAAACTAGTAGGTATTCTATGTCCCGTACCCAGCATCCCGTTCGCACTTTTATCGGGCTGGCAGCATTCGTCCGACGCATATTCGATGTGCTCGCATCAGCCAACCCTGTGTTTGTGATTTTCTCCTTCCACTGCGTTCAGTTTCCAGAAAAAAATTGAAAAAAAATTAACATTTGAACAGAAAGTTCAAAAACAAACTTCATATATATACAAAAGTTTGAAACAATGTTCAAAAAAGGTTTCAACACATACTCCAAACAAAAGTTTGAAAGCAACGTTTAAATAAAATATTTGAACAACAAATGGTACCAAAATTTGAATAAAAACTTGAATCAAAGTTGGAACTAGACTTTTAACCAGCGGTAATGGTAAATTTTAATAAACCGCAGTTTTGTTCAAACTTCGAATAAATCAAGCAAATGATGTGAACTAAACAGCAAAACATCAAATTAAAAACAGAGTAGGCGCAAGAATTTCTGAAGAACAACGACTCCAATCAACCCAACATGCAGGAGTGGGAGAGTGAGGAATGAAAGACCCAGACACAGAACATGCTACCGAAGGGGAATGGATGGTGGCGGAAGATCACTGGCAACTAAAATATCAAAGAGAGCTTGGGGGGAAAATTCTCCGGCAATGACGCCCCCTTCCGCCTACCCCACCCACTACCGGACGGACGTCTGTGGCTCTGCGGCACGCCGCCTCGCCGCGTCACCTCCTTGATAGATCATTTATTCATGAACTAGAATCTACTGGCTTAGATACATGAACACATAAAGCGGAAGCGATTAGTAGTATTGACCTAGGTTTGGATGAGCCATCGGAGAGGGAGATGGGATCGGTTTGGTAACATCTCACACATTCATCGCAGAAAATTCATTGTGAGACAACAAATAAAGCATGTCTTGCCTTAACACAAGACCAACAAATTCACCCTTAAACGTAAGCAAACATTTGTTGTTGCCAAAATTACACTCAAAATAATCATCATCTAATCTAGAAACCGAAATAAGGTTTCTCTTCAAACTTAGAACATAAAGAACATTATTCAATCTAAGGACGAAGCCATCATGAAGAACTAATGGAAGAGTCCCGACAGCTTCAACTTGAGCTTCATGGCCATCAGCCACTCTTAGGCTTCGCTCCCCCTTTATGATGGTTTGGGTCATAAGCAATCCATGTGAGGAATTAGTAACATGAACGGTTGCACCAGAATCACTCCACCATGTATTAGAGGAATAATGTGTAAAAAGAGACTCAACAACAAAGGAAATACAATCATCATTATTACCTTTCTTGGCGAGCGAAGCCTTGAACTCATCGCATTCCCTCTTGTTCTGCACATCCTTGTGGCAGTGGTGACATATAGGACCACCTTTAGAGGTAGAGGCTTCAGTCTTCACTTCATTCTTGGAGCGATCATAAGGGGTCTTTCCTTTGTCCTTGCCCTTGCCCTTCTTGTTGTGCTGAATCTTTCCACTAGACTTGTTGCCTTTTCCATAGCTGTAGCTCTTCCTAAGCTCCTGAGTGATAAGGTTAACATAATCCTCATTCTCAAAGCGTAGCCTTTCTTCCTCATCGTTGCACGTTGCTATGAGCTTAGTCAGACTCCACTTCTTGTCACTTCCATTATAGTAGATCTTGAAGTTCTGAAACACATAAGGGAGAGAAGCCATGATGTAGTGGACATGGTAATCTTGAGGGAGAGAGGAATTTCAAGGTCCTTCAACTGATTTGCAGCATCAATTAGCTTCACGATGTGCTCTCTAACACTCCCCGACCATTATACTTGGAGGTCATCATCCTGGTCATCGGAGTGTTGGCATGTGCTTTAACGGAGCCTTTAAAATTCTCCTTAACTTTGTGTGTGTTTCCGAAATTTATTACGAGTAAAATTGACATCCGAAAACCTTTTGTAGCTTCTCTTGTTGTGCTAGTGTATCTTTACTCCGTACCAATGGAAAAGCTACCAATCCAAATTAAGTTCCGAGTGCCATTTTTAAAATGTTAGCTATTTTTGCTAGAAACTTATGTAAAAATGTAATTTTCAGTGGTGTGTATAATGTGAAATGAATGTGGTAATCATTGTAATTTGCTTAGAACCCTGGTGTCATGGCACTTGGGAGACCTCATGTAGCTTTGCCTGTGGTCCGTGCATTATTTTTTTAAACATATATATGTCGCTAAAGCTAAATTTTTTCAGATAAATTCCACCGTGAAATGATATTTCAGCCAAATTCATGCACCTATGTCACGACAGCCATACCTTCCATAGTCTGCAGTATTTGAACCTCCACCAAGTATCCTTCGCCAAATTAATAATTCAACAGCCATGCAAAATCTATTAGAAGAGACCACCTAGAAGATATGATATACTAGCTACAAGATATAATATGCTATCTAAGTGGCAAGTAACAATTTATGAGTAAATCTATCTGATTTGCCTTGAGAAAAGGAAAATAATTATTAGGTGTTCCAATCTAATTATTTTACTTAAGTGAAAATTTATTTCAGCCACATTCATGCACCAAATTTATGCACTTATGTGGCGACAACCATACCATCCATTGTGTGTATGTGAACTCCCACAAGGTCTCCACCCGTTTAATATTTAAAACAGTCGTGCGAAATTTATCTACACACATCTTTTATATTCCTGAACTACAAAGATTTAGTAAGATATAATATGCCATCTATATCTAATTTCCATTGAGAAAAGGATAATAGCTATTCGGTGTGTGATTATATTGCTAAAGCAAATTATTTTAGGTACATTCATGCATTGTAAAATGCCACTTAAGACAATTCATGCGCCTATATCAAGATAGTCATACCATCCATTATCTGCATTATGTGAAACTCCCACGAGGTCTCTTCTACACCAAATTAATATTTTAAACAATCATGCAAAATTTAAATGCACCAATCTTTTAATTTCCTGAATCACCTAGATTTAGTAAGATATGATATGCCCGCTAAGTTGCATGCAACAATTTATTTGGAAATCTGTCTGATTTGCCTTGACATAAAGGAAAATAATTATTTGGTGATCCCATTGGATTCACTTAAGATGAAATACAGTAATTGCAAGATCCCAATTTAGGGAAATGTAATTGTTCTTTTGATTTACTTGTTACTAGAAATGCACCTGCCAGCTTAGCACATCAATTGACTACAATAAATCACTACCCATTTTAGTTGAGAAACATTGCTATGGTTGGGTCAACAAGACATTAACAACACTTCCATTTTCAAATCTTTCACTACAAGAGACCAGCCATGAGCCACTATATATAGTCTAGGCACCACAGGTTACTAAGATACAACAAAGATATAGGTATCTAGCAATCTAGCAGTTATTTTAGTCACCATGGATGCCATAACAATGCAAATTGTTGTGATGATGGCACTACTTCTAGTTCCACCCTCCATAGCTCACGAGAGTCACAGCCACCATTCTGGTTCTCCAAGTCCCAACCATCACCACCACCAACACCATCATCGTCACCATCAAACGCCACCATCAGGGCTGGTTGGCCATCCTCTAATCCTCGCCTTACGTGCCCGCAACCATGTTGATGCTTCGAAGCCCCATGATCACCATCATCATCACCACTCTGACCATCACCATCAGCATCACCATCACGCACCAGCACGAGAGTCGATTAGCAATATATTAATCCACACTGTGGGTCCTCACCACCATGGCGAGCACCAAGCGTTAGCACCAACGCCGGTGCCAATTCACAGGAAGAATGTCGCACACGCTCCAGCTGCGCATCATCATCATAGACACCACGTACCAGCTCCACACCACCATGGTGACCACCACGCTCCAGCACCAAGCTCACACCACCACGGTCACCACCATGCTCACACTCTGACTCCCCATCATCCCCACAGTCAGCTCGATGCTTCAGCTCCAAGCCCGCATCATCCTCACCATGGTAATAATCAAGCACTATCGTCGACCCAACCATCCATTGTGCACTACGGGCAAGATGAAGCAACGGCACCGGTCTCGGCCCCTGCCTACACATTGGCATAGAAGCTCTGCAGAAGGATATATGTGCAGAGTGGATGTCACAAAGATGAAGCTACCATGCTAGCTGTATTCAAGATGGGTTTCTATTCAATACATCTTACTTGCTCTTATGTGTCAAGATCACTTATATATGTTATATAGGCAAGATAAAATGCATTGATGTTTGAATTTAATAAATTGTTTATTTTCACTAAATTGAATGCATAAAATGATCGAAAAAGGGGTCCAAATGCATGGTAATGTGCTAGCACTTCATTATGTTGCATTACCTCTCTGTTGTGTTAATTATACTCTGTTTTCTTGCCGCTCTACTTTGGACTTTTGGACTTTTTTAAGCCATCAGGTAGCAAGTAACTATTGTTTGTAAATGAAAAGAAATTGAGGAGTCTAAGACTAGCTGGGACGAAAAAATGTAGTTGAAGTTTGGATGTTGCAGACGAACTTGAACAGTGGTAAAGGAATATAAAATTGCAGACGCCATTCGTTTAAAAGATGCAAGAACTCTGACAGTGTCGGACCTGTCGTCTACTTCGGCTTTCCTGGCCAGAGGCGGTGTCAATTGCTACTGCTTCAACGTCCACAGTTATATACTCAAAACTGGTTGATTGGGCTGCCAGTACCGCTCAGGCTAACCTGGGAAAATATTCGGTGGAAACCACCTATTCAGTGAAACCGTGAAAACCTATTCACGATTTCACTGAATAGGTGGTTTGCACCGAATATTTTCCCGGCTAACCTAGCCTAGTATGTCTCCAACATGCCTAAATTTTCTTTTCCCCTATTTTCTCATATACTCGTCGTGTGTATCTCGCATATCAACATTGTATATGTTTTCTAATGTTTCAGACATGGATATGGGGATTCGTGATTGTATCTGTATAAGATCAATACTTATACAGGTATCAGTATCACTACCGTAAGTCCATTTAATTACATGAGGAGATGACATTTATATTGCTGTTCCTAGAAAAATTGAGAAATATGCTAGAAATTCTCAGAAAAATAAAACAGCCGACCCATAAACTACTACTGATTTATCATCCAACCATTAATCTCTAGACTATGTCCAAGGTATTACTAACCTTGTACGGCATAATCCACCCATTGCTTACCCCCGATGTAAGAACTCATCGTGAACAAAATACCCAGTCATGATCTAGGAGAACAATTTTCTCAATTTTATTTTCTAGGAAAACGAATGAATCCTTTGATAAGTTTCTCATCATATGGCAGGGCGCGATGGATCGCAAGGCAGACGTCCCATTTGTGGATCATGAGCCAGGCCTATCCAAAAATGGGTCTTCTGTTTAAGTCCTTCGTTGGAGAGACTGGTTTTCAGATTTTTAAGACCCATTTTGAGTTTGGATCACCATATGGGTGATCAGTTGATGATAATCTGAATTGCCACAACAAGTGTAGGAAATGTGTGATTTACGTAAAACTTGCACAACGTATTGTTAGCGTAGTAAATACAGACTATATATGCACGTGTAATTTAAGTTTCAATTATTTACAATACTGTAGGTGACAGAGTACTGCTGTAATTTATTCATTTTACATAGCAGACAAGGGCCTTGGCTGTGTTATCCACTCTTCCTCTGCCAATAGTAAAGGTGGCCAACTGTGCTGTTCCTCGTGGGCCAGCCCAAAGCATGAAAAAGTTAGCAGCACATGAGTCGTGCTTGGGCTGAGACCTCGGCCCCACGGGTAGCATGACATGGCTGATTAAGTTTTCGATCCAAGTTACCTTAAATAATAACATAAAGTTCATGAACAGACAACAATTCAAGTGTCCAATGATGGTAAACTCGCTCCACCTAGAACATCAAGTTGAAGGTTCGAACATTGGTTCAATACAAGTTCCTTTGTCAAACATTGGTTTATTAGTTCTTTTTTCTATCCTTTACCAACCACTTTGACTACTTAGTACATGTTAAACGACTGTTTTGTGATTGTAGAAATGACTGGTTCGCCCCTCAAAATGGAATGACAAGTTGAAAGGTGAAATAGGGTTGTGAAACAATTAATTTTGCATCATTTGTAGTACATGTTTCAGCTTTCGTGGATGTACGAGTAGCCTTCAGAAATTGGAGAAAAAAACATCGCAAACATGTGTAATTAGGATAGTGATGGGTAACCAGTAGTTCAATCGTTTATGCGTGAAAAAACAGACATTTAGCAAGATTTTACTTCAGCGTTTAACCGTACTAATAAAGAACATAATCTAATTGTTTTAATCATTCCATTCATAAGGGAACTATATAGCTTTTATGGTTTAGAAGGAATTTGATCTATTGCCCTACTAAGAACGGACATAAGAGCATAGCTATCTTATACAGAATCCTTTGTGTGTGTTTCCGAAATTTATTACGAGTAAAATTGACATCTGAAAACCTTTTGTAGCTTCTCTTGTTGTGCTAGTATCTTTACTCCGTGCCAATGGAAAAGCTACCGATCCAAATTAAGTTCCGAGTGCCATTTTTAAAATGTTAGCTATTTTTGCTAGAAACTTATGCAAAAATGTGATTTTCAATGGTGTGTATAATGTGAAATGAATGTGGTAATCATTGTAATTTGCTTAGAACCCTGGTCTCATGGCACTCGGGAGACCTCATGTAGCTTTACCTGTGGTCCGTGCATTATACATATATATGTCGCTAAAGCTGAATTTCAGATAAATTCCACCGTGAAATGATATTTCAGCCAAATTCATGCACCTATGTCACGACAGCCATACCTTCCATAGTCTGCAGTATTTGAACCTCCACAAAGTATCCTCCGCCAT
Organism: Chloris gayana; assembly: GCA_031894775.1. Taxonomy (NCBI): domain Eukaryota; kingdom Viridiplantae; phylum Streptophyta; class Magnoliopsida; order Poales; family Poaceae; genus Chloris; species Chloris gayana. Next base: position 1,091,144 of record JAUNZO010001929.1, read on the forward strand.
ATTAATAATTCAACAGCCATGCAAAATCTATTAGAAGAGACCACCTAGAAGATATGATATACTAGCTAAAAGATATAATATGCTATTTAAGTGGCGAGTAACAATTTATGAGTAAATCTATCTGATTTGCCTTGAGAAAAGGAAAATAATTATCACATTGGCATAGAAGCTCTACAACAAGATATATGTGCAGATTACATGTCACAAAGCTGAAGCTACCAGGCTAGAAGTATTGAAGAAGGGTTGCTATTCAATACATCTTACTTGCTCTTATATGTCAAGATCACTTATATATGTTATATAGGCAAGATAAAATGTATTGATGTATTGAATTTAATAAATTGTTTATTTTCACTAAACTGTACGCATCAAATGAATGAAGAAGGGGTGCAAATGCATGGTAGTGTGCTTGCACTTCATTAGCTCTCTATTGTGTTGGTTATAGTGTGTTTTCTTGGCGCTCTACTTTGGACTTGTTTTAGTCGGTTCTCAGCCGGCTCCTAAGCTCACCCATCCTTCAAATTTTTTTCAAGCAATCAGGCAACAAGTAACTATTGTTTGTAAATGAAAAGAAATTGAGAAGTCTAAGACCAACTGGGACCAAAAATTCCAGTTGAAGTTTGGATTTTGCAGACGAACTTCAACAGTGGTGAAGGAATATAAAATTACAGACGCCATTGGTTTATTATTTGGAAAGCTCCGGTGACCTGGTTTTCGGCTTTCATCGACATTCATCTTTTCATCGACATTCATCCCGATTCGACGGCGCCCATGAGGTTTGACCCATTTCTCCTGCTCCTACGTACGTGTGCGCAACCAGGTAATGAAGCTTCCTAACCTTTTTTCCCCAAATTATTTTGTGCAAGGAGGCTAGCATTTTGCCTTTCTTCTCTGACCGCCACCCCTTGATGACGACGAACCAGATTGAAGCTTCTCCAATGACAACAACCTTGCTGCCGGTCTCCTACTCGCTACCTTGAACCTCTAAGAAAAAACGACACTCAATTTGATAGATTCTATCAAGCGCATGACCTCACGGAACAACGTCAGACTGCGGGCTCACACATGCTTCGACGCCAGTCAAGCTCCGGTCCTGCCTGACTACCGGAACACCTCAGGTGGATGCACATCGAGCTCCTCTATGTTCCAATATTTTATTTGTAGTTTTTGGTGGTAATATGACCCTGTCCCGATAAGCCGCATCCCTCAGGCCACTAGGCCCGCCATGGCTGTGAGAGCAGCTAGCTACCCATTCGGAGATGAAATATTAACTCATAATTAGTTATCTGGACATAAATTAATACCTCCATCGCCGTTCGGTGCTGCGCCTGCACCAATGACACGGCCCCACGCCGGCGGTCTTCAAGGACCTTTTGCACGCCCACCAGGCGGTCGTTTTCCGCGGACTGGGCACTCGCGATGTCAGCGGCGCGGATGCGGGTGCCCGCCCCGCACGCCGCAGAAGCCGCATCTCCGTTCGCGGCTTCGCGGCTGGCCGCCTCGCGCCGCATCTCCGTTTCAGCTGGCCGCCTCGCGCCGCTCTGCCGTGAGCTAGATGAACGCCACCTGCGGAAACAGCTTCGACGTCAGAGCTGTGCTCGTGGACTGCAGCGTGCGATATACGCGGTCGCGCGTCGCGGACTGACGGCTTGCTCGCGCGGCCTGTGCGTGCTGGGGGCGCTCGCGGCGGCGCTGGTGGCCACGGACGCGCAGACGCGCACCTTCTTCACGCTGCGGAGGCGGGCCACGTACACGGACGTGCGGGCGCTCGTCGTCCTCGTCGCCGCCAACGTCGTCGCCGCCGGGTACAGCGTGTTGCAGGCCGCGCGCTACCTCCTCCTCCTGCGGGGCCGCGGCGGCTTCGCGCTCCGAAGCCGGGCGCTCGCGTCGTGCGTCTTCGGAGGGGACCAGGCGCTGGCCTACGCCGCGCTCGGCGCCGCCGCCGCCGCGCTGCAGGCGGCCGTCGTGTCCGAGGCAGAACTAGGGTTGCGGCGCGCCTGGCGGGCGTTGCGGCAGCCGCATCCCGCGCCGCGCAGTCCCGCTTCAGTTAGCAGGCTTGTTAGCGGGCCTGTTAGCGGGATTGCGGCGTGGGTCGGCCCAGCGGCGTTGCGGGTAGGCCCGCGCCACTTGCACCGTGACTGGGCACCGAGCGCCTAGGCTAGAAGACGGCGCACCAACGCATCCGCCCGTGCAGCTTCCTCCAACAAAACAGGAACAGGGCGCGGCTCCACGCCGCTGCCCTACCCGTCACCACCACCACCTGCTCCATCGGAGTGTGCCTCGCAGGCTACGGGCATAAAGAGTGACCCCGCTGGGGACACTAGTTGTAGCACCACCTACCAGTCGCGGCGGCACTCCGACCAGCTGGCACCTCCAACTCCGGCCCGGCCCGTCGCCAGCAATAGCCGCACTGGGAGTCGGCGTCATAAGCAGAGTCGACTCGGGGCGGCGGCCTTGAAACTCGGTCAGCCCTGGCTGCAGACTCGCCACCGGAGCTAGCCTCCTGGTCCTTCGGGGTCTTCTTCGGAGGGGTCGGTCCCCTTCTCAAAAGGAAGAAAGAAACAGCAAAAATAAGCTAACGAAATCAGCCAGAACCAACAAAGATGCACAACAAGAGAGCTCAAAGGGCACTCACTTCTTTAACCGACGCCATTTATGCGGTGGCATATCGGTGGAGTCGACCTGGGAGTCACTTGGCCCCCGAGAGGGCTAGAACATCCTCCTCATCGCCCGGCACGGTGGCACGCCATCGCTTCATGCCATGCCGGTGGTCATCGCCGCTAGAGTCTGATGATGGCGGCGGCGTCGGGGCCTTCCCGCTTCCCCTAGCAGACCCGGACTCCGTGGAGCGATCGGCGGCTGGTGGAGGCGAAGCACGCCTCTTCGGAGACGTTAGCCCATGCGCCTCGCCGGGCACGGGCTCGCCCTCCTGCGGCTCCAAACGACCAAGCTTCGGCATTGCACCGATGATGGCAAATTTGCCGGCAGTGGTGTAGCGGCCCCGCCTCCACTGGAAACTCCACCGGCGGGGGCATATCCCGCCCCACCCGGAGCTTAAAGGAACCCTGTAGCACGCCGTGTCGCAGCTTGCTGCCGCACCCGCGCACGGTCCTCGCTGGGTCTGTATAGTCAGTGTACAGCCAAGTTGGCTTCGGACAAAGCGACGTGATGCAACTCAAAAAAAAGTCGTACATGGGTCCAACCGCGGGTCGGCCTCCGACATATGCTCCTAGAATTTCGAGACGATCTTCGGCATGCACCGCAGGAAGCGGAGACGGCCGCAGGCGGGACCGGCGGTCAAGTACGTCTAGCCCTTCTTTCAGCCGTCCACCTTGTCGGAGAGTCCTTGCTCGATGTAGTGGTGGCGGTTGCGGATGGAGAGTTGAACGGACTCCACAGGGTCGTCGGTCCCACCGTGCAAGGTCGGTCGGAACAATCGCCGGAAGATGTAGACTGACGGCATCACCCCCATGAAAGGTTCGCATAGGTGGAGCGAAGATGGAGAGCACCGGGACAGCGTTCGCGGACAGTTGTGCCATCCATAGCTAGTAGCTCCGTAGCACCTCCATGAAGAAGTCGGAGAACGGCGGGAACAATCCCAGCGTCAATAAACGGGGCCCCGCGGGAGCCGGCTCCGAGGAGCCACGACGTTGGGACCTGGAGGAGCCTACCACACTCGTGTGCACGACCGGATTGGAGGAGGAACGACCGCGAGCCATCAGGAAACGGGGAAGAGCTCCTAGATTTAGATCTGGAAGAAAGCAAAGAGACGAAGGACCCAAGAGGTGAAGAGGCACAAGGGAGAAGAAGAGTTGAGTGCACAACGAGAACCCGGGGAACTGCCATCCGCTGCGACGTCGGCTTTATCCTCCAAGCGCGTCGCCTTGCCTCTCAAGGCATGGGCCCCGCCATCACCGCTGTCAAAGTGGGGTGACTCGTTGCTTCTCCTCCGGTAAGCCTACGGGAATGAAAGGAGAGTTACCCTGGGAGACTAACAGGATGCTCCAGTCACCAAATCGGTCCCCGCTGTCAGCGACGGGGCCCGAGGGATCCTGTCGTTGTACTGTGAACAGAGGTTCCCATAACCGCCTGTGGGCCATTATGGACGACCCGTCCGCAATAGGCCACAACCCCGATGGGCCAGCTCGGCCTAGCCGGACTAGGCGCACCATGAGCTAGCCCCGAGCAGCGACGCTCGGGGAAACGGCATACAAAACAAGGATATTGTAACATATTCTTGTAACACATAGAGTCATGTGTTACAAAATATTTTATAGGAACACAAAATTATGTGTTACAAGTATGTTTGTAACATATAGTTTTTATCCCATAATTATGTGTTACAAGTATGTTTGTAACATATAGTTTTTATCCCATAATTATGTGTTACAAGAAGTGATTACAGTAACACAAAACTTATGTTACATGCATAGTGTTACAAAGATTATGATTATTCAATATATATCAAGTGTGAGTGTTACAAGAAAAATCTCATTGCAACACAAAATAATGTTACAACGAGGGACCAAAACTTATGTGCTAATTCATTAAGTCCCTAAACTCTAGACGTGTGATGATCCAAAATATTTCTTGAATGACAATAAATGCACTATTGAGTCTAAACTATTGCCATATATTAATGTATTATAAGTTGTGTTGGCAAATAGGAGACTCAACTTCATATTATTATAGGTGGCGATGCAATCAAACCTTAAGTATGACACATGAGCTTATATTTGGAGTTATGTTTTGTCATAACAGTAACACTCACTTGCAGAAAGTAACACATATATGTGTTACAATAGCCTTTACGTATACTCCATCATGTTATAAATTGAATAAATAGTCATAAATGTCACAACTATGTCTTAGCTCGGGTGGTATAGGGAACTAACCTACAAATATACCACGAGAGTTCAATTCTTGGTAAACACATATTTTTTATATTTAGTATTATTTTTTGAGCTACAAGTGTAACACTTTTCTTAAACAGTAACATATATATGTGTTACAATGGGTTGTTCTTGTATTACATATGTTTACAAGCGGTAACACATGTGTTTGTTACAACAAATTTTAGTTGTATCACTTTTAGTTACAAGTAGTAACAGATATAGGTGTTACAACAAAATTTGCTCTAGTAACGGCGCAACCTAGATCACTTATTAAATATGTTACTATAGACCTCAGTAACACTTATCTCTTCTTCCAGTAACACATATATGTGTTACTAGAGAGTTGACCTGACGTAGGTGTTGGTCTAAACTACGGACCCACTTATATACCACATGAGGACGATGTACGGTTGTACTACTTTCTTCCTTGGAGTATTTCAAGGTTTAATAGAATCCACGAGAGAACAAGCGGAACCTTTACTAATTATGGATTGCTAACAAAATTTAATGATTGTGTGTGAAAGGTTGACAAGAGTAAGAAACAGTAAATACAAACAAGGATTGTAACAAGATAATAAAGGACTCCCCTTAGGAATGGTTCACTACCATGCAAGTTTGATCTCATTAACTCGGAACGACAAACTTAGTATTCTATAAGACATGGTGGTTTCGTTCACCCGACTTGTCACATGCAAGAGGCTATTATCCCCCATTGGTTTCTTGCATTATACGATGAGCAAAAGTGTAATTGCAATTTACACTAATGATAGGAATAGATGGGTCCATCTCTGTAACAATTGAATGCATCCATAGACTAAATTCATCAATAGAGTTTCAATGAGAATAAGAGTTTTACATAGCTTGATCCCCGCACCGAGAGAAGAGACTATAAGACTACTCACTCATCCTACAACGTGACATGGTGGAAGATGGTGAATGGCGCAAGAGCACGCCTGAGCCGATCGGCGCATCGGGTGAACCGATCGACGTGATCTTCCTTCCGGTGGATCTAAGAGGATTTAGTCATCCTTCGCTGCCACAATCTTGAATCCCTGGCTTTGCGGTGGTTGTTCTGTTATGATCCCTTCTATCTCGTCCTCTTGACGTGAGTATTCCTTCTTCCTTTATCTATGATGGTTTTGGGTTAGGCGTCCACCGACTCCGACTTGTATTGGACCGGGCTTCCCTTACTCTTGGATTGGGCCATCATACTTCCGTTGGGCGCAATGATCGACACACTAGACGAACCAATCGACGTGGCCCGCTGAACTGGCCTTTTCTTCTTTGTTGTTCCATCCTTATCTGCAATTGTCCTATTTTCCATCTAATTCCTGCATTACTCACCAAAACAGAGCAACTACAAATATATGCAATTATGGGGTTAATTATCAGCACATGTTAGCAAATAAAGACGTAAGACATCGTGTTTTGATATGTAAAACGAGCATCTAGAAGATGCCAACAGCGGGAAGTTATGCCTCGCCCCCAACGGAGCGATCGAAGGAGGGGGCCTTGTATGACAGGTGCCGTCGCGCCCCTCCCATTGGACAAGCTGCGAGGCGCCCCACCTCGGGACCGGTGAACTTCAAGGCACGTATCCGACAAGAGATTCGGACACCAACCAAATGATTTTAGGCATTTGGCACTATAGCACGCCCACTTGAGACTACGAAAGGGAGAGCCCTAGCCATGAACTAGAAAGACTCTCTCTCAACCCTAGGAACTCAAGATCATCATTGTAATCCTTTTCAAGCTCAATAAACACAAGACAAGGAGGACATAGAGTATTACGCCTCACGGCGACCCGAACCTGGGTAAATCTCGTGTTGACGTGTGTTCTTCCGGGGATTTGTTCCTTGATCCGTAGCTCCCAATCCCATCACAAAGGGCAGTCCTGCTGACCCCTATTTTTTGGTTCTCATACACCGACAGCCCCCGACGGAGAGCTCGAGGAGGGAGGCATCGACGCTCAAGGAGGAGCTCGAGCTGGAGGGGAGGCGATAGCGGCCGGTGGGGACCTTGACGAGGGAGCCCGAGCTGGACTGGTGGCGGTGCCTAGGGAGCCCGAGCTGGAGAGAGGAGGCGGTGGCGCTCGGGGAGCTCGAGGATGGAGGAGACGACGACGGGGCATGGCGTCGACAACGACTAGGGTTGGACCTGCGGTGTGAAAGCGTCTAAGTAGCGGAGGGAACGACCCGATACTTTTAAAGGTGAACCCTGTAATATCGGGCATAACCGACGTCAGCATTGCCCGATATTCCGGACACTCTGTAGTGTCGGTCGTGCCGATGTCATTAGATCCTGTAATATCGCCCGGATGTTATGAGCATGGCTCTATCATTTTTCTTTTAATTCATATATGTTTACTTTAAAACTATATGTAGTTTGGATCTGAATTTTTGCATAACGATGTTCCAAATAATGTTTCCAAACACAAATCTATTTTTTTTGTTTTTATCTTATTATTTTACTAAAATATTTGAACTAAAAGATGAACTTTGTTGAGTTTCACATGTAATATCGGGCTACCGAGGTGAGCCGCCATATACTATAGGCCTGGGCCCACCTATCATTGCCGCGCACTCGCTCGACGCTGCTGATGGGGGTGGGATGGTTCAGTATCATATCGTCTACCCAAGGGCACCTCACCCAACTTATAAATCCATGCATTCCTACCATCCTGAACTTTCTTGAGACTTTGTGTACGGCGGTGCGTGGCCTGTTTACTCGTGTCTGTCATTATGATGCCCGTAAACATGGGCTACCTATGAAAAGGCTCGGCTTAGTAGTGGTGAGCCGCTAGTAGCTAAGCCTGATTTTTTTTTATTTTACTGTGAAATTATATAAAAATCAATAAAAATTGAATTAGAACAGAAAAAATAAATTAAATAAAAATTGAATACGACAAAAATGTCTTAATTGAATTTCAATAAAAGTGGATAACAAATTCAAATTAATTAAAAACTAATTAATAACAAAAATAAATTTTAATTAGTTGGGCCCACAAATTAGTTGAATTATTCAAAAAAGTGGATAATAAAATTCAAATTAATTTAAAAATTGAATAAGATAAATAAAATGTCTTAAATGAATTTCAATAAAACTGGAGACATCTAGGTTACCTTAACTCTACCTTTTCAAGAGTTATGCTGTGGTGTTATGCTGCTAGACTTCGCCAACCCGTTTCGTTGGCATGCACCAAGAATAAGGGTGAGTGTCCGAGCCTCTGCTGTCGGAAAGCCCGCACGAGGGACGACAAGATCTCTGGGTAGCATATCCGTGTGACTGCTCGAATGTTTTCGTCGACGATCTACACTGCCTCATTGACGAGCTATCACATCTGCATCGATAGTCTGCGTTGTCTACTATTTATGTAACTTCGTCTATTATTTACGCATATTAACTGTACACAAACCCAATGTGAGTCCACTATGTCTGCTTTGATATTTTTTGTTTTGTTTTACCTTCTACTTCCGTGAGTTTGCATTTTGTGTTTAAATGTCAAAGACATATGCCTCTAATTAAATTATAGATTTAGAATAATTCGCATACACACATAAGACAAGTAAAGGAGCAACAATGGTGCCTTTCATGTTGGACAGGCTCGGTACCATAGCTAATGCATGGACACCATCACAACTTAGGCTCTTGCATGCCGGGACGGCCTGTTAGCAGCACGAAGAGGAGTAACCCGAGTACACCTGGATACTGTTTGTCCGGAGTTGGTGTGGCTCTTGGAAACGAAGGATGAGCAACGATTGCCTGTCATGATTCTGTTAAAAGAGAGCGATATTTTGAGCTGTAAATTTCTCGGGTTTCAGTTTTACTTATGCAAGTAGAATCTGTAATAGAATAGCCCATGAGATTGCTAGGCAAGGAATGCGGGCTACGCAGGAGGGTGAGTGGCATCCTGCGTGCTTGATATTCTTGCATCACATTGTAATCCTGACTGATTGTAATGTTCCAAAAAAGAAAAAAAGAAAAATAGAAACAAACAAGAAGAGATGAATCCCTTTTTCTTCCTGGCGTTCCATTTTCCTCCGCTTGTTTCCCAGGGCCGAACCCCAAAAGGCAAAAGCTCAAACCAAAGTTACACGGCACCATTTATCACCAGGAAGTATTCAAACGGTCCATATAAAATCTATCAATCCTCCATCAATTCAGTTCCTACGACCAGCAGATGAAACCGCCACTATGATAGCCATAAACCTTGTATCATTGATGCCTGACCTTTCTTGCTCCACCACCAACCGTTTCTCTCCCTCCCGTGCCCTCTCCTCTCCCTTCCTTGGCCAATAAATCGAGTGATCTCCCTGGATGCATGAGAGAGTCGCATCACGCCTGAAACCAACGCACAGAGAGATGGGTAAAATTTCAGAAACCTTGGGCATTGAGTTGGCCATCCTGACCACAGCCATCGCCGCTACCCTTGTTGCTCCTTTCCCAGTGGCCGCCAACAACTTGCAGGCAATCCTGACACAAGATTGCGTCATCAGGGACCTTAACGGCCGGACATGGCCGTGCTCTCGCAGGGACAACCCAGCGGAGCAGCGGACGGCGTTTCGTTGCCCAGTGGAGAACCGGCTGAGCGCCCAGATGACCCTCCACTGCGACGGCGACGCCGACGTGTACGGCATGGGCTACATGTTGGGGCCGGGGAAACCGAGGACATGACCTACTACAGCGTCTTCGACCCGGCGCCGCTGCCCGATCACAGGACCTTGTCCCGGACCAGCCCCAACGTGACCTGCTCGTGGGGGTGCGCAGGGAACCACATGAAAGGCGTGGTGGTGTGGGACGAGCAGTGGCCCGAGGCGTGGTCGTGCCGCAAGGACGGCGGCGACGGGCAGTGCAAGCTCGTGTTTGAGAGTAACCGAGAGGTGGTCCTCGTGTCAAGAGCCGGGACGAGGGTGCTCGGCGATCTCGCCATCAAGGAGTGCAGCACCAACTTGTGGGGTTTCGGCGGGTGGCTGCCATTTGGCCTCGGCTGCACATACCCCAAGCACGACCATCCCTACTACGGCACCATCGGCTAGCTAGTATCTGGATCACGACGAGCGAACATCCATCAGGCTACATGCACCGGCTGTTCATGTCAGGGCATGAATAGATGTCTTCCTCTTGTTTTCGGTCAATAATACGATTCTGACAGTTGATTATCTAGCTAAATGAAGAAAAGTTAATGAAAATGTATCTCTCAATCATGTCTTCGATATCTAGGGCCTGCAGGACAGCATGCAAAGCATGCTTCCAGGTGCATCTTAGATAAGACTGCACGTATAACTACTTATAACATCAATATAATATAAATCTGATCTAATAGTTGGTTTGTCAGAAAATATTGTAATAGACTAGATAAATCGATAATTTATGGATTCTGCTACCATGGGACACCATCGTCATTTGTTCCAATCTATATCTTTACTTACTGAGCAAGGCACCTCAGACTACCACTAGACAAGACTACTCATGCATAGTTCTAAGGATCCTATCTGTACTTACTGAGCAAGCCACCTCAGGCAAGTAAGTAAGCACCTATACCAAACAATGAAGATGGACTCTAGTGAGGTTGTTATCCCGAAGGTGGACAGGATGGACGGGGAGCATGAGTCGGCCGACTGGAGGCTTGGATGGCGGCGGCGAGCGACCGGCGAGCTGGTGCGTGGCTAGAATTGGCGAAAGGATGGGTCGGGCAGGCGTGCGCGCACGCGACGGTCGGAGGGGGGGGCTCAGGTGGTGCTACGACAGAAGGGGGCGAAGGAAGCTGACGATAGGCGATACTAGGGCAAAAGAGAGAGGGAGAAGGGGGAAGGAAGGGGCGGCGCTTGCCTTGCTGGCGCTCCGACGGCGGTGCGACGAGTAGAGGCGGAGGGGAGGGGCTTTTATAGGCCGGAGGCGGGGGGGGCTCGGCCATGGCCGCGGCGACGTGAAGCGCGGAGTGGGGAGGGGGCCGGGTACGGAGCGCAGGCGAACGAGTGGAGGGGGAGGCGGGCGGCGATGGGGGTGTTACAGTTTAGAAGGAATATGATCTATTGCCACACTAAGAGAGGACATAACAGCACAACTATCTTAGATAGAATCTTTTATGTGTGTTTACTACATTCATTACAAGTAAAACTGACATCCAAGAACCTTTTGTAGATTCTCCTATTCTACTCGTATATCTTTACTCTGTACCAATGGCAAAGCCAGCAATCCAAAGTTATGAGTGCCATTTCTAAAATGTTAGCTATTTTTGCTAGAAAGTTATGCAAAAGTGCGATTTTGAGTGGTGCATATAATGTGAAAAGAATCTGGTAATCATTGTAATTTGCTTAGGACCCTAGTGTCATGGCACTTGGGAGACCTCATGTACATTTGCCTGTGGTCCGTGCATTATACATATATGTCACTAAAGCTAAATTTCTAAAAGAGATTTAATAGTATAATCAGAGATTTAATATTTATATTTAACCATAATTAATAAAAAAGCTAGGGTGGGCACATGTCACTATGCTCACAAAAGTCATTCTCTTTGAATATTCCATAACGACATTTCATGAAAAATATTGATCCTATTACTTTTAATATTGAAATGAACTTTGAATTTTTTAAAATTTATATGATCCATAATTTTTTAAATAAATATAATATGTTAATATTTATTTATAGTGTGTTAAAATTTTGAATATTTTATATCATCATTTCAGGGATGTTGACTCTACTTTATTGAAATGTTGACATTGTATTCTTGGTATTGGTTTAATGCCTGACCGGTGTATTTGTTTGCTATATTTAACAAATTAATTATAATTTATATTGTTTTTTGAACTAAATTAAATTTAAACTATAAGTGATTTAAATAATAATATAAAATAAGTATAAGAATTATATTCATGATATGTAGCCCACTAGCATGTGTCCCAATGATTTTTAAATTCTAGAAAATCAAATAAAGTTTGAAAATCATGAGATTTGTCATGATGTGATGGTATCACACGTGGAAGCTACGATAAAAAATAGAAAAGATTTCACACAAGTTATCACATACGTCGCTAACAAAACGGAGGATCTCCGAAGAAGAAACTTAAAATTGAGAATAATTGGTTACGATCTGAAGTCAAGTTGATGGTCAAATTGGAATTTAACTTGAAACAATTTTGTATAGGTTAAAGATCAGATAAATATTATCATGTCAATTTTTTAATTAATTCGGTATTTTTTTATAATTACAGTTTTAACGTTTGCCGAGTGCCGTGGTAGCACTCGGCAAACAACCACTTTACCGAGTGCCCTCATCCGGCACTCGAAAAATAAGGGCATATCGTTTGTATCGATGGGGCGTGATGCAAAATATTTCCTCACCTACCCTCTCTCACCCCATCTTATCTTCAATGCTCTCGAATCTTCTTCATCTCTCCCCGGTTTCTCTCCACAATCTCCGTTGCTCCCGGCTCCCCTCTCCCAACGGCGGAGGCAGCACCCGGTGGTGGCATTCGATGGTGCTGGGCGGCAGCGGTGACCATCCGGCTCCGGCTGCGCGAGGGGCACGGCAGCGCGGACCAGGCTGGCGTGGGGCGGCAAGAGACGGGCCGCCGGCATGGTGGGAGTGATGCAAATGTGGGTGGGAGCCACGTTGTAGCGTATGTGGCAGCGGCTGGCCAACTCGGTCTGCATGGGTCGCACGGCCTCTAGGCGGTAGCGCGAATCCAAGCAAAGGGGGCTCTCGATCTGGCGGAGAGGGTGTGGCTGACGCGAAGACGTGGCGGCCCCGCCTTCAGGCGGTGCGGCGGCGAAACGCTGGGCTGAGAGGGCGACAGCGGCACCCAAGGGTGGCCCTGACCGATGTTGCGGAGGAGCCTCCCCCCCCCAGCAGAGTGGTGGCCAGCAGCGGTGACGTCTGTAACCCAGCTCGTCGACACAGCGCGTGCGTGGTGGCGGTGCAGTGGGACCGATGAGCCACGGTGGTATGGCGGTTCTGGTATTTTTTTATTATTTTCAAAAAATATTTGTCGAGTGGCATGGCGGTCCTTGTATATTTTTATTCTTTCCAAAAAAATTTGTCAAGTGCCAGATGGCGTGTGCCCTATGAAAAGCACTCAGCAAAAAGCTCTTTGCCGGCACTTGATTTGCCGTGAACTCTTTGTCAAGTGTTTTCGGAGGCTTCGCAGAGGGGATCTCTCGTAGTGTTAGTAATGTGGACAACAAAATAACAGTTTAACCACATGGCAACATTGCAGTTCTATATATTCCCCGGGAAATGGTTCTTGTGGAATATTAGGTCCTATTTGTTTTTTGAATTTCAACGGTTTATACCGCCACAATCATAAAGGAATACTAGGTCGTCATTCCAGTTTGGGGTTATGTTAGCTTGCTACCTGTTTAGCTAACTTTTCTTTGTTTTGCTTCTCTGGTGTTTCCACTGGTGTGGCATCACTCTACGTACTTGTAGTTAGCAGTATTCCGTCTGGATCCATGCATAAAGAATAAGTAATTCTAATAACTGATGTGAACATTTCTCATAAAGGACCTGTGACCTGTAGATTCCTCAAATTGATCGTCAAGTACTTCAACTTTGAGTAGTACTGTACTGTATCCATGATCCTATTGAATGAAATTTCAATGTGCCAGCATAACGCATTCAGACATTCTATTGACGAGTTCTTCCACAAACATTAAGTCATCTCAGTTCGATCACAGTTTCAGCTATTGTCACGACATTATATTATGCCCCAATCTTACTTGACGATATCAGGATTTCTAAACTTCACAGGAGAATTGTAACGTGGTCAAGAACAATGCAAAATAGAGGTGCAAAACCAGATCATGCAGGTATAAGACTGAAATTTGATCCAGTTCTTCAGGCAAAACCGTCAGAACATAAAGGGCCCAATATTTCTTTCTTGCAACTAAATATATTCTAAAAGAGCCATAGAGACACTGAAATATGGGACTGCACTGTTGCCATCAGGACCTTCTATTGTACAATAGCAACATTTAAAAGGAACTTCCACAGGAGATTTCAAAAGTAATCATGCAAGTAGAGTACAAAAGAGAAAAAAAATCAATTCTGTAAACAAGGGTGCAATACAGAAGAAATATATGCACACTGAATTCAGAATCTGTTGGGAACTATGATGCAAAATCTGTATGGAACATTACATAGTCAATTGTTGATATCAACAGAGATATAGGCAACAACAGAGGAAAAATAGCAACAATCTTGTCTGTTCATGGGTTACTGAATGCATTTGGGTTAAACATAACCAGTAATCCGATCATGACACTCACATCAACATTTGAAGGCACTCTACACATCGATGAATCCACGAGGAACCAATCACAAGACCAACGAAACAGCAGAAGTAAATCTCGTGCGCTCGATCACAGTTTCAGCTATCTTCATGGCAGGCGCAACAACACAGCAGAGGACTCATGTTGTACGGTAGACGCAACGGATCAAGGTCCTGTTAGAACCAACAGGACCTTGATCTGTGGGCACCAAGTACCCCACCGTCTGGGTGGGTGAGCGAGCTCGGTGGGTGGGTGCACAACAACTTTCTTCATTTTTATTTTGCCTTCCCTAGCAACAGCGCAAAATGCTTGTTGACACCTACTACATATTATCATACCAACTAAATATATGATCTCGTGGTTTGGAACCTTGATAAATTTGTATTTTGGGCCTCTTTACCTATTTGGTAAATCTGGAAATATTCAAAATTGTTCATTTGCCACTTTGTGCATGATTTCACCTCATTTTGGTATGTATACCACCCGCACCAAAGAAACTCCAAGGATATGTGGAATTACATTATTTTAAAACAATATATGAGGTGTTCATGTTAGTTCCCTTCATTTTTGAGATAAATGATGCTCAAATATTTGCACTTAGTGACGGTCAACATTTTGCAAGAAACTATCGGCCCTCAATTGGGATTAATCTCACAACAAAGAGACAAGCACTGCAAGCATTTAAATTTATCAAAGTATTTTTGAATGTCAAATTTTACATGGAAATCATAACTCTCGTGTCTTAATGCATTTGAACAACAAGAAATGACTGGATTCTTAATAATATTGACCCCATGGTTGAAGAATGCAATCGCATGTTCATAAAGGAATTTGAGGTCCTGTTGCACACAGCTAAGAAAAAAAAACTTTCCTGAGATTGAAAGGTGGCTCTTAATTTTTCCCTTTTCCTATTTATTTTCTTTTTCTTTCGATGAACATTGGTTTTGATCTTTGATAAAGTATAATCAGTAGGGAGTTTCCCTTCCTGGTGACTAAAAAAAGAAAATATGCCACCCTTTTCTTTGAATCGCAGGGTCTAACGAAGGATGTTATTCATCAGTTTTAGAGCTTCTATAATCAGCCAAGTTCAGTTTTTTGTCTCTTGTACACAATACAATCAGACCACAGTACTGTTCTTGCCAAAATTCAGTTACACAATCAAGATCGTGCTGCATTTCTAAGCGGGTGAGACGATAATTTGAATTAAACTCTGCACTGTGCACAAAACAATCCTTAAGGAGCTCTAGGCGCAACATCAGAGACAACTATCATCCATCTTTACGGAAGCAAAATACAAGTCCCAGAATAATCATTTCATGGAAAGGTCACTATGATGTGGATTGTACACATGAAACGGCCAATTTCAGAGAATAAGATGAAACAATCAGTTTCAGTTCAAGTATCAACACATGAACCGACCAGTTTCAGAGAATCAGATGATCAACACATCAGCTGCGCTGTTGCATTCAGCTAAAACTTAAGAAGTGTATCACAAAACTTTAGGAAATCACATGGTGGTGCATTTAGTCAAAACATCAGATTTAGTAGCACAGACTTAAGAAAGCGTATATCAAAACTTCAGACTTAACAGCACAAACCATGTTCACGGATGACCAGGCAAATCAACTTCAATTTGTGTACCTAGTGCACAATGTAATTATATTAGAGAACTATTCTATAATCTAGATCAAAGTCAATAGTACTCAGGTTTGGCAACCTTGGCAACCGAGCTCTAAATTGAAGTTTGCATGAAACAATTCTGAATGAAATGGAACTTCATAGGAGGATTGCAACATATTCTGAACCTCAGAATGGGTGAAACCGGCAGAGTTTTTAGGCGAAAAGGAGAGCAATCGCGAAGAAATATATTCTGAACTCAGAAATTAAACTGTAAGCCCACTTTAGCATGTCAATTGGTGAAACTGACAGAGATACAGGAAATGACAGGGGAACGAAGTTATCTCTTGCGTGTGTGGCTTGGCTTCTCAAAGAAGGCGTTGTGCGGCCTTGGCGGCCGGCGTGCTCTGCAATCGCCAGGCTGGCGGACTGGAGCCCACGGCCGTAACTGATTATTTACCTCGCGCCGTAGTGGAAATGGAATGACGCGCGGTTGAAACGACGTGGGCCATCTTGTCAGCGAGTCAAGAGGCAGTAAATCCTCTCGGTAACACGTTGTGAAACCGGATGCCATATAAGAAGAAATCTATCCCCGTGTCTCCTTCTACCTGCTCCAATTCGTCACAACTCACGCGCGCTCGCTCAGAGAGACAGAGAGAAGGTCTGAGGGAGGGAGAGAGAGAGCTCGTCGGCGACGGCAATGGAGGACTTGAGGATCCTGGCGAAGACGGTGCCCGGAGACCTCTTCCGCGTGGGCTTCAGTATCGAGCGTCTCCTCGTCGCCGTCGCCAGGGCGCACTCGAGGCTCGACGCGTTGGTTCCCGCGGAGGAGGCGCCGCGCGCCGACGAGATCGACGAGTACCTCTCCGCGCTGCTCGGCTGGGCTTCGTCGATAATCGGAAGCGACCTCCAGGGCGCCATCCGCGACCTCAACGCGCTGAACAAGCTCCACGCCGACGCCTACGTCATCTACGTCCGCTACGGCGGCCAGGCCGGGCTCGAGGGCAGGGACGATGCGGCATGGCTCGACTCGCAGCACCGTCACGCTGACGCGGTCCGCCACGGCGAGGCCGCCCTGCGGAGGCTGAGCGTCGCCTCCTCGCTAAATGACAAGGCCCACCGCGCCTTCCGCTCCGTCTTCTCCTACCCGCGAGCGTCGCTCCGCTGGGATGGGATGCTCAAGGAAGCAGTTCAGTACGCCACGTATTCCAAGGTCAGCGCTGCCATGGCGATCTACGCGCTCTGCTGCATGTCCCTCGCGGTTGCTCTGGAGTTCCACGACGCGTCGATGGTTGTGAACCGCTAGGCCAGAGGGCGTCCGCATCAATCGATCGATCCCTCCCTGCAGGCTAGGAATGTGAGTTCATCGTCTCGTTTTCCCCTGCATTTACGCGATCAGGAGGTGGTGTTAAGCTTGCTGTCGTGAGGATTGTTAGGTGTTTTTGGATTTACTGAATCTCTGAATGCGTGATGCTGATACATTGAAACTGAATTGGATCATGCGTACCCGTCAAAGTTCAAGTACTTGATGATCAGTTTGAGGAATGTATAGATCACTGTCCTTTAAAATCTCTGCAAGTTTGATGGGTTGTGCCTGACGATCAATCATCCATTGAATATGATGTGCGCTGTCAATTATGAAATTTCAGATACAGTACAATTCCCTAATTCTAGGCTGTTGATTCTGAAGTTTTTGCTGAATCCACTGCGCAACTGATGTGTTGATGATCTTGATTCTCTGAATTTTTGTGATACGTTCCCTTAACTCTGCTGTTAATTCTCACGCTGAATGCACCAAAGAATTGATGTGTCCATCCTTTTGATTCTCTGAAAATGTTTCTGTGCTTTAACATCACAACACAATTGATGTGTCACATCATTCTTGTTATCTGAAACTGATCGTTCCATGTGATGCTAAGTGCAGTGAACTTTCAATGAACAGAGTATTCTGCGAGTTGCATTCTGCTTCGCAGCTGGGTTCATTTAGAGGTTGATTGCTTAGTGCAGTATAGCCGCATGTGAAAGTGAAACGGCACTGTGAGCAAGAGTAGTACTCTGGTCTGATTGCAGCGTGTACCATGGACACAAATTGAAGTTGATTGAATATGACATTGCTTCCAAGTTCTGGAATGGATCAACTAACATCATATTCTCGGTCATATCCAAGTTGCAGCTCTTGCATGATAATGCATATGCATTTGCTACAGTCTGTAGGAATAGATCACTGTCCTTTATATTATCTGAAAATAGATTTAACTGTGGGGATGCATAACATGATACGTACTGTTGATTCTGAAGGTTCAGATATATGACCATTCAGATTTTCTGAATTTTTATATAGTTTTGATTTTTTTTTAACTGAATGCAACCAAATAATTGATGTGTTGATCTCTTCATCAGTTACTTTGGCATAACAATCACGTGTGGAGAACTTTATATGAATTGGCATTCTGTTCTGTTTTGCTTCCTTAAATATTGATTTTGTCTCTCTTGCAGAACCTGGAGTCCCTTTAGCATCGTTGCATGAAAAAATTAATTTAAATCTATATCTCACATAGAAACGCAATAAAAGCTCCATAGCTAAATCTGGGAACCTGACTTTGATCAGAACAAATTTTGGTATGTGTTGTTAATTCTGTTGTTTCGACTGAAGGCACCATGTGATTCGCTAAAGACTTGTACACTTCTGAAGTTTTTACTGAATGCTATAACGGAATTGATGTGTTGATCATATGATTCTCTGAATTTGGTCGCTTCACGTGTCGATGCTTTAGTTTGTGGTATGTGCTGTTAATTCTGATGTTTTAACTGAATGCACCATGTAATTCGGTAAAGTTTTATGGTACGCTTAAGTTTTGATTGGATGCCACAACGTTATTGATGTGTCAAACATATGATTCATCTGAAATTGGTCTCTTCATGTGTAGATCCTTCAACTGAAACTGTATTTATTTGCATGTGTTGAATGAACTTTCCATGAAATGGTGATTCTGAGGCTTCTGTTCTGCTTCAGTAAAGATGGATCATCTGATGTGTTGATCATGTGATTCTCTGAATTCGGTCTCTTCGTATGTAGATACTTCGTCTGAAATTGTATTTATTTGCATGTGTAGATCCATTCCACAGCGCAGTGAACTTTCTATGAAATTGTTATTTTGAGGATTCTGTTTTGCTTCCGTAAAGATGGATGATATATAGCTATCGACCTCCAGATTATTTGAAAACATCGTCTCACATAGAAATGCAGCAAGAGATCTCTTGGTTAACGCACTAAGGCAGCATTGTGTACCTGAGTCCTGAGGCACAAATTGAACTTGACCGATTAAGGTCACCTCACAGACCATAATAGGCACAAAAAAAAGGTGCATCTCACATGCCCCAAACCAGATCAGGTACGAATAAGAGAATCCGTTTTACAGAGATGATACAGGCCGTTATGTGAGACTGAAATTCTCTATTTACTCAGATCAAAGAACAAATTCTGGCCCGAGATTAAGTCTTTAGGCTAGGGACAAGCTACTTAATTAGTTATCTTTCAGGCTGTTTTGATTGTTAATCGGCCAAAGCTTGAAGAGGCAGTACCTATGACTCGGCTTGGTTTCATATTAGAGGAAATAAATACCAATCAACATGAAATTATGTTGCCTGGAAAAAATCATGAAATTATCTTGATTGCTCAGCGCCATGGCAGGAATATGTTTGTTCCATGCCCTGCCAATCTGATGTGCTCAGATGGTCTCAAGATCGTTCAAGGGAGAAGCACCATAAGGTAGTGCTCCTTTTTTCGAAAGATCTGAAAACTTAATGTCCCAACGTATATGAACAAAGCTTAACTATAGCATTATTAAAATTATTTTCTAAGACTAGTGGCAATATGGTGACAATAAATATTTTTGTATAATGGAGCAAGAAATTAGTTAGGAAAGAGATGGGAGGGATCATGTGTAAATTGTTTCCAACACATTTTCCGGCAGTGTTCTGAACCTCAGAATTGGTGAAACCAGCAGTGTCTATTGGCAAAACGGGGGGCAACCAACTTAGTCTGAACCATAAAATTGTTGCAACCAGCAGAGGTTACATGCAACAGGAGGGGGGAATGACAGCAAATCTTATCTCCTTTCATGGGTTACTGCAGACATTTCTATGCAACAAAATAAGAAATCTGGTTCTTGAGGTAAGTCCATCAGAAAAATAAAAGGATCTAGTATTCTAGAAGAAGCTTCTGCACACAGAAAAATAGAACTGTAACTTGTTAGTTCTGTGCTGTGCCACCATCTTACATGATGGCATCAAGTTCTTTCAGTTAAAATTCACAGGAGAACTGCAACATGATTATACAAGTATGGTGTAAAGAAATTCCTCAACAAAGGAAGCAATCGAGAAGAAACATATTCTGAACTCAGAAATAGTAAGGCCGACATGAACTAAACAACAATCTTTTTTGTTCATGGGTTACTACTGCATAGCATAGCATATTACATGATTTGTATCCAACATACTAGTATACTGTATCTTGCAGTCCGGCCATACATCAAAGCGGAGTTGTTAAGCCAGGAAGCCGCAGCCGTCCACGGCCAGGAGGAGGCTTTGCTCCGCGCGTTCAAGCGCGGCGGATACTTGGCTCCGGGCGGCGACGCGTTCCTGGTCGATGAGGTCGTCCACGCCGGGGAGCCGCTCGTGGTCCAGCAGCCTGCAGGCCGTCGCGAGGTTGACGCGCCCTGCCTGGATGGAGGGCAGGGCGGAGTCGGCGTGGACCCTGGCGGCGCGGAGCTGCTCCAGAGCGGAGCGCAGCTTGCGCTCGGGATCATGGACGTCGGTGATGGCGTCGACAGAGCGCAGGGGCAGCACCGAGTTGGGCTCGGCGCAGCTGAGCACGAGCTGCTCGACCGTCTTCATGATTCTCGCCGCGGCGGTGAGGTCCATGGTCGCGTCCGCGAGATCGTCATCCGCTGCCATCGCCCGCGCGTGCCCATCGTCCCTGTCGGCGGCGCGCATCGGCCGGTCCCCTTCCATGACGCCGCTGAGCAGAAGGTAAGCGCGGCAGCAGTTGTCCGCGGCCTCAATCGCATCGCCCTGGACGAGCGTCTTCCACGTCTCCGGCATGACGGCCTCAACCGAAGCCATCTCGCTCAGCATGACCCAAGGACTTGATCTCGGCGTGAAGAAGAACTTGGTGGTGTGACCCTGCAGAAGAACTCGATCTCGATCGGCTAGCTAGATGTCTAACAGGTAAGGACAGCCTCAATATTTATACCCCTGAACCCTGATTACATTACACAGTCGGTTACTAGATCCAATCCGAGTAGAATACTGCATGAATCCTAGTAGAATCCTAGTTCTGCTCGATCGGCTGGCGCGTAAACTTGGAGGTGTGACTAGCGTGAGGATATTAGTTTGATTCCTCATGTTTGTGGATGAACTCGCTAGTACTAAATGTCTGAATCTGTGATGCTGGTGCATCGGATTAACTCGGGTGATGTGTGGTCATCAGATTCTCTGATGTCTCTTATTGATACATTTCTAAAGTTTTGGGTGAATGCCACCTCGAAATTGGGTGAATGCCATGGACAAAGTAACTGCTGCATATGAACTTGTCAATACTGAATGTTTGATCACCCGTGTTTGTGGAAGAACTTGTCAATACTGAATGTTTGGATAATGCAGTGATTCTGGTACTTTGTATTGCATTGGGTCATGGATGCTCGTCATACATCAAGTAATTGAGACCGTCATTTTGGGTGTGGTATATATAGTCCTTATTGTGTGTGACGATCCATGAATATCATGCATGTGCTGTTTATTCTGAACTGTTCAGATGCACTTCTTGTTGTGTTGGTTAGTCTGATTCTCTAAAGTTTTGTAAGTTTTGGTTGGATGCCACCATGTAATTGATGTGTCTGTCATTCTGGCTCACTGAAATTGATGGTTTCACGTGTTGATAATATAGCTCATATAGATCTCTGTCTTCTTAGTTTTCTGCAAGTTGATTTGAGACTGAGAGTTTCTTGTTGTGTCTGATGATTATTCTTGAACATGATTTTACTGAATAAAAGCGCATCTGTGCTGTTAATTCTGAATCTTTGTTGAAGATATTTGATCGTTGTGGTAGTCTGAACATGATCGTTGCATGTAGTAAAGTTTTTTTTTCATGACTGGTCATTCAGGGGCTTGTACTTTGCTTTGGTTGTCTCATGTTGCACCTGAAATGAAGCCATCAAATGTAGCACTGATATCATAATTGTTGCCTTCTAAATTTAACACCTGAAATTAAGCCATCAAATGTAGCACCTGCAAGTAGATTTGACTGAGAATTTCCAGTTGCATCTGGTGATTATCCATGAATATGATTTTACTGAAGAAAAGTGTATGTGCTGTTAATTCTGATGTTTTGTTTAATACACCACTACGCATGTGAGATGATCATTGTGGTTATCTGAACTTAATTCTTCATGTGTAGAAACTTCTTTTTTTCATGACTTATCATTCAGAGACCTCGACTTTTCATTGGCTGTCAAAATTTGCACTGAGATGAGAATTGTTGCATTCAAAGTTTAATCCCAATCATCAGCTCATTCAGAATGCTGCATCCTATACCTGACTTTGAGCAAGAACAGTGTTGTGTACAGCTCTGACTGCTGAGACTAACCAAAGCAAATTGATCATGATCCAGCATCCAAATTCCGGAATGGATACACTAACAACTTAGATTACACACTTCAACACAAAGAAGTTGGGAGGAATACTCTTTTCTGCACTTGGATTTTGTTGTTTCATCTTTTCAGTCCCAGAAATCCTCAACGTAACTGTTGCGATTGGGTCTCTTTAACTGGTTTCCAAGCTGTCCGTCTGTTGTAGCTCCTCTGCTTTGAGCTTGTTGGACTCTGTTCTTATTCACCGCCTCAAGGGCACCCATCCTTACCCGTCAAGAAAGCACAACGAATCAAGGTATGCCGACCAGTAGAACGTCGGCTGTGTTCATGTCCGGGAAAAGGTGAAGATCAACAGAAGAATTAGCAGTCAACTCGGACGAGAAATTGCAAGTGCCTTGTCGGACTGCCGAAGTTCAGATGTCCAAGACGAACAGGGAACGGAGGCACGACGCGTGTTCCGATCTCTTTGCTCCAACCCCGACAGCAGCCATGGCCGCCGGAGCCGTGAAGCCAGCCGGAACCGGCGGCGCCTTCGCCTTCCTGAAGAACGGCGTCGTGCTCCCGGCGCGCGGGTGCAGGCTCTTCGTTCAGGTCCTCGCCATGGACGCCGCCCTGGCCGTGCCGCTCCACCTCTTCAACCGTCTCGCCGCGCCGCCCGTCGCCACCCCCACGGTCGCCGGCGGCGCTTACATAGTGATCAGAGCGGCCGCCGCGACGGTGCTCCAGGTCGCCGCCGCCTCCGCCGCCGTGGCGGCCTACTCCGGCGAGGAGCGCCACACGGTCGCCTCCTTCCTTCGCCGGGTGCGGCGCGCCCTCCCGCGAGGCGCCGCCACCGTCGCCGCCAGCTGGGCCCTGAGGCAGGCGTGCACCGCCGCCATTGCCGCCGCCACCTTCGCCGCCCTGCTGTCGCTGCTCCTCCCCTCAGCCTCGTGGTCGTGGACGTCTCCATGTGGGTGTGGCTGTCGCTGTTCCTGCTCGGCGTTCTGCTCCTGTTCCTGGCGCTCGGACTCCACATCTACTTCGGCGTCGTGTCCACGGTGACCGCCGTCGCCGCAGCGGCGGAGCCCGGCCGGCGTATCGCGATGGTCTACGTGGCGGCCACGTCGGCGTTCTGGACCGCGCGGCTCGCCGCTGAGTGGCTGATGATGCCACAGGCCACGGGAGGGAGCGGCGTCGTCGGCGCTGGCGTGAAGCGCGTGCTGGACTACTTCGTGGAGGTGTTCTCCGTCGCAGCAGCCACCGGTTTGTACTTCGATTGCAGGAAGAGCAAGGAGGAGGAAGACAAGGCTGCCCATGTGGATTAGTAGTTACTTTCTTTTTACGGCGAGGAAAATAGCATTACTGCAGTATACTACTCCTTCAGATTTCCTAAATTGTTTTCGTTATATATTTTTTTCGTTACGTTTTGACTATTTTTTATTCAAATATAAAAAGCTACAAATTATGTTTCAATTTTTTAGTGATAAAATACATTACAACAAAATATATGATATTTTTTAAAAAATAAAAAGATAATGATCAAATGTAACAAAAAAATTCAATACTACAATAATATAGGAACGAAGTAGTATGTTTTTAAGAGAGGTTTTTCTTCACAAAATAAATAGAGGGGACCCGTTTTGTTTTACTTATGCGGAATGTGTCGTTGTAGGAGTATACCAGTGATTCATATGTACTTTTGCTCGTTGTGGCATCACCAAGGTTAACAATCGATATGTACATATTGTTATGTACTTTTGCTAGTTGTGGCATCACCAAGGTTAACAATCGGTTGCATAGGTCGGCTGCTTAACCCTCAGATTTGATTTAAGATTTTCTTAAAAAAATTGTGTCCAATGAAACAGGTAAAACCGACAGGTTAACCGTTAAAACTAGTCGGTTAACCATAAAATCCGATAACATTTGAATTTTAAAATTTGTATTTGCAAATGTGTCAGCAAAACCGATAAAACCGTAGGTCAACCACCAAAACTACCCGGTTAACCGTGAAACCAACCGTCTACATCCTAAAATCGAATTTTATCCGGTAACCGCCTGATTTTACTGATTTTTCGGTGAACTGGTCCCGGCGGGTTATGCCAACCGGATCGCTTATGTAAACCTTGGCCATCACATATCAAAAAAAAACTTGACCTGTGGGGGTATGACGGCCCTCGGGCATTGCATTTAAAGAGAAGATCCTCTCACGCAGATCAAGAAAATCCCCGAACCCCCTCCCCACCCTTACATTGGGGACACTAGCCTTGTGAGAACCTGGGCCGGGACCACCATGGGCACCGTAGCTTCCGGAGGCAGGGTCTTAACCAAATGCTTTGGTGCGGGGAGAGGCGAGGGATTTTTTAACCCGGATCACAAATTCGCTCTCCCTGGGAGTCGAACCCGGGACCTAGGAGGTGCCATCACATATCACTAGTAGCCCATATTTCGTTTATCGTAAAAATAACATATAGACATCATCCCTGAGGAATAGAGTTAAGAATAGTGTCCCAAGGAACCACCTATAGAAATGCCATGTTTCTACATGTGTTTGTTTAGGCATCCACCTCTGATAAATGATGTATAGATGTGTGAGGCAAGGTAACTATGCTATGCAGCAGCAGTCATTCGTACAGAAAAGAAAACTTTGCATCCAATTTTCAGGTGATTGTAAACCAACAAATCTCCCGCGAGTGCGGCCCACAATAGCCCAACAAAAAGAAACGTTCAGCCCAAGGACGCAGTTTTGCGTCACGCCATACTATATGGCGTGATTTCCGAATGAATCACGCCATATGAAATGGCGTGATTATGTCCACGTTAGCATCGATCGCCACGTTGGATTTCGGCGTAGATCGAGGTTGATCCAATCACGCCATTCTGATTGGCGTGATTGATAGTCCAATCACGACAAACGATCGCGTGATAGTCGATCACGCAGACGTGCAGACTTAAGTAATTTTCGGACGACGCGGGTAAAAATAGAGAACAACTGAATCACGCCAAATCATATGGCGTGATTGATAAAGCATTCACGCCATATGAAGTGGCGTGATTCACTCTCTCTCACATCCAATGTCTCTTTCAGCTGATGCCATCTTACGTCATCGAGCTAATTTTTTAAAAAAATTGTGTAGACCTTACATATAGTGTCCGATTTTAATTCTGTTTTCACCATTGCGTTCTACACGATAAAACGAACAAAACTAGATCTCACTTACATATGTTTCGAATATTCTTTTTAATAACCTAAATTTCACCATATATGAAGTAGTAATTTAAATTATGAAAAAAAATTCAAAACATATGCAAGTGGGATCTAGTTTTGTTCGTTTCATCACGTAGAACACAGTGGTGAAAACGGAATTTAAATTAGACATTATTTGTAGAGTTTATAGAGTTTTTTAAAACATGTAACTTGATGATGTCATGTGACATCATACGAAAGCGACATTGGATGTGAGAGAGAGTGAATCACGCCACTTTATATGGCGTGAATGCTTTATCAATCACGCCATATGGTTTAGCGTGATTCGATTGTTCTCTGTTTTTACCGCGTCGACCAAAATTTACTTAAGTCTCCGTCACGCTGAACCGTTTGGCGTGATTGTACTATCAATCACGCCAATCAGGATGGCGTGATTGGGGTCAACCTCAATCTACGTCGAAATCCGACGTGGCGATCGATGTCGACATGGACATAATCACGCTATTTCATATGACGTGATTCATTCGAGAATCACGCCATATAGTATGGCGTGACAAAAACGTCTAGATACTGAAAATTTAGTTTGGGACAGTTTTTTTTTTAGAATTTTAGATTTAAAATGATTATTTTAAATTAAAAATTCGTCTCCTCGGACCTCGGTAGCGTTCACTGGTTCAGTAGCTCAGTAGCTCAATCCATGAGTAGCAGAGGCGTCGTCAGGTCAGGGAATGAGGGGGAAAGAAGACGAGTGGCCACGTTCTCCAACGCTTTAGAAGTCGTCACGGCAGCTGTAGAATACGACGGGGACAGCTCCGTTGAGATACAGTATACTACTACAAGGCAAAGTGAACTCTTTCATTTCCTCGATTCTTGAGCTGCTTTTTTTAGAACTTGAAATTGGCGAAAATCTCCAAGTGCTCTTTCCGTTTGTGACCTGTCCGCTCTTGAAACTTCAAATTTATTTCTGCGCTAACCATATGTAAACATCATCGGGCCTCCCAATATCCCTACTACCGCAGCCACTTCAAATAGATGACCTGGATGCAATTGAAACTAATTTGCCAGTTAGAGAAAGGGGGGTAAGATCAGATGATGCATCCTAAGAGGGCAGTCAAATAGAGTCTCCCGTGGAGATTGGTTTGAATAGACGATAAAGTCACTGAATAGGCCGTCATACTCATACCTTCTCCTCTCAAATATGCTAGAGCATGAGCATGCGTGAAACAAGTATATACGTGGTTTATATGTTCATCGGTGATCAGTGTCAACTAGTACTCCTATTACACGTCAGTTATGTAAATATGTTATACCCACAAACCACGTTCTAAAAGCAATCTTATGTATTTGGGTAACTACTTACTTCCTCTTGGATAGCAGTTTGGAATAGCAAAATCAAATTACTCATCAATCATAGAAATTTCCATAGTCTTGCAATACTACTCCAGCTTGGGAATGAAACAATTATTACAATACTGCTTTTTGTCCAACATACAGATTTGTTCTTGGTAAGAGATGTGCAGAACAGCTGTCAAGGGTACATATGTTCCATAAAATTATTTTTCCAATGACATCAGATTAGTTAGGAAATCAGACAGAAGAAAACCAGGATTATGTCATGTACGCACGGATGCAAGTACATGGCACACAATCAATTATTCTTCTTTTATTTATCACCCACCACTAAAATAATAACAAAATTAACAGTCAAAAGGTGTCTGAAATAATGTAACGTTATCTTTCATGGCCCAAAAAAAGGCCATTCGCACTCAAATGCTAAATTTTTAGCGAGTTTACTGGATCAGCCAACAAGACCACTACGATCGTATCCTACTTGCACTGAGATCCTTGAAAAAATGTGGTCAACTCACCTTATCCGAAAGAACGTTTAAACAAGAATCAGCGGAGCATTACTCAATTCCGTTAATCAAGAGACCTTGTGAAGGTCTAATGCCCATAATTTTTTGTGAATGAGTTGTTTAGGTGAGTCTACTCCATGGTGTCAGGTCACACGACCTGTTTCTGCTTGGAGGCAACCGCCAGAGTTGTGATGCTTCATGCCTTACTACTAATTTGTCCCTTGAGGTCTGCGCAGTGGTGACCTTGGCCATACATCAAATACTATTCTATTTTTACAAGCGTGAGTTTTTTAATTTGATGTGTCACTGACTACCCCCTTTCTGTCTAATTGAGTTTTAACTTTTGCTCTATTTTTAGGGCCTGGTTTTGCTTGCAGCTGCTACTCCTTTTAGGACACAGCATCTTCGACATCTATCACAAATATCTTCTGCAAGAACAACTAACACCACTAGATGATAAGCTGCATTTCTTATGGAAACTAAGCATGCATAATTTTTTGGGGTAATGGAAAATTAATACATCTTCTGCACTTCCTCTGTACTCTGGTGTGCCGCACAGAAACTTTATTAGCATACCCCCTTAAACTTCAGTTATCTTCTTAGTTGCTTCTAGTTATCTTAGCAAGATATTATATACATACAAGCTAGCTACATCGTCGCGAACACACAAGCTCCAACAACTTCTCATGCATCCGCGCAAGTCAAAAGCGTACTCGTTCCGTTGTAATTTCCCAGACCTGCTTCGCTCTGACCAAGGAAGATCCAGACAAGACGGTATGCGGAACAAGTGTACCATTCTTCCAATTAAAAGACAGCCAGTGCCGGTAGCTCCAACGTAGAGTACGCCAACGGTACGCATACCGTCCTTGAGAATACGGAAGGAAAAATGAAATCAGACGACCACAACATGTGGTCTGTCTCTATTCTCGTGTTACTGAAACTTTCAAAATATGTTTTTTAGAAAACAAAACTTTTTCGTAATAAAGTTTCAGCAGAAAAATTATATGCCTGATACGAACTTAGGACTGACGACCTTCAAACAACATTGGCTTGTGTCACACATAACCAACCCAGGTATCTATTTCCTGAGTACATAATACTCAGCTTCTAGTATCATAGAACTGTATGGAAATCATTAGCATCATAACCTGTCCAAGTTGTAGTTTATCACAATATACTGAGGATCAATCAAAGGCAACCACCCCAAATTGCAACGGCCCTTGCTTTTCATACAAAAGAGGCAAACAGAAACAACAAAAGGTCAATGATGGAGTAATATTTTCCTGTGAAATTCCTTCAAAGCTCTTTGAAATCTCCTGCATTTCTAACGAGCTGTCGGACTATCATATTCATTAATTCATAAGATGCAGCACGATATAAGTAAAGACAAAAGCGAAATATGTATGCTTTGAGCATACAAAAGGCACTAGGATGAACAAGTCTGCAGAGTCAAAACTGACGACAGCATATGCCGGATACAGCCGCATTGTCAGTTGCAACTGCCCATGGACTTTTGGCAGGTCAGCCTAGCTATCGGGTCCCTCAGAGCCTTGTTTGGTGTTCAAGAATCAGAATGGACCACAGTGAATTAGGGTTCTTGACTTGGGGATACACAGTACAGTACATGTGCACAACTGACTGGAACGACTTGGACTGGTCACCATTGTTACCTCTGGTACCAAGTACGCGGCTTGTAGAGTACAATTGCTGTCAAAGTACTGGTACTGGCATTATTGGTGATGTAATTATCTTACCAATTCGAGAGCAACTTTGATGGCGTCGTATAAAGACTTGGTTTGCATGTAGTTCGTATACTGATGAAGTGACGAGTAATGTTTACCTGGAATCTATCAAAGCACCAAGATTTCGTTAATTAGCTTAAAAACACATATTTCAATGGACTGGTACAAGTCGTACCAAGCTATATGAACCTTAAACTGGCCAATAATGTGTGATTCCAATGGATGCATCACATCGTTTCAATGATTAATCCATGTCAATGATGGTCATCATCATGCAAGCTTATCCGATTACCGCGATTCTATTGAATGGATGGAGACAAGAAGGAAGAATGTCAGATTCTTATCCATTTTGACACCCAAGTGTTGGTTCGGTAAAAGTTCCATTCTAGGTGTACCCTAAATCCTAAGTAAATTTAACAAAGTTCACAGCAGGTAGTTCAGTTTCAACGGATACAGGTGGTGTACTAGCTTCGTCCTTCACATGACTCACTGCCCTGTGCTAGTTCGATCTAGTATAGCATAATAAGTTGATCTCTATGAAATAATGGTCGTCAAGCTATGGAGACTGCAGAGTACTAACTGTTCATCGTGGTTCGTGCACAGCTAGTCCTAGCCTTATCTACCATAAATCCTAATGTAGTTGTAAATCCAGTACAATGTTGAAAGAATGAAGAATAAAAACTTGATTGACCGGTTCTTGGAATCCTATGCAGTTTTCTTCCTAAATTTAGTTGCCACTGATGCAACAACACTTCTTCCATACAAAAATAAATCAAGGCAGTCATGAGACAGCAATAAATTAAATACCACAACTCTAAAGCGTGGTACTTTGTATGTAACCTAAATCTGCATAATCTTCTGAAGAAATAATCAGGTTCAAACTGTGTAATGTAATATATTCATCGGTAGACCATTATTCTTGATGATAAATTAAAACGTTGTGAGACAACGACGGTTCATGTTACAGAAAAGAGAATACATGATACAGAAGTTCCGCAAATCACAGATCAGGCAGCACCCACCTCTCTCCTTTCTGCCATGCACAGCATTAGCATATAGGTGGGCCAGGTGGCCGCCAAGGAAACAAAAGGCGTTCTTGCAAAGTACACGAAAACAAAAGCCGGTGTCTCGTGTGTCATCAGCATCAACATCCAGGTCAAACCATATCCGTACTTTTTTAAGCCCTCTGGCCTGCCCCTATAAAACCCAGAGCACTGGGGCGCATACCACTCCATGTCCAAACCAACTCAACCAACTCAACGCACCACGACTACTCCACCACAACGCATAATAAGCGTAGCCAGAGAAGAGAGACCTAGACGCACAGAGTAGAGAAAGGAAAAAACAAGATGGGTAGAGCACCCTGCTGCGACAAGGCGACGGTGAAGAAGGGGCCGTGGTCGCCGGAGGAGGACGCCATGCTCAAGAACTACATTGAGGAGCATGGCACCGGGGGCAACTGGATTGCGCTGCCACACAAGATAGGTAAACATATAAATCTCAGCAAACGACAATACATGATCTTGCATCATGACACTGTCAGTTCCAGAGCCATGTGCAGTATGCTAATTATTTTCAGTTTGCTAATTGTCTTTCTTCGATGGCTCGTGAAAACTTCAGGGCTGAAGAGGTGTGGCAAGAGCTGCAGGCTGAGGTGGCTGAACTACCTGAGGCCAAACATAAAGCATGGGGACTTCACCCCGGAAGAGGACAGCATCATCTGCAGCCTCTACATTAGCATCGGGAGCAGGTGCGGACCTAGTTAACCACCCTCATGTTCTTTACACCTAGGCTAAACCCCACACTAAATTGCTAACCATGTGTGTATGTGCTTGGCATGGCCAGGTGGTCAATCATCGCCGCACAACTGCCGGGAAGGACTGACAACGACGTCAAGAACTACTGGAACACCAAGCTGAAGAAGAGGCTCCTCGGCCGGCGCAAGGACCGCGACGCGCAGCAGCACCGCCCGGCCGCCGCCGCCGTCGGGAACGAGGCGGCGTCCACCGAGACGAGCATGGTGAACGACGGTGAGCGGGCGCTGAGCGCGTCGGCCATGGAGAGGATCCAGCTCTGCATGCAGCTGCAGGAGCTGCAGAACCCGCTCAGCGCCGCCATCCACAACCCCATGACGATGTGGCCCAACACATGCAGGGCCAATAGCTTCAACAGCAACACCAGCGCCAACAGCAATGTAACAGTGGCCGAGCAAGGCCAGTCCAGCTCCATGAACGAGCACCACCTGAACGCGCAGCTGGTGGAGAGCGGCGGGCTGGCTTCGCCGTCGAGCGCGGAGAACTCGAACGTCATCAGCATCGAGGCCGAGCTCCAGGAGCTCATCTACGGTGAGGCCAACCAGGTGAGAGCCGCCGAAGCGATCGACGGCGGCATGCAGCAGCAGGGGGACATGGACTGGTGGAGCTATGATCAGAGCAAGCCTGCCAACTGCTGGGACTTCACTCCAGAACCGAACGCAGTGTTCCATGACTACGCATCGGTTTATGACATTTAATTTGGGGGTGTTAAGGAACCGTGGAAGTAAGTTAGGGTGGTATAATAGGGAAATTGCCTAGTAGACTTGGTTGTGGATTTGTGACATCTACATAAAACTAGATGGAATGTCTTGTAAGAAATTTGTTGTAAGCTGTAAGGGACAAATAAAAAGTATGTAAAAGTGATGCTACTTATTATAGGAAGGAACCTTTCTTGTTTAGAAAAAAGCAAGGCCGCCAAAGTTGTAAAATTGCTTTTATTGAAACCAACAAGAACTGGTGTTTACTTACTGCCCCATCACTGCCATCACAGTTTGGTGTTAGTATCATGAGTTCCTGATGACATCATTTGACTGAATAAGGACACTTGTTTATGCTGAATAAACACGTACAGAGCTACTGGTTCTTAAATAAACACATATGCACTTATTTTAAGTAATGCATGCTCCTTGATAATTATGCCATTATAAGAATCAACATACTCCATGCTCCAATACTCACCAGTAGCATTTTATATTTTTTGAATAAAAACTTGCAAAAAGATAAGCACCTGAAATTAGTTTTTGCGAAAAACTTATAGTGCTTCCATTTCTACGTATACAAAAAAACTATGTTTCTTGTGTACGCTAGTAGTCAAAGTTTTCAAGGTTCGACTGCATCATGCAGGAAACAGAGGGACGAAGGTACGTTGAAAAATAGCAAGCCAAGCCTGACGTACGTTGAAAAAATGGCAACGCGGTCTTCCGCATGAAGGCACGAATGGTGTGTGTCGGCCGGTTGTGCCTTCGTCACTGTTCCAGCATGCTGACTGCCCAGGAATTTTCTATCGGCAGACGCGGTTTTGCCCACATCATCACAAGTCAGAAAAGGGTAAAAAAGTCTCGACCTACATGCCACGAGTCAGTTTCACTGCCGTTGCTTCGCAGCGACGGAGTACTACTGAATTTTTTAACACAAATCTCGCAAAACCAGACCTAGTGAGCAAGATTATGAAAATGTAAGACCCTCCTTCATGAATTAGAATAGCAAAATCCTATAATGGTGCCATTAACCAATCACTATACATGTAGCAAAGTACTCCTCCATTCTGTTTTTCTTGTCGTTATACGAAGCAAGAAAATCAGAATGGATGAGTTTTGGCAAAGCCTTTTGGTACCAGATAAAATAAGAGAAAAATAACTTCAAGACCAGAAAGGGAACATTATTGACTCAGGAAGCTAGGATGAAGGCCATACTTGTCTGAAGGGTCATGGTTCATTGTTCATGAATTCTGTCCTCTGGCAAGCAATGACACAGAATTTGCCGATACTGCCAGGCTAATGGACAGACACATTTCTGTCTGATAAATCCGGACAGTAGTGATACCATGAGGTAGCCTAAGTGAGCACATGTTGCAAAAGGTAGACTAATGATACCCCATAGCTGAAAATAGGCTTCCTGTTCCTGTCACACTTCGTAGGCTAGGGAGGTAATAAAGAGCTTGCCCAAATGTGAACTGGTATCATCAGAAGATAATTGTGCTAAGTGACTATGTGACGAAGTCTGCAAGGGAGTTTATGACTTCATTTGGAACCTGTTTGTACATTGAAATTAGGCATGCAAAACACCGCAAGGACCCAACCTCTTTATTACCTGCACAGCACTAACATATTCAATTTGGATTGAAGCCGCCAAACAACACTAAGTGCAGCTTAAGCACTAGGAAAATTGTCAATGCCCAACAAGCAGAAGTTTGAGCAATGCCATCCTAATGTAGAGACCATTCTTAGCCTGCCTAAAATATGCAGCTCTTGGATCACTGTCAACTTCTTTTTTGATCTGCAAAAGAATGAAACTCATTTATATCTGGCTGACTCAATGCCACGATATCAATACAATAAACAATCACCCATCCAGAGCAAAAAACATTTAAACTGCCAATTTAGGTATAATGATTGCTGATTCATCAAAATGGAAAGAGTTATTCACCATGTTATGACGAATATATATAACATCACTAATTATATATTTTAGCATTGCTTTTTTTGGCGAAAGCAAGTTTGCATAATAATACACTTAAGTGGAGAAACCCCAACTATGAACAATGTCCATATGACAGTTTACCCTTTACCACCCAACAGCCAGTTGGACTCATGCCAGGTAGAGAAAACCACTTTGGAACCAGCTGCAAACCAGAATTCTGTCTGACCAGTACACCTGGTTGCAGTGGTTTTGACAAAAGCAATTGGAACAACATAGTCGCATACACTTAAGAAAAATTGGTAGACAACATCTACCTTCACCAATCCCTATCATTTCAAATGGTGACTACAAAGTACAAACTGATCAAAACACTAGCATCTGCATTTTACGACATGGTGCTCTTAATTCAATGCCCTGTAACATGCTGCTCTTAATTCTAAAGTTGCATCAGAAAAGCAGGTATAAACAATTTTGCATCATGTCTAGCATTATAAATTAGCAAAGTGTGTGATCCAAATGTCGGAAATATCTTTCCTTCCAGGTGAATAATTTTAATGACTATCAAATATTCCTTTTCTCACTGCAATCCAATATAATCTATTTTCCTAGCTTAGTTTTACCAAAAAGAAAAAAGGGAGGCAAACAAATAATAACTATATTCAAAAATGGTCCCATCACAAGATTTTCAGCCATGCTAAACAAGCCCTACAGCTCATACTCAAAATATTCAGTGAAAATTCTGATACATAATGAGGTAAAGCAAAGGCATCCCCTACAGTTAGCAAAATAGTTGCATTCCTACAGTCAACCACAACAAGCAAGATACAAACAAGTGTAATATCGACGATAAATACCATCACATGGTTTTCTGTCAGAACACAGAAGTGCAATTTCTAACCTCATCAAGCCTGGGAAGGGGGTGCATGACGATACCATGCTTTGGCAGCACATCTAACACCTTCTGGTCTACAATGTACTTCCCACGAGCAGCTTCATAAAGATCAATCCTCTCACCAAATCTTTCTTTTTGAATGCGTGTTTGATAAATAACATCACACTTTGAGGCCACCTCCAACAAATCAGAGCTTTCTTCCCATTCAACCCCTTGGGAATCCAAGTAATCTTTGATGTCATCCTGGGGCAGAAATGCGCAAGCACACACAACTTTATTGCATCAGGCTAAATTTTTTAAAAAAAACAAGAGAAAATTGATATTCACAAGAATAAGTACCTTCATTTTTACAACATCTGGAGATACAAAGTATATTTTAGTGTTCTGGTATTTGGCAATCAAATAGGCCAGAGAACGAACAGTCCTCCCATTAGCAAGGTCGCCAACCAATGCAAGTTTTATTCCATCTAGATAGCCGATTTCTCTTTTTATTGTATACACATCCAACAGAGCCTGAAATAGAAGAATGAAGTTACCAATATGGATGAAACCTGTGATTCCTCTAGTCAAAGGTGGAATGAAAACAATCATTTCCACTAGCCAAAAGATGGATGCAAAACAATGTCTTTCGGTGAGCTATTGCAGATGTAGGATCCACTGAGCCCTATCTAGCTTTTCTTACCAATATGACCCTAAATAATGAGCTTCAGGTCTGAAAATCTGTTTGACAGTGTGTCAGAAGAAATCATCGCAAGTACAGTCTATCACTAGGATGCCAACAGAATGAAGCTTGAGTCGATTTCTAGAAGAACAATACCAGGTATATGCTATCGTATGCTCTGCTCAACCCCTTAAGTATTGTTTATAAATCATTCATTTTAATATTTTTGCCACTATCAGTCTTCAGATCAGAAAGGTCTAGAAACATCGATAGAAACCATGCAAGAACAAGTGACACAAAATATATTCTAGGCACGTTGTGGTTGTCCATCCCAAAGCCAGGTGCCCAAATACCTTTGGCTATTGCCTCCCAAAGTGTCCAGCATCCAAAATAGTCATCAGAAAGTTAATTGGAGCTAAGGAATAACTACAAAACATAGGCGACCACAGCCCATGGCTAGACCATCATTGATTGGAATTTGATATTTCAGCTCATATTCAGCTATTCAAAGGGCAGAAAGTCAGAAACTGAATATTGACCTGAGTTGGGTGTTGCCCTGGCCCATCACCAGCATTAATAACTGGAATGTTTGCAGTGTCAGCTGCTCTCCTTGCAGATCCACTTTCGAAATGTCTCAGAACAATAATATCAGAATACCCTTCAACAGTCCTTATGGTATCTGCAGCAAGTATACACATAACTTGTAACCTCAAGCTCATTCAAGAGCAAGACAGTTGGAAGTATAAAATCTTATAGGTGAAATGCATTCTACTGCCCCCAACAAAGTTTACGGTGACAGTGACGATAACCGAAATTTTGAGAACTCTACAGTTTCAATATTACAGTGACAATGCCATCAGTTTCATGGGGTGTCCCAGTTAGCACATAATCCTTCAATGTTTATTTAGACTATACTCAAATGTTGTACACTAAAGCAACAATAACCACCTAACAATTTTGACTCACCCGAGACAGCCAAAACATTTCCAATTTCGCATCTTGTCATGGAAACAATCATTTCCATGGCAGCACAATTTGACACTCGAACGAACCAAACTACCCCGATTTACATAAGCTTTTTACCGGGCTACTCCAAGTCTCCATCAAACTGTGGGATACACCCGAGAAAAATAACTGAGAGCATAAGTAGCATTCAATCCAAACTACTCAAAAACATTTGAATCCTAATCTGTACTTTTGAGTGGTTGCACAACTAGCGCAAGTGCAGATCCCAAAATTCCAAAATGGAAATCACAATGCTAATCGAATCTATCCGGAATACCCACAAAATTGCCACGATTTTATCCTGGCAGCTCCAATCACTCGTTCATTTCGAGGCAACGGGTGCGGGGAACAGATAAGAGGCGGTCACCTTCGAGCGTCTCCCCCTTGGCGGCGGACGAGAACTCGCGCGCGTTCTCGGTGGTGAGCACCTCCCCGCCGAGCCTCCGCATGGCGCACTCGAAGGAGAGGCGCGTGCGCGTGGAGGGCTCGTAGAAGAGCGTGGCCATGAGGTACCCGTCGAGGATGCGGCTCGGGTTGCCGTGGGAGTCCTGCTCCACGGCCTCCATCTCCCGCGCCACCTCGAAGATCTCGTTGAGCGCGTCGCGGTCGAACTGCTGCGCCTCGATCACGTCGCCGAGCCGCGGCGGCGGCGACACGACCGCCGCCGTGGGGGCGGGGGCGGCGGCGGCGGCGACGGCGCGGGAGGCGGTGGAGAGGAAGGGCGCGAGGGTGGCGCGGGGCTGGGGCTTGCCGGGGTTGGACGGGAGAGCGAGGCGCTGGAGCGGGAGGGCGGCGCGGGCGGTCGCCATGGGCGGCGGCGGCGCGGGGAGGCGAGGGAGGGAGGGTTTAGGGGTTTGCCGTTTGGGGGAGGAGCAGAGCAGGAGGGACGAGCGGCGGGAGCTCGCTAGATTTTCAGTTCGGCGCGGGTTTGGACTCTTGTGGACCGCCCGTGGACGAGGCGAGTGGCGAATGTTTTTCAACGGACACGAATTGTTGTATCTTCCGCAGCTTTATAGCGCTGCTCGGGCATATACGCTGCTCGTGTTGGATTCTTCTTCCGTGGAGAGAACAAGATACGCGTCATCCGCTTCACTTTCCAAGTGATTTCCACGTGCACTCTCACTGTCTCGCAGGTCACAATTTGCGGCAGCAAAGGCACGGCTAACCCTTGAACTAACTGGGTTAGAGGTTAGAGTTGGTTTCTATCCGATTGTAAAAGAGTCAAAAATAGCTTTTTTATCAATCTAATCCTAACATCCAAACACATAAAAAAAGTTAGAGTTAGTTCGAGGGTTAGAGTTGGATAGAAACCAACTCTAACCTCTAACCCTGTTAGAGTCTTCAAACAGGGTCTATGAAAGGTTTGAGATTAAAAAGGAGAGCTCTTTCTTGATGTTTCGATGTTTTTTTTACCTTAAAACATGTTGTAATGTTGGGGTCCGTCAGACCTTTTTTTCAAGATGAAAGAAAGGACCTTCCAGTTTTCATTATTCATGAAAAAACCAAATTCGTTGTGCGGCTGCAATCAACTAAATTATTTAATTTCCTAGTTCATTTTTTTTTGCTACAGAAATTCTCACACATGTTCCCTTTAACTCCATCGGCAAGTATACTTAGGCTTGGTCGCATTCTGATCGAGACCTAGTACAATATCAAATCAAAACCACATGACACCGGTCTTTTGTTTATGTTTTCAAGAATTGTCTGGGTAAGAAAGAGGTGTCTCACCCAGTATGAGTAACAAGGCTGCAGAGACTTCAAATTGAAGGATGAACATGAAAGAAATTGCGAAAGAATCCTGAAAATTAAATAGGTACAGTAGGTTGCATAAATATGGAAGAGGTTTTAAGTATGTGGAGAATATGTATCTAGCTATAATATCTCTACCAGGCTCACAAGGAGGGGATATAATAGGCACGGAAACAGGTGGGTGGGGCCAAACTCCACCAGCGACGACATATGCAATGGATGGAAATTCACACGTGTATCGTGGATTTTCAAGATACATATTAAAATAGTTTAACATAATAAAAACATATATCGCTAAAATTAACATATAACTAAAATATATGCTTGTATTTAATATAAACAAATAAATCATGCACAATAATATGCATAATCTAATATACATTTGGCTTCGAGATCCCGGTTCAAAAAGAAACCCCGCACCTGCCTCGCCGGGTGACACCACGGGTTGGAAAGTGCCACTGCACCTGCACCCGTCGGGTGGCAAACCCGAGGCGTGAATTGTCATCCCTGGGATATAGGTATCTTTACTTTTTGCTTACCATTCTTTTACTATTATTCAAACATGCAAAATTATAAGTTACACTAATTTATTAATAAAGCAAGCACTTTCTTTAGTGATAAAACAAGCAGTAACAAAATATATGATTTGTAACTTTTTAATAGGATAAATGTCAAACCCACAACCAAAAAAGTCATCAATAATGAAAGAAGTACTCGCTCCGTTCAAGAATATAAGGATTTGTTGACTTTATGACTTCTCGTTTGACCATTCGTATTATTTAAAATAGTTATGTAAGTATTAAAATAAAGAAAATATACTTAAAACAAATCTAGAAATAAAATAAATTCTAACAAAATAAATAATTTTTTAACAATTTTTTTAAATAAGACGAGTGGTCAAACATGATCTCTCAAGTCAACAAATGATATTTCTGGACGGAGTAGTATTTGTCAAAAGTTGTTTCTCAATATACAACGAGTAATACAACTGCTAAGTACATAGACTGTATTTGGTAAAAGTTTTTTCTCGATCATAAAATGCTATCAATCCGTGAAGGAAGGTAAAGTATTTTTCTTATATCTTCTACGTTTTTTCTCTATGTCGTGAATAATGTGTATTTGATTCATGTCAAAAATATTTCTTGTCACTTGGAATATCCAACTACCAACTGCTTACCTGGCCATCACCATTCAACTTAGAATATGATTAGCACTTTCAATATACCACAGTTGCATTTCAGGTACAGATTCCACTTCGATTGGTTTGAAGATGGTATCTATATACTTGAACGGTACAAGAGAATAAGTGAATATTGTATTGGATAGACATGCACTGGATCCTTATGTTCTTCCAATCTTATCACACTAGTACCAGGTGTGATTTTGTGTTAACTGTACAATGCTAAACTTATACAAACATTAAGTTTGTATTTTTAATTAGTTACATTCTTTAGCTGAGGTGATTTATCTTTCTTAGAATAAAAATAAGGAGACCCAACCTAGGAGGAGCTAGGTGGTTTTTCATGAAGGAGAAGAAAACAACAGGGTCAATAAAATCGTTACATGTGATTTGACAAATTCATTTGGATTCTCCCCTAATTTGTACCAAACCGGACCAACCATCATCATACCTTTCCCCTGCTTCGGTTCGGTACGAAAGGAAGCATATCGTCGTCTTCGTCTTGGGTACTCGCGCGCGCCAGCTCACTCCCTGCCTCCCACCAGATCTCCGCGCCCTTCCTCCCTCCCCGCATCAGATCTCACCCCCACACCCGAGCCCCGGGCACCGGAACCGAAGCGCCGCCGCGGGGTCGGGCCTCGCTGCGCCGCACCGCCATGGGGATCGTGTTCACGCGGCTCTTCTCGTCGGTCTTCGGCAACCGCGAGGCTCGCATCCTCGTCCTCGGCCTCGACAATGCCGGCAAAACCACCATACTCTGTGAGTCTTGCCCTGCCCTTGTCTCCGTTCCCCTGCCAAATCCCCGCGGGTCCGCGCCGGATCTGCTGTTTAGTGCCGCCGAGGGTTTCCCGATTCTGATCCGTGTGTTCTGGCTGTGCTCGTGCAGATCGTTTGCAGATGGGTGAGGTCGTCTCCACGATCCCAAGTGAGCTTGTGTTCTGATTTTCCAGCTTGCCTTTGCATTTCAGTTGTTATGGTGGTATTGTTGGATTCGATAACGATGATGTGTTGATGCAGCAATTGGGTTCAACGTGGAGACGGTGCAGTACAACAACATCAAGTTCCAAGTCTGGGATCTCGGTGAGTGACTTGTATCCTGCTGCTCGCATTTACATCAGAGTTGATCATCAACTGTGAAGATACCAATGTGCAAACTGCAAATGTGATTTTAGACCATGGTCTAGAGTAATATTGTAGGATTTGGAAATGGAAAACTAAGCACGTTTGACATAGAAACTGCCAGCTATATGATCAATTGGTATTATTACCATGGGTAGAATCATAATGAAATCCTGGTGCATTTTCTCTTAGCAGTTTAACTGAACCTTCATGTTAATCAATTGGTAAACCCCACCAATGGATCCATACTCATTTCTTTATATTTCCTTAAATCTTTACTACCCAAGTTGAAGAAAGAACAACCTCTAGGTGCAACTTTGCCAACATTTTTGGTACATTTCCTGTTTTGACTCATAGTATTTGATCATCGAACCTATGTGATTTCGTTTCCTGGGGAGTTACAATGAACCAAATTAAAAGTAGATCAACACTCGGCAGTGTACTTGGCCTGATGAGTCGATGGCTCATTCACATTAGGTTTTGTGGGCTATTTTTCTTACTGTAGCATGTACATATGTGCTTAGATGAATTGTGAGTTGTAGTTTCAGTATTCCGTGAATGTCAGTGTCTCTTGCGATTACGATGAGCCTATACGGGCATGCAGTTATTGTGCTGATGCATTTAGGCTTCGAGCAGAAAGTGAAACACTGGTATTGATTAATCAAAGTATTGGGCTCTCAACTTCATCATGATTGAGGACAAATAATGAAATCAACTAACTTGTCATTACATTTGTGTTGGGAATTGAGTCTCATTATAGTCGTTATAAGGCTTGCCTGGAGCTCAAGGATGAACTGCTGAAAAGTAGGGGTGCCATGTCATGGGCAGCTTGCTGGAGCAGCAGCCTCTGTAGCACGAACTAGCACTGTATTGTGGCTCATTACTGTACTGGCTACTATGGTTAGGGGTCTGTTAGGGTCCTCTCACCTCTGGGGTAGCTAACTCTATACAAGGAGGCATATGGTGTGTGAGGGGATCAAACAAGATGGGATTCATCTAGTACCCCAGTCTGTTCTTTAATTCCCAGTTCCCTGTTTCTTTTACCCTAGTCTACTTGTACCCTGTTCATGACTATCCTTGTGAAGCTAGTGGCCTCTTTGTGAATGAATAGGATTATTTTAGTGTCACCACCATTTAGTGTTATACATAATAACTTGTTTCTGTTTGGTTTTTGTTCGTCGTGTAAAGTTATGCACATAATTTGCTACAATGTATGTCGTCTTGACTGAATTTTTAGCCAACAACCTACTTGCACAATGAATAGGGTGGATAACAAAGAATTGTTTGTTCAATACCCAATTCAGTTGAAAGCTACATGAAACATTTGTTCATATTCAGATAATATAGACATTATCCACGTCCATGCTGTTTTTTCATGTTTAATGCACTGTACAGGTAGAATGTGTGTATATTTTGTGTTGTTCAACTGAAAATTTGAATATAAGGTCTCTAATTTTTAGCATGACCACAGGAATGTTGTTAGTATTATTGTCATTTTCTACTCTAAAATACATATCCTAATATTGATGCTAACTTTCTTCTTGACAGGTGGACAAACAAGCATCAGGTACCCACTCTTTATCATTATTTTTTTATCTTTTAACAGTCATTTTAATAGATTAATCTAGTACTTGATATAGAAATATATTTTAATAGAAGTAATACTAATGCATCACTCATCTTGTTTTTATTACCTGTAATTGATTGATCCACAAGGTAGTCTGATTGAGCAGTCTCTTCAGTTTCTTTAAGCTGAATCATGAGGCTGTATATAAGAATAAGACATGTTTGCTGAACATTAGGGTTTATCTAGATAGAATCATAAAGATATGAGGCCAAACTAAAAATGTACTGTATTATACTGCCCCATTTTTTAAATGGACGTCTGGTCTGAGGCTTACTAGTACAGGCAGTGAATTGCGGTTGTCTTGGATGCAATGCTTCTGGGCCTATTCTTTTTTATATGGATATGTGCTTCAGAATATGATCCTGAGTCCTTTTGTAGATCTGTGGTATAACATGTATAATATAATATAGTGATGCATATTGAAGCATATAGGTGATGAAATAGTAATGTCTCAAGTCCAAGCAAAGTTGATCTGACCAATCTTTGAAATCTGAGTCTAGTATGATCCTGTAAATTGCAGGCAAACTAATTTACAGAACTAGTTCTGCTATATGGACGTGGTTTTAGGTTGTATAAAATAAAACTCTGCATGCACATACATTTCCAGTACTCTTTTCTACGCAGTTCTCTTTTCTTAGGAGAAAAATCTTCCGATTATTATAAGGGTTGAAATAACACACACTGTCAGTCCATTTCACTCGCACTTGTTTGTCTTGGAACAAGTGTTTAAAACTCAGCAGCCATTCTTGAAGTTTGAG
Source organism: Chloris gayana (assembly GCA_031894775.1). Classification (NCBI taxonomy): domain Eukaryota; kingdom Viridiplantae; phylum Streptophyta; class Magnoliopsida; order Poales; family Poaceae; genus Chloris; species Chloris gayana. The sequence continues at coordinate 1,133,806 of JAUNZO010001929.1, forward strand.
ATTGTTCCTAGTTTTCTTATAACTTGGGTGACATGTTGTTGACCAATTCGAATTTTATGGCTACTCCTGTATCATGCTGATACCATCTGTTCAGAACTAGGAACCATTGCTTTTGACATCATGCATTTTATAAGAACTAATGAATTTTTATTTAAATAATATCATTATAATGAGTGCATTTGTAGGCCATACTGGAGGTGCTACTTTCCTAACACCCAAGCAATCATATACGTTGTTGACTCAAGTGATACAGATAGGCTGGTAACAGCAAAAGAAGAATTCCATGCCATCCTTGAGGTAATGCCCTACAATGCATTACGCTGATTATTTACTTTTTCTGGCCTTTATGTGGCGGAGATTCAAATATTTTCTTAGTTTCCGTGAAGAAGCAAATACTTTTAACATTTGTTCATTGTTTTCATTCTCTGAGGAAGTTAACGAGAGCCATATATGTGTATTCTATATTTCAATTTCAAGGCAGTGAATAAATTTGCTTGACACTAGAATATTTTTGTGTTCATTGTTAATTCAAAAATGAAGTTCTTTTGGTAGGTTACAAATTCATGTGCTTCTGTTTTTAACATGGATCCATTCATAAGATAAAACCAAAGCAAATAAAGTAATTCATGTCTGTGAATTCTTTGTCTAATTGTGCCCTTATTATGCATTCTGAAACCCATATTAATATAACTAACTGTGGTCACTCGTTTATGCATTCTGCTAGAACTTAGCAGATAATTTTGCCTTTTTTATTTTTATATTGAACATGCCTTTTGCTTGATTCCAAATTCACTGCTCGTCTGAAAATTACAAATATCTTTTGTGCATCCATGCATAATACAAAAGTACTAGCAAATAAAGCAGTTCATATTGTTTGTGCCGCTTGACATGAATCCCATCATGGGCTTCTAGACCAATGTTTCATTTTTAGAATATTCTACCTTAATTTTGATCACTTTTTTATGCCCTTTGAAGCCCGTACTTGATGTTGGTACTTTTTTTATTTTGGAACTCAAAATACGAGGCAGTGTAGGTTTTTAAACCTTTAAAACAGGGAACTATGATCCTAATGAGTTTGATGATGAGATTAATATGTACCAGTTATCATTTAGTTTATTGCATTTGCTGATTGGATGCATGTGTTGGCAGGAGGATGAGCTGAAAGGTGCAGTTGTCCTTGTATATGCAAATAAACAGGTAAAAAGGATAAACATCTCAATTTTTTAATATTAAAAAACATCATTTTTGGGGTACTAGTTTGCCTGATCATTAGAACTAATTTATACTCCGTCCAATTTCCTTTTGTTGTTGTTAGGACAAGCTTGTGAATATAAATTGTAGGTAGTATTTATATATATATGTGCATGACACATAAATGTTGCCATAGGCCTGTCCTGATGGCTTTGCACATTCTCATCAGTTTTTTTGTAAAGAGGATTTTGTTGTTTAGCTGGTACCTTTGCCATTAAAATGATGTGCTTGGACTTACTGCATCTCTTGTGTTTCTCTGTGTGTGTGTGTGTGTGTGTGTGTGTGTGTGTGTGTGTGTGTGCGTGCGTGCGTGCGCGCGTGTGTGTGTTTTGACTTACATATTAGTTGCCTTCATGCAGGATCTTCCTGGTGCACTCGATGATGCTGCCATAACAGAATCATTAGAACTTCACAAAATTAAGAGCCGCCAATGGGCGATTTTTAAAACATCTGCAATAAAAGGAGAGGGGCTGTTTGAAGGATTGGACTGGTAAGTTGTCCATAATTTTTATTTTCCAAATGTTTTTTCTGCTTGACAATCTGGTAAGGTATGATACAAGTGAAGAAATGTCTTCAATAAATCATTTATATGAACATGTTATAAAGTTTTCCCACATTTCTAGGTAGTGGCTAACCTGTCCATATCTTATGATGAGGCTGCAACTGTATTTAATAATTAAAACTAATTCTTAGGCATTATGTCTTGTCTGGGACACAATGAGACATTATTGGATGAACAAAGTTATATAAATTTGGTTGGTTGCTGTTGCAGGCTCAGTAACACACTCAAGTCAGGAAGCAGCTAATGTAAAAGGCCACATGCCATGAACCATTTCTGTATGGTAAAGAATAGATCCGGTTCTATCCTGTCCACTGCAAGTCAATGCCGCAATCCCATTCTCGTTTATTTAACTCCAGAAGTTTCACACCATCAATTATGTAAAGTGCTTGCTAAAGTTTTCAGATACAACATTAGATGTACTTCCATATTGGATGAAAGAATAGCTTTGTAGAAAAATGATGAGCAAACAGTTGGGACTCGATGTCCATGTCTTCTGCCCATGTCCCTTGGATTGTGACATTTTTCTTAAGTGATTAAATGCGCCAAATTGCTACCTTGTCTCGCATCTCTACGATCGTGGGTTCTATCATGGTCGGGAATTTGCTAAAGCCCGACCCAAATTGGAGTATGTCACTTTTATCTTATCCAATGCATGAGATATATCAACTGTCGCAAACCAAGTAGGATTCCTGAAACGGGATTCTTGCACCGAGTCTTTTACTTTGGAACTCAGTACCGGCACTTTGGCAAATTCGCAAGGTGTATGGGATGAAGGAGAAGATAAGAGTACCTGTAAATGAAGATCTGAAAATATTTTTGTTATTTCAGAGTGGCGTTGCGCAGGCGTTCTCATGATTGATTGCTACGAAACAAATTCCAGGTAGACCCGGCCAACCTGGCATTGCACATACCAACTTCACTCCAACGAGACAAAAACAAAAAGATCATTGAATTGACGCCAGCAGGGACGTCATCTGACAATACAAGTTCTTGCGCTGAACGGCAAGTCTGCTTGTAGTTTTGTGCTAACAAACGACTTGTTCAACGGCGGCATCACATCAAAGCAAATGCTGCATAGTTAACGACTTGGACCTGGAATAAATCTTCTTACGTGCCTTTCATGGAAATGCCATCAACAGTGAGACACGTGTTGCCCTGGCACTTTGCATTTGCTGCGGAAATCCGAGTTCGATAGACTATGGATGTGTTTGTGGACGCGTATGGATTTCAACATTAGGAACCACGTTTGCTTCGAGATGTGCACGATTACTTTTCAAGGGCTCGTTAGAATGATATGATTGATCAGATAAGAAATTCTCCAGCAGTTAAACAACTGCTACAACTCAATACTATAACTAAGCCATTCATTATACCGTTTGCAAATTAGTATGACGGTTGATTCATTGATAAATCGGATGAACACTCGACAAGCCCACAAACAGATATGAAATATCCAATCCTGTTGTTGCGAAATCAAAGCCGAGGAAGGCGACAAAGGCCCCGTTCGTTTCCACCTCTAAAATTTAGATATCTGTCACATCAAAGAGAATCTTACTTATTTAGTAGTAATTTTATTAATTTAATAACAAAACCTATGTCGCGACCCCCTCTAATTTGCGAGACGAATCTAATGATCCTAATTAATCTATGTTTTGCTACAGGTGATGCTACAGTAAACATCTTCTAATAACACTATAATTATCCTCGTTGGATTCGTCTCGTGAATTAGATAGGGAGTCTGCAATTAGTTTCGAGATTAGACTTTATTTAAGTACTCCAAAATGATAAAATTCTCTTTGATTTGACCCTCTAAAAATTAGATAGGGGAAACGAACAGGCCCAAAGACTTGGTTGTGTGTGCTTAATGCCGAAAGGGGCAGCAGTAATTGGACAGATCCTGCTTCTTTGGCGGCCTGAAAGGACAGGAAGGCCGGAAGGTTCTGGAATCAGAGCAGGGATGCAAGGAGCCAAGGATAAGGCAAGGCCGACAACAACCTACTGCTGCAATGGAGTCCTCCCTAAAGAAAGAAAGTCAAGAGGATAAGATAAGATAGATGGAGTGGAGCGTGCCGGAAAAGGCAACCTTTAATTTTGTGAACTGATCGAATTTGATCTGGATTAGCACGTACGCGTGCATGCAAACAGAAAGGGATGCTAAATTTTTTTGAATGAAGAGATGGTTCCAGTAGTTAGTTTCGATCCATCTTAAAAGCTACTACTGTATTTGTACTAGTAATGTTGTTTGCTTATTTGGATTCTGCAAAACGTACTTGGCGATACGTCTGGAGTATCTTTCACTCACTCGCCATGACAATTATGGAATAGCTGCCACTCACTTGGCCATATGACATTTATTTTGAAACGTTACTACAACGACAAGATCCATTTTTTCAAAATAAATTACAAGCACTGTCTTAACGGCAACTAATTAAATGAAGTCTGCAGGTAGTATCTATAATTCAAAACTGAAAAAAAACAAATACTTAACGGCTCTCCTGTCGATACGTACAATCTACTTTGACGCCCGTAGGAACAATTTTAAACTGGTTGCAACTATATACGTCCCTTGGGCCAATCCAATAGTTACAACTCACGCTACGCTACCAGAAACACGGGTCATTTTCAGTCAACTGACTTTTCGCGCCCCAAACAGGAAAAAATATCTTCCCGTGGACGGTTTGTCCCAACATCACCAAAAACAGTGGGCCCGTTCGTTTCCCCTATCTAATTTTTAGAGAGTCAAATCGAAGTGAATTTTATCATTTTGGAGTCTTAAATAAAGTCTAATCTCAAACTAATTGCAGACTCTATCTAATTCACGAGACGAATCCAACGAGGATAATTATAATGTTATTAGAAGATGTTTATTGTAGAATCACTGTAGCAAAACATAGATTAATTAGGATCATTAGATTCAGTCTCGCAAATTAGAGGGGGTCGCGACATAGGTTTTGTTATTAAATTAATAAAATTACTACTAAATAGTAAGATTCTCTTTAATGTGACGATGATCTAAATTTTAGAGGTGGAAACGAACGGGGCCTAAGAAAAGCAGAGGCAAACCTGACCAGATGCAGCGAAGAGAAAAACAGTGGCGCCCCAAAAAGAAAAACTCTCCCGCCCACGTCAGCGCGCCGCCCCGGCCTATCTCTCCGTCCTACGTGGCGCTAGGCCGGCGCGGCTACGCCAGCCCGGCCGTCTTCTCTCTTCTCTGCTAAGCCAGACGGCGGGACCCACGGGAAGCTTCTGCCCGAACGTTCCAGAAAGACACGTGTCGCGCCGGCAGCCCCGCGGAAGCGAAGGGCGCGTGCGGTGGTAGTGGAGAGGAAGTCAACGCGGGTCGACCCCGTTGACTTTCGCGCGCGCAGGAGGGTGAAAGGGACGGGCGCCCACTAATCTCCACGGGTGGGGCGCTAGTGCGCCATGGCTTTCCCCGTCGTCTTCTCCCATTCGCCTTTGGTCATCGCCGCCGTTGAAAACTTGGAATCAAGATCAATCATGGAGGTCGAAGCCACTTACCGATCACGAGCCGTGCCAGCCGCTCCGCACCAAGGAAAAGGGGGCTCCAGCGGCGGCGCGGTTTCGTTTTAATACAGGCCTAAACAAGCTTATCTAGGCAACGGGATGTGCTTTGCTCCTTTGTTTATCGGGCACGCAGAGTCGATTAGCTTAATTACTATATTTCATCTGGTGTTCGGTAATGACGATCCAAATATAGTATTTTTTCCCTTGTGCCGGTTCCATCTCGTTTGGTGCGGCACTGTGTGCTGACGTCGTATATATATTAGGTTACGCTTGGAGTAAGAGTACGGGCAATTTCTGTTTGCTAATACTAGATGGAGTAAGAGTAAATTCCGTGAACTTGCAGAAGATAGACTAGCTACCACAAACTGTATATAATAGTTGTTTAGTGATGGATGCAGTTGAAACTTGAGTAACTTGAGTATTCCAAGCGGATTAATTAGGCAAACAAACATTCTGGTTTGCTACCCACTTCTTTTTCACACAGCTATACCAAGTACAAAAAATTGCAAACTTTTTAGATTTTCCGAGGAATATCAAATCAACCAGCTGCGTCCGTTAATGTGTAGACATTTAATCTTGTCTTTCCAACTTTGACTCGAAAGATACAAAAGTGCCAAGTTTGAAAAAACGAGTACTACAACATACACACAACAATGATATCACCAATAGAGATGTGACGAAAAGCACCAACATAGAAGTTTCTAATTAAAGAGGTAATGCAATTCGTGGAAACATTGTTTGTGAAGAACCAAAAGCAACATACACGAGAGCAAAAATATGTAGTTCTTTAATTTTCACCGTGAACTTCCAAGCATAACTCGGTCTCGTGTTGACATTTTACCGAGGATATGGTGGACAGCTAAGGTGCTCATTGCAAAAAAATGTTTCCCCATGCTAGTGGATTACCAGGACAAGTCGACGAAGAGCATTAACAAGTCAACGTCCAAGAAGGGAGGACCATTATGTACAAGACAAAGTATCGAGTGATCCACTCATGGCAGATCGCACCAGGTATAATCGGCTAATCACTAGCTTCCTTTGCTTACAACATTTCTATACTAATTTATACTTTCAAGAAACATAATTTTCGTTCTTCCGGTTCCGGATGAAATACATTTCGCATATACGAAAAGATCATTATTGATACTAACAGTTTCTCTGACTTGTACGGCAGGATTGAACAGGTCAGAAGTGAAAGGCAAAACCGAGTTCTCCCCACCGCCACTGCCAGCAGCAACCAAACACGAGACGAGCAATCCAAGCCAAGCATCTCATCTCCCCGCCAGCCGAGCACGCACCTGTTTTTGATACGCGCGTTGAATTAACGGGCGGCCGGACCCACAGCAAAGCTACTGGGACCCACCACAATAACATCCAGGACGATGGCATACGCCACGTCATCTCCAGGATCAATTTCTGCGATTTGTATAGGCTGGACGGGTCCCACGTCGGCACAGACCAGGCGGACAGCTCCCTCTACCGTCTGACCTCAGCTAATCTCACACGGTGTAAGCTAATGTCAAATCGAAACGGACACAAGGCAGCTCCACATAGGAAAATCCCATTTGGGGCAAACGATTTATCACAATTCCAACAAGAATTCGTTTAGTTGTAGCTAAGTTCGTGTGTGCTTGCTACAAATTTTTAACTAGTTACTTCAAATGAAATTCATGTAAGAAATTCAATTTGCTGCTGTAAGAAGCTTTCTGTAATTTACATTTGTAATAGCATAAAAAACACAATGTCATGATGTTTCATAGCCTTTCCTTAACAATGATGGTTGCTTAACATCTATATTTTCCTAGAAACTATGGTAATTATTTATTGACTTTCAGATATTTAACCATTAATATCATTATTTTTTTTGAAACTATTAGTTATTTTGTTATAACTTATTCTATGATTAGATATACTTCAAATATAACTTATTTTTTTATATGTTTGTGAAATAAAGGATAATACAAACTATCAAAAATGAATTCTAAAATCAACTCGACAAATGCTTCCATGTTGGAGGTAGTGCCTTTCATATAAAGTGTTAATTAACATATCACTTTTTTGTAATCATTAATTCATGTGAACAATTGCAACAAACAAAATATAATATACATTAGATTATGTTTTATGCACATCACATCAATGTACCCCCCCCCAAACCCAACCCCTATATATAGTTGCAATCACTATTTTTTTTGCTAAATGACATGTGCCAAGCCAAGTATCTATTACATTTAGTGTATATTTTTTCTTGCTTCATTTCTTAGATAGTAGAAAACATTTCCATTATGCATCATACTAGTATTCAACATGCACCCTTTTTGCATAATATGTGCGAACATCAAATATATGAACACCGTTATTAGATACTATCATCAAAAGAAGTCATCAAAAACTTTTTTTAAAAAAAATCAAGTAAATCATAATACGGCATGGGTTGAGGGGTGGCGGGGCCACGGGGATGGTGGGTGGGTGGGTGTGTGTGCGTGGGGGGGGGCTCAAGCCCTCCCGCAACCATAAGTTTCTTGTAAATGAAAAAGAATAATTGAAGAGAAGAAAATGAAGAATGGGGATTGAGGAAAGAAGATGAAGATGACCCCCAATAACATTATAGCTCCGCCTAAGCATAAATCACAAAAGGATTTTTGGGGGTGTTCCGTTACCTTTAGGAGCTAAAGTTTACCTTCTAAAATTTGAGATAAACTTTAGCACATCTTGGGATGCTAAAGTTTTGCCTCTTTTTAGCTATTCTTTCTCTCTAGAGCTAAAGTTTAGCCTAAATTTAGCTCCTCCGTTCGTTTCTCTAGAGCTAAAGTTTAGTTTTAACCCTTTAGTCTATGAAAACGAACACCCCCCCCTATACTAACATAAGTGTTTTATCAATGTGCTTTCATGTCTCTTATTTTCACCCTATAATTCATATGTTCACCCCGGACATATTATAAAACCAAATATACCATTATATCATCTATCCTATGACATTGACTAAATAAATAAAATGATTAAATCAAATCAATTCTTCTTGGGTCCTTCTATAAGCAAAACCATTGTCATAGTATGTTACCTGTAAATTTGAAATGTGTACAAATAACACAATGCCAAGTGGTATTAATCACACAAAAACCAATGTGACGCTAACAAGTGCAACTCTAGGTTGGCGCTGGAACAAGGGTACCTAACATAGTACACCTACCAATTGTCTGTAAATTACACCCTCCTCTACCTCAGCTCAAACATCTCTTGGCCTCTAGAGCTCCACGTGTCGTCTTAGGCCCTTCACCAACTCCACCTTCCATAAGCTTTGCTCTCCCGCCCTCTTCTCTTCCCTTCCCTATTTATGCAGCTCAGCAGCTCACTGCCATCTCCCACTCGAACGCACGAACACCAAGAAGAGATTCAGAAGACAAAAGAAGAGGCGAGAGGCTTAAGCCGAAGCCTGATTGCAGATATGGTGGGAAGCGAAGGCAGCACGAGCCCCAGCGCGGCGGCGGCCTGCGCGGTGTGCGGTGGCGCCGCGGCGGTGTACTGCGCGGCGGACGCGGCGGCGCTGTGCGTGGCATGCGACGCCGCCGTGCACGCGGCCAACCCGCTGGCGTCGCGCCACGAGCGCGTGCCGATCGCCGCCATGGCCGCGGCCTCCGGCGTGTACGACGACCTCTTCGCCGCCGACGACGTGGACGCGGCCTCGTCGTGGGCAGCGGCGCTCCCGCCGCCGCCTGTGATGGGCAGCCCGCAGGAAGCTCGTCGGCGACCAGCTTCACCACCGGAAGCGGAAGCGACAGCGGCGGCGCGGACGGCGGGCGCAGCCTGTTCGACCTGCTCTCCGACGTGGACCTCGCCGCCTGCGTCACCGGCGGCGCGCACCTCCCGGACGGCGCGGCGCCCGTCCACCACGCCGCCGCGCCGTTCTGGGCGGCGCCCGGCATGGAAGCGTGGCCGGCGGCGACGTGGTCTCCGGCGGACCTCGTCCCGGGCGGCGCCGCCGCCGCCGTGGTGGCCGCCGCGGCGGAGCGGGAGGCGCGGGTGCAGCGGTACCGGGAGAAGCGCAAGAACCGCAAGTTCCAGAAGACGATCCGCTACGCGTCGCGCAAGGCCTACGCCGAGGCCCGGCCCAGGATCAAGGGCCGCTTCGTCAAGCGGGCCCCCGGTGGGCCCTCCGCCGCCGCCGCCGCCACGTCGCCGGACAGCGACTCGGCCAAGTTCTGGCTCTCCTTCTCCGACGACGCCCGCGACGACGGCGCCGGGTTTTACGTGGACGCCGCCGCGGCCTACGGTGTCGTGCCGACCTTCTAGTCTACACACCTCGTGAAGAAATCCGTGGAGGAAGAAGAAGATCGATCTCTTGTCCTGTGGAGTAAAGGCGTTCGCCCAGCTTGAAACAAGTTAAGGGCGCGCGCTGCCATGTCGCCATATGCTATTGGCGCCAAACTTCTTTGCTATTCGTGTCATCGTCATGCCATTGTTGTGCTGGATACTCGTACGGGGAAATTCCGCCATCGCTATTTTTAAATGATGGTGTTGAATTTCGATCGATGCGTCCAACGGTGAAGTGTAGGGGGATTTAATGTATTTGTAAGATAGGTTAGTTGGTTCATCGATCACCTGTACTTCCCTGTCATCTGATTTTCTATGCTAAGGTAATTAATTATGTGTCATTTATTTTTTACTTGTGTTGTGTCTTTCTTGGCGGCAACAGTTGTGGAGGAGATCTACCATCCCCATGCATCAGTACTGTGAAATAATCCGGTGAAAACTTGGATCCCTATTCTTTTTGTTTGAGGGGATTCTTGATGAATGGGTTCAATCGGTGAGCAAGCATCAATGGACTGTATAAGGTAGCTCCTGATTTGTCCATGTATACCTCTTTTTGCGAATTGATTCTCAGTATGAATAATTTCCACTGTGAATTACTTGATTTTAATAAGTGAAAACAACAATTGTGGTGTATCTTCACCACTAACTAATTTTAGTGCTTCGGCAGGTTTTCAACGGTGCAATCACTGAACCACAGAGTCATTATCTATAAGACTAGTTATTCTGCTATTAATCATCTACCATGGCTATTTCTTAGCTGATAGCCACAACTTCCATGGAACCTTTTTGTTTCAATTAGTGACATAGGGCTATATGTTTTTTTAAAGATAACACATGGGGTTACATATCGGAATTATTAAGCTCATGTAGTTGTTCACAAGTAGCTTTCACAGTTCGGTCCTTCTGTGTTAAGATAATAAATCTTATGCTATAACTTATGAACTTAGCTTGCATGATTCATGTCTTCAATTTTCGTAATGGTCGTTGTGTGTGACATGGTCATTGGTACCTTATTTGGTAAAGAATATGTCTGTTTTAGGTTTTGGGGATGTTTTCCATCGGAGGCAATTCTAATGGGGATATTCTGCCTCATCTGTTTTTTTAGTGAAAGAGTGCAGATCGGTAAGGTTTTATTTATTCTAATGATGATGTTAGGATGGTGATGCCCCTAAGCCCACTTGTCAGTGAAATCTTATTGTGTTGAGTGTTTTAAATCTCAACCCATTTTGCTTCAGATTGCAATACTTTTGCATCATTTTCTGGAAATAATCTGCCAACCCGGACAAGCAAGATAAGCTCCTTCAAGTTACATTTTATATTAATTTTACAAAAATTCTACCTGTAGGGTAAGACAACCTCCGAGTTTTTTTACGAGAGAATACCTTTTCACGTAGATGGAGAAAAACCTCGAATCCCCGCCCCACCCTTACACAGCCGCACCATGGCCCGTGTGAGACGACCAACGACCTAGAGGCACGCTCGCTTGTTAATCTAAAAGATTACAAGATAAAAAGAAAAGACAAAAATTGTGATGGTTCTCTTGTTCTATTTCTTATTTGTTTCTGCAACTTGCTCCTATGGATAGCCATGGCAAACTCTTTGAAAAACTCCCTCTGCTTACTGTTGGGTCGATTCCACTGAAAATTTTATCATGTGCTGCATCATTTCAAAGTTGAATTAGGCACCCGGGAAGGCTAAGGCTCAGATTCTAGAAGTTCAAAAAGTATATTGGGTATTGGATTCCATGAAGCTGAATAATCCAAGTGCTATATTTTTTTCTCTTGAACACAATCTCAAAATTTCCTTCGTTTTGCAATTTCAGTAATGTCAGTTCAAGATATGCTTCTGCTGCCTTTCAACAGGCCTGTTTCTGTATCTTCCATACATTATTTCAGATCTAGCAAGTCCATAGGCTCGCTATTCTTTTTGTGTTGTTTTTGACCTTGACATTTCTTGGTTAATAGTGAGCACTGCTTAGCTGTCAGTTCAGAATGCTTTCTAGTTAGATGTTCCATTGATTGATTGTTTTGTATAAAAGGAAAATCCAATCTATGACTATTATATCCACCCGCACTTCCTCAAAATCTCCTTTCTAAATTACATGACTGAATCCCAATCATCTAAGACTCTAAAAATCAGAAAACTGGCATGAAAGATAGCACGGACACCAAAAGAAAAATCAGGCATGCCTATAGCAAACAAAAGGAAATTACAAAAAAGGAGACTTCTAATAAATTCTAACTACAAACTAAGGGGAGAGAGATTCAGAAAACAATGTGCAATCATCCATGTCAACGACTTCGTCCTCTGGAATGTTCCATTTCTCGGGCTCCTCCGGATAATCATCCGTTGATAGAAAATGCAGAACCTGAAAGATGAGTCGTAGAGTAAGCAAAATAAAAGAATTTTTAACCAGGTCATCCCAGGTAGTATTGTACCTCGGCCATTGAGGGTCGCCACATTGCTGGTCGCATAATACAACGTGATGCGACAGCAACCATCCTCTTCAATTGATCCTTGTCATAGTTGTCGCCTAGGTTCGGGTCAGCAAGTTCAGTGGCTTGCCCAGCCTCTAGAAGTGGCTTTGCCTGGACAGAAGGAAAAAAATCATATATGTGAATTGCAGTTTAGGATTTTTTTTTCATTTACATCATTTCTTCTCTAGTGCTCACCCACTGTAGAAGGCTCTGCTTGGAGCAGTCAATAGGCCTTCTTCCAGTGACAATCTCCAGAAGCAGAACACCAAAAGCGAATATGTCGGTCTTCTCATCAACGATGCCGTGCATGAAATACTCTGGCGCCAAGTACCTGCTCAAAGTGATATTTGAAAATTTTGAGCCTATTTGAATTATGCTTGCGTTACTAATCTTTTACCAGGCCTATTATTCTTACCCAAATGTGCCTTCTATGGGTATCACGGAGTGATGGGTCCACTGCTTTGGGAGCCATTTTGCGAGTCCAAAGTCTGAAATCTGTTACATTGAGAAGTAGTAATGAATGCATGAATCATTACCTGGAGTCCACTAATTTCATTGTATTACAGTACAAAGTATTATATGCATCGTATTTAACAATCAAGGGATTATCTTCGTTCTAAATCTGACGAGGAAGATAGCTGTTCAGTCAGAAAATGGGTTTACCTGAGGTTCAAAGTCATCACCAAGAAGCACATTAGATGCCTTGATGTCACGATGGATTATACGGTGCCTGCAGAACATATGCAGGTACTGCAAACCTCTCGCGACACCTACTGCTATCTTGTACCTCAAAGGCCATTCAAGGATTTTCCCACTCTTTCCTGCAAAATTTGATATCGTCATATGGTTAACAACAAAATTCACCCCAGCTCTTAATAATAACACTGACTGAAATCCAGTACCGTGCAGTGCTGATGCTAAAGTCCCATTTGCGCAGAATTCAAATATCAGGTACAACCCATTCTCAACGCAGCAACCTAGCAGATAAGCAGTGTTTGGATGGCACACATGCCCCTGGATCCCAAGTTCTGCTAGAAATTCCTTTTCCTTCTGCTCACTGGGCTTGCCTTGTGCCAGTCTTTTAACAGCTATACATTGCCCATCAGACAAGATGCCTTTGTATACTTCTGCATAGCCTCCTCTTCCTGCCATGTTATCTACAGAAACGAATAAAAATTACTTCAACTTTTCCTTACGTTAGGCGGAATTAAAACTGCTTAAAACATAGCAAAGTTTTCTGAAAACAGTTAACCTGGATGGAAGTCATTGGTAGCCACTGAAAGCTCCTGAAAACTGAAACACCTAAAGGCAGGCTTCTGGTTTTCAGCATTCGTCGAACAAACGTCGCTGCCTCTAGCACTATCATCACCGATGGTCCTTAGGAACGGAATCCAGAGCTTCATGTCCGACAACCGCCTCCATAAGCCACGTCGGCTCACCTCATTGCTAGACGTGATATAGCATTCTTCAGTGATCTGGTTCTGCGCTTCCTCAGGCCCATCGATCACCGATCTTGGTGAGCTCTTGTCCTCAATGCCTTCGTTCATAGATTGAACCAGCTTTCGCGTAGAGCTTGATCTAAGTAATTTCTGAAGTGGTGGGAATCTTCGGCTCCATGTCGAGCTTGTTGACATACTGCTGTTTGCTGCATTCAGTTTCAGAGTCAGATCATCAGCAATCATGCTTGCTGCAATCTGTGAAAATAAGCAGATGATCCTACCATCGATTGACCGAGACTTCAACAGAGTTCTTCTCTGCGGTAGTCCTTCCCTTCCAACAGCAATCACTGAACAGTTCCTTGGAGCGTGCATGAAGCAGTAGTTTGCTATCTCAAAATTGTTCCTGACATGGTTATAATTGTAGCACTTAATCTTCTAGGATCCTTATCAAAAGTAGCAGTAACACTCGGAATAATTTATAACTAATTATCAAAAGTAGGTTCTTTATTAAAAGTAGCACTATCACTCAGAATAAAGTATAGCTAATTACTAAAAGTAGCAGTACCACTCGGATTACAGTAAAACTTGAATTACTTTGAGCTACATGTTGACTGCATGGTGCAGGATAATAATCTTAAATGTAAGGAAATGTATGAAAAAATTCAGTATTTGAACACGATAGCTGCAGCAGCGTTCTGAAGATGAGATTACCTGTGGTATGCATTTCTCGATCTGCCGACAATAAGTAGGTTTGCATCAGTCAGTGCAGCTTCTTGGGTCAATGCTCTCCCAACGTTTGAGCTGCAAACCACCTTAGCCTCCAAATTAACCTAAAAAAAAACAAAATATATACATACCTGTCACCTTTAACGATGGTACATTATGTCAAGATTACAAACAGTGGAAACAAGTACAGCGAAGAACATGGAGACAGACTCGGAGCATGGTATACCAATCATGAGTTCACGACCTTTTAGCCCAACCTCACCAAACAGCTGGAAAGGTAACAAGAGCATGCCAAAATATGACAGAAAGGAACACCAAACGGACAATAATATGCGCAAACTTTGCTTCTAAGTTGTCACTGCATTGTGTCCCTATGTGGGGAAAATACAGAGAATCCCACCTAAAGTCAACAGAAAACAAAGAAAATACGAAACAAGAAGGCAAACGAAAAAACAAAATGAGACATAGCATCCGGTTCCTACAATTCACCAAATCGACCAGAAGCCACCAGAACAGAGCATCGAACAAACCAACAGAACACAAAACACAAGAAACAAAAGACTGTCGGTGCTGTTTAATTATGATGGAAATTTCACCTGCTTGGCGTCGCACGCCTCCACGAATTCCCCGAGCATGTAGATGACGAAGGCGTTGGCCTTCTGCAGCCTCTTCTTCCTCCCCCTCCCTCCTGCACGACACAGATCAAAAAGCCATGAAACACCTGACACAAGAACGGCAGTCACACATTACAAGAAGATGGACACACTTACCAAGGACGTGCACGGCGATGACGGAGTCGTTGGCTTTCGCGACGGCGCCGATCGCCCAGGACAGGAGCTCCGAGCATCCTCGGGAATTGTCCGGCACGCCGACGAGTATCCGGGATCCTCCAAGCCCCGGGCGCCAGCTTCCATCGCCGCCGCCGCCGCACTCCTCGATGGCGTCCATGTCGTTCCTAATTAAACACACCCAGCTCACTCACTCAATGATGAGCTCTAGCTGACCGACAGCTAGTGGCAACGACAACAACGACGGCGACGACGGAGACGGGGAGGACAGCGACAGGGATTTGTAGGAGATGGACGAGCGCTTTCCATGCATATGCATGGCGATAGGTATGGCGGAGCAGCGGGGAGTGGAGGGCAGTGAAAAGGTGGGTAGTTTGTTGGAGGCAGTGATGGCCATTCCACTAGCCATAGCTCACTAACTGACCTGTGGGCCACCACACCATGGGTGGACGTGAGGGGGAGGAGTTGCCATGGCCGGATTACAAAAATGGGCTTGCTTAGGACTGAAGATGCGTGAAGGTACAAAGATGGGTTGAGGGATCTCGGAGCATTGTGCCAACTGCCAACCTAGGACATGACTGGTGCCTGACTCTGATGGGATGGATCTCGCAGGACTCACTTGAGGTTGTAGGTGTGCTGCTTGAAGCTGGTGCCCGATTTGATCTTACCGTACTGTTAGTTTGGTCTGTAATTATGTGGCCGTTTGTAACATCAAGTGGATAAATCGCGCGTGTATTAAGAGAAGAAGCAGTTCCCTCATAAAGCAAAAAAGAGAGAATCAGCAACAAACAGTACACAACCATTCGGTACAAGTCGATTTTGACCTGGTGTGGACCATAAGTGGTTTGATTTTTACGGGGTGTTCGTTTACTTTAGGAGCTAAAGTTTAGCTTCTAAAATTTGAGTTAAACTTCTTTTGTATGCTAAAGTTTTACCCTCTTTTAGCCATTGTTTCTCTCCAGAGCTAAACTTTAGCATCTTTTGTGGGGCTAGTTTAGCCCTCCTTTTAGCAAATTTTCTCTCTTGAGCTAAACTTTAGCCCAAACTTAGCTCACTGGTTCGTTTCTCTTGAGCTAAACTTTAGTCCACTTTAACCATTTGTCCTTTAGCCCTAAGGAAACCAACACGGCTTAGGGGACGTTCGTTTCCCATGAGAGCTAATCTTTAGCCCCTAAAATTTGGACTAAACTTTAGCCTTTTTACTCTCTTGAGCTAAACTTTAGCCCAAACTTTAGCCCACATGTTCGTTTCCCTTGGGCTAAACTTTAGTCCACTTTAGCCACTTGCCCTTTAGCCCTCGAACATCCCCTTAGTATTCTACAAGCTTGTTTGGAAGTTACATAAAAAAAAAACTTGTTTGGAACACATCATTTTCTAAACAGAGGAGTAGATGTTTCGGAGCTAATTTTCTTTCTTTGAAAAGAACACTCAATTTGTATGACTTGATACTGCAATTTTCTTTCTAAAACAACACTGAATTAATTTGTGCATCAGGCTAGTCCGAGGAAATGTACCACCTGGTGCCTCCTCAGAGGGAGGTACTCGGCGGTAACACATGGGGACACCTCATTTGCATGACCATACTGCAACCTTTATGGGAGAATTCACAAAACAACACCGGTTCGGTATAGAACTCGTGAAACAGCACTTGTAATGTCCCTGTTCATAAAACAACACCTGTTTAAAGTTTTTACTTATAACTATTCTTAATATTTTTTAAAAAGGGAAAACACATGTCCATGCTAGAATAGAAACATGTGCACATATAGGAATACTTAATACGTTTAACTATTCTTAAGATAGAAATTACATATTATATAAATAGATCCAATTATACATATAGGGTATACAGTTTTATTTTTGAAATAAATGCAAAAAACACAAATGAACAAGTAAAAAAACTATTTTGATAAAATAACATATAAATCTATATAACCAAACATGTCAGGCGAATGCTTTAGGTTTAGTCAAATTATGCTCAGAGAAATATTGCAATAAAGTAGGGGCAAAGAGGTAAGTTCATATGAAAATAAATAGAAAAGTAGGAGGAGTACTTGAAGTTCTATTCTGGGAATTCATTTGCAAAAACTTTTTTAGGAACATTTGCAAAAACAAGTGTTGTTTTAGGAAGAGAAAAAATTACAAGTGATGTTTCACGAGCACCATCTCAAACTGGTGCTGATTTTTGTGAATTGCTCCCAACCTTTTGGGATGCAATCTTGTTATGGGTGTGCAATGTGTAGTAGTACTATGCTTCCAATTTGTCAGCCCGGAAGTATTACAAACCTCTAGATATAATTATTATCTGCTAAAATTATCTCTAGAGATTCAGAACATATCCATCTAACAAATACTAGATTGACGGGGGAGATGTCCTACTAACTTTGTATTAAGAAGGGGGTCCTCGAATCCTAAACTGGAGGTGGCCACAAATTCTAGGGATATAGGGTCCGAACGCCAGGGTTCGAACGCAGATAGGCAACCTCCTAGCGAGTGGTAAGCTAGTGGACTTACCAGTGCATTATGTGCGCTTTCACACTGCAGTGGTTGAAGATCCTAATAACAATTAAATATGCCACCAGTTTCTCCAATCCATCTGATTGCAGCTAATTGGTGACACATAGGTCTGTAGTGGCTTGAAGATATTATCAACAATTCATTAGCGGTTGAAAATTACCTCTAGATGTTTGGAACACTTCCTATATATACCCATAAAACTAGGAGCCAATTCAATCCGTACTGATGAAACGGTTGGTCCACTATCAAATCTAAGGGATTCTATCTAGAGATTTAGAAAGTGCACATGCTAGTCAGATGACACCAATAGTGCGAAAGAAAATGAGATGACGAGGGGCACGAGTCGGCAGGGATGCAGATCGAAAAGGAGTGGTGGCGGAGTGGTCTTGTGCTCGGTGCGTGGGACGTGCTATGTTAGATAAAATTGAATAAGATTTCAACATTTTAACTAAAATTTGCATGTATTTAACACGTCGAACGGGCCAAGGGGCTCGTGCTAACACCAGCCTTGCCTCCGACCAAGTGGCAGAGTGGATTGCTGAGAAGTGCCCCGACCAAGTAGTTTCTTGTGCTAACTCTGTCTAAAAATGTAAGCATCTGTCACTTTTGACCACTTGTCTTATTAAAAAAATGTAAAAAATATTATTTATTTAATAATAATAATTTATTTTATTCCTAGATAATTTTAAGTATGACTTCTTTATTATTCCATTTCAAAGTAAAGTCTGAAAGTAAAAAAAATCCTTATTTTTTTGGATGTTTGTTACTTCAGTAGAATATGTAATGATATATAGGGACTTTCCAGTTTGTTTAGAAGAAGAAGAAGAAGAAGAAAATATTTATGGTAAGATAGTCTCTAATATTTATTTTATGAGAGAATACCTTTTCATGCAGATCAAGAAAATCCTAAAACTCATGCTCCATCCTTACATAACACCTTGGTCGGATCATAGACCCGTGCTATGGTGCGAGCTATATGACGAGAGTTTTATGGTACATATTACTGCTAGTAAAATACCGGTGGTACTACTAAGGATAGTATTGTACTTACAAATATATTAGTATGTTTCGAATTTGAGAAATTGAAATTGGTGATCTATGAAGATCAAATTTTAAAATCTAAAAATTGAATTCAAAACATGAATTTCAAATTCAAAATTTGCAAAATCCAAAAATCATGAAACTCAAATTTTGAAGTTCATGAAATTCGAATACAAATTAGACAAATTCATTTTTTTTAAATAAGAGAAGGTTGAAGTTTAAAATTTATGAAATTTCAAATTCATAAATTTAAATTTGAAATTCGAGGAATTTAAATTCAAAAATTGTAAAATTCAATTTTAAATTCAAAAAACTTAATTTGCGAAATTCAAATTAAATTCCCTCAAATTTTTGTTACATACTACCATTTTAATAATACCCTAGTAATTTTAGTGATTATTGGTGTTATTAGTATGAAATATTTAATCACCGTTGAATTATTAGTACCGGTAGTACTTAGTATTAATACTACCAATAAATACTAGTAGTAGTGTGTAACATAAAGGTACCTAAGGCAATAATTGGCTTCCACGAGGAGTCGAACCTAGAATATAAGAACTACTACTAAAACCTAACCGACTCACTTAGATAAATGGGTTTAACAGTTACTAGCATCTCAGATCTACAAGGGGCAAGGAGAGTAATGGAGTTTGCGTACGTGTGTTTATATGGATGAGTGTGCATGTGTTGTGAGTGTTTTTTTTTGTTGATCATTGTGTTGTGAGTGTTTTAGTTATATTGTGTCATCGAAAAAAGAAGGTTAGCAGTTCAATCTACAAAGTGCATGGATCCTTCCACATGTAGCGAGAGACGTGAGGATTGGCAGATCCGCAAAATGGCAACATATCATGTGGAAACCACCCACCATATGCAACCTTTGGAAACTCAGATCCTGATCCTAGGATCTCTAATCGGTGGTTAGAGAGACCCTCCCACCATTGTCTTGATAATTTATTTTTGCAGATAACCCCCTACTCTAATCACATCAGCCAACCGGAACGATCCCGATCGATTGATCACCGATCATGACTCCAACCGCTCGCTCGGTGATCGCCCTCCTCGCACTCGCATGCAAAGGATGATGTATTCATTGCCATCGACTCATCGGCATGCCATGAATCCCTTCTCGGCACGGAGGTATTCATAGTCCTGCAATCCAACGCTCGGAGTCCATGGCCGTTCCTGCGGCGGAGTCCACGGCGCACAGCGTTCCTGCAAGGGCGTCCAATCTGCGGCGGTTCGTGCAGGCGTCCAGGCGGCCGAAGATCCTTCAGGCGGTCGCGCGGCAGCCTTGAACCACCAGGGCGTGCAGCCTCGATCCACCAGGCGCATGGTGCCCTCGTATCACCGGACGAGCGACGGTGACACCTCTCTTCGTTCGAGTCGCGATCACCAGGCGAGCCTCTTCGTTCCGATCGCGTCGTTCCGGTCGCGATCACTAGGCGAGCGGTTGGAGTCACGATCGGTGATCGATGGATCGGAACCGGTCCCGGTTGGCTGACGTGATTAGAGTAGGGGTTATCTGCAAAAACAGATTAGCAAAGGCAATGGTGGGAGGGTTTAAGTGCTAAGTTAGACCATCTATCTCTCTAAGCACCGATTAGAGATCCTAGGATCCGGATTTGAGTTTCCAAAGGTTGCATAGGGTGGGTAGTTTCCAAAGGATATGTTGCCCTGCAAAATGGTGATAAGAAGTCAGAAGAGATAAATGTTGGGCGGATTGGTGCTAACATGGGTTAGTTACAAAAAGCACAGAAAATATAATACAGTATTAAACACAGAAAATACCTCGAGTTTATTTTCTCAACCATTAGATATTGATACAAACATCCACATTTCATATTCTCTTGTGCTCACACAAAAAAGTTCAATTCAATAAACATTTCTTCTGGTTGTAAAAGAACATTTTTTGAGGTGTGTGTTTTCGTAGGTTGACATGTTGTGATCAAGAAATATGCAAAATTTTGATGACCTAAGATCCAGTTGTTCTAGATTAACAAATGAAATATTCCACATGTACATTTTTATTGTTCCAAAAATTTTACTGAGACAAAATAACAAAATATGTATTGTTTGTTGAGAATAAAAATATTAATTAATATTGTATAAAATTACTTTTATAAACAATGCTTTATTTGAGAATCTCTAAGAAATTGAGAGTGATCACCACAAGAAATATAATATAAAATAAAAGTTCTCGGGTCACCGTTTACATCTCCAGACTTTGTGATTTTAACATGTTCTGAGACCATCTTTCTATCTAATACAAATTCTTTTGGTTAATTTAAGTTGTCCATAAGTTTGCTATTATTTAACTTTTTAATGATAGATTTCAATGTTCCAAAATACCAAAGAAAATTAAATTAAGCATTTTAACTTCAGAATTCCTTTTGTGTAATTTTTTATTCCAATGTAAAATCTGAAACCAAACTTCTGAAGTTTATTTTTAATATTTATTAAAGAAAAAATTGTTGCTCCTAGTTTATCTGAGGTTAAGGTACGAATCACTCATTTTTTCGGTATGTTGAACATTTAGAGTACTCACCATATGAACACACATATGCATACTCGTGCAATATTTCATGGGTTGGTTTGTTCTAGTCAAATGACCATGACCTTTGTCAATCTTAGCAGGAGGGGGCGGAGGTCCCCACCCCCAAAAAGAACGGGGCCACATGAGTATCCATGTTGTATAGTTTACATCATCTGACAATTCATTACCATGTTTTTCACCAAGTTGAACCCATGTCCTAACCATATGCGTGGGGTATATAGCCAAGTCCAAGTGTATATATCCACACCGACTGTGAAGGAGGACAGTGGTGGCGATGAGAGAGTCGAGGTTAAGTTGTTCGGGTCAGTTAGGGTTTGAGAGCTCAGTGTCCGACGACTATGGAGGAGGGGTCCGGGGAGGCGACCGGCCCAATGGCTGGAGGCGGAAGGGAGCTGGCTTGGCGGGGCAAGCTGGAGGTTGAAGACGATGACGTGGCAGCTCCATGTGGGGGTCACGAGACCAGTTGCGCGTTAACCCTATCCTATGCCTAAGAGTTCAAGTCACACATTCAAATGTTAAAACTTTTGATTAATAATTGCACTAACAATACCTGATTTTCGTTGCACAAAAGTGCTACCATTGGGTTGAAATTTCAATATACATTCTTATCATTATGACTTTTGTGGCACAAAAGTGCAAAAACGTTCCAACTAAAATAATTCCTTATAAAATGAGATCGAGGCTTTGTTTTGCAATGCACTGAGTATTATATTTTTGTAATTGGTATAAATTTGATTGTTTATGATGATGGGGACCTCCATTTTTCGTTGCACCCTGGGCCACTGATATCTCAGGACCGGTTCTGAATCGCAGTTGGAAAAATTTCAACTAAAGGCAACCAATCTCTTGCTCCTTATTTTATCGTACAACGTTTGCATTCGTATGAATGAAGATAAGTAAACTGAGCACCATTGGACGAGGCAGTAATGCTGGCTGGTACGGCAAAAGCTTGTTTAGGGTGGAAGCCAAGGATCACTTCTAGTGTATCCAGTCGAGGAGTTCCCTCTCTTGGCAGTGAAGACAGAGGACGGCAGCATGAGTGTGGAGTAGCCTAGTTCTCGGCAGTTCGGCTACTGTGATCATGTCCATTATTGGACGCTTGGATCCCACATGTAGTTGCGCCAGATCTCGCCGTGCACTTTTCGTTGGACGCCATCATCATGTGAGGCGATCGTGTGCTTGATCATTGGAGCTGTTCCTTGGCTTGTTTCTCACTTGCAGGTGCAGGATGCATGACAAGGACGGTATAATTGCGTAACGGTATGGTGGATCCTACGGTGCAAAGGTAGGACTCTCATAATAGCTACTTTCGTAAGTGCTGCTGGAGGTGGCGTTTGGGGGGAGAAAGAAATTACAGAGCACTTTTCATTTTATCACAAAATTCTTCCATTAGTTCCTAAAGGAGATGCGGACAAAACACACATGTCCTAATCCGTGCCCGTCCGTTTTCTCTTTCTTTTTTCCGCTTGGCAAAGCATGTCGTTGCTATCTTTTGCTGGCCCACATTCCCGCCCAGTTTTAGGCCCGACTGGTAGTTTTTGTTAGGGCCCATAAGTGACTTGGTCGAACCAAGTCGAGCTTGCCTGATTTCTTCGGAACTCTTGATTCGTATCTGCAAAAAATATGGTGAAGCAAAATAAATCGAGGTTAATCTCGGTACGATCTAATGAAATATTGCACAATGAAGATCATGTGAAAGAATAGAAGGTCACAGTCAGTACATTCTTTCAGCCGACGCCACGGCCAATGGGTCTTTAAGATCACGCTGCATCCCATACACTAGTATATTTTTCTATGGTAGCATATGGGGAATTATCAGATGGTGCAGCTGAACACTAATTTGAACTTGCTGTCTTCCTCATTTGATACTGCAGGTGAGTCACACTGTTACCCTGTAGCGCAAGAAAGGTCGTTTATGCATAGCTTCTTATTGCAACTTCTACTGGCTGCTGATGGCATGTTCTATTTTTTGTCGTCATAAAAAGACTCGGTGAAAGATAACATTAGATGTGTGTTTACATCCCTTTTCTTTAGCTAAAGAGGTGTAAACTTAGAGCATCTCCAAAAGCTTTCCAATAAATTAACCCCAAATGATTATTTTTAGTAGCAACCCAAAAATTGTTAGGGGCAAATTTTCTTGTCTCCTCCAACCGTTCTCCCTAAAAATAGACCAAGAATACATTTGAATTTGTCACATCAGCATTCGAGACCACAACAATATTAATGCACTTGTAAATAAAAGGACCGAGGTCCTAGATTTCTCCCTATTTCTAGCTACAAATAAGGTGAATATAAGTGGAGAATAAATATATGTGAGTTAATTTTTGGGAGCTATTGGAGAATAATTTTTAAATTAAATCTCATTAATTTAGTTTAGGGAAAGTTTATAGGACTCTCTTGAAGATGCTCTTATATTGTGCAGGTATTGCAAATAGCATGACTAAGGCCGGTCTCAGTGGGGGTTTCATGGACAATAAATAGAGTGCTACGTAGACATTTTTGGTGATGTGGCAGTGTATTAATGAGGAGAGAGGTGAAATGAGTTTCATGAGGATGAAACTCTCTATACACTGATTACCTAGACACATTGTGTCTTGCATGTAACCTAGAAAACAACAATAGATGAAACTATGCATTGAGAGAGGGGTGTTTCATCCTAGTTTCAAACAGTTTTAGATGACGTGTCACTCTAGGTAACTGTGTCCATGAAACTTCCATTAAGATTGGCCTAACAAGAGCAAAACCTACCGTTATTGGATTCTTCTCCGGGCCTAGACTGACTAGAAATATTAGAAAAAGGGTTGGATGGTGGATATGATGCTATAAGAAAAACTATTTCTCAGTATAAATGAAGATCTCTTTTATTTATTTTTGAGGGCATGAAGATCTCATTTATTATGCATGAAGTACCCTAAAAGAAGTAAAAAAAGGTATTAATAATTAAAAATAAGAAGAGCCTTGCACTCATTTTTTTTCTTGCCGTGCTGAGGACAGTGGCCAAAAAGTATTTCTCCGATTTTGTGCAAGCTTTTAGAAGAAAAAAACATACCATGTGCCAACGGTTCCAAATTAAATCGTGTTGCATATCCCGGCCTCAAAAATCAGAGGGAGATCTCGAGGTTTGAGCCGTGCCAAATCGACCTGCAACGCGTCCAATTGTAGTCGAGCAGCTCAGAGAAGAAAGAGATTCGTTTGGTCATCCCAGCAAAGAGAGTCCATGGAAGATGGTACACGCTATAGCTAAAAGGCACGACGAGCGACAAGCGGGGTCATCATGCATGTGAGTTTATTTGTTGTACTTGCAATGCGTGCCTGCAGCCATGGGGGAACCGGGAACGATCGTTCGTACCAAGGGTACGTAGCGGCAGTAAAGCCAGCTTCGATATATATCACATCATTCATCATAATAAAATAACAATTTTAAAATGCTCGAAAATTTTGAAAAAAAAGCCTGGTTCATTTTATCGAACTGAAGAGAGTCGCATGTTACTGTAGCGTTCTCCATCTTACACCTCCAGCGGTCTTTAGGGTGTGTTCGTTTCCAGGTATATAATTTTTAGAGGGATCAAATCAAAGAGAATTTTATCATTTTGGAGTACTAAATAAAGTCTAATCTCGAAACTAATTGCAGACCCCCTATCTAATTCACGAGACGAATCCAACGAGGGTAATTATGATGTTATTAGAAGATGTTTACTGTAGCATCACTGTAGCAAAACATAGATTAATTAGGATCATTAGATTCGTCTCGCAAATTAGAGGGGGTCGTGACATAGGTTTTGTCATTAAATTAATAAAAATACTACTAAATAGTAAGATTCTCTTTGATGTGATGGGTATAATTTTTAGAGGGCAGGAAACGAACAGGGCCTTAATTTGTCGGCGCATGTAGCGTTCCTCGTATATATAATAATTGAGCTGGTCCTGTTCTTAGGACGATGATTTGATCAAACCGTACGGCCGTACGTAGAACGCACCATCCCTTCGTGACTCCCCTGGTCCCCCCCCCCCTTGCCCGTCAATAATAATTTGGCGGATAAATAATTCATGCCTCCCTTCTTTTCCTTTCGGTAGCATATTATTTGTCGGATGCCTCCCATTGCATTTGTGCGTGTGACACATGTTCATTAGCGTTCCGACCGTCATCGGACGTTGTCTATCCATGTCGGCCACATGTCCTTCTTCAACCTCGCATCGATGTTTCTCCACCGTCAGCAGCTGCCCTCATTATGCGGCTGCCCCCCCGCCAAGCCGTCCACCGCCCTCATGAACTCTAAATCCGTGAGCAATGGAGCTTCCCGCCATCGCGGAAGCTCCGGAAACCCGAACACCTAACCCACTAGTATCAACCGCGAGCCGTTGGCGCCCTCAGTGTCACATCGCACCGCCCTCCACCGCACTCTTCGCTAGAATTGAGATTGCCGTTCTGCTCCGCCGCCACCACCAATGACGCGGCTTCGCGCCGCCCACACCCCCTTGGCGCACCGCCATCACCTTGGACACTGTGGTCTTACGCTTGGCTCTTCTTCTTCGCCAGGCCCGGCTGACCGCGGCTTGCTTGGTCCTTACGGTTTCCCATTTCGAAGCCGAGACGCCGGAGAGGGAATGAACGGTGCCTCTAAAAAGACCGTTGCTTATTTGAGCTGAGAGCCAAGTCTCCGGAAACGTACGCAGCTCCGGACATCTAGTAGCACCTTGCTTCACGTTACGCATATTTCACGCGAAAGGGTTGTTGGTTAACTCGAAACGCTTCGCTTTTCCGCGTTACGTTTGCCTGAAAAGGCACACGAGGCTTGTGCTTGCTACACTACATGGCAACAGCTCCTCCACTGATGAATATATAATCTGATTTTAGAAACGTATGAAGAAAAGAATAATGAGTAACGGAAGGAAGCACAACACAACTGCACACTGTCATCTGAATTCTCGGTGTTATGTACAGCTCCCCGGCCGGCAGCCAAAAACTTGATCATCAAATCTTCACGAGGAGCCACTTGTGCGTTGTTGTTGTTGTTACCTCAGTGAATCAAATGGTTTATCTTCATCCGAACTCACGAAACTTTTTACAGGCCCCGGCACAGTCTGCTTCGCGTGACGAATAATCACTCAGACAAAAAATTTGAAGGCAGCGACGAGGAGAAAAGCTCTATGTACATATGCAACTTTCCTCCTTTGGCAGATCACACGTGATCTGTCTGCCGATCACGCTCTGCGTCGTTGACAGCGCCGCCGCCGCCGCCGCCACTGCTCTCCTTCGTCTCCGTCTCCGGCGCGCCCTCCCCGGCGGCAGTGACGGCGACACGGCGGACGACGGGCGCGGCCAGGAACGTGGGCGTCTTCTCGCCGGCCATGACGACGGCGACGAGGCCCGCGAGCGCCGCCGGGGATGCCGCGGCCGCGACGGCCGGCGACTTGGACCCGTCGGCGGCGGGCGGGGAGGAGCCGGCGTCGAGGTAGCGGTTGAGCTTCCAGTAGGAGCAGGCGAGGATGAGCAGCGCCAGCGCGATGAGGCCCAGCATGGCGGCCAGCCCGCCGAAGAGGTACGGCACCGGCGAGTGCCACGGCGAGGTCGCGGGCGGCGGCGCCATCCACGATGCGGTGGGCCCGGAGGCACTTGCCGGCGCTGGCCTCATGGGTGGTTGTTACCGGTTACAGTACCTCTGTGTGTGTGGCGATTCGTGAGAGGTGAGTGGTGGTGGCTTGGAGTAGGGCCGGGGAAATATAGCAGTGTTGGGGGGTCGAGGTTGATGAGTAGTACTAGTAGTATTTATAGAGGGCCACCAATTAAGCCGTGATTTTTATTGCGCTCTGCAAAGGAAAGATGTTTGCTTGCTGGGCACTTCAGGTATGTGTATCTCGTTTACGGCAAAAAGAAACGCTTCCACGCATTTGCGCAATAATTGTATCATCATCCGACCTGACAAGTGCATCATCGTCTAGGTGACTTGAGCCATTGGATGATGTGCATATATATACAGTACTTCGGATGGAAGCTCTGGTGTGGTGTTGATTAGTTTCACGAAACGCTGTAAGGCGTGTGAACTAGACGACGTTCTGTTTTTGAACGGCGGGTTCAAGGAGTTGTGTAAAGTTGTGCGCGATGAGCTAGGTCGTGTAGTAGTAAGTGTGAGCGAACACGGCACACGCATGTGTACAGGGTTGAGGAAATGGTTGGCTTTTTTTGTTCGTCACGTATAGAGTACGCGCTTGCTTTGATGATGGCGTTGGCAACGGCCCGAGTTGTTCGGCGACAATGAACAGGCTAGGGACGGCCGTTCCTGTTCCTCCGATGTTCAGCGCCCCCGTGAGCGCAGTTATTACGAGAAGGCTGCGCTTTATTACTTTGGCACAAGTCAAACACCGTGCTGGCCACGCACGTCGATCCGTCGCACACAGTTACTCCTAGCGGCAGAGGCAGGCAGATGCCACGGAAAAGATGTAGGCGTCTGGCTCGTGAAGACGACGACATACGGCGCCAGCCGCCTTGTTCAATTTGCGCACGCGTATCTCACCATATGTTGCTCTGCAGGGCGCGAATGCAAATGCAAATGCAAATGCGATGGACAGCAAAATAGTTTTGGTTCAGTGTTAAACTGTGTAGAGATTCACTGTTGTAACAAATTAACGTCAGTTTGAGCACAAAACAGTCCTTATTGTCAAGTGCAAAAATAGTTTGAGATCGAAGACTCTCCGGGCAGTGGGCCGTACGTGGTCAAAGAGTCAAGACGACCATTCCGGGAAGAAAGGGGGAAAAAACGCAAGGGCGTCATGCGGTCCTAATATAATGGTCGTTGCGAGTCATGAGTGCTGCCGCCACACATGACACACCTGGTCTACTACTATACTATGCATGGGCCATGGCCATCATCCAAGCAAAGGTTAACGTGCGGGACACGAACACACACGCGGCACTACTAGTAGCTACCTGCTGTGCTGTGTAGTAGCGGCGTTCTCTGGTTACGTGCGCAACCTTTCCCGCGGTTTCTGAAATCACGGCGACCGGTTCACATATCTGGCTTGCACACCAGAGAACGGACTAGCGAGCGAGCGCGATACTTCCAAAGGACCCCTGAGTTTTATTTTAGCCCAAAGAATAACTGTATCAATATGTATTTGAGTACACCATGCTACAAACCATTTGAAAATCAAAGAGATAACAACCATATTCACCTCTAAATATCAACTCTGTACACCTATATAGGGATTCACATGAATGGCCGCATTGGTAAACACTCAGCAAACTGGCTAAGAACGGATGCCCCAAGAACGACCGCCAACATTCCCGTACGTAGAATTGAGAATAATCTTCGTTCTTGTGTCTTTCTTCTTCATTCTTTTGCCACCAAAGTAGAAGCAAAACGCAAAACCGACCCCACTTGTCCTTCCCACGGCTAGATCCAACTACAGTATACTACAAGAGTATTGTGATCAGGGACAACCATAGCCATTACCCACTGCAATGATAGTTGTGCCCCTCTATTTCTAATTGATTACCGTCAGATCGAAACCTATGGTGCCTCTGGCTTGTAAGTCAGGAAGTGTGCCACTCTAGACTTCATCGTTGCAGCCGGCGGGCAAGCCAAGCATCGTGGCAAGCCACCCACAGCTTGCGGTGTTAGCGCTTTCATTCAGTCAAACTTTGACTCGCATAAATAGATTCAGACAATATTTATCACTGACGTTATTGAGATGCTCTCTTGCTAAGGGCGTTTTGGAGATGCTCTCTTGCTACGGGCGTTCCGGAGAGGACAATCCTTAGCAGTTGTATTGCCAGGGGCCCATGCCCCCTTGCCCGTACTAAGCTTGTATTGTAGAAATGTGTTAAGGAAACTGGTTTTTTTTCAGTACTTTCTTACTAGCTTTGTGCTTATAAGAGACAAGGTTTGTGGTAGATTTTTTTATGCAAGCCAGGACCGTCCCGGCAAAATCGGAGGCCCTGTGCAAACCTATAACACGGGGGCTAGCAAAAGCCACAATTCAATACATTGACTGAACAATTCATAATGATCAAGTATTAGAAAAAAGTAAAGTAACTCTATCATTGGTTTCGATCTGATAGTTGTGCCCCTCTATTTTCCTCTTGACTCTATCATTGTCATTATACACTTGCTGTACCACTTGGATTTGATTTTATCTTTATAGTAATACCTAACTACTACTGAATTCCTTTCATGCCATGCTTCACAATACATCATTGGTTGTGTGTTTGTGTCCCTTAAAAGGAACCTAAACAACCTCAAATTCTCCGTGTGACCATGTACTTGTATATATATTATATGCAAGCTAGAAGCTACATTACTGTTTCTGAGAGAAAAGAAGATATATTAATTTGTGTAGCTGAGTGCAATGTTACAAGCACTCTAAAATACAAAAAAAAAACCGTTAAAAAATCTTTTCTATACTACAAGTCACCCATGTACAAAAATTGGCACCATGAAACACCTGAACGCAATGTGACTTGACCACTAGTACCGTACCACGTCCCAACCAAACCCCTCTTCTACGCACCTGACGTGGAGACTATTGCAGATGTTTAAAATCTACAGTAATCCAGTTGCTCTTCAAAAGTTCTCATGGTTAATTTCTTTTTTCGAGGACAATCATGTGGTTCGTGGTTTATTTCTCCACCTTACCACAATAATTTTTTTCACATTATTCCACCTTACCTATGAGCTGGTCAAGCTGAAACCAACTGATTGTCGTCCTAGCTTACCATAGGGCCGGGTGTGTTTGATTTACATTATGTATATATATACACATGTCAACTTCATTATTAGAAAAAAATACTATTCTTGTATACATAGAGTACTCCCTTCGTCGGGGTGAAATTGATTATTTGCGTTTGCCGTCGGGAGATATGCGATGTACAGCTAACTAACAATAGTAAGTTGCATGCCTGGATGAAATATACTGGCATTCCTCGCCAAACCAAAACGGACGGTATCCTGAAACAGCACCTCTTTCAGACGTGAGGGAGTACAGCAAGTACCTGAAAACAACGAGTGTAAATGGAGTTCCAGATTTCTTGACGATCGGCTTGACTGTCTGACGATGCAGAAATACAGGGTTCTAACGTGGAAGACCCTGTTGTCATTTGTGCGCGTTTTCATCACCAATCATGTCGACAGAAACGCTTTGCTTTGCTGGATTGACAAGGACGGACGTACAGCATATGCATGATATCTCCAGTGGATCACTTGTCACGTTCGCTCGTGAACATCAGGAATTTTGCACGCACGACGACGTCACTTCTGATCCTCTCTCTGTCTATCCCATATATCTTCGTGTCGTGTTCCTCGGAGTGGTTAATTATTAGCTTATTAGCCTGCTTCAACATTGTTATTACTTTTAATTTCTTACATTTCAGAAAGATTAGAACAAAACGATTCAGCAAGATGAGCACGGAAGCGTTGGGCCAATAAAGAGATACTTATGTGTTGTAGCCAGCTACACTAGCTAGTGAGATCTGGTGATGTTAGCACTGGAATATCGGCTCTGCAAGGGACACGGAGAAGGAGATGGAGGAGAAACGCACGTCTCCCTCACGGAAAGGGGGCACAGAAGTGGACGTGGTTCGGTTGGCTACCACCACCATCATCGCCGCAACGGAAAACTTTGCGCGTCAGCTTACGTGTCGTTTAGAGATATGAGAGACGATATGTCATTTTTTCCCCCTTTGCCTCGCCATCTAAAAGACTACAATAAGTTAGTTAGGGGGACAATGCGATTAGTGGCTTTCTTATCATCCAGCCGCCTCAACAGCGATGTGATAAACATGATACTAATAGTTTACTGAAGGCCTATAGAGACAATAAAAGAGATGCAGGAAAGGATGATTATCAGGTGCGATAGGATTGAAATTCAGCGTGCGAGGCCTTTGTTGTGAAGCATAAACTCAATAGCAATGGGAGAGAGGTGATTATCTTTTCGTAAACACTGCATCTATCTTCTATATCAGAAGCATGAATACAGTGTGACAGAATGAGTAAGAAAAAACCGGAACATCCTTAGCGAGCGCAGTACAAATACAGATTATAAGAAAAAAATATGATCGCAGAAAAGATCTTCTCGTTCTCTTTTAGTGTCATGTTTAACAATAGAGATATTTGAGCCTATGTTCTCTTAGTGTTAGCAATTTCCATCATTGTACTATGGAAATAATAAAATAATGCTAACATTTGAAATACGTTCCTTTATTTCCTCGGACTTTAAAAATTATGAATTGTTCTTTTAAAACGTAATGCATCAATAAATGTTTATTATTTATATTTTACACGAAGATTATCCAACGTTTACATGGAATAAGCATGAGCAATCAATAAAAATTCAAAAGTTTAAAGCTTTGGATTTTGCTTACTGTAGCTTTTAGTAACGAAAGTGTTCAGTCGAAGATGTGGGAACATGTGCTGATCGGTGAGATGAGTAGGATCATCGCTGATTAGGATTTGACTAGCCCATCAACCCATGCGTATGCATGGGCTAGTAATTTTGTATAGAATTGTCAAGGTACATTATCAGATATCAGTATTACACTTTATTTTTTTATTTATAATAGTAATGGCATAGGGGGCAATGTCGAGAATTTTAAGGGGTAATTCAGTCAAAATGTTTATAAGGGCAGTGCTGTGTAATTTGCAGGATTTTATCTTGCAATGAATTAGATCCATTGATTTTTAAATAGATGACAGGATGTTTTGTTTTTTTGTGAGAATTTCTAGTATATTTTTCTCTGATTAACGTGGAGGTCTCGAAAAGAGCATCTGAATAATATCTATAATTTTTTAGAATATTTATACTTTTGTAATTTAGGATGAATATGTAGCTGATAGCACTATTTAGTAATAATTACTTTTTAAAACTGATATAGAAACTATATTTTTAAATATAATAAACATTACTCTCCGAGCAAAACTACAAAATTAATTAATTCCTGATGTTTCAGATAGATATCATGAAGCATATGAGAGTACTCGATTAGCACAATTAGAGATAGTATCCAGCAGATAAAAATTTTACTTCATCTCTACATACATATATTTGTTGTTATGTCCCTATGATGCTTCTAAGCTTGTTATATCCCTATCATGCTTCTAAGCTTGGATATGAAATACTTGATATTTCCCATTTTTTTCTTGGTACCTTATTTCAACTTGCTACACACTTTATATATGTCCAGATTCAATTCCTATGATAGGATGCTATTAAACTGGCCAGTTAACTCACTCTTGGCAATCACTCTTGATTTCGAAAGTAGTAGTAGAATGCCATTTTGCTGAGAAATTAACCTACCTTTTCAAAAAATAAAAATAGTGCTGCTAAAGGCTCTTTTACTGATTGGCTGACTTACTCTTACAATTTGAAAGATCTAGCTGACTTACAATATCAGTTCTAACGGTTTAAACTTGTTATCTTAAATTCCACGCCGAGGTGCTTGTCTCTAGTTTGATCAAGATCGAAAGAAACATACTACATCCTGAACATTTAGCACAGGTCCACTTAAAAAGCAAGTCCGCCTTGGCATTCTTCTAAAATAAAATGAGTGCATCAGACTGTTCTAGTGTAAGTAAATTATCTTCCCTATAAGGTGATCCTGGTGGGTGCAATTCATAACCGCAAATGCAAGAAAACAGCATAATGTAGAAAACTGTATCACTAACTCGTAGGAGAAAAAGCATGATTATGATCTACCGACTTCAAGAGCAAATTTTGAATTAAAATATTTATCTATGCATGCAAATCCAAGCGTTTCTCTGCTTGCGAAAGCTACCAACATTATATCATCTTCCATGTCACACACATACAGATTTTTGCATGTATAGATGGGCTTATTACTTTGTCATCCTATCTGTAAGCCTGTCCTATGGTGATTTCAAATTTCTTCCATGCATGCAGTTTCTCTCTTTATCAGAACTCTACTAGCAGGGTGCCCGTGCGTTGCTACGGGCATAACTTATAACAAAATTGTAAAGTGAAATTTTAATCTATATTAATGTTCATTTGTTGCAAAGAACAATACATAATTAAAAAATTAGTTATCATACAAAAACACATAAATAATAAAATATCATCGTCTAATCCATATTTTATTTTTTGCAATCTTTCATAAAGTTATTGCATTAGAGAGAACAGTACATTTTTATATGATTGTGTGATGAAGAAAAAAGGCAAATGGTCAATAGTAGTATCTCTATCAAGTAATAAAAGCTTCATTGATTCACTAAACTGTTTTCCAAAAGACAGAACCAAAGCACTCTAAATAAAACCATTTCTCGTCATGAGTAATAACTGCATTCAGTATTCTTGGGGTAGCGTAAAAATATCTACATATATTATCAATATATAATGTGACTACTTGTTAAACCATTTTCAATTACAAATATTTATAGAAATCAATAGACATGGAATGCAACAATATATCTCACCACATTGGAGTTTTTGAAAAACGAAATATTCAACCAGACAATGAACAATCACAATTTTGCAATTGGAAGAAATTTGTATAAAACCAGGAGACCATGTTGTGCCTACAGTAGTATACCCATGTGAACTGAAGTGTTGATCCTCGCTCCCAACACTGGTATTGAGTCTTTAGAAGGAAAAAACCAGAATTGTGGATCACTTGTGTCGACCCTTTCTCCAGGTCACATTGAAACATGAATATGAATTTCTGCAAATCATATAGAGAGATTATACTATGATAATATAACTGTTGAAATTATTCAAAATTGAAAGACAATAGACATACCAATAGCTAGGTCAGTTTTTTTAAAAGAAATTATTACAATCATGCATGCAGATTCAAAACTTTTGATAAGGCATAGTTATAATATTTTCAAATCAAGATGTTCAAGTTGATTCATATTAGTAAGAACCAGAGTTTAATAACTTTTACCCATACCCCAATCAATCAATATTATAATCTAGAACTTTACTATTTTTGGCCATCCAAAGGCTTCATGAATTATATACAAATTAATGAAACCATATATAAATATAGTGAAAAAGATGGTTTGGGCCTGACTCCATATGACAGGCATATCATGACCCATTGATGAATAATACTATCATAACAATGGAAACTGTTTGCAGAACAAATATATAAAGCTACAATTGCAAATCAATCTCTAGCTACTCAACATCAAGGATACAAATTTATTTTCTTCAAAAGGAATTCAAAGATATTATGTGAATTCATAGCAAAGCAGATAGTAACAACACTGAGCTATGAACTCACCATAGGACTGGAAAGAGTAATTGCATGAATATATCCAGTTCACAATTATTCTGACCACCTTAATTGTAGATAATGGAATTAGAAAAAAGTAAAGATTTTATAAGATCGCAGGCTTAAAGCGGATTCAACTTGCTTAGGTGCACTGTTACCTTAATTGAAGTGTTATCCTTTCTACTACCAAACGCTAAGATCATACATGAGTGATTCTTAAAGAAAAGTAGGTACTTGATAAACCATAGAAATTGACAAGTAAAAATGCATGAGTGATTCTTACTTCTTTTTTTTTCCATGATTTGTTCCGTAAAAGGTGGAGAGTGTGCTTTTTCCAGCAGCTTTTTCTGTTGAGGCATGAGGATTTCTCCACCTTTTCTTCCACTGTCCACCAATGGAAAAATGCATCAGCCTGTCCAAAACCGATGTAAACTTCCATTTTGCCAATAATGCAAAAAATTGATCAGTAAAATTTAATGTTGTATTTGTACTATACGGTAGACTGGCTTTATAATCATAAGATCACATGGACAGGAGGCAGCATAGCGTGGCAAATACATACCTCCGAGATGTCGAGGCGCTGCTCCCATGGCTTGAAGACCGACTTGACGCTTCCAGACACAGATTCACACTATATGCTCCCTACATTATATGCAGAAGCATGCACTGCAAAATTGAGCACGCGGTGTGAGCAAATTTCAGTAAACTCAGATTCAGGATGAACAAAATTAAGAATACAAGTATGTCACCTACCTACATCAATCACCAGATCAAATAGACAGGTTTCAGCACACCATCAACCCGTGTTATTCATATATTTTGCGCGAGTGTGTTATTCAGGCACACAATTTAATGTGATGCCTCTACATGTCCAGTAGGAACTTCTCATATTGTGCCAAAAGACCTAAAAACATTAAAATGAGTGCTTTCTTGTTATAAGGGTAAATATATTTTGTAGAAACTCAACTTATGAACCATAGATTGCTAAAAGAATTGTGTCATGTGCACGGAACTAATGTTGCAAAAACATGTGTGATCGTATAAAGACAACAAAGTCAAAATGTAGCAATGAAAAATACAATGGCACATGGCCAAATATTCCGCATAAACTAAATGTAGGGTTCACACAATCTTAAGACATAACCATATAACAATTCCATCTATGTTCATCCCAGTTTTATTTGAGTAAAATTACAAAATAAAAAATGAATTCTTTTGCCTAGAATATTTAAGTTTCTGTAACCATTATGAGTATTCACCACACAAAAACATTTGAGGCATAGTAGTAGTTTTGACATTTTATAATGACTCCTCACACGGGTCTTGTAGAATGCATGAGCAATGTTAACAACAGTTGTTGTATATGAAAAAATAAGTTCTGCCATGTATTTAACAATGTAAATAATCTTTTTGATGACATAAAATTTCAGAAACCATGCAGACCAAAGGTACAGGAGCACAAGCATATCAATAAGAGCATGATGCCTTTCTTCTTTCGCATTAATTTATTCATCTTAATTGTGCTCCATTCTCCTTTTGATTCTAAAACTCATTGCATATCTCAAAGAAAACTGCTTAATGCATATAGAAATTCTTACACTACGCAGAGACCTTATGAACATTGCATAAGTACCAACGCTTTCTAACAAAATTGAAAGAATATGAAACACTTGAAGATATTCATAGCTCCCAACCCCACCAACAATATCTATCCTACAAGATTTCTCACTGAACCTTATCATGTTTATCACACTGGTTTGATTCACCAACTTATAAAAACTGAAGATGACACTTAGCATGATGATCTCTGTACCCATTTTAGCAAAATATTTCATTACAAAGAGGACAAAGAATTAATGGCCATGGGCACTAACCTGGCAACTTCATCTGTTCTTGACAGCCAATTCTGCAGCACAAAAGTGTATGAGCTTTGGGGCCTCCAGTGTTTATCTGAAAACATAAAAGATAAAACAAAAGACTGCTAAAGGTATTTATAACAGGCACCTCCTTCTAAGACACATCATTGTTGAACGGTGTAGAGGTAGAAATATAAAACAAATATAGCAAAACTGATTACTATTCATTTTCTTCCTCTTCTTTTCTATCTTACTTAATATTCTTAATAATAATACTAAATTAGAAACCACAGAGAAAAAGGAGATAAAAAATTCAGGAATCCATGTTCATTACATATATAAATTCAGAAATGGCAGCATAGTACACTATGTATACCCATATTTTTTTTAAGTTCAGATTATCAGCAATGCAAACTTAAGCTTCATCTCTTCAGTATCTTTTCAAGGAGAGCAATATTATAAACTGAGCATCATGATGTCTCTTTTGTATGTATAATTACATGGCCCATAAACTCAACAGAGGGGAAAATGTTAATATGTTGTCCATTGTTTGATATGGTACCATAAGAATCCCATTATGAGCTATCACAATTCAAACAACACATCTGAATTTTAGCTCAATCAAATGTATTGCTTTTTCTAAAAAAAGAAATACTAACCATATATGACATGGGCATTCCATCACACACTTACCAGCAACTCTAGTAGTGTCTTTTACATGTAGCCGCAGCAAGAATTCATCTATTCAGACAACAAAATAATTCAAAATCACTCTAGTATTGTTAACTGAAAATAAGCAGCACCCACTGCCAGGAACAAAGAGCCTTACTGATTCGAATCCAAGTTCCTGAGCATTAACAACGACCCTGAAGCTCTCTCCCTTGAAACACCTGAAAGATATATGGCTAGAATCAATTCAAAATCACTTTTTGTTACGTCAGCTGTAATAAGCATTAATAGAACGCTTGTACCAGGAAAGTGTTAATTATATTCTCTACAGTAAAGTGTATGTATTATCCTATCAGCTATTTTAAGATGTCCTTGAGGTGAACAGTCCTATTTAACAGGTAGTATGGAAGCCTAATAAAATCTACTACTAATCCTAACCTCATTTAATCTAAACCACAAACGAATTATGGACAAACTTCTAAGTATAGTAGGTCAAATATAAAGTCAGTGTTTCAAAATTTATGTATTAACTTAACTGGCTGCCAGATGAATATGAAATAATAAACATTAAAAGAAAATGCAAAGGCCAGATAGATCGACAGGATGCAGCAGTTGACATAAGCTTCAGCTTACAGTACTGAAGGGCAGCACAACTATTACCGTTGAGATTTATGTGTCTTCCTTGACCCTCTGTGAGTTGCGGGGTCATCTTTACAATTATGGTTCTGCAGAAAAGAGATCATATGTAAAAACAATACATACCACACTGCTTTTTTTTAGGGTCAGTCAGAAAAAGTTATGTACTGATTTTTTTTCAAAGGATGCACAATTCTTACTTTGGACCAAGTTACCTGCTAAAATAATTTTGTACTTTAACTAATAAACAATTAAGTACTCCTGCAGTACTATTAATAGCCCAAAATCTCTGCCAACCATGCATGCAGCTTTAAGTTTTAGAGCACAAAAAATTTTCTTATAAATTACAAAAAGAGCATGTTCTCCTTTTATATCTAAGCCCATATATATCAATGTTAATGGAACAAAGGATCCATGAAAAGAAATTGTCTAGATGGCAAAAGTATCTTACAGAATCAATGTCAATGAATATGGTTGTTAATGATTTGCTCCAACAAAGCAGCATTTGAGCCCGCTTTTAAGAAACAACATAAGAAACAGAAGGAAAATGAAGTTTATTACCTTCAGCTGTTTTCCTTGCTTATGCCTTCCGCCCTAACTATCTCCTCTCTACTCTGCATAACACTGCATCACATGCATTATCAGGCAACAAGCAGCAATAACATAAGGAAATGAGAAATTAGAAAGGAGAAAAAGAAATGAGTAACTTACATCAAGATCAGTAGCAATCCTCGGTGGTGGCGTACTGGCGGAGCATGGGTTGTGGAGAGTCACGAGCTGTCCTCTGTGTGGAACGGCTCGACCTCCTCGCGGATAGAGCTCATCCAAATCGCTGGCAACCTCGTCGCGGCGTGGACCTGAGGGGAGGCGGTACGAGCTCGCCATGAGCACCCAGATCTGACAGCCCCTGCTCTCCCGCGCATGGAGGAGACGGGGCCGCCGTACTTGGAGCATGGGATGCAGCCACCGTGCCTCACCTAGACAGCCATGGCCTCCTCCTCGCCTTGCTCCTTGCCGTAGAGCTAGACGGTGGAGAGAGGCGGGCCTATCAGACCGGTCGAGTTTCCCTTCGGTCTGGTGCCTTTGAGGAAGGTCCCCGAACCTACTTTCAAGTTGGTGATAAAGCTCGTCCTCTTTGCCGGCGACCTCGGGAGAGAGAGCGGTGCACGACGTGGACGGAGGCGGCAGGGGCACGGTTCACGGGTGGAGTGGAGAGGGAGCGGCACAGGGCAGAGGCGGAGGTGCGGGCGGACAGCGGCGTGGGTGGCGGCGCGGGGAGGTGAATGGTGAAACCCTAGCCGCGCGCCGTTGCCTTGTTGCCGGCGGGCAAGGCTGGAGCTACGGTCCCCACCTGTCGGGAATGGGGGACGACGGAATAAGAGGTGTACGACGGGTTAGCGCGCGTTGGAGAACGACGGGTTACGGGGTACCAAGCCGTGACGACGGCCCGAGCGGTGACGACGTCTGCGTAAATATAGTATTGGTATAGATATAGATATTCCGTCTTCTTGCAAAGCTACACATACTGTTGCACCGATTTTATGTAGCTTTTGTAAAGCGTTTCTTCTTTGATCAATATAAGATCCCAGGCCGTGCATGCACAATCCTCCACTCGTGGTCTTTCTTGTCTCGAAATTGGCATGCAACCAAGTGCAGATCACTCTCTCGTTTCTTTATTACTTGGCCTGTGCTCTCAGCCGGGTGTTCCTATTGATCTCGTTGGCAGGAGCATGATGGTGGTGCCAAGCAATGAAGCAAACATGTTAGAAGCGGCTGAGAAAAAAAAATTAACAGCGTTCCGGTCAGTCACAAAGGAGGAGGACCTTGCCCTTTTTACTAATGACCAGCTTGATATCTTCGTGGTGCGTTTTTGCGGCTAGGTCTCACCGCGCCATTACATATTGTGAAATTTTTCTCTTTTTTTATTAACCAAATATGAATCTTTCCTTTCTTTTTCCTTTAACACCATCTATCTGCGTTGTATACAGATGGCAAGAAACTAAACAAAGTTAGACGTATTCCAGGAAGGTATACCATGGCAGGTGTAACTGACGTAGACTCCATGGCAAGTAGTGTATTGATAAAATAGATCGATAGTAGTAATTTGAAATAATTATGGAGGTTATAATATTGGTAATATTTTAATAATGGCAGTGGTGGGTAATTTTGATCACATTAGATCTAATGGCTATTATTTCTTCATTATACAATTGGACGGTTAGATGTTTTTTTTTTTGTGAGAATTTATTGGTTTTTTCTCCGATTAACGTGGAGGCCTCAAAAGGAGCCTCCAATTAGCATATATAAGATTCCAGGAAGGTATACCATGGCAGGTGTAACTGACGTAGACTCCATGGCAAGTAGTGTATTAATAAAATAGATCGATAGTAGTAATTTGAAATAATTATGGAGGTTATAATATTGGTAATATTTTAATAATGGCAGTGGTGGGTAATTTTGATCACATTAGATCTAATGGCTATTATTTCTTCATTATACAATTGGACGGTTAGATGTTTTGCTTTTTTGTGAGAATTTATTGGTTTTTTCTCCGATTAACGTGGAGGCCTCAATAATGGCAGTGGTGGGTAATTTTGATCACATTAGATCTAATGGCTATTATTTCTTCATTATACAATTGGACGGTTAGATGTTTTGCTTTTTTTGTGAGAATTTATTGGTTTTTTCTCCGAATTAACGTGGAGGCCTCAAAAGGAACCTCCAATTAGCATATATAAGATTCCAGGAAGGTATACCATGGCAGGTGTAACCGACGTAGACTCCATGGCAAGTAGTGTATTGATAAAATAGATCGATAGTAATAATTTGAAATAATTATGGAGGTTATAATATTGGTAATATTTTAATAATGGCAGTGGTGGGTAATTTTGATCACATTAGATCTAATGGCTATTATTTCTTCATTATACAATTGGACGGTTAGATGTTTTGCTTTTTTGTGAGAATTTATTGGTTTTTTCTCTGATTAACGTGGAGGCCTCAAAAGGAGCCTCCAATTAGCATATATAAGATTGTGCATCTAGATACGATTGATTCCATCACCAATGATCACCCCGACAGAATAACACAAGGAACCATGTATACACAACAATAACATAGCATGCACGTCTGCCCGCAACCTCCGCTCATCACCATTGTACGAGGTTAACTTGTGAGCACCGGCGTAGCCAGGAACAAAATCTAGTTGGGGCGAGCTTCGATGACCGACTAAACCAAAATCAAGAATATTTCAATTCAGACCGCATTAATGCATCCATATATTGCAATCACAAAATTTTAATGTAAAGTTTAGATATTATCTTAAATTTGAAGAATAAATTAATACTTCTTGTACAAACGTTGCTACGCCACCGGATGGTTCCTATCTGTCTTAGGCCGCTGGGCCTGGTGGGCTGGTTGGACTTTAGCTGGGACAGCTGTCCCAGCTCGCCCCAACGTGGCTACGCCACTGCTTGTGACTTTGTGAGCATATCTTCCTGCTCTTTGCTCTATGTGATGTCCCAATCTCCTATCAATATTCTATCAAGCCATCACCTTCTACTTATTCGCCATTTCTATGACTTTATTCATGAGAATATATGCATATTTTGTCCAAGGTTAACAAAACTGCTACAATACCAATTTTCATTTTTATCAAAAACTAACCGTAAACTGAAGAAACTGATCAAAGTTGTTTTTGCTACAATATCTATCTTCAGTTTTTTAGCGAAAAACGGTCATCCGCTAAAACCAAGCACGACCGGTTTCATTGGTTACCGTAAGTAACCGGTCAGTTTCCACTAGTTTTCTTAGACCATGGTTTTATCTCAATTATATGTAATATGTTTCTTAAACCATGGTTGTTATCGCACACTTAAGTATTAAGAGACGAATCTATCACATTGTTGCATATCAAATACCTATGATGGC
The DNA here is from genome assembly GCA_031894775.1 of Chloris gayana. Lineage (NCBI taxonomy): Eukaryota > Viridiplantae > Streptophyta > Magnoliopsida > Poales > Poaceae > Chloris > Chloris gayana. Next base: position 1,175,313 of record JAUNZO010001929.1, read on the forward strand.
CAAGTCCAAAAAGAGCTAAAAGAACTCAAAAGGTCTCCAAAAGCGAGCAAAGGAAAAAAAAATCGACGAAGAGCAAAGAGCTAAGAAACCCTCCAAAAGTCAGAGAATTAGACGAAGTGTCAAAAGTGTTAAAAAAAAAGTCCCCAAAATGGTGCCATAGAAAGTAGTAATAAAAAAGTAAAAAAAAATCTAGCAAAAATTTTACGCCAAAAAACTTTCAAAAGCGTCTCACATTTAACAACTGATGAAAGGAAAAACACTTCGCATGAGTGCATTGCTTGAAGTGAAAAGTAGCATTTGAGGTGAAAAATAGCTTGCACCAATGCTGAAGTAAAGAGATTATCCTTCGACGTGAAATGTACCTCACACCTATGCTCGAAATGAAAAATTAACATATTGGTGATAAATACTTCACACCAATAACTGAAGTGAAAAAGTACTCCTCGCACCAATACTCGATGTGAAAAATTAGCACTCAAAAGTCTCAAAGTGAAAACAGACATCTCCTCCGTGGATTCAAGGTTTTAGATCACGCAGCTGCCAGCCTGTCCACCCAAAAAAACTGCCGTGCTGCCCTCCGGGTGTTTCTCCACCGCAATCCGATCCATCCCCAAAATCCCCCAATTCCTCGTTGCGCGCGCGCTCTCTGCCCCCTCTTCCCGGACCTAGGGTTACATGGCCGGCGCCGGCATCCACCCGTACCACCAGCAGTGGCCGCCCGCGGCCGCGCCGCCGCCGGCTCCGGGCGTCGTCCCGCCTCCCCGCCGGTACCCGGGGTGCCCGATGCTGCCGCCGCCGCGCGGCCGGGCGCTGCGGACGAAGTCCGCACCATCTTCATCACGGGGCTCCCCGCCGACGTCAAGGAGCGGGAGCTGCACAACCTGCTGCGCTGGCTCCCGGGCTTCGAGGCCTCCCAGATCAACTTCAAGGGCGACCAGCCCATGGGGTTCGCGCTCTTCTCCTCCGCGCAGCACGCCTTGGCCGCCAAGGCTGCGCTGCAGGTTCGTTTAATCGCGGGGGTTCTTTTCCTTGACCGTATGTCTGGCCGCGGGTTTGGATGGACCTGAATTGATTCTAGGAGATCGTCGTCTGCAGGATCTGGTATTCGATGTGGAGAGCAAGGCGGCGCTGCACACCGAGATGGCCAAGAAGAACCTCTTCGTCAAGAGAGGTGCGAACTCTTTGTCTGTGCTTACCACTCATGTTCTACTTGCTGCGCCACAAAGTAGCAGAGGCATTGAATGTAATGTTCATTTTCTGAGGGGTTATTTAGCCCGATAGGATTGCCAAAGAATGTCTTGATTAGAGAGCATTGGCTGTGATATTTTTCTGTTTGTTGGTTGGAAGGAATCAAGATCAATAGGAGATTTATGGGGCACTATCACAGGCATCAGAAAGTTCTTTAAAATGTATTAATAATTCATATAGTAGTACAGTGTGTTTAAGCAATAGACCCCATAGATATTTGTAACTATTAAGTCCCACAGAGCTCATGCCCTAGTTCCGGTACTTGTTGGGGCAAATGTGAATAGTAGTTAGAAACATGTGTGCGATGTCTTCTTTTGCTCTTAATGTAACAAGTGTTTTCTAGTATTCATCAGTGCGAGGAAACTCACAATAACTGGATCTTTGATTTAGAATTTGTTCCTTTACATTCTTGTTGTAACTATCGCAATAACAACAACAAAGCCTTGCTAGAATTATGCAGAAATAAAAAGTTTGCTGGTCCTGATTTTTTTTTTCTGGGCAATGGACTTTTGAATTTGAGAGTAACTCTTTCATGCTTGTGATAGTACATTTAAATGGAAAACCTTGACACGAAGGAACTTCTTGTTGCCGTAATATTTTATAAGTTCCGTTGGTGGTACGAAACTTGTGATTTTAACTTTCAAGAGTTTGGTGATTGAGTTGATTCAACATAACTTTATTATTACGAAAATTCTGCTAATAGTTTACGTGATATTACTTTAGCCCTTCTTTCCATTACTATTCATGCCCCTTTATTTATGGTTCTGCTGCCACTAATACATTGCATATACTTTTGGATTGAAACAATCAATATTTTAGGTGTGGGAACTGATGCAAGTGTTGTGGATCAGAGTAAACGCCTGCGGACAGGTGGAGACTACACTCACTCTCCTTATGCTCCTCCTCCGTATCATCCACCTCCACCAACTGTTTCCATGTGGGGAACTGCAGGGTAATTGTTCTTTCTTTCCAACACCTACACTCCTTTAGTTGTAGACCAAAAAGAACTTATCATGCCTTTTGTTTTTGGGAATGACTCAGTTATATCGCGGCACCGCCTCCTTATAATCCCTATGCTGCCTATCCTGTGCCGCCAATGGCTATGACTTCACCTTCCCCTGCGCCAGGTCCAACTGCCTATGCTCCTGTGCAGGTCAATTCTACTTATGTTGTCTCTGTTTTAAATAAGACCCTTGACTGCTCAATTTTACATAAATGACTTCTTTCGAATTTATTATGTTAATGTTAAAAGAATCAACAGCACTATAGTTTAACACATACGTCAAGTCATTTATGTTCTCTTTATTCACAGCTTGTGAATCGAATGTTGCACTAGTTCAGTTGTGAAGCTGCCTTAATTTGAGTCTGTAATGTTTATAACATTTAACAATATTCAATTGTGAAGCTGCTTTAATTTGACAGTTCCACAAAAGTTAGGGTAATTGCTTAAATCTATTGACCCCTTCAATTTTTTCTGACTCCTGTGAATATCTATGATCTCCATCTGGATGGTTTCTTTCCAGTATTTTTAGACCTATCATTGAATTGGGAATTGTGACCATAGTTATATGATCCAACATTTGAAGAATACGTGAACTAATTGTTTATTCTCGAATGATGTGTACTAATTGTTATGACATTAAATTTGCCTCACTCTTTCCTGCCTAATTGCGGAAAGTGTTCCAAGAAACTCAACTCTCTTAATCAGTCTCCATGTCCTAACAAGTTTTATTGAACATGTCTCATACAAAGATTAATTCTTGAATGAATTTATAAATAAAGTATTTGTTGCCTTATTGTTGTACTTTTATTTTATAGTTGTTATTTGTTTACTGTGGGTTCTATGTACAGACAATTATGTCTTTTCTGGTCTTTTGTCAACACTCAACAGTGGTTTCTTCCTAGCCAGTACATGCTGTTCAGGAGTTTGATTTCTGCAACTGCTGACAGGACGTTCAAATTTTCTTTTACAGAACACAAAAGATAATCCTCCCTGCAATACCCTTTTCATCGGCAACCTCGGTGAGACTGTAATCGAAGAGGAATTGCGAAGCCTTTTCAGTGTGTAAGAATCCACAGCCCTACACAAACAGATACAATCAAAATTATACATATATATATTTTTTTGCCCCAGAGCTGATGTATTTTCCAGCTGCTACAAAAAAACTGATTTTATCTCTATTTCGTTATTTCGTTTCAGGCAACCTGGTTATAAGCAAATGAAAGTGCTGCGTCAGGAAAGGAACACAGTTTGCTTTATTGAATTTGAAGTAATAATTATTTAAAATGGCTTAATGATATTGTTGGCATGGCTGTCTAGGCGTTCTACTCACAAATGTTTCAATGTCCTTAGGATGTTGGTACTGCTACAGCTGTACACCAGAATTTGCAGGGTGCTGTTATTCCTAGTTCTGGTCGTGGCGGAATGCGAATTCAATATCCTTTGCTATTTGTATTTTTGAATTCTTAAAATAATTTTTTATAATTTAGTAACCTCTTCCTCACATTACTAGGTTTCATCCTTTTGTTTCTTTGTTATGTATTGCTTGTCTCTGATTTATACCTACGTCATGGGATCCCTTAACATCTTCAACGTTCTCGAAGAATCCCTTTGGACGAAGGAAGGATTCTGTCGGTGGCAATATGGGCAACATGAATGGATCTCCTGCGAATTAATATCTGCTTGAAGGGGGATGTATCTTAAACCTAAGCATATCATCATGGAATCTATGCTACTCCATCCTACTCATCATCTGCATGTTTCTGTTAAATGCCTTATTTCTATCATTTGTGACACACTACCATCTTCATTAGGCGGAGTTTGTGGGACATCATCATCATCATCATCATCTGGTAGACATTGCATTGTCACCATTATCAATGTTGCTGATGTTGACTTCTTTACATTATATTGTAGCTTGAGAAATCCATATTGAATGTCACCTAGATGTGCATTTATCATGTATACTTTGTAGTATTATTTAGTTTTCTGTATGCAGTTGCAACATTAATTGTGCTCATGTTGTGGTCACATTTCAATATGTACATGTAATAGTTAAGGTGATTCATCTTGTTTGCTAACAAATCAGGATGCTGGCATGATTTATAGCATCATGTCATGGCATTTTCATGAGGAAAGGACAGTTGGTAGACATGACATGGCATACTCATTCCATGTTTTCTGGAGCATTGCCATATCCTCAAGAAGCATACAATCATCCATTGCTCATTAACTGCGTTAATTTCTTTAGTACTGTTTTACATTCAGGCTAAGAGGGGCTAATAGTGACCACAAAATTGAATATTGGTGCGACCCTTTTGACATTTGTGCAGCAAATGGTGAGATGCCAAAGTTTGGTTGCGGTTCTTTTGGTAAGAGAAGGTTAGAGATGGTGGCTAAGGTAAGGAAAGGCCCTGAGGTTTCTCGATGGTTTCAAGTTTTGATCTGGATGGGCATGTATCACCTGATGGGTGGATTACCAGAATGCAGCTTCACTGACACAAAGTTCCGTTGTCAATCCTGATTGTTAATCAGTGACTTCTTTGGTTACTCTTGGAAATGTTAATACTGGAATTTTGTTTGGCTGTTCATATGCCTTCATCTGCATGCGTTACTGTGTTACTGCAATGGAATTTGACCAAAATTGGACTCTTTAGTTAACCAGTAGTTGATGAATTATGATACTGTATATGTGGTTTAAAACTGGACATATGACAACAATCACGTATAGTGCACTAGCTTGTAAGCTTAGAGGATTGATGGCCTTTCTATCTAGGTGCGACACAACAAACCCAAAACAAGAAAGTTATATCGAAAATTGTTATTTGAATATGGAGAAAAGGTAATACAGTACTGAACTTCGTAACTACTGATCATCATATAAAATTTGTAGTAGGTGCAGAAAGGTTCGTGAATACCAAAGACTTCTTAGGGCCCTTTTCTAATTTAAGTCAAATAAATTCAACACTGGCCTGACCCTAAACTTTGTTAAGTCCTCCCTACCCATTACCACCTCTATGTATACCTTTGTAAGGCTATCTCCAACGGGTCACCTATATGGTGACCCATCTCTAAAATGGGTCTAAAAACCTTAAAATCCTTCTCCAACGATGCACCCAAACCGGATCCCCATTTGTGAAGCAGCACCCACAATTGAGGAGCTACCTAGCTGCTGAGCTCCCTCCGGTCGCGCCTTCGCCGCCCTCGTCCCCTGCCCGAGCTTGAGCTGGCCGCGCCTCCGCCGCCCCCGCCCCCGTCGGAGCTCGTCGCCGGCCGCAGAATCCTTCGCCTCGCCCGGGATCCACCCCCGTCCGGCCGCGTCGTCGGCCACCCGAACCGTCCGCCCGCCACCGAGATCCACCTCTGCCGGCCGCCACCGCTCCACCCGCCGGCCACGGCCGAGCTCCACCCTCGCCGGCTGCATCCAACGCCTCGCACAAGATCCACCTCGCCGGCTGTGCTTCACTTCGCCGGAGATCCGGCCGCCGGCCGCCGTACCCATCGCCCTACTCCACCCATTTTCGATCCACCATTGGAGATGCACACTTATTGGTGGTGACCTTGAGTAATCTGTTCACACTCATTATGAAGAAAGGGTCTTCTTCATGGTTGGAGATAGCCTAAGCTATGTTGCCTTGAACGATGGGTGTCTACCTCAACCCACAGTATGACCAATTTTACAAGTCGAACAATGGCTATCTGCCTATCACAGGTCCGATAAGCCATTATACTCACCTAGTCCCTAGTCGCCCTCATCTTGTTGACAATGGGTCCTCAAGGAAGAGGGGAAAGACCACCTGCAACCAAACTCAGGAGCCTCCGGGACTCAGGGCAGGCACAAAAGGAAAAGAAGGGAAGGACAATCCTCTAGGCGGCCAAACGAGAACATGAATATCATTACTGAGCTAATATTTTATATATTAATTAAATTAATCAATAATAAACAAATTAATACAAAACTTGTTATCTTTTTATATAATAATATTTCCTACAATACATGCAGGTTAAAAGGCTCAATCATAATTATAGATGTTAGGTATTTCGGTTGGTATTGTTATCTTTGAGCTACCAATATGGTACTATTGGTGCCTCATTTTGGCCTCCAGCATGGGAAATGGCATGGGCCTCACAAAAGCATCACACATCCACGTCTTAGAAAAAAAATGTTTTACAACATAATTATCAATCAATTTCTTTTGTCTCACCAGTGTTGCTTATACATTACTTCAGCATGTTGCCGATATTATTGTAAGGCAAAATTGTTTGGAACACATTGCGAAATAGTGGATTCGTCTCCATCACAATCTTGTATTTAGCTGGAGCACACTACGATTTTAGAGTTTCACCTCTGAGACACATTACGATCATTTATGAATTGTTTTTAACTTTTTTTATCTCAATAGATAAAACACAGTGGGATTTGAAACTTCATGCAAATATACATTGGTGCATTCTCTATTATTAAAAATGAAGCTAGAATTTTTTATTAGTTTCATAGTTTGTGCATTGTTTTAGTATTTAATTTGCAGAGCAAACCATACAAATAATAGAAAAGATCTAGCTCTATTTTTTAATGACAGAAGATATATTTGTGCAAAGTTTGAAATCTAACGTGTTTTTTATATTAAGAAAAAAGCTTGTAAATAATTGTTAAACAGCCATAGTGTGTCAAAGACAAAAACCCGCAAATCATAGTGTGCTCCAGCTAAAAATTAGATTGTTAGTGTGTTAGAGATGAATCCTTTGTTTCTCAGTGTGCTATAGACAATTTTGCCTTGTAATGTTGTTGCAACCTAGGAAGAAATTTGCTAAATTTCGTTAAAATATCATAGATGTTTTTTCTAATCGATGGGGCCTGAATTATTATAAACACACCAAATGTCATCATTTACTACCTTTCATCAATTATGATGTTTTGTAGATTGAAGAAAAATAGTCGTTTTTTAAAAGACAAAATCAATTTTTCTTGCCAAAATTTCGTGTTTATCAGCAGCTGCTAAAAAATTGATGTACGGGATTTTTCCATGTTGCAGGCAGACATACAAATCCAACAGGAATTTCTAGTTTGCTTCTCCAAGCGTTGTACCAAGGAAATTTACTCTTCTTTTTATCACATCGCGAGCACCTTCCCCTTTAACTTCAAAATAAGTGCAGTTCCGATAAGTCAAATTATTGAATCTATTTTTAAAATAAACTTATTTAGAGATAAAAATATTTTCTATTAATATAATTAACCTTAAAAATGATTGCATTCATACAATAGCAACACGCATTTTGGGACAGAGAGAGTAATAATATGCAAGTATTTATTGATTTTCAGATTCAGACTTCATGTTGACCATTCATATTATTATAAAAAAATATTTTTTATTTTGTTATGATTTATTTTAGGTAAAGCTATGAGCACACTCACAATTATGTTATTAGTTGCAGTATACTATGATTTTGCAAGCTCTTGTGTGTGACACACTATGATTATTTAATAATTGTTTATCTCAATACATAACATACGTTAGAATTTCAGACTTCACACGAATATACATTGATCATTATCTATCATTAAAAGGTAGAGTTAGAATGTTTTTCTATTTTATATGATTTGCTCGACAAATCAAATAGTTGAAACAATGAGCAAACAATAAAAAAATCTAGCTCCATTTTTTAATGATAGATAATGCATCAATGTATATTTATGTTAAGTTTTAAATTCTATGATGTTTTATAAATTTGATATAGAAAAGTTGAAAATAATTCTTGATTGGTCATAATGTGTCTCAAACAAGAAACTCCAGAATCGTAGTGTGCTCCAGCTAAAAACAAGATTTTCTCAATATGTTTGATGCAATTATTATTATTATTATTATTATTATTATTATTATTATTATATATTTAATATGTTTTTTATTTGTATAACTGATGGCATTTTTAATAAGACAAAGGATTAAAGTTTAAAAATAATTACATATTGGAACAGAGTTAGTACTAGTTTACTATATGTTCTCTTCATCTCTTTTTCATGAAATTATATAGTGGAGTTGATCATGCGTGTTTCTCCTTATGTCATGTACACGTGTAAGTTTTCAGATTTTTTTCCACGCATTTACATTTGTACTTCAATAGTGATTTTACGATTCCACGAATTCAACTAAATTTTGCCATCAAATGACACCATCCTAAATTTCTTACAGTAGCTTGGTGAAGTATAAGGAATTTCTAATAGGAACCCATCCGGACCAAAGAACAGGGAACAACTGCATTCCATTGCTCCGCATATATCCTCCACTAATGTACAGTCACGAGTATGGGCAAGCTTGTAATGTTTGTCCCTGGAGCTCGTCGAGCTTTCAAGCTAGAAGCTGAAAATAATTTGCTCCAGCTAGGCCAGTAGGAAATCTTGATTCCTGCTAACGGTCTCCACCATTGATTATCAGTGAGGGGTAGGGTACCTTCTTTATATCAACAAATGTCGAATACTCAGAACTAAGTGGTTGCTTCCATGGCTCCCCATCCATCTGCATGTATGCGTCCCGCCATTGGCCACCTTTGATCTCTATTCGGATCGCCGCTGCCTGAAAATTGCATTGAAACAATCATGTGATTCCTTCATATGTGTTGATTGTTATAATCTGTTAATGCGCTTCCATATTGACTTAATAAATTTCACAGATATTGTGCTTTGACAGCTATAGCAACAGTGCAGATTTGTTCAACAAGAACAAGAACAAAAGCCACCAATTCAGGGTTTTTTCTGCATTGCAAACAGCATACTTCATAGAACATATAGTCGTACTGTTTTAGAACTTCAGCTGCATTCCTGCAACTAAAAACAACAATGTGTCCTTGTATGTAGAACATTATAGTTCACCAAATTAAAATTGTGTACTTATATGGTATAACTAGCAGCATACCCGTGTGTGGGCTGCAAAATTTAAGTAAAGGACTTTTGGGTTTAGCTATACAAATTCAATTTCCTCCACAAGATGTGTATTTTTTAACTGTTATTGTTAGCAGCCCCATTAAAATCTTCTTTTTGCTAAAGCTCAACTTCTCTCTCTTGTGAGTGGCAATGTGGGTAAATAATTCAAAGAGTAGGGGTAAATATAGTGTCGGACCACCCACCAACACAATCCACCAACTACTAGCATTTTTATGTATGGTAAAGATAATTCACACACTAAATTGAAAATTGCACATTACTTTGTAGTTCTGTGATACACTGACATGTGGAATATGCAGTTACGTGATAAAAGGACAGGCCCCAGTGCAAGCACCTCCCACGTGATGTGGGGTCTAGGGGAGGAAAACTCCTGGGCAAGCCTTACCCCCGCACAAGCGGAGAGGCTGCGCATCGAACCCAGCTGGCACCAGTGGGATGGCTTTACCACTGCGCCAGGGTCTGTCCTCATGCAGTTACGTGATATGACTTCTCAAATAAGTAATTCCACAATATGCTCACACGTTAAATCCGTAATATGCTGTGACTATTAACATGTAGTTCTGCTATCTTTTTGACAATCTAATCTGCAGTTTTTGCAAAATGTACTCTTTAATGTTTCCATATTTGTTAGCAGGCCTGTTTTGTTTGTGCCATTTTTTTTGTCTCACAAGATTACTTCTACTCCTTTTTATCACCTTTCAATCTTTGTAAACTTGGACTTCTAACTCTTTGTTGTAAATATTTGAAGTAGTGTAGTATCAGTAAATAAGAAACTGCTCTGGGAAGAAAAATGAGCATATAGCAATAAATTTATTATTTGCCACTGAAAATTATACTCCTCTTATTTGTCATCGAAATTTTGCACTTTTTCTTAATTGCCATCCGATCTAATTTCATTTCTCTTATATGCCACTCCAATCACTTTAGCTCATAGAAAATTTTGATAATGTCACATCAATATTCAAGCTAAATACCAAAATAGGTCTGTCTCAATGTGTACTTTATTCTAAAAATGTTTTCCAAAATTTTCAGATTAAAATTTGAGGCAATTTTAAGTTGAAACAAAATATAGCCAAATAATTTTCATTCGAAAAAATTGAATTTTTCTTCGCTTGTTGTATAGACTGAGACGAATCTATTTTGCTATTGTAGCACAAATAATGCAGCAATGAAAGCACAATAATCTAACAACCAAAGTGATCGGAGTGGTACATAAGAGAAGTGAAATTAAATCCGATGGCAAATAAGAGAAGTGTAAAATTTTGATGGCAAATAAGAGAAGAGTATAATTTTGGATGGCAAATAAGAAATTTGCTCGCAAGTTTATCAGCTTCATTCCAAAAGCTGCGCATGATGAAATATTATCCCTCTTCCAATTAGACGAGCTGCCCCAGAGTAAATATAACCATATTTTTGAATAATATTTAAACAACTTATGTAGCGAGTCAGTACCTGAGCTATGTGCTTGGCAGATATAAGTTCAACCATCACGAGAGATGCATGCCACCCTTGCTTCAGTCCAAATATTTCGAGGAGACCGTCATCTGACTGAGCTTCAACAAATCCTCTCTATTGGCATAAATGAATGTATCATAAGTCAATGGTAAAATGATATAAATGATCACAGTGATTTAACCAACAAACCTTTTCCAAATATTCAGGCTTCAAGTGCCCCCATGGGTTCCTCCCGCTTGCGTAATTGTGGAGGTTTAATGCAACAATAGCTCTCACACTGCAAAATGATTCAAGATTCATTTATATGCATAATCTCTTAGTCCAAATAGTGAGAGCTTGTCAGCTTGCCTTGACGGTACAGGAATGTTCTCCCATTCAGAGCTGTCCATCCTCTTGATAGCTAAACGGATAATGTTCCTCAATCCCCTGCATAAAGAGAACAAATTGAGAAGGTTGCATACAACCTATGCTACTCTGAATTTGGTAATTAATCACTAGTTGATAACATCTTGATAACCGATAATTTTAAGGTGTAAAAGAAAGCATTCTACTACAGGAATAACAATTCATAATATGGATGAAATGGGCAATGGTAAATTGGTAATTGATTGAATGAAAAACTAACAAAATATGATTGGAACTTCCAATAAAGGAAACAGAAAGCCTGCATTTCTGGACATTGAAAACTTGACTAATCCTAATCCCGTATCAGCAAGTTAAGAGTATCCAATTACTGGCATTCAGTGTAAGCTAGTAATGGTATTTCTTGCCCCCACTCGCACATGATGCTATTCTTTGAAAGGAATACACATTTGACTATTGGAAAAAGGAAAACTACAATTTTAGACCTTCATCTGAGTACCTGCAATTGAACACGTTTAAAAACACAAACCCTACAAAACAAAATCTCGGCTGGCCCGGTCCAGTTCTACATTACAAACCCTATACAAACTGTCCAGAAACAACCCTGATATCAGGACTCACACCATACTTGAAGGTTCATGTTTAATATGGCTTCACTATTATGGACATTTTAAAAAAAAATCCTGAAAACATTAGAGTAATCACTTGATCATAGGTATTGCAACTCATTGACATAATTGCGTAAAGATACAATACATTAAAATAGAAAAACCATCAGCACAGCACCTCAGTTCAGGATCACTAATGCACTGTGTAAAGAACCACCCTTGCTTGCAGGTATATCCTGCGTAAATTAACTGTCACAAAATCAGCCAATCAGTATTTAGTTAGAACCGCTCACTGTAAACGGGCAATAGAGTACAGTTCATATGGAAAAATTCACATTTGCCGTGTACTATAGGTTCTGCTGTCATGAAGTAGTTGCTATTTTCTTCAATGAAACATCAACATGCTATTTTTTTCTCGTCTGATACTGCTATCCCTAAATGAAAGGGGGAATGGAAAAATGGCTTCTCTGCCCTTATCCTTACTGAGGAAGAAGAGGGAAATATAAACACACTTCTATGCCAGTGAATTTATAAGTGAAAGTAAGATTTTACTTTTCTTTGTTTCTTAAAACTGATACATAAAAACTGGAAAAGAGATTATCTATGCATTACATTTAAAATTGACTAGCAATATGGTGACTGAAAAAACTAAATGAAGCAGCATTTTGTAGTACTGGAAGAACTGAAACTTTTCTGAAATAAAATTAAATATTTTTCAGCAGGTAACAGGAATTTATGGCTAGCAAATTTTTTTTCTCGAATACGCAGGAGAACTGTGTATCATTGCACTAAGAGAGAGAAAAATGCCCCTTACAATCAACACCACCTCATTCCTGGCCAAGCTATGAGGGGTGGTGGTATACATAAAGATGTAACTTATAAAAAACAACTAAAGGGAGAGACCTGACCCAAACGACACTAGACTATCCTAGCCCCGCCTCATGACCTATCATCAAGGTGCGTAAGCCCCTAGCTCCTGCTAGGCACCACAGGTGGTGCTCATCATTGAACTCCCGAAGAAGCACATTGATGTTCGGCCTAGCCCCTTCAAAGACACATGCATTTCTATGTTTCCATAGGCACCATGCTGCTAGGATAATCAGAGTGTTTGCCCCATAAGAAACCTATGGCCAAAATTTTACCTAGACCATAGGAAACTAAAATACCCAGTGTGAATCTAAATTTCAGAATTCTCACTTCTTTTAAGTAGAAAATTTGTAATTGTAATCCTTGAGATATAAGTTTTTGCATTTTGCATGAAGGCCACTAGACAACTCAGCTGCTTCACGATCATCAGAATAGATAAAGATTAGTTACTAGGTTCGTCATCCTTGGTTGTTAAGATCAGACCAGGTTGATAGTACATTGCTTAAGATATCTACCTGGCACCTATGGCTATAAGGATAACTCGACCGGTGGGGGTAAGACCGCCCCCAAGGCTTTCTTTGATAGAGAAGCTCAACCTTCTCCGGCCGAGAAAATCCACGGACCCTGGTCCCACCCTCAAGGAGCTGCCCCCTATGGTTCGGGCCTTAACTCATGCTTTGAGCCCACCCCATACATGAGGGCCCGCCCACAGGTCGGTTTCAACTAAGTAAATGGGACGCAATGAGTCGATTTTTTTTTATTTTCCACAAATTATGCAGCACCCAGGGATTGAACCCTGGGTGGGAACTCCCAGTCAATGGTCTTTACCACTGCACCGTGAACCCCTGCTATAAGATAACTGAAAGAAGAAGATTATAAGTCCTCTTGTGCTGTGGGCTGAGGCCTTTGAAGCTGCGCTATGCCAGCAAATGCAGTTTATTGATAACAAACATAAGAAAAGATATTGTTCAGAACTGGTACTCGTTACCATAGGAAAGATATAGGGCTGAACAATTAGGGGCATATACACATTCCACACTAAATACACTGCACTTGCTAAACGAGGTGAAGAACATGGGCCTTCCTGAGTCAACCCTAAACTAGTTGGGCTTTATATACACGTAAATTCAAAAACATACATAATTACCCGTATTCATTCTTTTTTCCATTTTCAAAAGAAATGGTAGAATATTTTTTGGTTGACAGTTGAAACTTTCACTAAATCAACTGCATAGTGGATGGTCACGCTGACCCAAACTTTACAAGCATACATCGAAAAGGATATGCAAAATCTGAACGATAAATGTGAAGGTTTTGACTGATTAGATGCTGAATTGCCAAAAATGTGGGAATGGGCATCCCCGAGTTGATTACCTTATTAGATAAAGGTCCACTTGCAAGGAATGGCTTCTCATCACGTAACTGATGAAATCCATAAGCCACTTGAGCATCCATTCCTGTATCACAAAGAAGTGTGTTCCCAAGTCCCATAGTTAAGGAAAACTAGGTAATGAACAGATTGCATGTAATCAAGCATTGATGAACAAAACCCTGTGATATATCCAGTTTATGCCCAAATATGTCATAATAATGTCTTAAATATCATCTGCTCTGATGCTGAAAAAGTGAAACTGAATCTGAAGGGTGCCAGAAAAGGGGAAAACCTTGAGAAGATATCATCTTGTAATCTCTACAAGGTAGTACTAAGAGTATTACTAATTACCTTCATCAGTAAATAAAAAATAGAGCACAAACGAAATCCCATTGTTCTTTTTGGAAACACATTGCTGGTAATTATATGCATTTGGAGCAGCCTGCACCTAATTGTTCTGAGCTGAGCTAACAAATGACATGATCCTAAGATAGTTCAAATTGATATAAAGCAATATACAAGAGGATAATGGATACTTAAAATGGTCAAATAAGAAAAAGGTTATTTTACCTACAATATACAAGTAAAAGATATGAAGGGCGGCCCTGGTCAAGCGGTAGAGCCTACCGCCTGTGACCAGAAGGTCCAGGGTTCGAGCCCCAGCCTCTGCACAATGCAGAGTGTGCGGGTAAGGTTGTTTGCTGACACCCTTCCCCAGACCCCGCGCAGTGCGGGAGCCTGCAGCACTGGGTACGCCCTTTATATACAAGTAAAAGGTATGTTTTCCATTGAATGAATAATCTACAGACTCTAAGGACACACTAATCAATATGCTCGTGAACAAAATAGACTTCATAAAAAAAGTACCTATGCTGAAGTAGTTATAGAAAACACCATCAAAGCAAGACACTGTCTCAGGCAACTCTCCCTCAGCAGTGCCATCCTACAGGAAACAGAGATTTATATTAGAATAGCATAAGACATCACTATGACAATCACAGAAGCACCTAGACAGTTTGGTACATTACATCATAAAATGTGCACTCTCCAAGATGCCTAAGGGAGTGAGGAAGGTCCAATTCTTCTTCCTCTTCTTCTGCGTCTTCAGGCATAGAAACAACAACATGCCAACTGTGCAAAGGCAAACATAATAGTCATTGCAATTCATAAATAAATTATGTGGCAATAGCTATTTTGGGAATAAAGAAATTCATGAATATACAGAGAAAACAAGTGCCAAGTAGCTAGCTAGCTAAATGAGAAACAACAGAGATAGCGAGGTCCAAGCGTCACTATCTTTCACAATAAGAAGGTCTTCGCAAATCTTTAAGATGAACACGAAAAATTTTAGGGTGGCTTTAAATTATATTTAAACCACGTGATGTTCCGCCAGAGTAACCAAAACAGAGGCAACATATATAGTGAACATTGCACTTTCTTTCATGAAAACACAGCTCTCTATCCGTATATATTCCACAGAATCATAATGGATAGGCAGAATGAGCTTGTAAAAATGTTAAACTGAGCATATGGTCGCCCTCACTTGGTGTAATTTTCACCATTCAACCGGTCAATGATATGTGTTAAAGTTAATACTAAGACATGAAGGTAGTGTAGAGAGTTGGGCAATCACCACACCCAACTTGTGAGGTGAGCTTCCATATAAATAGCCAATACGGCAGAATACAAAGGGTGGGCCATTAAGGCAAGATACAAAGAGTCTAGCCAATTAACGCAGAATACAATAAGTAAAGAACTAGACAGTCAAGAACTAAAGAATTCTAATTATATCTAATACCCACCCGCAGTTTAAGTGGGAGGGCCACGGACGCATAGACTGGACCTAAAATCAGTTAAAATCAGTCCTTTGGTCATGATGTCCACGAACTGGTGAGAGGACTCAACATGAAGAACCCGAACCTATCCCAAAGTCACCTTCTCACGGACGAAGTGGATATCAATCTCAATATATTTCGTGTGCCAGTGGTTGACTGGATTGGCTATCATGTAAACTGGACTAACATTGTCACAGTAGACAACGGTAGCCTTCATGATAGGAATATGAAGTTCCTGAAGCAACTGGTGCAGCCAACAACACTCGGCCACAACATGTGCAACTGCCCTGTACTCGGTCTTCCTGTCAAAAGCTTTCAAGCCGATAACGTGACTGAATTTGTCAATAGCGCCATGCACTCCTCGCTTGCTGCTAATGGCATTGTCTTCCACCTATCCTGTCCATACACTTCTTCACAAAATGGCAAAGCCGAACGTGTGCTTCATACTCTAAACAACTCTGTGTGCACCCTTCTCATCCATGCACATGCCACCATCATACTGGGCTGAGGCCCTAGCTGCAGCCACCTACCTTCTAAACCGTCGCCCCTCCTCCATAGGCAACAAGATCCGCTATACTTGTCTCCAAAAGACGCCTCCTAGTTATGAGCACCTAAGCGTCTTCGGGTGCTTATGCTACCCGAACCTACAGGCCACCGCCCAGCATAAGCTCGCCCCTCGCTCTGCTGCCTGTATGTTCTTAGGATATCCCACGTCTCATAAGGGGTATCGCTGTTTAGATCTCTCTAAACACAAAATTATCATATCATGCCACGTTGTTTTCGTTGAATCCACTTTCCCTTTCGCAAGAGAGCATTCTGTTCATGTCACCTCTTTTAATTTTCTGCTTGATGTCGACATGGATTTGTGCCTTGCCTGCAGATGCTACGTCCACCATGGATGTTGAGTGACTGCAGCCTCCTTCTGATAGGCGTGGTCTTGTGCCCCCACTAGAATATCTCAGCGAGTCTGCACCTGGTGGGCGAGGTTCTGTAGGGCCTTCACTTCCTCCCAGTCCGGGCAGGCGTGGCTCTATGCCCCCACCAGGACCCGTCAACGAGCCTGTTGCGCCTGCTGCGTCAGCACCCATGTTAGCTGCACCCCAGGCAGCAGCACCTGCTCCGGTTGCGGCTGCACCACCTGGCCGCTTTGGTCAGTTTTACAGCCGCCACACTGTGTTTGCCCGGCAGTATAGCCAGTCTACTCGCGTACTTCACCAGCGCTCCCTCCACAGCCTCTGAACAACCCACCTCCACTTCCTGTTCCTCGACGCATCACTCGTCTTCAGTCCGGCACCATTTTGCCTGTCAGCTACAAGAACTTGTCTGCTAATCATGTTGTTGCTTCTCCTGTTCCAGCCAATTATCGCAGTGCCCTTGCCTGTCACCATTGGTGAGCAGCCATGGCAGATGAGTTTCAGGCTCTGATTGACAATGGTACCTGGCGCCTTATTCCTTGACCTCCTGGTGCTAATGTCATAACAGGGAAGTGGATCTATAAGCATAAGTTTCATTCAGACGGAACTCTTGCGCGTCATAAGGCTTGATGGGTTGTTCGTGGATTTTCTCAGCATCATGGCATTGATTATGATGAGACTTTCAGTCCTGTAGTCAAACCGGCGACTATCAGGACTGTTCTCAGCATTGCTGTCTCTCGCCAGTGCTGATCCGTCAGCTTGATGTGAAGAACGCCTTCCTTCAGGGAAATCTTGATGAGACTGTGTACTGTCAACAGCCTCACGGGTTTGTTGATCCTTCTCATCCAGATTATGTTTGTCCCCTGCAGAAGTCACTTTATGGGTTGAAGCAGGCTCCTCGTGCATGGCACCAACGGTTTGCCAGTTATCCGACAGTTGGGCTTTGTTCCTTTGGTTTCTGACACCTCCTTGTTTGTGTATAAGGACAGCTCTAGCACCACTTATCTGCTACTGTATGTCGATGACAATGTTCTTACTGCCTCATCGACAGAGCTGCTTCACTCTCTTATTGGGCGCCTTCATGCAGAATTTGCTATGACTGATCTGGGAGATCTTCACCATTTCCTTGGGATTTCTGTCACACGCACCACTAACGGATTGTTTCTGTCTCAGCGGCAGTATGCTTTGAACCTGCTTCAGCGTGTCAGCATGAGTGAGTGCCACTCCACCTCAACGCCTGTTGATAGCAAGTCTAAGTTGTCTGCTACAGATGGTCCTCCGGTTGCTGATCCTTCAGACTACAGAAGTATTGTGGGTGCCTTGCAAATCTCACCATGACTCGTCCTGCTTTGGCTCATGCTGTTCAGCAAGTCTGCTTGTATCCTCGAGAACCACATCTTGCACTCATTAAACGCATTCTTCGCTATGTGAAGGGTACGGTTTCATCAGGTCGTCACAGCATGCTATGATACCATGTAGAGAGTTGGGCAATCACCACACCCAGCTTGGGAGGTGAGCTTCCATATAAATAGCCAATACGGCAGAATACAAAGGGTGAGCCATTAAGGCAAGATACAAAGAGTCCAGCCAATCAAGGCAGAATACAAAAAGTAAAGAACTAGACAGTTCTAATTATATCTAATAGGTAGTCCATATACAGAAATATCAGACTCACCTGTCTAAACAAGAAACAGAGCCGAAAATAGCCTTGTAGAGAGATCGTTTAGCAGCTGCTTTCCATGAGAAAGAAAATGAAGCACCCTGAAAGTAACTGTTATGTGATGAAAAACTTGCAGTAAGTAGCTTCATAAGATCACTGTAAAAGAAAGGAAAGATATCCTTTTACCCAACCAAAGCTCCTAGAGAGATCATTTCCGGTTCCAAGTGGTATAACAGCTACTGGAGGAACAGGCTCCCTGTTCTGAACATATAGATCTCCTAAACATCCCAACACCCAACCTACTGTACCATCACCTCCTGCAACCTAGGAAACATTAACTGTAAGTGTTTAGAAGGTGCAGCCTTTTTTCGCCCTTTAATTGGTGATCAATCAGAGTGTATGTTAGTTTTCAAGCTGCTTAGTGGGAAGCCCTTAACTGTAAATTGTATTTGTACAGGTTTTGACATTTTGTATTCCTTTCCCTGGTTTATGTTTCTTATTAATAAAATCATAGCAGTAGGGCCCTCCCATACTGTATTCCGCTGAAAAAAAATCAGAGTCTATGTTCACAAGTATAGTTTTTCGCTGATGGAGAAAATGGATACCAATAATCGGGATTTTATTTTGATTTAAAGGCCTCTACAGAAAAGGACATAACAGGATTTTTCACCATGTATCACAATATCATTTATGACAAGGCAAACATGACAGCAAAGCTAAAGAAGGCTCATGGCTAGATTTCACAAACTCCTAACCGGTGGACCATGGAGTATTTTTTGTAGTACAAGGGTGTTGCACTCTAGGCTTCACTGTTATATGAGAGACAATGCAGTAATATACTTCTTGTCAATCATTATGCTTAGGTACTTTTTATACAATTTAAGATGCATATGATCAAACTAACGAAACTGTAAGACATGATGGCATTACTACTTTAAAGTGCATAAAGCAGTTGTCAGAATGCATAACTGATGTTGTGTTTTTACGGTAGTTGCACCCAACAAAGTTATGTACATACCATGACTCTCAGATTATTGCGAACGGATCTTGCACTATGATCTCCAGAGTCGGCAAGTTGTTCCAAACAAGCCAAACCATATTCCACAAAGTCAGAAGGCTTCACAACAGTAAGATCAAAAACCTGGATTCAGAAAACCTGACAATTTAGTACCTAACCATTTCAATGTTTCATGAACAGAATAGAGCAGTCTGGATAAGCGAGACACTGGAAATTATGTTGGATCCTTCATCTAAGTAAAAATATAGAACGATGTACTGTAAAAAAACTGTGCTATGCCAACTTTGCACAACAATCTTCAGAGTCCTATAAAAAAAGGTTTCTTAGTCCATCATAATTGAGAAGATCTGCCTGTTCGGGTGTTACCAGTTATTTGATTGCATGTTTCAGAAATTATACCATAATCATTTGCCCTTTACCCACCTTTACAAAGTTCATATCAGTCCCAAAATGCCAAGCAGTGAAAGAACGTCAAAAATGTGTCAGTATATTTCCAGCTTAATCCTCTAACAAGGCTATAGTATGTAATGATCGATTACTTATGATCATCAATTAAAAAGGCAATGACCTTAGTTAACAACTTACTATAACATACATCTGATGCAAATTAAGATAATAGAATCTGGAAGGTTTGAAAAAGTTTCTAAAGTGCATAAAAAGGATCCATGGATGTGAACTTAGTGACAGCATGACATGGATGTAGGCTAGTATAGCACGGAGTTGGCCATTTAACCAATGTAATTCCCACCATCACGACAAAAGAGAAGCTTCTGTACTGATTAACTGGTACTCACTCAACAATCAGGTGCCAATTTGAGTAGGCAAATATGTTTAACTACTACCAATAGTCCTTGCAGGAGCAAAAACCATCTTTGAACAAATGGAAACGCGTTCGATCTCTAACAATAATTTCTCTCCCATATACTTTGGATATTAGTTTCGTGACATGATGACAATCATGGCAAACTCTGAGGTTCTTGACTATCCGAATGGGCATGTTGTCACTTGTACTAATCAAAGCAAATGCTATTGCCAGCTTCTCGCTGTGACGGCTGAGTGCATTCTCCTTCTCTTCTTCTTCGATATCAAGCAGCACTTCCTTCTTATCAGGGATGTAACCCTCCTCCAACCTAATCCTACTATCGATCTCATGCCATTTGGCCATAATATCTTTGATGCGAGGATGAGACATATCTCCAACAATGAATTGGTGAATAACTCCTTTAATCTCCACGGTGCTACAACCAGGTGTCTTGTCAACTCCCTTCTCACGCATTAGGTGCCTGATGTTCCTTGCAGAAGCATGCCTACCTGAGGCAGCATAAATGTTGGCAAGAAGTACGTAGGCGCCACTTTTGTCTGGCTCCAAAACAATCCAGTGCTTGACAACATACTCAGCGAGCTCTACATTTTTGTGAAATCTACAACCAGCCATTAGAGCTCCCCAGATCAAGGCATCAGGTTCCATGGGCATTTTCTCTATCATGCCTGTAGCCTCATTGAGCAAGCCATTTCGTGCAAGAAGGTCTACCATGCATCCATAATGCTCAATCTTTGGTTTTATGCGATACTTCGTCACCATGGAATCGAAAAGTTCCCTACCCTTGTCAACCAACCCGGCATGTGTGCAAGCACACAATGCGCCAATGAAGGCAATGTCATCCGGCTTGACACCTGAGCTCTCCATCTGCGAGAAGAGCAGCAATGCCTCTGACCCTCGGCCATGCATCGCAAGGCCTTTTATCATGGTAGTCCAGGCCAGCACATTCTTTTCCTTCATCCCCTCAAACACCTCCAGTGCAAGCTGCACCTCACCACACTTGGAATACATATCGACCAAAGCAGTGCCCAGGAACACGGTGATCCTGACGCCATTCGCCTTGAGGTAACCATGCACCCACTTCCCCTGCTCCAACGCCCCGTGCTGCGCGCATGCCGCAAGCACCCCCACCAGCACCGTGTCTTCGGGGGCGACACCCTCGGCCTGCATCCTGGCGAACATGGCCAGCGCCTCCCTCCCGTCCCCTGCCTGGACGTACCCATTCACCATGGCGCTCCACGACACGGCATTCCTCGCAGGCATTTCCTCGAACAGGGCCCGGGCGTCGGCGACCCGGCCCGCCCGCGCGTAGGCCGTGACGAGCGTGTTGAACGAGGAGGCGTCCACGGCGGCGGCGACCCGCAGGAGCCGGAGCGCGTCGTCGAGCCGGCCGAGCAGGCCCGCGTGGACGCGGATGAGCGCGTTGCTGACGAGGAGGAACCGGTCGAGGCCGAGCCTGACGGCGTGCGCGTGCACCGCGAGCGCGAGGGAAGCGGCGACCCGGGGCGGGGACAGCGCGGCGGACTTGAGGAGGGAGGGCAGCGTGTGCGGGGTCGGGCGCAGGCCCGCGCGGAGGAGGTGCGCGTAGAGAGGGAGGGCGAGGTGCGGGCGCGGCGAGCGGGAGAGGGCGCGGATTAGCGCGTCGTGGAGCTCCGCGCTCCGGGGCAGCAGCCCCGACGCGACCAGCGCCGCGTGGATCCGCGCGATCGCCCGCGCGTCCCCGGCGCCGCCGCCGCAGCGCGACAGCAGCTCCACGTAGCGCGCGACGCCGGCGGCCATCTAATCGCTTCCGCATTCCATTCCACGAGACTCCTTCACCTTTTATTTGAAAACAGATACGTACGAAATGAAGGAAAGGTGGTGAGAGAGAGAGAGAGAATGTTGACCTGGTCTTCGCCGATGAGCTCCTGGAGGCGTGTCTTGAGGACGGGTCCGAGGCGGCCGCCGCTGCGCGGGTTGACGAAGGCGACGAGCGGGGACTCGGGCGCGTCGTCGTGGGCCGGGGCTGCGAACGGCCACGGGGGCTGGAGGCGTCCGCGGCGGCGTCGCCGGCGTCGAGCGCGAGCGCCCCCGCGGCGGGGTCGCGCGCGCGCATGGCGGCCTGCACGGCGGCGCGGAGGCGGCCCGGGAGCGCGGCGCGCGCGCGGAGGTCCTCCTTCTCGAACGCGGAGGCTGCGGCGCGGCCGAAGCCGCAGCTGCGGAAGGAGAGCGACTCGATGAGCGCGCCGACGATCGGCGCGGGCGGCAGCGGCGGGGGCGGGGGCGTCGTGGGCTCGTCGCCGCCGCGGTCGCGGTCCGGGGTGGGCGTCGGCGACGACGCGGACGAGGAGGAGAAGGACCAGAGCGAGGACATGGTGGACCAGGACCGCGACCGCGATCGGAACCGCGGCCGCGGGGTGGGGTCCGGGGAATGCGTCGTGGGAGGAGGCGGGGAGGCGCGCGACGCGCGGCGGTTCGAGCGCGGGACGGGTGAGGACAGGCCGACCTTTTGTATGGTCGCTTTGCTTTTCGCCGAGAGGACAGCGATGAGGCAGAGCAACCATCAAGGTCAGAGTCTATTATCTGTGTGCCATTAAAAAAAAGAGTAAATTGCATGAATGGCAACTGTACTTGTTGGCTTGTTTCAATTTGGTCATTGTACTTAGAAAAGTGTAAATCGTAGCCATCAAAGTTGCTCAACTGAGTCGATACGATCATTAGCTCCCTAGGAATACGTATGCGATGTGGCATATGTTTGGCTAATGAATCATGCTCTAACGTAGACAAAATGCATTCTTGAAAAAATTCAATGTAGACACCCCGTTGTAATATTTTTTTCATTTATCCCATTGTCTCATAATTCTCTAATCATTATAATTAGTTTATAGAAGATGCATTACATGGCTCCTAATATTTAAACCATTTTCCTTATTATTGGACAAGATAAGAGAAGTCGTGTGCTATTGGTGGCAACAATATAGCCCACTTGAGCTCTAATTGCTTAGAATACCTCAAACCTGCTAATTTATGAAACAATTCTAACTAATTTTGTACGAGTAATTGCACCATGTCCGAGCACAACTATAACTCCTTGACCAACACCGGAGCAATCTCATACTATTGGGTTGGATGGTAGTCGACAAACGATTTACGAAGTAGAATGAACTTTTTTTTGTTCGGCATCACAAACGGCCTGCACTTCACTTAGCCACTACTTTAATTAGAACTAGATGAGTTCCCGCGCGTTGCTGCGGGAATTATAGGTACAATTTTAACTACAAATAGAGGATGACGAAAAAAGACCAGAACTAACTCTTGTTAATTTAATGGGCTTGCATAGTTAAAGCAACAAAATTAGCAGTATAGTCTGTAAGGCTTTACAGCAAAGCGTAACTTAGTGTCATAAAAAATAAGGATATAGTGTATGGCAGTATGGGTGTAGTAAAAATCATTATATTCAACTGTGGATAAAACTCTTGACTACAATTCGAGTAGCATTTTGTACATCCTTCGAGTTCACAATTCTTCCACTAAGGCAAAATAGGCTATACATACGACATGCTACCATGCTTAAACATAGGTTCATTATGAAGGTTAGAGTACGTGCCAAACCATTTATTCTTTTAAGCGTACGGAATTGGTTGTACAGTGAATAATGTTGGAAACCATTTATTCTTTTAAGCAAACACTACTACCATTTATTCTTTTAAGCAAACACTACTAAAGTTGATGTGTTAGAAACATCACAACAAATTCAGGGTATAAGATAGCATACCAGGGAAGGAATGAATAGATGTGAACTCAAGAAAAGGCAGTTCCGTTGATTCGAGAAGTAGGTAAAATTTGAGTTCATCACACCTATAGCTGTTGAACAATAGAAATGTATTCATATGAGAGAATATTGCAAAGAACACCACATCATGGACCAAGTAGATTTGAAATTAACTGAGATATCAAAATGGAGACAATATCACAAATCATCATAAAATAATATATAATATGTACGTGTGTGAGAGTAATAAATTCAACATCCGAGAAAACAACAGGATATTGAGGGAGGCTAAGCCGTGGACGGCTAGCAGTGGGAGGCTAAGCGATCAGCATAGCAAAGTAATGCCAAAGGAGGAACAGATCACGATAGGCTAATCGGTTGTGTGCGGTTCAGATATGACAACCAATCGTCCGCATCTGGTTCCAACTCGGATCGCAAGCTACGTGGCACAGGTAATTAGCCATTGAAGCCATAATGATGGGCTTGATTGTAGCATTCACGACAATCGGACGGTAGTTGCCACCTCCGAATATCGTTGAGCATCCATGGGAATAGAGGGCAAGCATAAACGATTTGTTTGGTTTGATTCATCCATGGGGGTATATATAGATAGGGCTTTAAGAAGTCACCAGAGATGAGCGATCGACAGTTTCATATTTTCATTGCCTTGATTCGACCATTGATGAGAAGCGCACACTACGGGACCTAGAATGAGAGCTCGCAGGTTGATTTGAATGAGTTGCTTCCGTTTCCATTTTAATTAGTGGAGATTGATAGCGTGGAGATTTCTATTTATAATTGCAAACTGAAATTTCAGTTCACTCGCGCAGAGAATGCAGC